>OY986970.1:23431422-23458603 GCA_963920575.1 Narthecium ossifragum | reverse complement strand
GAAAGTAACTTGTACACATGAAAAATAACTTGTACCATTGTAACTTGTATACATGAAAAGTAACTTGTACAATTGTAACATAGTTGAAAGTAACTTGTACATGGAAAGTAACTTGTACAAATATAACTTGTACACATGGAAAATAACTTATACATTTGTAAAATAATTGGAAGTAACTTGTACACATGGAAAGTAACTTATATAATTACAAAAAAAAATGAAAAGTAACTTAACATGATTTCCAATGGAAAGTAACTTAACATGATTTTCATAATTATTACAAGTTATTGGAAAGTAAATTGTACAATTGTAAAAATAGTGGAAAGTAACTTGTATATAGAAAGTAACTTGTACAAGTTAATTTCCACTAGTTACTTTTCATTGATTTAATCTGGAATGTAACTTACTTTCTATTAGGTAGTTATTTTTTATATTTTTTAATAGTTACTTTCGACTGGAAATACGAACAGTCAATGAGAAGTCTCCCTATGTTGGGAATCTTGGAAGGGCATTTTAGTACTAAAAAAATGTGTTAGGGCCTAAATGTCTTAGGGAAAAGGTATCCGGTATTTTAGGCAAATATTCTCTTCTCAGAGCCCTAAATGTCAATTATCTCAATAATAAAAAGCATTTATAGTAAGCCCGGTCGAAGAAAGCTTTTGCAATAACCCTAAAATTTCTTCAGATTTCGGCCTTTCCGAAAATCCAACCTCCACAACCGAACCAGTGGCTCTACCAACAAAACCCAACATCACAAACCTGCAAATTTAATCACCAAATTCTAGAAGGAAAAAAAAAAACAAGAATCCCAAAAAGGAAACCTCTTTCTCAAGAGCAGCAATCCTCTCGACCAGCGCTTCCCTATCCCTCTGCCGCAGGATGGATTCATCGAGAAATCCGGCGTCCTTCAATCTCCCCCACACACCCGCGTCGCCATCGTCGTCGAGAGGAAACCGAAAAGTCGGCAAAGGTGAGATCTTTACCACCTCAAGACTCTTCCCCTTTCCGAAACCGCTGGGATCCCTCTTGGCGGCCATTACCAAGGAGTAGAATTCTTTAGCACAATCGAAGAGCTTATAGAGGGAACGAAACTAGAGGAGGGGGGGAACGGTGGAAACTAAAAATAACTGAAGGGCGGGAGGTTCCGGAATGCCAATGGATAAAAGAGGTCGGGAAGGAGGGAAGTGAGGGGGAAGGTAGGATTCTTCAGGGAGGAAAATAGTTATAGTTGTAATGACTAATGTGGCGAGCTTTGATTGGCTGGAGTGTGTTTGATTTGTTGTCTTTGACAAGAGTAACCGTATTAAGGTGACAACTGGAAAATAGTTATAGTTATAAATGTAAATCTTCAGTCTCTCTCTCTATGGTTTTTCAAAACTCCTGATTCATCACAATTTATTTTTTCAGACCATGTTCTTCGTCTTCTTCTTTTTTAAATTAGATTTTTTTTTAATTAGATAAGCTCGAAGACCGGGTATAGCAAGAACACTTATCCGACCAGGCACTCAAACGGAATAAGATTAATATTAGTCAAAAGTGTCTTGAATGTCTTATTTATTCACAACTTTTTCACAATAAAGAGAAAAACACATTAAATTCTCTCGTTCTCATATGAAATAAACTTGATGTTAATCAAAGGTTTCATGAATATTCATCTCTGATTTTTTTTAAAATAAATAAGAAAAAAGGATGTAGAGCAAATTCCATTTCAATAAAAAAAATTACTTCCTATTTTCATAATGATTGATAATTTGGTCCTTTTATTTTCTAAGCAGTTAACACCGCTTTGAAGCTATGAAATAGAAGAGATAAATGATTTGAATTTATATTTATATTTTCAGCTGATAAAATTGAGAGAAACCACACTTTGTGGTCCACGCATCCCTCACCTACGCATAATGTGATGGTAACTGAACAGTGGTCCCCATAATTAATCAAATAAGGACCAAAATCTTGATCATCCAACCGATGCCCTATGCACTGGTTGATTAACATGGTGATTTGTCAAATGGTCTCTTACTATAGATCAACTTGTCATTTGGTTCTCTATCGAAGTTCTTCAGTTTTTTAGTACCACTATAGGGGAATAAAGATAAAACTATCCCCTACCTTCTAGCTATATACACCCTACTAACCCCCCCGCCCCGCCGCGTTGCCCCACCAGATCCCGAGGTCATCCTCGTATCGTCGCTGTCTGCCGTCCCCCCCTGGCGCGTCCGGTGCCCCGCCTCGCCCCCAGATCCCGAGGTCGCCTCCTCCGTCGCGATCCCGTCCCATCACAGGCCGTCGACGATCTTGTCACCAGATCCCGCCTCCAGATCTGGCGCCCCACCGACCCCCGTCGCCGGTCCAAAGCTCCCCGTCCAGACGCCGGTCCAAATCCCACCTCCGTCGCTCTCTCGTCTCAATCTCGTCCCCGACATCGATCCAGATCTGTCGTCTCCGTCACCGGGATCCGCGCCTTCGACGCCCTCCCATCCTCCGGCCTCCTCTTCTTCACGATGCCATCCGATCCCGTCGGATCCAACGCGAGGTCGCCGCCAAGCACGTCGCCGAGCCCGACGCCGTCGCCGACCATCACCCGTCTCAAGATCCCCGTCACGAAGAGGAGGCGGTCCAAATCCCACCCCCGTCGCTCTCTCGTCCCGATCTTGTCGTCGACATCGATCCAGATCTAGATCCGCCGCCCCCACCTCCATATCCATCGTGTCCATCGCCGGGATCCGCGCCTCCGACGTCCTCCCATCCTCTGGCCTCCTCTTCTTCGCGATGCCTACCATCCGATCCCGTCGAAGGTCGTCGCCAAGCCTATCGGCAAGCACGTTCGTGTCGCATTTCTTTTCTTTTTTATTTTTCAAAAGTAATTTGACCAAATGGATTTTTTTTTCATTTTTGAAAAATAAATAGTGTGTCCTTCTAGTAGTAAATTTCCACTGATTAAATGTGAAAATAACCCTATGTTTGTAGTAACTTTTCATTTCCGAAAAGTAACTATCAAACAATTGACATACAATGAAAAGTAAGTACCAATTTGTTACAATTTTTAAAGTAATTAGAAAAAAAAACAATTGATACACAATGGAAAGTAACTATCAAAATTTATAAAAATATTAAAACAATATGGCAGTTACTTTTAAATTTTGATACACAATGGAAAGTGACTACCAATTTGGGCAAAAATCAGTTAAAAAAATGTTGGTGGTTACTTTTTAATATTGTAAAAATATGGTAGTTACTTTTTAATTTAGGAAAATATGGTAGTTACTTTTCATTTTGTAGTTAAAATATTTAAATATTGTGAAAAATATGTGTAGTTACTTTTCAATTTTGTAGTTACTTTCCTTTTTTTCAATTTTTCACGGGCATATCACTTTTTAAATATTTGTAGTTACTTTTCACTTTGTCGTTAAAATATTACAAAACATTCTGTAAAATATTTGTAGTTACTTTTAAATTTTGGTAGTTACTTTCCATTTTTTTGTAGTTACTTTTCAGTTTTTTTGGTAGTTACTTTCCATTTCTTTATAGTTACTTTCCAGTTTTTTTGGTAGTTATTTTCCAGTTTTTTTGGTAGTAACTTTTCGACGGGAATACGAACAGTCATTAGGAATGTGAACAGTCACTGGGAAAGGAATATAGGATGGGGATGTTAAAAGGGTATTTTAGTAATAAAAATTTATAGCTGTAAAAAAAGAGACTAAATGCCTTAAAAACTTCTAAGTGGACTAGAGAGCAAATAAATCCTCCCAAATGGACTATTCACCAATTTCCCGCAATATAATTAAACTAGCGCATTCCCATGCTCCTGTCACGATTTCAGTTGATTAACAGGTGGATAGCATGTCGTACCCACCCCAAATCCTACCTGGATGATACCACAATATAAGATTTTGTTTCTATGTTTTTTACACCGCAGAAGAGATGCAGCCAAATAAAAGCACATATAAACTGCTTCATCTTTGACGCGGTGTGGGTGTTTTCCCCACCAGTTGACGTTACTTCCCAAACGGTGTTATTATGAACGCAGCTGTATTTGGTCCGTAAAAAAGTGTGTTTGGCTAGCATGAACACACTTCCAAACGGACCCTAGATTAGATTAGATTAAATATAATCGATCGACCCTCTCCATTGAAAACCGTATAATATAGCTGTTGTGTTGATATCCATCGCTGGATTTAAGCCACCCTATGATTAAAATCCCCCCACTTTTTTATATCTTAGGTTATGATATATCATCACGCTATATAGAAGTGATATATGATAACATTCATATGTATTTAATATAAACTTAATTTTCAAAAATTGAAAATCCTTGACTCATGCATCGATAAATCAAATAGTTCATGTCACAACGAAAACAAATTTATTTTGGAAATGTTGTTGATTAGATAGATTAATGTTGTGGATTTTATCATCGAGCAAACATTGGAGTTCGACAAAACCACAAAATTGTATCCCATCTCATAAGTTTTAACTTAATTATTTATTTATATCTGTGAATAGACGGTTATATTTTTGTAAGTATCATATGCGTATCCGATATGTCTGCCCCCATCTTGGTCTATGCGTGTTACCACCAAAAACTGACATATTTTGAAGGTCAAAATATGGGTCAAAATTGGGACATGATGGACTCAACTGTCACCGATCATTGAGGGCAACTGCCAAAAGTCATGGGGCAACCATATGAGATCATGGGGGCAACATGGAGTACAACCGTCAGAGGTCATGGGATCATGGGAAGTTATTCCATTGAGAGATTGTATAAATATCTTATGAAAGAAGAGAATTGTAACATGAACACAACCAAATCAAAGAATTCTAAATCAAAGAATTCTCTTTATTTCCTTGCTTCTACTATCTAGTAGTAGCATAACTAGTACTTCTTCTACCTAAAAGTAGCATAGTTTTCTCTATATAAGAGTAGAAGTAGCAATTAATCTACCTAGGAGTAGGAGTAGTCTTCAATCTTTCATAGGAGTAGTCGCAGCCATAATATAGACTTAGATTTAGAACTCCAAAAGTCCTCTTAATTAAGGCACGGTAGAACCCATCATCCTTCTGATCTTCTCTACGGTTGGCACACCTCACATGTCTGGTGACCACGCGCCTATCCCGGGCGCACATATGTTTTTGTTCTCTTTTTTTAGGGAACAGTGTGTTTTATGATTTAGATTTTTTCTCTTCCATTTTACCCCCCAAGGAAAGTTACAAGCCTTTTACACCAATGAGGGTAAAGTTTGCCTTGGCGTAATTTTTAGACCTACATTCATAAGTAAAGGAGTTTAACAAAACACACCTGGAGATTGAGCCAAAACCTCACTTAAAACGCACCTAAGAAGTGAATAGTGGCACTAGTATGTAAGAAGGGAAGTTCTTTGTGCACCACACTTATTACTAGGACGTGTTTGGATGCCCTGGAACTGATGAACGAATGGAACGGGTGGAATCGCAATTCTTCGTTCCCCTCGTTCGGTTGTTTGGCAGCCACCCTAATGTTAGGAATGGACGGAACCATCGTTTCTAAATCGCCCATGGTTCCATGAATGTTAGAATGTGGGGTTCACTCAAATCGAGTGAAAAGTCGCGGTTCTGTTCGATTCAGCGCCTTCAGTTCCACGAGTTCGGCTCCACGTATGACATCCAAACACTATAGCATTATATTTGTTAGTGTAGTATTGAACATGGCAAATATTATACTACTAGGTAGTTCCCAACCAAACATATTTTACACTAGATAAAAGGGCGATTCTACATACACCAGGTTTTTTGCTAGGAACACCCCATTTCTAAGCACACCCACACCAAATTTTGAAAATATTACCTTTTTACTACGTACACCATAACTATTTTAATAATATTCCTAATCTATCCCTAACACCCGAACCCATCACTCCAACCAACCCATCGTCCACTACCTCCTACCTCCCGACCGGCGACGTAAGGCATTTCAAACAAACATCTGGCATCGACGATAACAACTAGGCGACAGGCGGGTAGTGGACGAGGACTTCAGCGCCATACATTAGAACCGCCCGATTCGTGTAGATGTGATCGGCCTAACAAATCCGGTGTGTGTCCGTGCGTGTGGAATAAACGGCTCCAACAATATTAAATTTAACAATTACTTCAAATCGAACTATTGAGTTTTGTTAAGTTGATATGTACCGTACATGTGGTCTTTGTTCGGTTGCATTTGATTGAACATTTATTCCATGTTCAACAAATAGATTCTGATCATTTGATCTTAGTTTGGTTGAGTGCGATCGAATATTTATTCTATGTTGGGCAGGTGTATTCCGAACATTTGATTTATTGTCGGTCACGATTGATCGACCGTGAATGGTTAGAATGAATTGGAATTTATAAGTTCACAAACCATGAATATTTTTGAGTCTGCGCATGTTGGTGGTCGACCTTCGAATCGTTAGTCATATCGACTGTCGCACTCAAAACATAGCTTGGATCATCCGTTGCATCAACCCTCAAGCTTCACGATCGACCTCCAGTTTGACCGTCACATCGACCATACTCCTCGGACAATAAAGAGTCATATCAGGGGTTGATACATGGATCGACTGCCAGCCAAAACTCAATTTTGGCTAAGTGAGGTGCAACATTTTTGACACCACGCGATCGGCCTTCACATCGATCGTTGATATATAAACTTCTAAAAATGAATTCAAACACTTATAAATTAAGGGGAATAAATAGAAAATCAATATTTTATCATTCTCTATATATTGGCATCATCAAAACAATGTTAGGATCAACAATACATTCATCAAAGAGTTATTCCGATCAATAATTATACATTCGGCTTATGGAAACTGTTCAAATAAGGTATGTACCATTCATGTAGGGTATGTTCGGACCGTTCGGTTGGTTCCAACCGAACATACATATGTTCGGTGCATTGGCACCGAACGAGTACGTAGGTTCGGTCCAATGAGACCGAATCGAGTATGTAGGTAACTAGAGAGACCAATGGGACGCGAGGGGATAGTACATTCGTGTCGTCTTCCTCATCGTCGTCTTCCGACTGAGAGATGTCCGTAGATGTTGGAGAAGGTTTAGGGGGTCAGTCGCGATGGTGGATGTCAAGAGGTAGCAGACGGTAAAGAGGGCATTTGAATCAAATATATGAAGAATATGTTGGATATTAACTAAAAAGATTTTATTGGAGTGTATCTAGTAAAATATATGGAGTATTTAAAATCGGTCCTGGTAAAAAATACGGTGTCCTGAGAAGCAGCTATGTAAGAAGGGGGATTCTATATACATCTCAAATACTTCCAAGTATACCCCACTAAATCATTTGACATAATACCATAGATATCCTTTATAGGAAAGGTCTAAACTACCCTCCTTTAAGTTGATGAAAAACTCACCATAATCCTCCCTATTCATGTTATTCTAAGCACACCCACCCTCCCCACCCCACTCCTCCTTCTACCTCTAACCAAGTTCCCATCACCACTTCCCTTTCTCCCTAACCCTAAAACACCATCATCCTCCCTATTCAAGACATTGCCCCACACTTCCTCCCATAGCCACATTGTGCTTCTCACGATGCTATCTTACTCCTCACGTTGCTCCTCACCTTCCCTCTCCGTGGTGTTTGCTCTAACGGAAGTGTAGGGCTTCAAATGGACTCAAGTAAGGCGTCGTGGGACTCGGATGGAGATGACAAGGACTAAATGACACGCCTTGAAAAGTGTCGTAGTTTTAACAAGTACGCCAAAATTAGAAATTTATAATCCGAATCACTAACTAACTACTTTATGGGTAGATAGCAATGAGTCTGAGTTGAATCCACAGGGAACTAATGATTTAAGTCGTATACTAGGTATAATTCCTAGCCAAGGAGTTGGGAAAAAGATAATCTTTTGGGTTTTATCTAGAACTAAATTAAAACGATAAGAAAACGAATAACTAATGAAAGATAAGATAATGCCAAGGAAATCTAATCAATAATAAAGAACTTACTAGGTATTCCTAAAATAAGAGCGAATAAATCAACTCAGATAGTTCATATAGTCTATAGGTGAATGGCTAGAACTCCTACTGCTCAACGACGATCAATAAAGTCCGACGTTGGGATAATATCAAGAATGGATATTGGTAAGTAATCAAGATGGTTCTGGCACCTTGAGATCGCCTACTAGAATGTATCAAGGATTAGAGTTAACCTAGTGGTTCTGGCACTAGCATTGTGGTTCTGGCACATACGAAATCCCTAATCTCGAATAATGATGAATAACGGATTAAGAAGCGGTCATAATGGTTCTAACATTATGTGTAATGGTCCTAGCATTACAAGGCTCTTAATCTCGAGAAGGAAATCCTCACATCCATGGTCCTAGCACGGATGTTTGATGAGAATCTCTAATCTCAAGCCCTAACATGCACAAGACCTAAATCTAGGGCAAATAGGAACAAATCACCCATCCATAATATAAATCAACACCAATAGATATAAAGAAAATATCAATCAATCCATTCAACCATCAAAGTATGATTTACAACTCATAATCTATAGAAAACCCTAATAAATAACTTTACTACATCATAGAATCCCAAAGCTAGGGTTTAGTTACTCATCTTAAGAAGAGGAACCATTGATGAAGGTTGTTGAAGCCATCCATCCATGAATCTTTTTTCAAAGATCTAACCCTAACCCTAATTTATTTGAGAAGAAAGGAGGAAGAAAAAGGGGAAAGAAAGCTGCAAAAAACGCCTCCCGGCCGCCCCAAATTCGGCCCTGGAAGGCTGCCAAAATGCCCCCAAAGAAGGCTACTTATAGCCTCAGACAAACCCTAACTCGGATTAGTCAGTTTCCTTTTATTTTTCCCGCAGCGCCCAAGGAGATCGATCTCCTTTGGGATGAGATCGATCTGGTTTTTCGTAACTGCTTCTTATGCACCTCTGTACTAAAAATAGCATATCGTCCTCTAGGAAACTCCAAATCACGAACCGTAAAAAGTTCTGGAATCTAGACTTCAAGAGCTTTCCAACCATGTATAGCACATCATCTGATTCTTCCTGAGCAGGTACAATTTTGATGTCAAAGATGGTCCATCTTTGCTCCTTTGCTCTTTTGCTCCTAGCAGGTTCTTTATTTGTTCGTTTTAGCACCAAACTTGATCTAATCTTCGCCGAGGGTCCTTAAGCCTGAAATGGGGAAAAAACAATCAAAATAGCATTGCTCGGAGACTAACAAGACCTAATTAAAGAGGTGATTTGTGTACTTTTCACGTCTTATCACTAAAGCCCCGCTGAAAAGGTACAACTTCTCGTTCCTCATTGTGTTCTCAATAAAAAAATTGAAGATCCCCGTCTGGTTGAGTTCGGACTGGTATGACCGAATTATATATATATGTTCGGCTCTACGAAGCCGAATCATATAAACTGCTTCGGTCGAGTCCAACCGAACGTTACTAATTATTTCGATTTATTCCATCTGAACATTACAAATTATTGTGTAGCCCTCTCATCTGCTCTACGCCATCAGGAGTCTCTGTCTGATCTGTGCTAATCTCTCTAAGGACTGTCCGATGATGTCTACAATTGTGGATGATGTCTCGAAAACCTCTGTCGAGCAATCAGAAGAACGACGTGAACTGCAACACCGCAAAAAAAGCAAATAGAGGGCTAAAATCCGTTACCTCTTCCGGTCTCCTTCGATTTCGCCTTCCCTTTCTCCATTTTTTCGTCTTCCCTTCCCTCAATCTCTTGTCGTCAAGGAAGCAATTGTGTTTGTAGAGGACGACCGAATGAGATGAAGTCATTTGTAGAGGACGGCCGATCTTGTACGCCGTTAGATGTCGGAGGTTGCCGAGAGAAAGAAGTGTTCGGCCATGGAAGACTGGAGCTCGTCGGAGAAGGGAGGCTCGTCTAGGGGGTTTGCTAGGGTGTTGGGGGGGGGGGGGGTTGGGGTGTATGATGGCTAAGGGCATTTTAGGGTTATCATACCAATATTAGTGGTGTACTTGGTAAAATATATTATTTCAAAATTTCTTAGGGTGCACTCAGAATTTGAAGTGTAATTGAAAGTATTCTATGTGTATATAGAATCCCCCATGTAAGAAACAGTAAAAGTGAGACCAAATAACACTTTACTATCCTCTAATTTTGGAAATGTTCAGTTTGGATCCTATATTTTAAAACCGCTCAAAATGAACCCTACATTATCAATGACTTACATTTTAGACCCTGCATATGGATGCCGTTAGGTGAAGTTGACGGCAAACCGGTCACGTGACCGGTTTTGGTGCCACGTGACCGGTTTTGACATCTCTCGTGCCATTAAAGGCGGTTTTGACCTCTCTCGCACCATGATAGCCATCGTTAACCCCATTAGCTAGGGTTCCGACGATCTCTCCAACATGAAGGGAAACCTGCAGCAAATCGGAGGGAATCACAGGACAACAGCAAGCACGGAGGTAAGGTAGTGTTTTGGCTCCTTAAATTGTTGGAATTCTCCATCTATTGTTCCTCCGATCGCCTATTCTTTCTCCCTCGACGAGACCTCCATCCATTCCAATCATCTGCATTTGATTGGATGCATTGGTGGTCAGATCCATGTCGACGAAATCACCATCACTTATTGGTTTCCCAAACAGTTGGAACTCACCCAATCATTTCTTTTTTCCCCCTCAAATACTGGTTGTTGCAACTCACCCAATCATTTCCTTTGTCCCTTGTAGGATGGTTGCTGCAACTTCTTCAAGTGGTTTGATTAGGACGTAGGTGAGCACGACTTCCCAGTGCGTCACCCATCGTGGGACCGTTCCAAGGCAAGCACGCTTAACCTTGGAGTTTTCTGACGGATCACTATCATCACAGCTTTAAAACGCGTTGTGTCTTATAATGGTTACTAATATACTGCCCCGCTGACATGCATGCTTAACCTTGGAGTTTTCTGGCGGATCACTGTCATCACGGCTTTAAAACGCGTTGTGTCTTATAAGGGTTACTAGTATAATTATTCTCTACGTGGGGTTGCTTACCTGGTTCGGCCACATGCCCTCCAGGAGAACACCGACACCCGGGTTGTCACACCCCGACCCAGAAAACCCATCCGAGCCGAGGCGTGAAGGGAAACCTACACTACTCTTCTGCAACTGGCGCGATACAATGCGGAATTATAGGTAAACTTAAACAAATTATATTCCAGAGGTGAAACAGAAATTCAATTCATATATACATCAAGTTGTACAGTTTAAACATCTGATTACAATTCTTATCAAACTCCTCGAAAGGTAAAGATATTATACAACGATCCCAAAATTCCTCGAAAGATGTTTACAATTTACAAAACTGTCAAAGTACAACAATCTTCCTGCATCAACCTCAAACACCTCTGGACGTAGTCGCGCCACCAAAGCTGATCCCGCCGGCTCTACTGAAGAAGAACTGGCGCCTGCACCTGCAAACACAGTCCGGGTAGGAGTGAGCGATAAGCTCAGTAGGTTTCTACTCTACGGCACACAGAAGGGAGGAAAACAACAACAGTGTTGTCTCCCAGCTCAAGTCTAAGGAATGCCATGGGGTTCCACGACCCCTGCCGACTACCCCAAGGATCCTACTCTTCTCAATAGACCACGCTGGGACACATCCACCAAACACGCTGGGAGGAAACATAGAACCAGAACCAGTAGGATCACCCTTACCCAGCAGGAAGTCACTGCCTGGGGACCATGTCAGGGGCACCGGCAACCATCCTTAGCACTTGGCCTTGGGAGACCAACACGACCTCTAAACCTCAAACATTGATCAGAGTCAACTATCGCCAATCCTCAATAACAAGAGGTTCTGATTAAACAATCACACCCTAAACCTGATTACCCAGCCACGACCCTAAGGCTAGATCCGAGCTACCCGAGAGCCTCGGATCGGCGATCAACCCATCGCCCGCCTAACCTCAAATACCTCTAATGCAATCAAGATGCATGCAATGCTCAGGCACAGATAACAAGATATAAGCATGCAACAAGATGTCATTAATCATACAGGGCTAGGCATAGCTTACAGCTAGCCAAAGGGTGAGCATAGCAAAGGCCTCAAATACAGTTAATCTATGCTAACCAAACAAAGATCTGAGAAAAGCATGAATACATATATACAATAGTCTTCAGTGCTCTCTTGCACCTGACAGACTAAGGTTTCACAGTTACCCCACAGATAACTGGCCACAGTTATACAATAGCCCTCGGCACTCGCTGGCAAGAGACTAAGGTTTCACAATTCCACATTAACTAGCACTCATAGCTAGCTAATGGTTAGGTAATCAAATAAGCATTTAACTACAATCCAACATGTATTAAATGCAATCAAAACCATAGATTTGCCCAAAAAGGGGATTACACGAATCGATCCTCAAACTCGATAGAAATCCTTTGAAAACTCTACAAAATTCACTTGTAAACTTCCCAACATGTTTAAAGATCAATCACGATTGAAAACCATCCAAGAAAGGCCATAAAACCATGTTCAAGGGCCCACGGTCAATGCGACAGTCGATCCTACGGTCGACCGTGAGACCAAGGCGAAGAAGACCAAAGGGGCGACGGTCGGTCCACTCATCGACTCTGGAAAGCCCAAAACCACACAACGCCTGACGGTTGATGCGACAGTCGATCCGACGGTCGACCGTCAGGTAAATGGCGAAAAGAGAAGATCCCGCGATCGATCCATGCATCGACCCTGGGAGGCTAAAATCCCGACAGAGTCCGACGGTCGATGCCATGGTCGATCCGACGGTCGATCGCCAGGCCCAGAAAGAGCAAATCAATACTTGACGGTCGATGTCGAGCCTTAGGCACAGTTCATCAGAACAGTGCTGGAAATCCATTTCCTTGGAATTCAAGGATCAACTCAAGTTGAAATTCGATGAAACTTTGCAAACATGTGTAATTAACGATGGGGAATCCAATGTTGCAAAGAAATCATATTTTTGACGGTTAAATCACCAATTTAGGTTAAAATGGCCGAAAACCGATAAACGACGATAATACGAGATTCAACCGATAAAATACGGAAATCGCGAGGTAGGATTACTTCAAATCATTCACATTACATGCACAAAGAGCTACAAAGCATTCTAACATGTATTCATACAACGAAAAGGCATTAAACCTATCCTAGGAGAACCCGATCCTAAGATCGAGGTAGAAACACCTACTTGAAGAGATAGGGCAGCTCCTCCACGCATTCCCCAACTCTGATCACCGGAATCCGCTCCTCGAAATCCACACTCCGATGCCCTAGCACCCAGCCGCAGGAGAGAGAGAAGAAAGAGAACGACAGGAGAAGGAAAGAAGGAAAGAAAGAGAAGGAAGGAGCTTAAATAGAAAGCTGGAATCGATCACAGCCGTCCGATTCGATCTCTCCTGATCGAGCTCCGATCTTCCGATCGGAAGCACCCTAAAGGTTCTAATCAAACACATACATCAATCAAAGGCCATGTGTGCAACGCGGGTGTGAAACTGATCATCAGGGAGCATATTTACCAAAATTCCACTGGGGTCAAAAGCAGCGATGCGATCGGTTATCCCAAGGCCAACCGAGCCAAACCACAAACCCAGACCCTCGACCTAACGCGGTCGGATCGGGTTGGAGGTACGGGTCCTCACATGGGTACACTCGGTCTCACAATTATTATCACGCAAAGGAGGAGAAGGCTATGGTAGATGTGCAAGCCATGAAGAATTGTATGAATGATAAAGAAGAGTTAATTTCTATGCTTGAGCTGCATAATGGTCATTTAAAGTCTAAAGTCAGAACATATTTGATTGTTTTGGTGTTGTCTTGGATACTGGGAATTTTACTGCTTTATTCCTCTGTTTGAGTGTTGTCTCTAGTAGTTTGGATGCTAAGAATTTCCCTGTAATTAACTACAGAATGGTCAATTGAGACAAGTTTGTACCAATTTTGTTGACTAAGACATGCAATTCCTTGCAATTAGTTATATATAGTGTTTGGTGTTGTGTGCATACATGTTTGTACCAATTTTGGATTAATGTTTGTACCAATTTTGGATCAACGTTGACTAAGACATGCAATTCCCTGCACTAGCTTGCAATAGTAACAAGCCCATGTATCACTAACTACATGAAATACATAACTCACAAGCAGGTATAACAATTGATAACTCACAACCATAACAAGCCCATGTTTCACATCATTGTGTTATATCCAGACAAAATTGCTTGCATCTATACAAACATGACAAGCTAATGAAGCTAATGATAAGCCCATGTTTGTTGATAGAATCAAATTGTTCATCTAACATTGTATCAAATTGAAGCTAATGACATCCATATAGACAACACTGTATACAAGTTAATGACATCATACCACTTGCATCCATACAAGCCAATTACATCCTACAAAATCAAATTGTTCAGCCACACTGAAATTGTAACTGCACAACATAACAAAATTGAAATTGTTTTACATCTAGACAACCCACAGACATAACTGTCAAATTGTTTTACATCATCATCATTGTACCATTTTTCATTCATACACAGCCAATATTGTATACAAGCAAATGACATCATATGTTCCTCGGCTAAAGTATGCGTTTGGTACCTGGGTTTTCAGGCAAATTTTATGTGATACCTGGGTTTTGAAAAGTAGACATTGAATACCTATTTTTCTCGAACCGTTTTTAATTGATGCCTCCGTCCACCTGCCGTCTGCCGGTCTAACGGTGGCCCGAGCGAATCGAGACAGACCGGTCGAATCGGCTGACCGGACCTCCGCTTCGTCCACGTGTCCCTTCCTCCCGAGCAAATCCACCATACACGTGTCCCCTCTCACGGGCCCCCTCTTCGCCTCCGCTGCCACTCCTCCACTACGAATGCGGCCGCTTTCTCCCATCATCTCCTCGCGCGGCGGTGGCGCTCTCTCAGACTCGGTTACCACATCGCCATCACGACCTCCAACAGAGCCGCCTGATCCCCACCCATCCCATGTCTCCGGGAAGCACGGCAGCCACTTCGGGATGTGTGACAGCGGTGGCTCCTTCCCCGACGCAGCAAAACTCGCCGGCACTGCCGCAACAAAACTCCTCGCCGGCACTGCCGTTACGCCGTCCGCCCTCTCTATCGGTCGAGCGAAGGGGATCTCATCCGTCGCCTCCACGAACGCTTTGATTTCCTTAAGCGTGTAGGAGCTTAGCAGCGGGTGTGCGGGGTTGGACGCGCCAGGGAATCCCCGAGGAATCGCGAGGTCCTCGATCGCCCGCACCTCGTCGAATACGTTCGCCTCGGTCCGGCCCCAAGCTGACGCGGACCCTATGGCGGAGCGGGCTAGAGCGAGGATGTACCGGGCGGCGATGTCCGAGAGGGTGCGGAGGGCGGAGGTCGTCCTCCACCTAATGCTCCGCCGTGGCCATCCCCTGTCTCTCCTATCCCTCTCACCTGCCCTCCGCGCCGCCACCTCCCCCCCATCCCTCCCCCTCGGCTGCTCCCTCCACGCCGCCGCCATTGCCCGAGGCCTCTCCCGCCTATAAGCTTCTTGTTGCATTGGATGGAAGGGTGGCAGTGGCCGTGCCAATGCGGAGGGATGGGGCCCAGGGCGCGGCCGGCGAAGCTGGGGTGGGAGGGGGTGATGCCGGTGTCGATGACGGTGATTACGAGGTCGGAGCCGAAATGCGTCTCCGCGAGCAACGAGGCGGCGCCGCCCCGAGCAGTGACTGATGAGGAAGGGGCGCGGAGGCCCAGGAACTCAGGGGAGCGGGTGGTAGAAGGGTGGCGATCTAGCCACAGGATGAAGCAATCCTCTCCATTGATCGCCTTCTCGCCAATGCACGCAGAGCTGAAGAGGTTGGCAGTGGACCTGGGATCCAAACCCTGTGACAAACCAGGATTGAGCATGCTAATGTTCCTTTGTTTTGTTTCGGGCCACGGTGTCTGCCTCCACGCCACCCTGCTGTCGCTACCGGCGCTGATCTTGCAACCGGAGACCACCAGCTCCAAGCACCATAGATCCGGCTTCCTCTGCCACAGCACGAACGCCCCCATGTCCCCACCGACGCTGCCACCACCCTTCGTGTGCTTATTGTTCCCTCCCCTGCCGTTACCGGCGTTGCTGCTGCCCGTGCGTAGTTCCATGGTTGCCATCTGAACCTTCCCCATTGCATACATGTTGCTTATTGAGTCCAGTGCTCTTCCCCTACCTACCGCCGCTGTGTACTGTTGCAAGATGTACTTCGCCATTGAAGCCTCCTACCATAGATCCAAGAAACAGGAGGATGTCCGGTCACGTGCCTACACGTGACCGGTTCGCTCGGGCCGCCGTTAAACCGGCAGACGGCAGGTGGACGGAGGCATCAATTAAAAACGGTTCGAGAAAAATAGGTATTCAATGTCTACTTTTCAAAACCCAGGTATCACATAAAAATTTGTCTGAAAACCCAGGTACCAAACGCATACTTTAGCCTATGTTCCTCCCTTCTTCTCTACCAGTCTGATTGCTTGGTTGTTAACTTGATTGGGAGCCAAATAGCTGGCTTGGCTGTGTCCCAAAGTTGAACTGCACAACATAACAAAACTAGGCTCATTAGCTAAATGTAAACCTCATTTACTTGAAATGATTAAGTTGCCAATGATAACTGAAAGGTTAATGAGTCTTACATTGTCTGGTGGAGAACTTGCAGCTGTTGGACTTGGGGGAATCCATGAAGCCATTCGACTTCTCTTGAAGCCAACAATTCCTGAACCAGATGGAGGGATCCAAGCCCAATCCAACCCACCTCTGCCCCTGCCCCTCCCACCGCCAACAACTGCTGGCTAGGGGTTTCTTGCACCACCCCTGCCTTTGCCATGACCTGTTGTTGGGGTAGCAAATGATGAAGCAGTAGTTGCTGGCTGGGGGTTTATTACACCACTCCTGCCTCTGCCATGATCAGTTGTTGGGGTAGCAGATGATGAAGCATTAGGTGGATCATTAGTAGAAGTGATATTGACTTCCTCCACAGGCTTAGGACATGGGGGGTCTCTTGCAACTTCTTTTGTTGTGACCCCAACCCCAACAATTCTTACACCTTACTGTTGTGCCCCTTCTCTTGAGATTTGAACTGCTTTCTTCCTCATCATGTTGCCTTTTTCTCAATGTTTTAGGCCTTCCAGGTTGCCTCCTATAAGGAGGTGGTAGTTTGAGATCTCCAAGTGACTTTTCCCACATAATAGGACCATTCACAGGTCTAATCCAGGCTGAGTAACATTGAGAATACTTGTCCTTCTTATACCAATGAGCTACATAATCTTCAACCCTCTTCCTGTCATGAATTATACTAGAGATTGCATGGGCACAAGGAAGCCCAATCAGACCACAAAAATTGCATGTGCAAGTCTTAGCATCCAGATTGACTATAAATCTCTCAGTGAAACTCTCAATCTCAAACTCAGATCCTCCAAACCAGTGACACTGCCATTTTCCAGCTTCCCTCTTCAATTCTTCCAGTTTTCTACGTATAACTGGCCCAACTTGACCTTTCATTACTTGAATTGCTTGCCTCCTCTCCCTCATTTTTGTCATCAGCTTAATCCTGATGTCCTCAAACATGCTGATGATGGCTTCTCTATACCAGTCTTGACCATAGAATTGAAAGACTCTGCATTATTGTTTGTATTCATGTCACAAGATGAGAACCACTTGAATGCATGTCTGCACCAATACCTAGGCTCCAATATGCTTAGGTAAATGAATGCATCCTCACTCTCTTTCCTGATCAGTTGCATGGCAAGTTTGAAATCAAGCTTGGTTGTTGCTTTTGCAGCTATCTACATCAGTTTTTTCAGATTCTTGTCCTTATGCACTTTGCTGAAGTTTTGGTAGAGATGCCTGACGCAAAATATGTGTTCAGATCCTGGCATGATAGCCTCAATTGATGGAATCAATCCATGTTGGTCATTCAAAGTGTGCAATTAGTTGGCAGTTAATCAAGCATCAATTGACAGTCAATCAATTGGCATTAGTTGACACAAATCAAATTCATTCAATGATCAGTTGGCATACCTTTTGCTGGTCTGGAATCACAGTCCATAATAATCATGTGACAAACCCTATGTCAGTAGCAAGAAGCTCCAAAAACCACACCTAGGCATCCTTGTTCTCAATATCTATTGCAGTAAATGCAAAGGGGAATATATCTTGTCATTTGCATCTACACCAACATCTGCCAACAACTGGCTACCATATGGGCCCTTCAAATGGCATCCATCCAGGCCTACAACCAGCCCTCAACCCCACCTTGCATGTATGCAAGCACATATACAGCCTCTCAAAATAAAGTTTCCCTTCTGGTCCCATATTTGTCTTGACCTTGGCAGTGCTGCTAGGGTTACTTCTCAGTATCTCTTGGCAGTAGTCTCTCACCTGACCATATTGTTCATCCCAACTTCCCTCCAAGAACCCTACAACCTTCTCCCTGCTTCTAAATGGCTGGCTTCTAGAAAACTCTAAATTATAATCTGCCTTTCCATGAAGCTGCTAGTTTTCATGTCTTGGTTGAATCTAAACTCATTTCTATACTTTTTTGCCAACCAACCAGACTTGACAAATTTATTTATGTGTTCCCTACAACATATATGATTATCAATCAATGTCTTCACTTGAAATGTCTTGGTCCTCTGCAGTACACTTGCATGTAACCTCCAAGGACATTTCTCCTCTTCCTCTCCCTCTCCTCCTCGCCCCCCTTCACATTCAACTATAATTCTATCCTTTTCAATCTTCTTGAATGTCAGATTTTGCCCACCCTTCATGGCATACTCTTTGATGGCATCCTACAACTCTTCATGTGTAGCAAAAGTCATGCCAATGACAAAAGGGCTTTCATTGTCTTCAGTTCTTCTTTGATTCTACTATGGATACTTGATAGCTGGTTCATCATCTGAATCAGCAGAAAGACTATGCAGCTCATCTGATGGCAAGCAATTTGAATCGTAAGCTGTCTCAGCCCCAGCCATCTCCTCACCAACTGATTCCCCAATTTCACCCTCTCTAGTAGACTGGAAGCTACCCTCTGTGATTGCCTCATATAGGAAATCATCATCCTCATCATCACTTTCCTCTGCCTCATAGGAACTATTGCATGAGGACTCAAACACATAACCCTCACCAATATCCTCATTAGAAGCAACAGCTTTGGCTTTTCCAAGCCCTTCATTTTTCACCACATCCTCACCTGAAATGTCAACAACCTCCTCTTCTACCATTTCATGTTCTCTTTCCATCACATGCGCCCTTTCCACCTCTGGCTCCCTTTCCACCACATCAACTTCATCTTCAGGACCAGTAAGCAGAGGAATTGTGATTTCTTCCGCATCACTTATGATGTGCTCAACATATACATCTATAGAACATGCACTTACCTCTAGTGGTGCCATAGCAATCACATTTGCATCAGTTATTAGTTCTCTTAAATTATCCCACATCAGATCATCCCCTGGCTTTAAGTACCATAATTTCCTAGCATAAGGATAAGATAACTCTTTAAGGATATCTTCAAACTCTAATATCCCCAACATGTCAGGATCACAATTGTCAACATATTGCATTTGACCCCCCAAATAGAATAGTCCATCTGCATGAGTGTGTTGGAAACATCCCCCATGATGTAGGTTAATTGTGAAAAGTTCATCCATCCCGCATGGAGGAAATGAAACAATGAAAAGAAAGAAACACTGTTGTCTTTAAATGTTACAAAACAATGTAAAGTACGCATCCAATAATTAAGAAGACTAACCAAATAAGGAAAACAATTGGCATTGTTGGCTTTACATGTTGTAGACAGTGATGAAACAAGGAAAACATCCAATTACCATAATGTTGTGAAACACAATAAACAACTAACAAGTAAACAACCCTAAGTAACATAAAGCACATGTGAATCTTACCACCGGGACCACAACATGCTATAGTTAGTGATAAAACAAAGAAAGCATGACATTGAACAATAGACCCATACAAAATTACATGGAAAGTAGCATGAAAAGTAGAATTAAACAACACTAAGAACGTGTTAACATCACTGGGACCACAAAACTCCAAGAAAGTAAAATTAAAATTCACTGGGACCACGAAGACAGTGACATCCAGGCGATGTGCTGGCGTCGTCGACGATGAAGGAGGCAATAGATAGGGGGGATAGGGGGGAACTAACCTGGGAAATGTGCTGGCGTCGTCGACGATGGAGATTCCGGCCGACGAAGTGGTGGAGGGACTCCGGGCGGGCGTTCTCTCGAGGTTCGTTAACGGGGTAGTAAACCAGCCCCATAGTTGAACATGGTGAAAACAAGGTCAACAGTGGTTTTAAAATAGGGTTATTTACATATATACCCTCAAAAAACTTTCAAAATACGTATTTACCCCTGCATTCTTCATATTTTCATATATATCCCTGAAAAGTTCAAATAATATCAAAAATACCTTTCCGTGTACTTCCATCAGGTTAAGTAACCTAACCATGGGGTAAATTCTAACCGGGCTGGGTAACGTTACTTAAATACCCCTATCACATATCTAGGCTTTAATCGGACAACGGTACTCCAGGGGCAAACTGTTTTTTCCCCACTAACGTTAACGACGTTGAGAATATTCCCACTGGATTCCAGTGGCAACTAATCCGAAGGGTATTTTTGAGATTATTTGAACTTTTCAGGGGTATATATGAAAATATAAAAAATGTAGGGGTAAATACGTGTTTTGAAATTTTTTTTAAGGATATATATATATATATGTAAATAACCCTTTAGAATATAGGATATGAATTGAACATTTTTAAAATTAGAGGAACTTAGAGTGTTATTTAACGGCAAAAGTGACCCTAATGTGCAAATTCTTCGACCTATATTCTCCTTTGCCAGCCAAAAAGCGTCTAATCAAATGTTGCCAGCTTAGCAAGCAGGTCTATCAGCTGAGGAATAAGTGGATCAATTAAGGTGTCCACACCACATAGTATGATATAATAACCGACTCTATTACCGCGAGGGACGATACCGCATACAAAATACGACATAACTCGCGTAACTCGAGAAGGGACCGATGACGACGAGGAGCGATGAGTGCTTCGAGAGGCGGCTCCGGCGGCGAATCCAGAAGCCCTGAGAAGTGAGAATCCCCCATAAGAGCTAGTGATAGCAATTCTTGGAGCTCTACAGCGGTCGATCTCTGGCTAGGAGAATCCATGGCGGGGGACCCGGAGAGGAGGTTTCAGAAGGCCATGGACAAGCTCTACCACGCCCCCAGACCCAGGCCTCCTCTTCCAAGGTACTCTCCCACGTTCCAAACTGTAGAGAATCTAGATTCTTGATTTCAATTTTTAAGGTTTGGTACTTCTTGAGCTGTAATGGGTTGGTGAATGGTGATGGTTTGTTCTTGAGCAGTGGAAAGGGGAAGAGGGTGGAGCCGGGTTCAAGAAGCGGTGTGGATGACGCGTTGAGGCTTCCGATGACATCGGTGGGATTGTCGGGGTCGGCGTCCCAGTGCCGGCCGTGGGATCGGGGTGATCTGATGAGGAGATTGTCCACGTTTAAGGCCATGACCTGGTTTGGAAAGCCCAAGGTTTGAATCTTACTCTTTCTTCCAAGTTCTCTATTGATCGATTTGAATTATTATGTGTATGCTGGAAATTACGGGCGTTAGTTGGAAGAAATGGTTCAACGCTGGAGGGTTTTGTTTGGTGCTGTGGTTCAGATACAAGTTCGAAATCTAAGGTCTACCGATGAAAGAAAAAGATAAAATGAACGAAGAGGTGACATTTGAAGTTCTTGCATAACTTTTTTCACGGTGGCAGGAAAAAAAAAAAATCAATGACGTCCATTCTCGACAAAGAACTAAACCACAGAAGTTTGTATGATGTGACACTTTATTTGAACACAAGAAGAATAATATAATTGCCACTAAAACTAGTTTAAGCCTTTCACGGTTATATGGTAAGTTGAGTAAATCTAAAAGGTTTTGAGTTTCAGCGGCTTCGTTGGTTTTAAGCATAGGTTATTTAACTTAGCTTTTTTCTATGGTGGTGGCATTGCATATACATCAGACACTATATGCAAGAGATGGTTTACATTTAAAGGGTATTTTCAGGAAGCAAATGACAGCAAATGTGACATTTTTAGGCTTTTAGCATGGATGGAATTCAGAATTCACTTATTTTTTTATAGTTTTAATACCAGTAAATGGATCTCTTTTGGATAGTTAAGAATCGAAGGTTGGAGTAAAGTTGAGCTCGGTTTTGGTTTAATCTGTTGATTTTGAGATCCTCATTAGGACGTAGTTTAGATACTCAGTTCTTCTAGTGTACATAATCATTACCTTTTGGACCAGATTTTAATCTCTCTGTTTAAGAAAGAAAAGGTAACCGGCTTTTTGGTTCTTTTTTATTGTTTGAGAATATAAATAGACTTTATCGAAATATCCCTGAAATTCACAGCTGCTGTGGAGAGATAAGTGAGATCTTTGATATTTAAATCACTAAATCTTACTATAGTGCTGCACTTTCTTTTTCTTTTTCTTTTAAGCCATCAAAAGCCTGCTATAAATGATTTTTGGCAAATTTCTTTATCAATACGATTTAATGCTTGAAAATTTGTGAGTATAAATTGGGGCATTAGGAAGGAGAAATTCTTCAGGTTGTTATGTGACCTTGAAGTTCTTGAAGCAGTGCACATAATTCTGCTTATTCTGTATATATGCAGAGACAATAAGATAGGGCAACTGGCACATAACTGCATAACTCAGAACTGTCTGCTGTAAAGTTTTTTTTTTGCAAGCCCCTACTGTATTAAATGCACGGAATCGCACAGTGAAACAACAGTAATTGGTCAACTATTATAAGATGATATCCAAATTTTTCGTTAATAAAACAAATCAGATATTTGAAGCCTTTGAGGATAACATCATAACAAGATGCTTTAGTGCAAAAATTGAAGCCAATTGCTAATGTAAGGCGATTTCATGTTCTATTGAGAGTCAACTATCATTCTCATTTATTCTGTTGTTCTCATTAAATTCAAAAGTTTTTAAATAACCAGAAATGAAGCTGCTGAAATTATTAATCCTTTTCTTTTTGGCACTTTGAGAGGAGCAAAAAAAACCCTGGTGGTGGAAAACTTGGACTGGGGGCCTAAAAATAAACGCTAGTTGGTGAGCTGGCATATATGTAGAGATCTGCTCTAGGCTTTAGTTTTTAAGTCCATGCAACTAGGAACTGCCACCTAAAATATGCATCAATAGGAATGAGACTGATGACATGATAATATCATGGCATTAAACTACTGAGCTATGGTCTGATGTTTATGATTAATGGAACTTCTGAGCCTTTAGAGGTCTCTCAAATTCCATGTGTTTCTCTTCCCTGAAACAATTGGTCCGCCGCTTGTTTTTTTTTTTTATTGTTGTATTATGATGCTTCTTGCTGTATGTAGCATATGCGATAGAGAAAGTAAGTATTTTGTCTTTATGATTTTTTAGCTGAGGGAGAAACTAGTACCTCTACATGTATTTCTTGTCGTTCCTTCATTTCAGAGATCATTGCGTCTTAATCTATACTCAGGCAGGGTGCTTATTCTGAGTGCTTGTGTAGGCATTTAATATAAATTTGGGCTTAATATCTCATCTAGGTTGTCAGTCCAGTGAACTGTGCTAGGCGAGGCTGGATAAATGTAGATATGGACACTATAGCTTGTGAGGCATGTGGAGCACGCCTTCTATTTTCGACTCCATCTTCTTGGCCGCTGCAGCAAGGTGTGCTATTTGTTTATTTTATAATTCTTATTTTAAGATTTGCCAGAAGAGGGTCAATCGCATTGCGGTGATTTTCTGCAGATGTTCTACAGTCATATGTCCATAATCTGACAATAGGATGACCTGGAAAAGTATTTCCCATAAATGAGCATTTTCTACATAGTTTCTTGTTTAAGTTGATCAACATATCTCTAACTATGCCATAAGTCATAACTACAGGTCTTTAATGATGGTATAGTTCTACTTAGGGGATGTATTACATGTTACTTTGAATTTCTTATAATGTGTTGTTTGGAGGACATTTTATGACACTCACACTTATTTAGTTACATAAATATTTGCATTTTATTAGTCGCTTATGCTGGTAATGGGGGAGTTAGTCTCGAATTGAAATTTCGGACAAATTTATGGACATCCCTGATTAGAGAAAATTAGCAGTAATGAAGCCAATTGAATGAACACATAGATGCCATTTGATCCTTTTTACTTTTTTTGTGATACGAAACCACTCGGGTTGGTCTGCTATAGTGATGCAATACATTGCATTATGTTTTTGCTTCGACATGACTCATTTCATGTGGATTAAAAGGAATTAAATGAGAAAGCACTAGCTTTATTATACTGCATTATGCTTTTTACCTTGACTATGATAATAGATACAAGCTATGTAGAAAGGGTGTGTTTCGTTGCTATGTTTATGGAGATTTTTGTCTCGCTGATAAAAGGACTAAGACCAATTTCAGGGGAGGACCTGCTGACGTGGCAAGGTGGATTGTTGTGAGATTGTGTCGCATTTTCTTTAGTTTCTGATAGTACTGGGCAAGGATTTCTTTGCTGTTGGTACGCTCCGTTCCGGTCACCGGCCGGTACGGTATGTGTATGTACTGCTGGCACGCCCCGTGCCGGTCCAATTTCAATTAAAATATCAAAGGCCCCCAGAAAGAGAGGAAGAGAGAAGGAAAAGAGGGTAGGAGAGGGGAAGAGGAGAAGAGAGGAGGAGAGCCGTCAGGGCAGGGAAGAGAAGAGGCGGAGGCAGTCAGGGGAGGATTAGGTTAGATTAGAGTTTTTTTTTTAATGTATATACAGTAACTTGAAATAACTGGTCAGGTTTGGATTAATGGGTTCGAGTTAAAAGGCTTAACGGGTAACCGGTTGAGAGTTCCTTAACGGGTTTTAAACTTATATACGAAAGTTAAAAAAAAAAACCTTAATTGGCTCCTTGTCCCCGACATGCGATGGTGACGTCGGCTCTCCTTTTCTCCCGACGACGGTGACAGCCCTAAACCCTCTTCTCCTCCTCTCTTCTCTTCTTTTGCATTTTTTTTCCGGCATGTACCGGCCGAAACCGGCATGAAACTGGAGTACCGGCCGAAACTGTAGAGTTCTGACCGGCACACCCCCGATTCACCCCCAAAGCGGTACAGGGGGGGGGTTTCATGCCGGGGAGTCACCGGCTCGGTAAGTACTGGCCGACAAGCACAGTGCCGGCTGGTACGGCAATCCTTAGTACTGGGATCCTCTTCTTAACTCAGTTTATAACCTTGTATATTAGTATATGGTTGATATTATTAAGTGCGACCATGTAGCTGTTGGATTATCATGCCTGCTAGATTTGTGCATATTTTGTTCCGTTATTCTAAGACGGGGTACTTACTACACTTATACTTCAGTCCAAAAGGCTGCAGCAGTGTTCAGCTTAAAGCTAGATAATGGGCATAAAATGCTGTGCCCCTGGATCGACAATACATGTGATGAAACATTAGTGCTGTTCCCGCCTACACCCCCTGCAGATTTGGTTGAAACTTTTAAAGAACGTCATGATGCAATCCTGCAGCTTTCAGCCCTTCCGATAATATCATCCTCTGCTATTGATTACTTGAAGAGTCCACAGCTAGAGAAATTGTTATCACATACCTCTCATCTGTCAATCACGCTACCTAATGGTATCAGCCTCACTGATGGGTCTGGAAGCAAGGATCTGGATAGTATTTCTGACACTAATATGGCTTACTTATATTACCAGGTATTGTGTCCTTTATCACTACGAAACTTGAAGAATATATTTGCTTCTTAGATTGTGGTTTCTGCTTTGAAGACACCAATCACCATGTCATGTTCAGCTGGAATGAATTCATGATCAGTTGAAGAAATAAGCTGTAGAACTTTGCAGTTCTTTTGATTTGATAGCATATGACACAAACATGGAATTGACTATGACAATGATAAGATTTTGCAATGCCGTGGTACTTAGATAAAGATGATGTAAAAGATTACAAGTCCTAACTAAATCTTGTACTTATCTTTTAGAATAGTGACCTTACAGAAGACCTTGTCTTCAGTTAAGTAGTTGCTCTGCTATGATTACTTTATTGTGACCCTTTTCGAGAATGTATGCTGCTATAATTCTTGTTTGAAGTTTCTACAATGTTTGTGGATGGGATAGTATAGTTTTCTGCTCATTGGCATATACTATGGCTAGAAAATGTCTTTCCATGAACTTTGCCTTAGTATTATATTCCTCTAGGTGCTTCTTGTGCTTCATCATATTGTTTATGCATTGACTGGTCTTTTTTCCTTAATGGTTCTTCCATGTCCCATTTTTGTCTTCTTGACATATCTTGGTACGAAAACTCAAAGAGCTTCAAAGTCCGACATGATTATACTATAATTGCATTCACCTAGTTTGGGTTTTAGCCTTTTTTTTATTCTCTTTTGTTGTCAAGAAGTTGAGCAATAGTTTCTATTGGTGATCATTTACTTGGGTGTTTATGAGACATGAAATTGGTTGAGGAAATGCACCATTCTTCTAATTATTTCCGAATCACAATATTGGAGAAAGTAGTACTTGGTTTTCTATGGATTGTTTGTACGAATTAGTGTTATTGGTTTCGGATGTTTACTCTGTGTTGCTCGGCTATTTGTGATGAGGGCTAGATTGGCAAGAAATTTCAAACATATGTGATTGCTGTGCACAAAAAGGATACTTATTAATGAGGGCATAGAAATATTTTCATGCGTAGAGTTATTTTAAAGGGCTTATTTGTGTTTAGAATAATGTTCTAGTTCCGACCTTATGATATAGTTTCTAGCCAAAGTCAAATATGAGTTGGACTAGAGACCTCCAGTTAAACTTTGGGGAGAGATATAACACCTTTCAGCCGTGAATATTAAATCCTAGATGTGGTTATAAAAAGAGGCACGGTTACTAAAAAGGTGCTTTGAAGTCAGTCTCGAGGCAAGTTCATGGTTAAAAATGCGTTATATCTCTCACCAAAGACTTAACATAAGGTGTCTAGTCCCAGTAGTATGCATTTTTCTTAAGGTTACAATTGTTAGTTCGTTCTTTATGAAATACACTGTTCCATTTTTAGCTTTTGTTTGAGGTTGCTGTATACTGAATTTTCTTTTGAAATAGTTG
>OY986970.1:23150597-23431222 GCA_963920575.1 Narthecium ossifragum | reverse complement strand
GGTCAATGTGACGCCAAAAATGCTTCAAAACAATTTAGTTTAGATTTCAGCTCCTTCAATCCTTCCATGAATAATCTTAATAGTTTCAACTTGCTCGCAGTTTTTGGGGGGCAATAGGAGAACCTTCATATTCGAATGAATATTAGTCTGCATAGCATTTTTGTACACTGGACTTGCCGCAAATATTTTTGGTTTCCAGTATGGCTTGGACTACAACTCTATCAATAGATCATGACTTGGGGTCTAATTGATGGATTCTAGAAAGTGATGGCTTTGATATTTCTTGTTCATACTTTTAAGCTGAATTCACCATGAAGTATCCACTATTCTACTTAAATTTAGGCATTTATCATGCAGCTATATATTAAGATTCTTTGACTACCAAATTCGCATTATTTCGAACTGATTGCATGATTTACTGCATCTCTCAATTACTTGATACTTTGCCTGAAGATAATATTCAAACTGCAGTCACTGAAGATCATAAGTTTATGTGGATGGGAACCTCGATTGCTTCCTTACTTCGTTGACAGCGAAGACCTGTCAAGTTTTCCTGCCAATGGTGCCAATCTATCAAGATCTTCTGCGAAAATCTGTGGCAAACTTATTGATGGTGTTCACTCGTTGAGCACACCGGAGGAGATTGATGTGGGAAAGAATGTCCAAACTACTCTTGGAGAATATCAATATGACCCGGCATGTATGGTCTTGGATTGTAAGCTTTGTGGAGCTTGTGTGGGGCTATGGGTGTTTGCAACCATTCCACGCCCTTTGGAACTATTCACCCTAGTCACATCTGCTGAGTCAAGTGGGCAAAGCAAGCCATCTACTTCGGCAAATCTAATAAGTGGAGTAGCAAGCTCAAGAGCTGTGGACAAGAACAGTCATACTTCTCTTCAAGGAGTTGGTGATAGTTCAACAATGAAAGAAAGATCTTTGCGTCTAAATTTGACAATTGCAGGTGGTCCGCCGCCCACTAAACAAAAATTTAGACCTAGAGTTTCTTTTCCTATCATTAGCCGCCATTTAAGAGCTCAATTTGGCAGTGATTCTGGTTTAAAAAATTTCCTACCACCTAACAGTTCATGCATGGATCGAGTGAATTCACAACTTTTTTCAGAAAATGATCTTTCACGGCATAATGTGTATGATGAACCTGTCCCGTCAGAAGGTTCGGGATCACTGAAGCGCAAAAGAAGTGGTAATGAACTAGTCTATGATGTCCATGATCAATTGCAACCAAAAACATGGCTTCTTAGTGGGGGCAATATGCCAGCTAATGAAGAGCTGAATGAGGACATTTCTGGAGGAAATGCAGAGGAACTTCAATCATTGCATGGATCTGGAGGTGATGTGAACAATGAAGGAGAAGTTATGCATGACAGATCCGAAAATTTGGGTCACACTGAGACTGAATTTGTTGAAAAAGCAGAACCACCTGCAGTTCATGTGGCTGTTGATGGTGCTACCACTTCCAATGGGACTGATGCCGAAGCCACCAACAACTTACTGACAGGATCGACAAATGTCTTTGATCCACAGAATGCTCATTTTTCAAGACTGAGCCCGTTGAACCGCGGTGATGCAAACCAAGGGAATCAACATGATGCTTCACATACTGCATCTTGTTCAGTTGTCTCTGAAATTTTGTGTAGTGGAGACCAAACAGAGTTCCATGAAAGTGACAAAAGTTCAGATGTCCAGAAGTTGGAGGATGCAAGGAAAATCAAGGAAAGGACCAATGGGCTAAAGACTTTGGCATTGGTGTCTGATAAGAAGCAAGTGGATGCTGATAAAACATCAGGTAAAGGATATTGCTATCATTTATATTATTGCTCAATCGCATAAAATTTGTGCCTTTGATCTTATGCCTGGATTCATGGTTACTAGGGTTCTAGCCAGTCCCATGCAAAAACAAGACAAGATATTATTTTAGGACAATCTGCAGTTGTATGTTTTCCAGTTTCTAGAAGTTGCACTTGCCGACTTTCAATGATGCTTGTGCCAACTACCAGTCGGCACGATACCATGCTGACACTGACCATGCCAGACTGGCATGAAAGGTGCCGCTGGCACTGCTATCCTTGGTGACCTGTCAGCACGATATATCGAGTGTCAGCATTTTTCAGGCTGATGCTGACCATGCTAGTGACCGGGACGAAATGTGCTGCCGGCACTGCAATCCTTGGTTTTTCTTTCTTTGTCAAGGTCTCATATTACCTGTGATTTTAGAGTGCGCTTGGAGAGAAATTACCATAAAGCAGGTTGAAACTGTAATTTGCTTTGCCAGAAGTTGTTTCTTCAGATGCGATCCAAAGTTCCATCTGTTGAATTTCAATGCTAGGTTCAAGTGCTGCTGACATTGGAGAGAAGATGAAAGCCGTGTAGTTGACGATGCCTCCATGACTCTTTTTGGTCTCTAAGTCAACATACTAACAAATGTATTTCTCACATATCTGCACTTAGTTTGTTGAATAGCTTGAAATTTTATGAGCCAGTAATCTCCAAACTGCGGATGCTAAGTTATGCATTCTCATTAATGATCAATGGGAGATGATCAAGTGCGCCATATCTGGGGTGAGGTGTTGGGTTGCAATTTTTTCCTGTTTATGTACATACCTAGAAATACCAATGTGAGGGCTGATGAGTTGGCCCGATGGTGTTGGGTGCAATAGTCTAGTTTTGGGTTTGGCCCAGAGAATGGGCCTTCGGGTTTCGTGTACTAGGTTGTAAGTAAGTTCTCTCCCAGCCTTAGGGCTCAACTTCTCAAAAAAATAAAATGGGAGAATGAGCCCATTGCCTAGCAGCTGGAAAGTATCTTCAATTACTTTGGTATGCTATTTGCTGCAGTTACTGTCGGAAAACAGGGATGCAACCATTATGGCTAATCCAAATAGGAAACCTAATTAGAAATCAAATCCTAATCAATTACAAATTCAAATTTGGATTTGAATTTGATTTTTAAATGGAAATTGAATTCGAATTCAATTTCTTCCAACTGTGGACTTGCTCCCGCATCACTGCCTCTTGTAGATTTCATTGACACATTCATATCTCTGTACTTGTCCAAGGTTTAGCTTAGATGAATGTTGCTGAGATTATTCTCTCATTAAGCCCATCCATCGTACCTTTTGGACATGATGCTTTCTCAGTCATCCAGAATATGTACATTGGACGCATATGTGATATGCTTCAGCACTATTTGCTGTCAGCTCATTATTTGTGCTGCTTTTATGTCCAATAAGGTGGTTGGATATCTATGCCTAAATATTCCTGTCTTTTATCTCCATCATATGCATTTGATACATGCTATACTAGCATCTGCTTGTATTCTCAACAATCGTAAGATTCAATCTCGATTTAAACTGTGGCTCTGAGTAGTTATTTATCGGTGCTTTAGGTAACAATCCAGAGCCATTGCTGCATGATAGAATCAGTGGGTTTGATCCAATCAGGCAGCATAGGCCATTCTGCCCTTGGATTGCACCCATGGACGGTGAAAGTATGCCAGGATGGAAAATGACGCTTTCTGCTTTAAATCACCATGACAAGGATGCTACCAATTCCGTGGATATGGAGGCACCATCAACTCTTAATGAGGTGGTCACTTACTGACTAAACCATCTTTTCTTGATGAATTTGTTTAATCTGTCGTACCCTTACCGGATGCAGGTGTTATCTTGGTATGATGCAGGTAGATGATCCGGTGGTTTCCATCCGCAGGCTTTTCATGTCTCCACCAACAAAGAGATTGAAGAGCAGTCGTTTGTCATCAGGATAATTTTTTTGAGCACATCTCACTTGGCCTTTCTGGACGGAAGCCGTAAGTAACACTGCTTGCAAGCAGACTTTATTGGATATCATGGCCATAGAGCCCATGCACAGGAGGGCTTACAGCAATGCAGTTTTCTTGTTTGTACTCAAAGCTAAGAAAATATATGGCTTCTCTTTAGCAATGAAGCAAGAAAACAGTGTTTCGCTGGTTAGGATCGAAGATGGAACAGAAGACCTCCCAATTGATGTGGGAGTGTGATAACCATGATGGTGATCATTAAATTATGATCTGTAAAGAACTCAAACTTGAGATACCTAAGCCGCGAATGAAGTTTGCAACAAATATTTTGTTGCAGTCTAGATTTTAACTGCATGGTTTGATGTTCTCAGATGGATGCTGTCATCTTGCTTGGAACATTCTTCATCATCATCGATCTACTTAAATTTTGACTTGAGTTGCTGTCTTGCTGACTAAGTACCTAATTATGATTGTTTTAGTGTAGGAGTTTGCATTTCTAGTTTTCATTGCCACAAAATTGATCTTATGTTTAGTTTGATTCAATCAGTTATTAGCATCCGGGCCACTTTATAGAATGAAAAGTTGATTGGTGATTCCAAGATTTGAATACAGGTGATCGAGCTGTCTGTATTCGTCCAGAAACGGCTCCTCTTTCCATTTTCTGTAGTAGGTGGTGACTTCTGATGTCCAGATAGCCTTGAGCTGATAGGAAGATAGGCGAGGTGCTCGGTTTTAGAGTGCAAAAATGCTCTACAGGTCTGTGTTTGCATTAGTGCTATAAGATGCAAAGCCTGCAATTGCTTTCTCAATCAGAGATTCTCCAAAATAACTCCTTTGATAAGCTGCCTCTGTGAAAGCACAAACTTGTGATCTCCGCTCCGTTCTAGAGCTTTGAAATCAGATTGAAGCATGCAAGGACTGTTGATGTTGAACTAGTATCTTGGGAGTAGGGTCAATAGGGGTTGAAAAAAAATAGGATTTGGTAGTAGGTCATAATTTGTTTTTCATATGGCAATAGGGGCATTGAGACGAAAATACCCCTATGCCTAGTAATCCCCCCAGCCCCCCCTCCCCCCAAACCCCCCCCCCCCCCCACTCCCCGTCGTCGCCGATCCAACTCACCGTCGACCCAATCGCCATCTCGCCGTCGTCGATCCAACTCACCGTCGACCCAGCTCGTCACCGATCTAGACCCGTCGTCGTCGATCCAATTCACCGTTTATTTCCTTCCCCGATCTCACCGTCCCCATTACCGCCACCTCCTTCCCCGACTCCCCGTCGCCGATCTCGTCGTCCAGATCCCGCCATCCAGATCCGATCTCGCCGTCCAAATTCAGATCCCGTCCGACCCCGTCGTCGCCGCCTAGCTCCTCACCCTCCGTGCCATCCTCAACTCCGCTGGAAAGTAACTCGCGAAGGCCTCCGGATCCTGTCCGACCCCGTCCAGATCCCGTCGCCGCCGCCGTTGCCCAGCTCCTCACCCTCCATGCCATCCTTAACGCCGCCGGAAAGTAACTCGCCGATCCGGCTCGTCGCCAGCCCCCCCCACCCCCCCAAAGCCGGCGGCGTCCCGCGCCCTGAGCGCCGGCGGCCCCCAGCGCCCTTTTTTCCTTTTTTTTTTTTGAAAAGTAAAATCGGATGTCCTCATGCTTTTTGTTTCTTTTTTTTTTTTGAATTTTGACAAGTAAATTATGTCTCCCACCTGTTAATTTTTGCAACTGTTAATCAAATTTTTCACAAAATGATTCTTAATTTGTTTGACTAATTTTTTACTCAAGTTACTTTCCACAAATCTACAATTGAAAAAAAGTGGAAAGTAACTTGTACAAGTTACATTGTAGTGTAACTTGTATATATGGAAAGTAACTTGTACAATTACAAAAAAAGTGAAAAGTAATTTGTACATTTGTAACTTGTACATATGAAAAGTAACTTGTAAATTTGTAAAAAAATGAAAAATAACTTGTACATTTGCAAAAAAAATTGGAAAGTAACTATTGACAATTTGGTGGAAAGTAACTCCTATCTAATTTGGAAAGTAACTATAAGATGGTAGTTACTTTTGCAATATTGGGAAAATACGGTAGTTAATTTTCACAAATGTTGGTGACAGTTACTTTTTACAATTATTAATTACTTTTCACAATCACTAGTTATTTTCCACAAATCACTAGTTACTTTTCACAAATCACTAGTTACTTCTCAAAAATCACTAGTTACTTTCCACAATCACTAGTTACTTTCCAGCCCCCGCGCCCCCCGTCATCATTGATAACTCAAGTTACTTTTCCATTGGTTTAATCTGGAAAGTAACTCAAGTTACTTTCAACGATTTCATCACCAAGAACACAAATTACTTTCCGTAATCGGGAAAGTAACTTACTTTCCATTTTTCCACTAGGAATATGAACAGTCACAGGAATATGAACAGTCACTAGGATATGTTAGGAATATTAAAATGGCATTTTAGTAATAAAAAAAGTATTATGCACTAAATGCCTTAAGGAAAAGGTATGATGACCTAAGTCTAAATATTTCCATATGAATGACCTAAACACCAATTTGGCCTGTTTGGTGTGGGATAAAGGGGGAATAACCCCCTTATTCCCACACTTATCCCCAAACACTTTTTCTCTTATTCCCACTCTACTTTTTCTTATTTCAAGTAATCATTATTATTACCACTCTACTTTTTCTTATTCCAATTAATCATTACTACTTTATTCCCATTTTTTTTAACCCCAAAATCCCTTATTCCCACTTTTCCTAACCCCATACCAAACGAGTACGGGAATACCAAACGGGAATAACCCTTAACCCGAGTTAAGGGAGGGAATATTCCTGAATCCACTACTTATTCCACATTTTATCCCCAAACACATTTTTCTATTCCAAGTAATTATTATAAAGTTATTCCCATTCTCCACTCTACTTTTTCCTTATTTCAAGTAATCATTACAAAATTATTCCTATATGTCTTGCAACAGTGCCATGCTACGACAGTAACTTGGTACACAAACCAATGATTAAAAGGGCTCTTCTAATTTTCTGGTCCTATATTTATTCTTAAGAAAAAACATTACTTCCAGAGCACACTTACGTAGGTTAATATACATGTTAATTTTGCATAATCTCTTATTGACACGGAGAAGGTTCTCTCTCTTAACTTAAGAGTTGAGATACTACATTGCTGCTGCTTCGGATGTGCATTGAAATAAAAGGATAGGATGATATTATTTACTAGGTCATGTGCTCCATTTCTCATTCCCATGGGTTGCTTTTAGAAGATCTTAAGCAGCAAAACATGGTATTAAGAGACTATAGGGTTCAGCAATTAAGAAAGATAACCAAATTAGAAATGGATCTATCATGGCAAATGGAAAATGCTACAGAGCAAATTAGGCAAGCTACATATGATTGATTCTCCTACAAAAGAATAACACTTGAACCTTTCGTTCATTCAGCAGATCTGTTAAAAGAGGACGAAGAAAAACAATGTTCAAACACAGTTCCTTCATATGATTGCTCCAAATTAATGGAGGAAAAATACAGACCGGGCCGCATGATGGTTGACATTCTTGAGTACAATACTACAACCTGTCTACAAGAATGAAACCTTAAGGAAATCCCTTGCGCTCACTGACAGGAAAATATTCAGCAGCAAGTCTAACCCAGCCACTTGCTGGTGGGCAATTTCCATGATCTTTGCATGGATGGATTGATATCTTGATGTCGTGCTGGGTTCCTTTACACTTCTGGGTTGATCTATCCAAGCTCCACTCTCAATGGCAATTCAGAAATAACCAACATTTCTCAACTCAGCCGGCTCAGATTTCCCACCTTCGCCATCATGTCCAAGGAACACAAGGCGACCTGTTTTCAAGAACTATGTCAATAGTGCAAGTTCGCATCATATGTACATCACTTTACTAGGTAAGGATATTACAAGTAAAATTACGAGTAAAACAAAATGTACTGTATTTTTGGCCTTTATTCTGTAGCCAGCATAATATTGCGGAAATTGCCACAATTCTTGCAGCAAGAACAAATAGACAGAAACCATAGAGCATCACATGGACACCATTCTAGGGTCTAAGATACAGGGGAGACGACCAAAGAAGCATAATCATTCCCTGAAAGCTACTAGACCATATAATCAATTGCTTATCAAGGGCCCACAAAGCACCATGGTCACTTTCAAGGTGATATACATCACGGGTATAGCATGCCAATGCTGACAACAAAGTACTTACGATATGTCAAGAGATCATGGATTCTCCTAGCTGCTTAATAGCTCTCCATATAATCAAGATGAATAAAGGAAATAATTGTCAACTTACGTAAACCATCGTCAACTTTTACAACAAACCTAATTCCCGATCCAGAGAAATTTGGAGCATTTTGTTAATTGCATGACATTCAACCAGAGAATCATCTAGGCAAGTCTATTTTATTCATTACCAAAGGTGCCTTGCCAGTAACTATGAAACACTTCAGAGGGTTGCCATCAAGCAAATAAGCTATCATAAGATTCTCCTCGCCCTTTCTACGAATCCTTCCAAATTCTTAGTTCTGCTCCAATTTGCCCCATTTCACCAGTAACCAACTTGATTGATGATTACACTAGGACAACTACAATGGTGAATTTTGCAAACTTATATAAATTTACACATTATCTAAAACACGAATTTCTCAAAGTGGATCAATTTTCTCCAACTTTCCATAAGATATCAAATTAGACAAATAAAGACGAGAACATGAAACTGAAACACATCTCACCAAGATTTCAGTTCTAGTCATTTCTAAGTGCACAAAATGGAAAACCAGAAATGGATTAACATCAAAATGTCTAAATGGCTATCCACTCTGAGCTACACAAAAGAAAAAATCAACAGTGCATGAAAGAGTAATACCATCTCGACGTACAGCGACTTCTCTTATTCTCCTAACAAGCCCCGTTATCGGATCACTAAACACCTTGGTCTCCAGGTTTCCTTCCAGATACAAAACAGATCTATGACAGAGATATTAAAAAAAAGATAAATTATTATCACTTAATTGGTACTTGAATGATTAAGACCATAACTCAAGGAGATAAATCAACATCAAGACTATTAAGTATTAGCACATGTTCATTCAGTCGCTTCATAGAGCAATGCTACTAGTAATTGCAGTGCATCTAGTGATCCACTCAGACAATCCACATCAGAAGGCATATTTCAGGCACACATGCAAAGTCTTCTGCAGTAAAGCGAAACTAGAATGGAAAATAAGCATAGTAATTTTTACCACAATACATGAGACATTGACAACCTTGAGAAGTACCATCCTTCCATATTTGTACTAAAAATTAGTAACTTCTAGAAGAACTAGAGAGCACACTTTTCTTTCGATCAAGTCAATTTCTTCACAAATTGGATTTGAAAAAAAAGGAAGGAAAGAAACCTCATTCACCTACCCATTAATTAACCAACTCTATAAAGTATAGGAATTTCTTGACGGGATCATCAGATGAAGAACCAACAAGAAATTTTTGCATTGGAAACCTTTATTGAAATGGATTCTTGGTACATAAACGTTTCTGAAAGGTTTCTTGTATCAACAAATAACTTGATGTTATCCCCATTGTTTGTAATAATATGGAAATCTAAGGTTCTCTTGCTCTAAGGTATAGAGTGCCTTTCACTTTAAAACAAGTCGTGTCATGACCTAAATCAATCCAATGGGAAATAGATAAGAAGAAATTGACCACAACATCCAAAGTAAAGCAAGATTTAGTCATCCATGTCAAAATGAAGATTATACTGTTATCTGCAAAAATGTATCTCGGACGCCTATTGCTACTTTTAAATGAGTCTCACAACAATCGAACCAAGTGATAACAATACCTTAGTCAATCCATTAGCAAATAAAACGAACTCTACAACTCTATCTTTACGAACATCTACCAACATCTACATTCAACTATCATATTTAAGCGAGATAACTTAGACTTTTTACCCTCAATAAGAGCCAGTTGTGCAATATACGAACTATAGCTCACTATTTTTCATTGAGGACTACATCAAACATAACTGCAAATCAAAGTAACCATGCAAAGCAAGTCTTGGAGGAGCCATTTCCCCAATACAAATAGTACCGAGTCTTGAGCATTTTAGTAACTTATTTCTAGTCATAGAACCCATTGGATCCTTTTATCCATTAGAACAATTACTTCTTATCAAAATTTTGTAGCATCAACAACTGTTGTCAGAAAATTTCCTAGTTCCTTATGTCACAGATACCAAAACTAAAATGAAAGATTAAGAGTAATTGATCCTAGTTAAGCTCTCAAGCATGGTGCCAGGAGAACAACTTCAGTTATGCTAAATCTCTTTTATGAAACTTACAAATATTAAATCATCCCTGCATCACTTTCCCTAACAACTATGCATGTAAGCATGTATTCAAAGAACAGGTAGAAGCATGCAAAATTTCTCATATGAAGCTTAAGAAAACTCTAATCAAATTTTAGTTCTAATCAGTCGGAGACCATCAACACCTTTAATAGATAGCGTACACTATTGCCTGATAACCATCTAGTAAAATCTCTATCTCTTGACTTACCCGGGCTTGATGTGCTTGAGCGCAAGGGATCCAAGCCTCTGTGGATACACACACACGCGGTGCCACTGCACGACACACCTCTCCGCATACTCCCTCGCATCTTCGTTGTCGAGAGGCCTCCTATTATTTCTAACCCCCCCGGTCCCCACGGAGAAGAGCACCACCACCATTCCATTCTTGAGGTGCTTCTCGACCGGCCTCTGCCCCACTCTCCCCACCAATATAGCCTTCAAAAATGCATTCGGTTCAATTGGATCATCCATCGACGAAACCCTAAAAAAGAACCCTTCATAGATAGGTGCGTAGTACCTTGTAAACACCGGGGTCGAGACCGTTCTCGAGGGGCCGGGTGTACGGCAAGCGCGAGGAGTTGCGACCGGCGGAGGAGTCGGCCTGACCCGAATCGGAGGTGGTGGCGTCGTTGGAATCCTCCCGGTCGGACTCGGTGCCGGAGAGAGAGGTGCTGGTGGTGGTAGAGGCGGTGGAGAGACGAGAGGACAAGGCGATGGGAAAAGAGTGCGCGGTTTTGGAGCAGGAGAGGAGAGCTCGAGAACGGAGGAGCGTCCGAGAAATGAAGGCCATTGATTCAAAGGTGGTAGCTTTAGGATGGCTCGCTTTCTCCTTGTGGTTGCGGGTGGAGTGAAACCCCTCTAAAACCCTAGTGTTTACGAATCTTTTCAGTGTTTTGTATGAATGCTTCCAAATATGAAGTCTATAGCGGATCGATGTGAGACCCATGTGATAATAATAATTTATTTAAAATCAAAATGTTTCATTGCTAAGTTTGGTTACTTGTATTAGCTAATGCAGTGCATTGCTCAATGCACTGCATTGCATTAGCAGATGCAATGCACTGCATTGCATTAGCAAAAACAGTCAAAATGATTGTTTTTGCTAATGCAGCATTGGAGGCCCTTTTTGCATTAACTGACTTTTTGCATTAACTGATGCATGCATCAGTTAATGCAGTGGCCAACCAAATAGCCTTTTGTATTAGCTAATGCATGCATTAGTTAATGCAATGGCCAACCAAACACTGGTATAGACCAAAATGCTGCATTAGCTAATGCATGCATTAGCTAATACAAGCAACCAAACACCCCCAGTAACTTGTAACTTGTAACTTATTGTGATCACTTAATTCAGATTTAAACGGCTGTAAGTCTTCTTTTTTTTTAGAAGTCAAGCCTCACAGGGCTATAACTTGTAACTTGTTCAAACACCTGTCGCTAGGGACCAAATCCCCAGCTCCGGTGATTACAGCAGAAGGAAACAAAAACCGTCTACACGCATCATTGGCTAATCGATCAGGCTCTATCGTTACATTCTCGGGGAATATGACAAAGAGAAAACTCACTCGAAAAACCTGGATTCCCACCAAATATTCCTCACCAAGGAGCTACAGGTCTCACTAACAGGTAAACTGCCTTCCATCATACGAACCCCAAACATGGAATCACTTTCAATCAATAGTTTGGTGCAGTTTCTAGTAGATGCTTCATGGATGGCAAGTAAAATTGCCTCAAGTTTCGCAGCCAAAATAGTGGCTGCTATATTGGTGGTAGATACCGCCCATAGCTCCCCTTCTTCCCAGACAAAACAAATAGCTCCCATTCTGGCAACACATTGATTTAAATCCACTGAAGCATCAACTTGTATCCTCGATCCTTCCCTGTCCTTGGGTTGCGGCGACCCTGGATTTCCGGGATGAGCTAACATATTATTCCTTGGCTTGCCATGTGATACATCATATAAGTCATCTTTCAACAAAAGTATCCTCATCATACAAAACTCTGCACCTATCCTTCCACATGGACCAAATACCATAGGAGAGAAGTGACTTGACCTTGGTATCTTCAACAAACCTGCTCGGCTTAGCCAACAGATCAAAGTATTCTTGTAGGCACTAAGGAGCATGATTTCCTAGCACACTAGCCCATACCGACCTTGCGAAACGACAATCAAACAATATATGTTCAAGACTCTCATCTTCAATCTTGCATCGGGGGCATTCTTTTTCTGACATGAGGTGGAGACACCAAAGACCCAACCTCGTAGGAACTTTACCATGCATCACCTTCCATAGGAAATTCCTAGGTCTAGGTCCGGCCGGAGCTGACCACGCCCCTTTCCAAACACCAAACTGGTCCTCATTACACACCTTAAATTTCAGCGACTCCAAAAGCTGGTAACAAGATGAAGTAGTTATCCTCTCTGATGAAGGCCTCGCCCATCTTGGCCCTCCATTGTTGGCTTGAGATTGAACAAGGGATGCCAAAATCACCTCAGCCATGTCTTGATGGAACACGGAACGAATGGCAGTTGGGTTCCATGAACCATCACTATTAAAAAGACACATAACCTCCAAATTTGTTACCCTTTCATCAGCAGACATCAAGCACGGAGAGCAGGCTAGAGGATAATCACCCACCCACCAATCCTTGATGATGTTTGCTCTACAGTTGGGGCCAGCTTCCCAATGTAAACCCCTTCTAGCCCGATTCACCGCCGTGCAGATAGATCTCCACAAGGTAGAAACTTTAAGAGGATTGCTGCAACTAAAATCACACTTAGCTCTACAAATTGACGTCCAAACTGAATCAACTGGATCAAGAAATTTCATAGCCCTTTTCATCCGGAGCGCCATCTGCATCTGTCTGAGGTTCTTGAGCCCAAGCCCACCAGCCATCTTATGTTGACAAATCTTCTCCCATGCCACCATTGACAACCCCCCACATCGGCCTTGCCAAAGAAAGCTCCGAGCAAGAGAATTTATTTTGTTGAGCACCGTCTTTAGCGTGGGGATGGATGACTACATGATGAAAACTAGCAAAGCTTGAATAACATATTGGACTAGCACTGCTCTACCTGCCTCCGCCTTAACTGGTATCCGCCATTCCGCAAGCCTACTTTGGACAACATCTATAAGGAAATTAAACTCATGAACCAAAAGCCTCTTAGCATCAAGGGGTACTCCAAGGTTCGACATGTTTTGAGAACCCCATAATCTCCATCAGTCTGTCGGTGGCGTGCCGATGTCGAAGGTGAAAATTTAATACTGGACTTATGTGGGCTAATCTCCAAACCGGACAAGAGCTTATATCTCTGGAGCAGGTTCATGAGTTTCTTTGCCTCCATCCCACAGGCAGCAGTGATGAAGTGGCAATCATCCGCATAGAGTAAGTGGCTCACCTTCATCAGAGAATTTGGAAATTGCACCCCTTTTAAGGCAAGTAGAGGAACCCGCAAAAGTCGCTAGAGGACTTCTTGCACAATGATAAAGAGATATGGAGAAATTGGGTCACCTTGTCGAAGCCCTCGCGCTATTGGGAAGAAACCGCATACTCTGCCATTGATGAGGAGAGAGAAACGTGTACATGAAAGACATTCCATGATCCAAACTATCCAATGTTCTGGAAAGTTCATACCATGAAGAACTCTTCTGAGGAACCTCCAGCTCACTGAGTCGTACGCCGCCTGTATGTCCACCTTTATTGCCATGAGTGTTGATGTCTTCGGTGCGAGTCGAACGGAGTGGAGTAACTCGTGTGCCGCTCCTATGTTGTCTTGTATAGAGAACCCTTTGAAGAAAGCTGATTGCTCAAGTCTGATAAGATCCATCAGTAGAGGCTTCAGTCTACCGACAAGAATAGAAGAGATAAGCTTGTAGCAAACATTGCACAAGCTGATAGGCCGAAAGTCTTTGATTCTTGTAGGAAATTTGTATTTGGGAATGAAAGTGATGAAAGTATCATTGCACCAGCTTCACCAAATCCGTACCAACTATGTCCTAATACTGGATAAAAAATTTGGCTGGAAGCAGGGCATTTGTACCTCCCCAAGCTACATAGCACTTGCTTGATCTCCTCAGCTGTAACCTCTGCCATAATAGCTTGATGAGCCCCAGATGAAATTTGCGGCAGAGGAGGGATGCTAGTACTTGACCGACTGGTATCCTTCTTCCATAGTTTTCTATAGTGCCCACGAACGCTGAAGACAAATGAATATAAGCTTAAGTTATTTGCAAATTTACCACATTTTTACACTAACCAGCTTGGATGATGATTATGACTAGAATAACTGCAGTGATGACTTTGTGTTAGAATATAATTCAAATTATCTAATTCACCTTTATATGACAGGTGATTCAAAATAGTATCAGAGCCAAAGTCATTAATTTAGTGATTATGTATAACATTAAGAATAAAATTCAAAAGTTAAGGCTATCGATAGATTAGAAGGCATTAGAAGAGTGAGAAATTTGGCATCAGAAGAGTGAGAAATTTGCGCCAAATGTCGTCAGGTAGAGCATTTGACTGCATATCTACCCTGCTACATGGTGGTGGCGTGACAGATCAAACGTTGGGTTTGACTTTGACTCTTTGACTATTACTTCTCAAATTGAGGTATTGCATTATCTTTTGAATTGAAACTCTCATATATATGCTCTGATACAATATAAATTCTATCCACCCAACTCAAAAAACTTATTTCAATAGGTAAGGGCGAGTAATATTACTATAGTCCAACAATTTGGTCTAGTTGCAGCTCCTAGAAAACTAAGGGTGTGATTGTCCAATCCCAAATCGAAGAAAGTTTGAGAGAGAAATAACTTTAACAAAGAAAAAAGGGACGAGAGTAATATTACCTTCTCAAATTGAGGTATGGCGTTCTCCTTCGGATTGAAACTGTCATATATATACTCTGATATAATATAAACTCTATACAAACTTAAGCCAATAGGGTAACGGCGAGTAATAGTATTATAGTCCAACAATTTTGTCTAGTTGCATCTCCTAGTTAACTAACAATGTGATTGTTCAATCCCAAATAGAAGACTGTTTGAGAGAGAAATAACTTTAAAAAAGAAAAAGAGATAGAAGAAAAATGTTTCTCTTGCATCAAGACCAACGAAGCCCCGTGCTTAGCGGCGAAGCGAGAATTTTTTTTCTAGAGGGGCAAAATGTATATAGAGTAAACATATGTTCAAAGTTATTAAGTATAGTTTTTTTTACGAGTAACATAGAATTTGTCAAGAATCTTAAATGAAAAAACATCTTTTTTAATATATGTAACCAAACAATCATTGAACCATTCATCACCCATTCGATTCCGCAATTTATTTTTCACAATATGCATAGCAAAAAATGCTCTGTCAAAATAAACCAACTCCTTCCAAGGCTTTGTAAGTACCATGTTGCACAAGAATGTCTTTGACCCTTTCTTGCTATAAACCAATGTTTGTCTTCCTGTCAAACTTCGAGTCGAGACATCGACGATTTCCCGACCATCACGATTGAATGAACCAATCAACCTAGCTCTGATACCACTTATTGGGATCTGGTGGTGAATTGGATCACCCAAGTCCCTCCGATGACCAAACAAGAAAAGAAATCAAGAAATTCGAATCAAACGAGAAACACCAAATTTACGTGAAAAACCTCACAGCAAGTAATTGAGAGGAAAAATCACGGGGCGGAGGAGAAGGGCTTTACTATGAATTAAAGGTTACAGGATTCTTCTAGATGAGACAAATTCTCTCTCTAGAACTTCTTTGCTATCTTTCTCAAAAAAGCTCTGTTTTTCTCTAAACAATGAAAAACATCTCTCATCAATCTAACCCTAACTAGTAACCCCCTTTTTATAATAGTCTAACCCATACAAGAGTTTACAGCTGCAAGATCAACTTGATCAAGTCATGTAGTCTTAAAGACCTCGACCACGCCTTGTAGCATCCAACGGCTCAAGAAGGTTGTCCCTCTCTATTGAGCAATCTTTTGGCCATGTCGCAGTGCATAAGTAAAGAGATCGCATCGAGCGATCTTTACTTCATCGACGTCGAGTCGCCTTCACTTCATCGATGTCGAGTTGCCTCCGAGTGTCGAGCTTTTCGTCGAGCGACGAACTCCTTGTCAACATCGAGCAGCTCATCAAGCGTTGAGCACCTTGTTGATCGTCAAGCGTTGAGCGCCTCATCGAGCGTCGAGCGCCTTATCGAGCATTGAACTCTCTTCGCTCGAACTCGTTTGAGCAAAACTTTTTCTTCACCTCCGCCCCATCCGGTTGATCTGTTTGTGGAGGCCTTATGAGAAGAGAACCCCAACGTACAGTCCTTTTACATAACCACTTTGCTTTAAATATGACAAAGTTGTTTCCCTGTCATTGGTCAATACATTTTCTAACAAACTAGACATGATTAAAGCTAGGGGAGCTTTTTGGGCTCTTTTCTTTTATTGATGGGAGTTTCTATCTCAAAGTTGGTAATGGAGATGAGAAAGAAACTGAACATGAGGAACTGTTGCACTGATCATGTAATTTCTATAAACACTGAACATGGGCAAATTTATCCATCTTAAAAAGGATTTATCGAGACATTATGCCTAAGATAAACAACAAGAAGAAGAGTAGACGTTGGGATAGCAACTGAAAACCTGTTCTTTCTTTTCTGTTTTCTCTGGCACTTAATAGAGTTCATCAATAGCAATTTTGGGACATGTGATTTACGCTGACTCTTTTTTTATTAGAAATTTAGGGAGTTCGATGTAACAGAAGATCTGCAGCCCTGCATCATGCATGGCTCCTTTGTGCAGCGGCGAAGAGATTGAGAATGGGAGTGCGGTGGACAACGGGAAGGAACAACACCCTCTCTATTTTTGTGGACTGGTGGGTTGGAAGCGGGCCAATGGATAAGTATCTAGTCCTGGTGGTGCCTCTGGGATCGCCGGACAAACTGAGGGTGGGTGACCTCCTTAATGAGGACGGTGACTGGTGTGTATCTATACTTAGGGAGCGTTTTCACCCGCACATGGTTGAAGCAATCCAGGGCATACGTCCTACCTATGTTGCAGAGGATAGGCATCGATGGATGTGGAGCGCATCTGGTCATATTTCCATTACCTCTTGCTATGATTTCCTAGAGGCCAGTAAGCGTGATGATCCACAGGAGGACTGTTTGAATAGATGGTGGTGGTCTACCTGGAAGGTCCCAGCCGGTCCAAGGGTGTGTTTCTTCCTAGAGGTTAGGACATGGCAAGTTGCCCACAATGGTTGCACTGGAGGCATCCCACGTCCCTGTTGATACATCTTGCCCACGGTGTAAAGGGCCGGCGGAGACCCTTGATCACTTGTTCTTTGAGTGCCCGTTGTCTCAGTTAGTGTGGGGGAAAGGCCCTGGAGGGCGCGGGTGTGGATACCTCGTCTTGGGATTTCGACAGCTGCTGGAGTCTACTGCGCCGGTCTACAAAAACAGGGCAAGGAAAGCTCCTACGGACTGTAGTAGCTTATGGCCTTTGGTCTCTTTGGAAAAGCAGGTGTGATCTGGTATACCAAGGTGCGAGCTTTGACCCCCTGCTGGTTGCAAGGAAGATCAAATGGCATGCACGAGAGTTTCATATATCTCACACTCCTCATCATCCCGGTGGAGAGCGGCCGGCGCAATGTGGAGTCACGGTGCAAGTGGATGCGTAGCTGGGCGATGTAGATGCTTGTGTTGGATTGGGAGTTGTCTGCCTGGAGGCAGTGGATGTGGTGAGTTGGACGGATTCAGATGCGATTGCTGTTCCGGCGGATGGTATCTTGGCTGGAGAGCTTCAAGCAGTTGGGCTCGCAATCAAGGAAGCTCAGAGGCGTGGGATTTCCGACTTGATCGTTGAGTGTGTGATTCGTTGGCGGCAGTGTCGTTGATTTCTGGAAGGATGTTGAGCTCGATGTCTTTGATTCCTGTTCTTCAAGATATATGGTGGAATTCTGGAGTATTACATAGCTTCCGGATATTGCATATCCCGTGTGAGGATAACGTGCGTGCAGCTGCTATGGGTGGGTCTTCCCCGGGCTTGGAAGTTGATGCCTTTGCTGGAGATCCCGGTTAAGTAACTTAACCACGGTAGAAAAAGTAATAAATTTACTTAAATGCCCATGCCTTTTATTTTTAACAAAGCCTAAGTTCTCCCGCGCGATCATCACGTTAATGGACACTTCGTTCATAACCTACTCCCACTTCGCATGAGGTCCTGGGGTTTCTCTCCGAGTAGCGATCGGAATCTAGGACGACGGGATTCAAGACGATGGCGATCGGTGATCACATAGAAGGTACGACTTCCACTTCCATCACTAACCCTATAAACTTGGTCAATTAGAGATTTTCATCGTTTTGATCATAATGTCCCATGTATTTTCTTTGGACACTGCGATCGGGTTTGAGTTTTTGATTTTTCCATCCATTTATACTATTCTCCCGTAGATTTATTGATCATCGCATAAAAGCACGAGCTTTTCTTCGATTACGATGCTATTTACATGATCTATTGGATTTTCTGTCGAAGAGATATCAATGTGTTCCTCTGTTTATAATTAGCTCTTTTCTTCTTCTTTTTTATTTTTGATCTCTTCATTGTGTGCCATTTTCCGCTGCTGGGTATTGATATATTCCATCGAAATATTTAGGGTTTTTTGGGGTCGGCTTGATCTAAGCTAGTGCCAAATGGAGGATGATATTAATAGCATGTACGCCAATGATCGACAATTCCAAGATGGTTGTATCCCTCTAGTTCAAGACCACATGTATGAACATTATCCAATGTCTTATTGCTGAATTTATAAATACATGCTTATGGATGGAATTGGTTTGAAATGTGTCTTTTATTGATCCATGTCCAAGGCCTTAGAAATTGTGCCTTCTTTGCATGAGAATACATGGAATTGGTTTGGGATGTTATGCAGTGAAGTTGGTTTGGTATGTCAGTATACATGGAATTGTTTTGCTCATAGATATGGCCACAAAATTTGTGCCTTTTTTTTAGCGAGAATACATGAAATTGGTTGTATCCCTTACAATGAAGTTGGTCTAGAATATTTTGTAGAGAAATCCGGCGGCCTCTTACTCCAAGCACCTCCTATTTTCCAAGTGTAGAAACCCAAGGTCTCATACACGCCAAGGATCGCACACCACCAACTAGAAACAAGAACGGAGAATACCAAACTCACAAATAGATACCCAAACAACTTCAATGCATAGATTCACCAAGAGTTGACAAAGGAAAACACCAATTTGAAGAACCAACTAATAAGCTCTTCAAATAATACCCGATGAAAGTTTATAAGAGATGAAGAGGGTAGGAAGAGAGGCCACCCACCTCTTTCCTAGAAGATCTCCAACAAGCTTGAACTACTCCCTCTTCCCTTCTCTTGCTCTTTTGACACCAAAAATAAGAAGAAACAACCTAGAGGCAAAATAGAGAAGTCTCTTACCCAAGAGCAAACTTCTCATCATCTACTTAAACCCTCTAACATACCACTACATATAACATAACATATTATTCCCAAAATGCCCCTAATAAGTTATGAAACCTATTAGATAACATAGCATGTTAAGAGCAAGTTTAGCACTAACTTTTAACATATTTGTCTACATGAAATTATGTTTGTATCCTTTATTTGCTTTTCAATGCTTGATTTGCATTGAGTTTGTATAACACGGATGGTTTTGCCTTCGCAAAGTTTGGTTTATTTTTATTTTCATTCTCTCATGTCTAGGTAATGTCTAGGAAATGTATTCTCTTTCGGCAATATATATCTTGCTTGTTTGTTGTTTTATAGCATGAGCCATCCCAGGCCACCACCAACAGAGCTCCATATTAACCTCAAGTATGTAGGGTTCTGAAAAAGGCTGATAAAGTCTAAGCTAATGAAATATGAGTTTGATAAGAGGAAAAGCTTCAAAGTAGTGGTAGACAATACTTCATTGGAAGAGTTGAAAGGGGACATATCAGCTTCATGTTCCTGGGCTTTTGGCAACGAGCTTCACCTGCCATATTTGCTTCCCGGATCCGACCCCAAACACTATCCTAGAATTCAAACTGAGGAAGATTATAGACTAATGTTGGATATGCACGTGACCTATTCAAAAAGTGTGGACATGTATGTAGTGACTGGTGAAGCTCCTGATTTGTACAGCATGGGAAGAGGCTCAGACTATAAACAATGCATGGCAACATGGTGATGGTGAAGTGATTGTTGATGACTGTGAAGATGACTGGCTAGAAGATCCAGATAATATTCAAGATGAAGCTGATTGCTGCGAAGGTGATAGTGAGTATCACTCAGTCACTAGTGAGGAAGAGGAAGATAGTGGTGAGGGGAGTGATAATGATGCTGATTTTGTCCCTTCATACGAAGGAGATGTTGCTAATGTCAACATGGATGAACCTGATTTGAGGGTAGGTGCAAGATTTAAAGATGCAAAGCAGTTTAGGCTTGCTCTTAGACAGCATGCTATCCTCAACAAATACTAGCATCACGTCATAAGGAGTTACGCCAGGAGGATTACCTACAGATGCAAGGAAAGTGATTGTAGCTGGAAAATACATGCCTCAAGAATTTATGATGGCAGGACTTTTGAGGTAAAGACATTTTCTGGGGTGCATACTATTTTGGGAGGAATTTTGTTGGAGGGGAGATGGCAACAAAGGCTTGGATGGCTAGCATAATCAAGTTGGTAGTGGCAGATAACTCAAAAATTAAGCCTAATGATATAAAGAAGATCATGTGGGGTAAATATCAACTAAATGTTTCATACATGAGATGTTGGAGGGCAAAGGAGGCAACATAGGAGAAAGTGCATGGTAACATAGTGGAGTCCTTTGGCTTTATCCCTAGTTTGAAAGAGGAGTTGCTGATTCGAAACCCTGGAAGTGTGATTGACTACACAGAGGGCCCAAATCACAGCTTTGAGAGGTTTTTTTGTTGTTTTAAAGCATCCATGGATGGTTTTATTGCAGGATGCGAGCCCTTTCTAGGTGTTGATGCCACACATTTGAAGGGAAAGTATTTTGGGAATGCTACTGGTAGCTACTGCCCTAGACGGGAACAATGGGTTGTTCCCAGTTGCATTTGCAGTGGTGGAATCTGGATGTGGGAATGCTTGCGGCTGGTTTCTTGAGTTATTGGTTAAGGCCATGGATGGAAGGATAAGGGACTTAAGAATTATGTCGGACCAAGACAAAGGGATCAAAGAAGTTGTTCACATGTTAATGCCTAATGTAGAGCATCGAATATGCTAGAGGCACTACTTCAAGAATTTTAGAAAAAAAATTTGGGAGACATTTTTGAGAGGGATTGTATGGGATGCAACTGATAAGATTTGAAAAGTGCACAAATCACCATTGTAGTTTGGTTTTGTTAGTCTTCGAGCAATGCTTTACTGACTATCCTTATACCATTTTAGGTAAAAGAGTCCTCAACGAGGATTGGATCAAGTTTGGAGCGAAAACGAGCTTATTTGGGCAAAGTTAGGACAAAGAATATCAATCTTTTATCTTTTAAGGGCAAATAACACTTTACTACCCTTTAAGTTTGGAAATGTTTAGTTTGAACCCTATGTTTTAAAACCGTTCAAAATGAACCCTACGTTTTCAATGACTTACATTTTGTACCCTCTATCTGGACGTCGTTAGGAGAAGTTGACGGCAAACCAGTCACATGACCGATTTTGGACTTTTCAAACATGGTTTTGGATCTTTCAAACCCGGTTTTGGATCTTTCAAACCCGGTTTTGGACTTTTCTCATTTTGACAGCGGGTCCCACGACCACCATCTCTACCAGCACCGGTATCCGGTCGTCGTCCATCGCCGCCACCCTCCTCTCTACTGTAGAGCCGTAGAGGCGTCCTTCCCTCTAGAGCCTCCAGTCTCGAGGAGATTGATGAGGAGGGAGATGGTGCCGGATCGGCCGATTGCGAGCTTGAGGTTGTCGATATGGCCGAGGCGGAGGAGGGCGCATGCGGCGTTCTCGCGGGCGGTGGGGGATCCGGTCTTGAGGGCGCGGACAAGGGGACGGATGGCACCGGTGGAGGCGATGAGGTCTGGAGGTGGGAGAAGCGGCTTCGGAGGATGGGTAATCGCGGGAGCAGTCGTGATGAGGCCGGGGCGTCGCGAGGATGTGGGAGACGGTGTGGGAGGAGCTCGGGTCCGCCGGAGACGGATGAGCGGTGGTAGCGGGTTCCAATGGAAGCTGGCCGGTAGCTTTGGGTGCCCTTCTTCATGGGTTCTTTGAGCTAGAGTGAGGTGGGAGGCGAGAGAGGAAATCCAAGCTAGAGAACAAATATCGATCTTCACAGTATAGGAAGATCGAACTTTTCTGTGCACCAACAATGACAGAGAGCAATAATTCAACAGATTTATCTTCACAACATAGGAAGATCGATCTTTTTTGTGCGCCAACAGTGGCAAAGAGCAAGGTTTCAAAAGATCGATCTTCTTCCACTAGAAGATCGATCTCTTTATGAAGGTGAAGGAACACATAATGCAACGAAAATCGATATTTGTCAGGACGCAACTAATTATACAAGAACAAAGATCAATCTTCTTCCATAAGAAGATTGATCTTCTACGGGAGCAACTAAGCACAAGTGAACAAAAAATCGATCTTCTCCTTTATGAAGATCGATCTTTCTTTGCCAGCTGAGCAAAATCAACGGCTCAGATCTAATCTGAGTGGGGGAAGCTCTTAGGCTATAAATAGATCCCTTTTGGGGGAATTTGGAAGAACCCCTTGTACTTTTCTCAGCTCTTTTCCTCTTTTAAACTTTTCTTTACCCAATTTAGAATAGGATCTTTTGGAGGAGATCCATGGGAGGAGAGTTTCATCAACCTCCATCTATGGATCAATCCCTCAATATGAGTAGCTAAACTCCTAGCCTAGGGATTCTTATGAAGTAATAAGGGTTTTTATTATGGAATTTTGGGATTTAGGGCTTGTATGCCTTTTTGAATGGTTGGTATGGATTGATCTTAATTTCTTCATGAATTTGGTGTTGATTTCATTGATGGATGTTTGGATTGCCCTATTGTGCTCTAGATCTAGGTCTATTGTATGCTAGGGCTTGGATGGAACTCTCCGATGATGGAGATTCATGCTAGAATCATAAATTCTCTCATGGTGAGGGACTCTAATCCAAGATTGGAAGAGGTTATGATGCTAGAGCCACCACAATCTATTCCTAACCCTTCACCCATCCTATCCTCGAGGTGCTAGAACCATCTCGATCTTATACCTAAATCCATCCTAATTAGAGGGTTTGTTAGTGGCAATCAAAATTAATCGTTAGATCGCCGAATTTTAGACGATTGTTCTCGCTGATGAGGGATCCTAAACCGATCCTCATCTAGCGATAGGTGGAACTAGCTATTCATCTATCGACAAGTAGGTGTAGTCATTCAAATTGATTAGCTAACCCTTATCCTACAAAGACCTATTAGAACCCTTGTTATTGATTAAGGATCCTTCGGGCTTTCTTCGTATTTGTTAATCCCTTGGCGTTAATGTTAGCGTGGTTTTAGAAAAAAAATCCAAATTTAAACCTTTTCCTCAACTTTTTGATAGAAAGCTATACGAAGTATCCCAACTTAATCCTAGTTTCCTTGTGTATCGATTCGGACTCTCCGCTAACTACTAGTTGTTAGTAGCTAAGTAGAGTGCCGATTAATTTTGTAAATTTCTGATCGGACTTGTTAAGCAGCGACACTTTTCAAGTCTCGTAAGCAGCTAGGGCATACACAAAATATGAGCACGATGATGCCATGGCAAAGCTTGCATTCAATTCTCAGGCTGCTGTCAATGAGTTGACATCAGTTGGAAGTACTTGGTCAAGGCATACATCTTCAAAGAACGACTATTTGACAAACAATGAGAGGCACATGCCAGCTACTGATCTAGTGGGCATGCTCATGAAGAGGTTTATGACAAAAATGGATTTAAGACGAAGGCAATTAGCGTGGAAGGGGAAATTGGTTCCTCTTGCTCGCAAGTACGTAATTTAACTGAGTAAGAATGTTGGAGGTTATTTTGTGACAATGTGTAATGAAACTCAAGCAGAGGTGCAATCTTATGACAAGAGATGTGAGGTAGATCTTGCCACAAAGAAGTGCACATGCAGGAGATGGCAAGTCATAGGTCTGCCATGTGTTCATGCTGGAGCCATTATAGCACGTATGAGAAACCCAAACTGAGAATCTTTTGTCCATGATTGCTTTAGTTTACAAAGGTATGCATCTATAATTACATAAGCTTAGTGATATCTTTGCTGTTTATAATTCTTGATGTTGATACATACCTTTTATATGGCATAGATACATGACAGCTTATGCTGGCTTTATCAGTACCTTTCCAAGTACAAACGGATGGAAGAAGGTAGACCTTAGGTATATCTTGTCTCATCCCTTGATCAAGAGGCCTAGAGGCAGGCCAAAGAAAAAGCGCATTCGAGGACCAGAAGAGCATGCAAAAAGTAGAAGAATACACAAATGTGGAAGATGTGAGAAATGGGGCCACCAGGGGCGGATCCACATGTAGGCTGCACCGGGCTGCAGCCCGGGCAGCCCACATGAAAACCCATTAAGAACCCTGGAAGGAAACCTATATGCTAAAGGTGTTTGTTTACTGGCCTAGCCTGGGAAAGATTTCTAGACTAGCACATCAGCCCGGGCAGGCTTACAATCCTGGATCCTCCCCTAGGGGCCACCATCGTATCTCTTGCAAGGAGCCTCTTTCTCAAATCCAAGCTTCCTTGTCTGTTGTTCAAGATGATGTAGACACCAATTTTGACTAAGGTCAAATTTTAGAGTATTTACGAAATTGCCCATGCTCGCTTCAGACATTCCTCGAAGGCACGTTACCAGACATATAAGCTCAAACACATACACAACACATATACATTTCTCTATATGTGATCCTTCATGATTTTGATGATATCTTACACAAATCGGGAGAACAAAGGGTGTTTTGGTAATTTTACCCATCCAAGGATATTTTGGGAATTCATAACAAAATACATGCATGGACTCTATAAAACATCTTACCATGACCCTATATAGCTTTTATGGCATCCTACAAAAGCTAAGTCGGTATAGGAGCATTTCAGTAATTTTATCACATCAAGGGTATTTTGGGGATTTAAGCAAATATATGCTTAGACTCTCTCCTATACTCCATTATGCCTTTTACATGGTCCAGATAAATCCTACTTAAGTTAGACGGAATCGGACGGAGTCGGGGGCATTTTGGTAATTTTGCCCACCATGGGTATTTTGGGAATTTTGACTAAAATATATGTTCAGGATCCCTAAAATATCTAAAAAAATATCCCCATATGGTTTTTATAACATCTTATACAAACCGAAAGCATAAAGGGCATTTCAGTAAGTTTTACCTTCTAGGGGTATTTTGGTCATTCTAGCCAAATATAGGCTTGACCCACCTACAACATTCTAAAATAGTTCATGATAGTTTTGAAGGCATCCTATATAAACCAAAAACATGAAAAAGGGTATTTTTATCATTTAGCCCCTCGGGGATATTTTGGTCATTTACTCTATGCACAGTTTTCACGTACACATGACAAATATGCTCCACCCTTTAAAGTATCATCTACTTTAGTGGTATTCTTGTCCAACACATATATGGACTCTACACCGACCAAAGTACCAAAAAGGTATTTTGGTAATTTCACCCTCATATCAGTCTTCTTAAAGCTTTGATGGCATCCTACACAAGCTATGGGGGGGGGCCGAGGATATTTTGGTCATTTTAAACCTCTAGGGGTATAATGCTCCAAAGAATATATGTAAAGGCACCTCTACCTGCTTTAGGGGTATTTCGGTCCAAAAACATATATGACCGATAAAAAAGGGTATTTTGGTATTTTACACTTATCCCCTTGCCCAAGGGCATTAAGGTAAATTTCTACAACATGTTCAAATATTTGAAAATTCAAAGAAATATTCAAAATTTGAATAAATATGTAATATTTGAAATTCAGAATTCAGAATTCAAATCCGAATTCAAATAGATTTGATATCCCCCATCCTAAATCTAAACCACCTAAATCCTACCCTCTTAACCATTCAAATCTCAACTCCCCAACCAAAATTCAAATCTAAAATCAGCCTAATCAACCTCTCCTAACACCTATAAATAGAGGGGGAGAGGGGTGAAGGGAGAACCCGAGAGGCATTTGAGAGCAAATCCACACTCTGAAAAAGAGGAGGCTGAGCTCTGAAAATCTAAAATTTGTTCTTCGCGTTCTTCGTGTTCTTGAAAATTCTTCAAGAATCAGCAAAGCCCACGTGGACTTAAATCCACTCGCTGGGAGTCGCTATTGATTCTTGAAGTTCTTGGAGGGTTAGTGAGACCCGGGTGGATCCAGATCCACTCGTAGGAATTAGTTAACAGTTCTTGAAGTTTCTTCAAATCTGGAAATCCTTCATCAACTCTCGTGCTCTTGAAAATTCTTCGAGAATCAACAAAGCCCACTGTGAGAACCCGTCCCTCCATCCCTTGGGCTTGTTGTGGCCCCAAGGGCAATTTGGGAAATTGCGCCTTGACGGTCGTTCCACACTGGGTGTGCACACACAGACCTTGTCTGATGCTTGTGGTTGTTAGAACGGTTAGGTGGGACCTAGTTTGGGAGTTCTGGGCTTGGGCCCGTTTTCCAGCCCAAGGTTGCACTTCTGGGCAGGGAGGATCGATCCTTGGGTCGTGGAGGATCGATCATGCCTGTGCCTGGAAGTCTCTGTCGGTGGCTTTCGAAGAACGGCCACCGCGGTAGCCGTCGCTTCCCCTGTCAGGGGAGGGAAGACTTTCCCTCCCCTCCCCCAGCTTTTCCCCGCCTTCGCCGGCTTTCCCCCGGCCTTACCCCCCTTCCCCTGCTCTTTCCTTCTTCCTTCTTCTTCCCCGCGAGAACTCTGTTTCTTCCCCTGTTCAGGTCGCCCCTTTCCCTCCTCCGTTCTCCCTCCTCCGGCCACCGTTCTTGGAGCTTGAAGGCTCGTTGGAACCGTGACGGCGTGAGGAAGATCCTTGGCTAGGCTTCGTGGATCGAAGCTGCTCTGAGGAGGTAGGGTTCTCACTCAAAACTCCGGCTTTGTTGAGGGTTTGAAATCCGGGTTTTGTTTTGCTTAGATCTCCGTGTGGAGTTGATGTTTTCCGGTTTTGAAGCCTTGAGTAGCTTCGTGATGCTAAGATCTACCAGCCCACCAAGTTTGGTGAGGTTTGGTTGTCTTTCTGCGGCTTTTCCGGCCGGAAGCACGCCGGAACCCATCAGGATCGATCCTCCTGGGAGGAAGGATCGGTCCTTCGGGTGTTGGCTTGCTGCTCCCAGCACATGATCGATCTTCTTATGGGAGGAGATCGATCATGGGGCCTGGGTTAGCAGGGATACCCTTCGTCCCAAGAAAGATCGATCCTCCTGGGAGGAAAGATCGATCTTCCTTGGTGCGACTGGAAGGGCGCCCTCTGTCTCGAAAAAGATCGATCTTCCTGGGAGGAAGGATCGATCCTTTTTGTCTCGACAGTGAGGGAAGCTCACTGTTACTTAAGTGATCGATCCTTCCCTTGGTGAGGATCGATCCTTTAGTCGCAGCGAGGTTTTTCAAGGGTTTTGCCCGCGAGGCTTCGCATGTAAGTGGGTTTTGACGGTTTTGCCCTTGGGGCTTCTATGTTTACATCATGCTTGTGTATTTACTGCTTTGTGGTTAACCGAGGGAGTAATGAACCCTCGGGAATGCTTAGTATAATCTGGGCCATGGGTTATGCCCCTTTATCGCTTTATGGTGAACCGATGGAAGTCATGATCATCGGGAGTGTTTAGAATAAATGGGCCGAAGGTGTGCCCTTGTTGTGCTACATGTTACTGCTTTATTTACTATCCTGCCCTGCCCCTGTGCATTAGACATGCTAGGTTAGACTGGGCGGGGTTGACCTGTGAACTCCGGTGATCAATGACTAAGTGGTTGATGCCGTTACCCCGGTAAGGGTGTCCTACAATTAGTGTCCAGCCCACCCTGTATCAAGGACCGTCGGAGGTAGCCCAGTCCTCGAGTAGTGGCTATCGGAGGGACGTACGTTGGACAGGAACCTTGGGGGGGGGAAGACATCGATGGGATCGATGGACTCCCAGGCTAGACTTAGTCTTGGGTCATGAGTTAGGGGTCCTGTTGGCTCTGTGGCTTGGAGTACTGGGAGGTGGTAGTCTTAGCCTCGGTCGTTCCGCCAAGTGTGGAGATCCCGCTTGGAAAGGGGTGTCCTACCAGTAGTGTCATGTCCACCCTGTGTCAGGGATTGTCGGAGTTGTCCACCCCTGAGCAGTGGTTGTCGGAGGGGCGTACTGGGACAGGAGTCCTTCGGGTTATTGACGGGATTTATGGGATCCTTGGCAAGCCTCAGTACTTGGCTTCAGGGTTGGTTCGTTTGGGTTTGCCTTCTTAGCGGGAGTGGTAGAGTAGGACCCTGCTGAGCTGTTGCTCATTCCTACCTGGACTGTGTGTTTGCAGGTGCGGGTCCTCGTTCTCCTCCGGTGCTTCCCCGTCGCCCATCTCGTGGTAGCGCGCCGGCACCTGACCATGTCTGAGGGTCAGGATGGGTTCGTTTGTGCGTTCGCGGAGACCCCGGTGGGTAGTGTAGCTTCTTTTTGGGGACTGTTGATCCCTTGTAGCTTGTTGTACTAAACCCTGTTAACTCTTTTATTACTGGTTTGTAATAAATGTTAATAGTTGTTGTTTAGTAGCTTGCTTCCGCTTGTGCCTGTGGCAGCTGTTTTCGCCGGTTGTCTTTAGTCTCAACTGTTTCCGCCAGTTGAGGCTAGTAGTTGTAGGTTTTCCCCCTCGTGTCCCGGCCCGATCTGGGGTCTGCAGGTCGGGGCGCGACACCCACGTTGACTTAAATCCACCCGCTGGGAGTCATTATTGATTCTTGAAGTTCTTGGAGGGTTAGTGATACCCGGGTGGATCCAGATCCACTCGCAGGAATTAGCTAGCAGTTCTTGAAGTTTCTTCAACTCTGGAAATCCTTCATCAACTCTTGGTAGGGGTGTCCATCTGGGCCGGGCCGGGTTGGAGGCAATACCCGGTTCGACCCAGTTAAGGCCCTGCCCGGCTTGGAGACCGGGATGGACCGGACCGGGTCAGTTAGGCCCGGTTCGGTTCTCTTAAAAAAAAAAAAAAAGGAGCTGGTCACATGTGTCTCAAACGATCACCTGTTGTCACATGTGACCGTTTGAGGTGTCACCTGTGACACAGGTCACCGTTTGAGGGTCACCTGTGAAAGGTCAAACGGTCACCTGTGTCATAGGTGACCTGTGTCATAGGTGAGTCACCTGTGAATTGAAATCAAACGGTGTCACAGGTGACTGTGCAGTAGTGTTCATCTTTTTTTTGAAACCCGGACCGGGCCGGGCTAGACCGGGTTTTAGACTAATGGGCACATGTCCGGCCCTGAACCCGGATTAGCCCGGTCCAGTAGGGCCAACACCCGGGCCGAACCGAGCTATGGCCCTGGTGGGCCCGGGCCGGACCCGTACCGGCCCGGGCTGTTTGGGCTTTTTGGACACCTGTAACTCTTGGAGATCTTAAAGCAACTCCTTGATCAACTCCCAAGAATCTGACATCAAGTCCTCCAGCAGCTCCTGAAGGATCCACAACAAGACTTCTAGAGCAAGTCCCTCATCAAATCCACGGTCCTACAATAGACTCTTCAGCTCTTGGGGATCCCCCAACCGAGCCTCTATCAGTTTTGAAGACCTGGATCAACTCCCAGGAGATTAAGAAGAAAGACCAAGGTAAATCAACATCAACAACAAGGGTGAGGGTCGGAGGCTTCACCTCCACCCAATACCCTTCTACTTCTTCCTTTCTTTTTTTAGATGATGTAATAGGGTTTTAAGTCTCGGATCCTTAATCAAGGGTCTTCCCTACTGGGATGTAAATGATGAGTTGCCAGTCTCATCATGGGTATGCACGTCCAAAGAGAAAGAGATATGCAGCTTGTGATGATACAGGGAACTCAGAAGTGTTGTTCTCACAATCTCCTACCACATGTAAATTGATTTTTTTATCACAATAAAATGGGCAAACATCTCAGCCCGAGATAGCGATTTTATTGTCGAACTGATGAAAATGCTGGCACTGTTCTCTCTGGCAATAGGTGAATCTTCTTTTTTCAGTTGTGTTTCATTTTAAGTTGACAGTGCTATTATATTTTTCTTTGCATTTGTTTTCTTTTCAAGTAGACCACATATCATAGATGGAACTGACGGAGGAGTAACCCAAGCAGTTGGGCAGTGGCAAGAAGGAAATGCTGGAAGTAGTGGTGGGCTGGTGGCGGAGGAAATGGTGGTAGAGGAAGTGGTGGAAAAAGAGGTGGAAGAGGAGGTGCTAGAAAAAGAGGTGGTAGGGGATATTTTGGAACGAGGGGGGCAGAGGAAAGGGGAAGAGGTGGGACTAGGGGTGTCGGAGTAAATGATTAAATGGCATCGACTAGTGGAAGGCAGCAAAGCTTTGCTGGAGAGCAAGTGTCATATCATGGGAATGCTAGGTATTTAAATAGTTCCTTGTATATTTGCATTTTATTGTACTTGAAACTATCTGTATTTTATTGCACATAAACTTAGACATTTCTTCTACTCAGTGCCAATGTCATGAGAGGAGCGACAAATGTATTTATCACTTTATTCTGTTCTAATACAATGCAAATATTTAGGTGAGTCTTTTACTTAAAAGAATGTTCATATTCATCACTTTATTCTGTTCTAATACAATGCAAATGTATTTGCAGTGGTGGAACAATGACTCCTTATGAGCTGGGCATGGGTGTTTACATCCCTGTCGAAGGACCTCCAACTCGTAGGGCCAAAGGTCCACCTAGGAGAGGAATAGGTAGAGGCAAAGGGAGAGCTCCATGGAGAGTTTGAGGATTTTGGTGCTTTTGATGTCATATGTAGGATTACTGTCATCTGGGTTATTTGTAGCCAGATGAATCATACTGGTTGTATTACGTGAGTGAATGTTGTCATCAGGTTTTTTTGTTGAGTGTTGTGTGAAACATGTATTAAGTTATGAAGTGATCGAATGTTTCATGGCTGAATGCTTCTAATATGTTCAATTTTGTACTCAAACAGTGTAGTGCATGAATGCTTTTTGAGGTGTATGAGTCTATTTAAAAGTACACAATTTTTGCTCAAACAATTGTGTTTGGAGTGAATGAATGCTAATGAGATATGTTCAGGTGAATGTATGTCTTTCTTCCATGTATGTTGTTGTATTCTCAGAATATAAGAAGTACACAAACAGAGAGTGTATAAAGCACATTGCTAAAAAAGAGGAGGATTATACACATGAACATGGGATATTGAAATTCATACTTAATGTAAAAATCTGTATACATATGGATTTTGTCATTTTTGCAATCTTTCAATCTTCTTTCTTTTTTTGGTTTACTCATCTTGGAAGAATATATGATAAAGAACAGAATTCAGTTTAGTGTATGTATGCTATAATGATTTCTACTTACAAGAAATGGCTACCATAGCCAATACTGATATGTAGAATTATGAAGTTTGAAAGTACTATTACACATTTTCTAAGTTACATGTAAGTTATTATTTAATTGAAAAAATGCTTCTCTATGTCGAAAGCTTGAAATCTTAATTCATTGAAATTCATACTAAAGCCATACATAAAGTAATGAACATTGATTAAATTATAAAGATCACGATCACTGATTCAAGTTTGCTAGATGGTACAATCTTCTGCATGAAGGAACAATCTTCTGTAATTTATGAATCCAAATCCTAGTGTAAAAAAATGAAAACCCACAGCAGTCCAATTGCAACAAAGAGGGCCTTCATCAAGAACGACATCTTCCATGCATTTTCTCTCCATCTTTTGCAGAATGATCAATGTCTCAACCATCTTTTCTTCAAGAGAGTTCATTCTACACATCATGACCTTTTCCAGTTCTTTGACTTGATATTTCAAGTCAAGAGTTGAGTACTGGACATCATTCATCCACAGGAAAAATCCACATCCTTGATCTTCGATGCTCTAGAATTAATAACAAACTTGAGTACTATCTACCTAAAAAACATGAAATTTCTGTAGGATAAATGACATAGCTTACACCTTATATCATGGGTAGCCATTAAAAACTCTTCCTTTGCTATGAGAACGATTGGAATGCCAAATGGTACAAGGCTCTTTGCAATGGCAATAGATGGTGGAAACTGAGTTGATTGAAGAGGATGGAGATGACGATGCAGAAGCTGCCCATCTATTGTTCTTCGTGGCCATGGATTTAGAACCCTAATTTGGAGGAGAAATGGAGGAGCTGTCTATTTGAAACCCTAAAGAGAAGAAGACCAGGTGAAGGAGACAATAGGCAAGGGTAAAACAGGCATCTCACATGCCTCTGTTAAGCCTGTTAGACCGAATTAGACGGGAACTAACTCCAGAGGCATATTTGAGATTTAAATGATGTTTAGAGGCCTATATATATGTACTAGGTGATGGGTCGGCACGGCTAACTGCTCACCCCCACTCTCTCTTTCTCTCCTCTCTCCCTCTATCTCTATAATAGCTTACGTCACGTCATCCCACTATCCTCTCTCTTTTTCTTTATTTAGTTACAATCTTATACCACGTGTGCATGCCACGTGTGTATAATTTTATGACTCAGATGATGAGTCATAATCTGAGTCATAAAAGTAACTGTCACTTGATCTTATCATCCTTATATAAGGCTATGATTATAAGTGAAATTTTCATTATCCTACGTGGCAAGAGAATGTCCTAGGTGGAGCCTATGTGGCGCTTATGTGGCATGATAATCCTAGATTGAGAGAGGTTTAGTGGGAGGGAGTTATTGGGTGATTATTGAGATGAGGTTGATGGCTACCCTACCATGTGGCAGGGACACCACTAGTATATATATAGATGTATGTTTTCATGACTATATATGTAATTTTAGATGTTTCCAGGTCTATATATGTAAATAACCCTTCCTTATTTCTTTGAGAAGTATCGCAGAAGCCGCATGTTGCATTCTGGGAGCAATTAACTTTTGGGTAGTTTCCATAGATTTAGTTTCCTTTGCAAGTCATCAACTTCAATTACATTACTGGTGGCAGTCGCTCTCTAATCGATTCTCATGCTTGCATCAGTAGTTAGCTTAGGAGGCCTTCCTCATGTGTAACCACCTTGATAATGCCAATTGGAGAATACTATAATTTGCATGTTGAGAGGAAGAAATCCAGTTCCAGATCAAACATAAGGTGGGTTACTTCGAAACTATTTCTTGATAGGAAGTTGCAGCAGAAAGTTTGCTAATGCTGTCATGTTGCAATGTGTCTAACTACTTTAGCCAATTCTTTTCCATACTTTCCATAAAATGTATATAAGTTAAAACAGCAAACGAATTCTGATTTATAGAAGCATTACAGAGGATTTTATCACAAAGCATAAATCAGTAAGTCATTCTGGACTTATGCAAATTAATTAAGTATTCATAATAGATTTAGATAAGAACAAAGATGATTCATTAAGTGTTTTCGGTGAACCAAAGAAATTCTATGATACTTCCAAAGAAACAAAATGCACTTCGATGAATATATTCTTGAAGCAGGATACGCAATGGTAGTAGCAGAATGTGAAGTGCAGTTATGTATGGTGTGAAATGGACATGCTTCTTTTAAGATCTTGAGTGATCTAGGGGCATTCATGGATGCATCTACGCCAACAGATGCCACTCTTTTAGCATATTAACCAATTTAGGAGTTGGATTGAAAAGTGACATCGTTAAGAAATTTAATACTAGTAACAATCTGCGGATGAACTGACCGATTTGTTCCTATAGCTGTATGCTGATTTCTTGTGCATGTTGGCATCAGTAGTTAGCTTAGAAGATAGTTCTCTTGCATAACTACTTTGGTTTAATTATGACTGAGTTGTTTCTCTTTCGCTGTTTAACTGTCGCTGTTTAACTTTATCTTTTCTTCATAACAAACCTGGCATAAAGGGAAGTCGGTTGGCTCTTTGCTTTGCTTGATGGGGTTTTGCATCACAAAGTCTGTGTCAAGAGCTTTGATCCAACCTAGCTGAAAAAAAAGAGGAACATTGGCTAAATTATCCATCTTTTCTACAACATTTTTGCGAACTTTTATGTAACTTGGAGAAGATATGCGTCCTGTATACATCCTCTATCTAACATTACCAACCTCGATTTATTTATCTCCCTTAGAAGTAGCTCGGAAGCAACATGCAGCATTCTCAAACCTCTCCATTTTGGGCTGGTTTTTGTATATTAATTAGAAGGAATAACTCTTTGATCATGTTAGATTATATACCTATTAACTCTCCATTTACCAAAAGCTTAAGCTTTTGGGTTGAGTGGTCAGATCACATGAGAGGGTGTGTTAGACTATATACATATTAACTCTTCATTTTCATGGTTGAGTGGTTAGAGTCTCTCACAATTCTTTCTTTTAAGAGAATTGCCTTCAATCAAAATGCATTGCCAGTGCCCAGTGACGATGATTCATGTACAGTCATCAGAGTCCATGTAGGATATGCAAAATAAAAAATTCACCACCATTCTCCCTTTTCACAAAATTCTTTTAACATGCTTTTAAAAATCATGAAGAAATCTTAGGCACAAAATAGCTTTTTAAAGCCACTGTCGTCATCACTGGGGGCAGATCAAACAGTGGTGACGGAGAAGATGATAGGGCCGTTAAGAATTCTTTTGTAGGTGATCATCAACTTCAATTACGTACATGACCGGTGGCTGTCCCCTGATTGGTTTCTCTTTCTCATGTCTGTGTCAGTAGTTAACTTAGGAGCGCTTCCTCATGTGTAACCACCTTGATAATGACAATTGGAGAGTATTCTAATTCACATGATGATCAGACCAAGAAATCCAGTCATTTAATTGGTGGAGCTTGTTTAGAACTATTTCTTCTTCATAGGAAGTTGCAGCAGAAAATATGGTAATGCTGATTCTTGCATGAAGATTTCAAGAAGTAATTAATTAGGGAACCATCACATAATGCATATCAAAGAAGTCATTTTGCTCCTCCTATGTAAATCAAGTAATCATAATAGACTTCTAGACAAGAAAACATGATTCAGAAAATAGCAGTTTTTTGAAGATCTTGAGTGTTATCCAGGGGAGTTCATCGATGTGTAAATGCTACCAGATACCACTCTTTTAGCAGATCAACCAAGTTAGCAGACGGATTGAAATGTGCCACCACTAGAAAATAGCAGATCAAATGAATCAGAAATTTCCACAGCTGCATGCGGATTTGTTATGCATGTTGGCATCAGCAGTTAGCTTAAGAGATAGTTCTCTTACATAACTACTTAGCTTTAATTATGAGGGAGTTGTTTCGCTGTCATTGTTTACATTTCTTAACAAACTAGACATAATTAAAGGTGAGTTAGTTGGGCTCTTCTCTTTGGTTGATGGGAGTTCGCGTCTCAAAATTGGTATGCAGAGAGCATTGAACGTGGTAATTAAGCTGGAAAAAGAAATGGAAACATTGGCAAAACTATCCATCGCTCGACGATATTTCTGGAAAAAGCTAACATGCAGCAGATCTGCAGCTGTTGTACCTCCTTTGTGATTACTAACTTGGATCTATTTATCTTTTGGAGAAGTAGCTCATTCTGAGACCAATCCATTTTAGGGTGTAAACTAAGTCTGTGGAATAACTATCTGGTCCAAGTTAATCTTATGCTTGTCTTGCTGGCGGCGCAGATGAAATTAATCTCCCATTAACCTTTCGATCCTTTTTTACATAATGCCGGTGGAGATTGACAGTGATCTTCTCTTCAGAGTTCATTTAGGATATGTGCATCAAATTTCACCATCATTGTCACCCTTTACTGAGTTCTCTTAACAAACTTCTAGAACTCATAAATTGATCTTAGGAGGCCCAAGCTTGTTGAATCTACTGATGGCGTCGCTGGAGGAGATCGATCAGTAGTGATAGGGATGATGACAGGGCCGCTTCGAATTCCTTCGTAAGTCATCAACTTCAATTACATCACCTCAGCCGCTCTATAATCGGTTTCTCTTGATTGCATCGGTAATTAGCTTAAGAGGCCCTCCTCATGTGTAACCAGTTTGATAATGACAAATTAGAGAGTAGTATAATTTGCATGTTGAGAACAAGAAATCCAGTCTCAAGGTGGAGTTGGTTGGGAACTATTTCTTGATAGGAAGTTGCATCAGAAAGTTGGATACTGCTGAAGCTTGCATGAAGCATTGGGGAACTAATTTGGATGATTTTTTCCTGTAATCCATATGAAATACACACCATTAAAACTGCAAGTGACTTCTTAGCTACAGAAGCATTACAGAAGATTGGATCAGAATACTAAATCAGAGGAATCATTATGTTCCTCCTACGCAAATCAGATACTCATAAAAGCTTTAAAGAACAGTGAAGATGATCACAGGGATGGTGTGAAATGGACATGCTTTCTCAACATCTGCATCAGGGCCACCAGATACCACTCTTTATTTGGCAGATCAGCCAATATGTTCTATAGCTCAATGCTGATTTGTAGTGCATGTTGGCGTCAGAGGTTAGCTTAGGAGAATGCATTCTCTTACATAACTACGTTGCTTTATTAGTGCCTGAGTTGTTTCCCTGTCAGTGTTTTACATTTCTTAACAAACTAGACATAACTAAAGGGGAGTTAGTTGGACTCTTTTCTTTTCTTGATGGGAGTTTGGATCTTAAAGTTGGTATGCAGAGCTTCGATCGAAGTAATTATGCTGGAAAAAGAAATGGAACATTGGCCAAATCATCCATCATCCCACAAGATTTCTGGAAAAAACTATGTAACATGCAGTAGATCTGCAGCCTTGTACTCCTTTAGCATTTAACAACTTCAATTTATTTCTCTTGTGGAAAATTAGCTCAGAAGCAACATGCAACATTCTGAGACCAATCCATTTTGGCGTGTAAATTAAGTTTGTGGAGTAACTAGATCTCTAGTCCAAGTTAATCTTATGCTTGTCTAGTTGGAGGCGCCAATTGAAATTACTTCGGCCTTTTACTTCAATCCTTTCCAACTACACCAACTTAAACTGTTAAATTCTTTCTTTCGACGGATCGTCTACAATTATCTGCAGTTTAAATGCCAGTTGAGATACATAGTGGCTAGTTATCAGGCTCCGTGTAGGATATGTGCATCAAATTTAGCATGATTCTCAATCTTTAGCAAATTTTCTGAGCATGCTTCTAGAAATCATGAATTGCTCTTAGGAAAATGCACAAACTTGTTAAAGCCACTGACGTTAGTGCTGGAGCAGATCAAACAGTAGCAACAGAGAAGATGATAGGGCCGTTTAGAATTCCTTCGCAAGTCATCAACTTCAATTACGTCACCGTGGCCGTTGTCTAATAGGTTTCTCAAGTTTGCATCAGTAGTTAGCTTAGGAGGCCTTCCCATGCATGGAGTAACCACCTTGATAATGACAATTGAAGAATACTATAATCTACATGCTGAGAACAAGAAATCTAGTCTCGAATTAAACGTAAGGTGGAGTTTCTTGGGAACTATTTCTTGATAGGAAGTTGCAGCAGAAAGTGTGGTATTTCTGGTTCTTGCATGAACCAGAAATACCATAATTTGCTAGTTTCCGTTTTAACTTTCATTCCTTCCACGACATAAGTGAATATGGCATGCAATGGCATACATTTCTAGATGATTATAAAAAAATTTCTAGAGAACCTTTCATGCCATACCTGGAAGATCTAATTTAATGGCCATATACAGAATCATGCATTCATTTTAGAAGGAATTTAAGTTGGACAGTTTCTGCTGTTCCAGTAAACCTGGAATGGATTATATTGCAATTCAGTCATTGGAGGGAAGAAACTGCAAACTTCTAAGCAACTAAGTAAGGATTGCCAGCAAACATTGTACCGTGAACTCTCATATATCAATGTTCAAGAGCCCAGATAATAAAAAATCGTACTCATATAAATTATGTTCAGGAAATCATAGAAGATGGGGATCAAGATATATTACAAGTTTTCAGCTGAAGAGGTACTTAAAATATAGGTCGAGGATAACAAGTTCATTTATTGACAGTGTCTTCAGGACTGCTTTCTTTTGGCATTTTTTGTTCTTCATTTGATCAACTGGTGTGCTGTCTATCAAAATTTGTCCGTGCCAAAGGAAAATTCACATGTTTACATTTTTTTCTTTGAGTTTGCTGCATAGAGCTGCTTTATAAGCTTCTGCTGGAACTCAACCAGACCCGATCTTGTTGCACTCTTAATGATGTACAAGCTCAGGTTCTATGCAATCATGCATAGTGCACTGCATTTGTATTTAAGTAATTTAGCTGATTTTTTCCATTACTTTTCATGACATGTATACTATTTAAAACAGCAAGTGACTTTTTACTTCCAGAAGCATTACAGAAGATTAGATGAAAAAAAGATGCATGAGAGAAGTCATTATGGTCCTCTTAAGCAAATCAAGTATTTATTGAAGATTTATAGAAGAACTAAGATGATTCATCTAGCTAGTGTGCTTAGATTTTTCTAACGACATTCTGTACTAAATATGAAGCAACAACAACAGAACAACTAGGGATATTTTTTAAGCAGGATAAGCGATGTCAGTAGCAGGATGTGAAGTGCTGCCAGGATAAGCATGCTGATTCATCATCTAGTCTAGAATTCCAGAGATTGCTTAAGTATCTGTTTCTGAGTACAATGATACAGCACGAATGCTTTCTCATCATTAATTTGCTCGCGATCGAGAAAGTTGCAAATCCAATCTGAAATCTAGACATAAAGGAGAGTTTGTTGGAAATTTTTTCTATGATGGGAAGTTGCATCAGAATGTTTGGTACACGGAGGGACCAGCCATTAGAATCATGTTTGGAAGAATGCATGCTGAGTTCTTGAAGGAACCAATAGGTGCTGGTGAAATGGCAACATAGCTGAAAACATCATGCTTAACTTTTTGTGGTATCTGGCAGTAATAAATAGCTCCAATCATGCACTCAAACTGCAAGGCACTCAAGTATGGAAGACCCCAGCAGTCTCTCTTCTCCAAAGGTTGCAAACCCCATCCATGTGCTTCATCTCTCCTACTGAATCCATAATAGTATAGCCTTTTTCTTTTAGACTAACTTATATTTGCAACTTTACAATGTTTCAAGCTCTCGAGGCCTACAACGGGCAAACGAGGACCACCGAAGAGTGGCCAAGCTCAGCCCTTCAGGCTCCACACTGAGGTAATTAAAGAAGTCAGCTAGTTTGCATGAATCATGCACAAAAGTTGGCATACTATTTGAGTACTAAATATGTTGGTTCATAGGTCCACAAAATGGCATAATGAACCAATCATGCCTGAAAGTTTAGTGTGCCAAGTAAACCATAACATCTTGGAATTTTCTAGAGCTTCTAATTATAAACCTTTCTTATCTCTTGAGCTGAAGAATCATTTCAAATATAAAGAAGGAATACTAGATAAATAGGCTGTCTTATGTTATATAACAGCAAAGAGGACAGAGAAAGGAGCAAGAACTTGAGAGAAGGTTGAGAGAATTTGAGGCTGAGGATGCCAAGCTTCGTATTCGTACCGCGCAAGGCTTGCCATTGACAACTGAAAAGCCTCAGGTGATACCAGAACTCAAGAACTACCTTTCTTCTTAATTTTTGTAAATTTTTTTGGCAGTAGTAACTGCAGTCTCCATTTTGATACAGAATCTCCCCAGACCTCCAGTTAAGGAGCAAACAAAGCCACTAAATTTTAAACTTCACACTGAGCAAAGAGCAGCCAGGCGTGCCGGGTTCGATGGTCTAGTAAGTGATTCAAGTAAATTCCCTACTTACTCCAGTAGAATAGTTTTGCATTAGTATCCTTCTCTGGCAATTAAACTTATCAAAGCACTTTGTAGGTTGCTAGCAAGATTAGTTCTCTGGAAATACTGAGGAGATTTGAAGAGAAGATTCGAAAGGTTTTGTAAATATGCTGAGATTACTGCCCCACCACCATCTTACATTTTAGGTAGTGTTTGGAAAGTGTTTGTGAGTATAAGAACGTTGTTCTGAATTTTTAATACTGTGCAGGTTATAGAAGAGGAGGAGATCAAGCTTATGAGGAAAGAAATGGTCCCAAAAGCCCAACTGATGCCCATATTTGACAGGCCTTTCCTGCCACAAAGGTAGCTATGCCAACAAAGTTTACGTGAAATGGCAAGAGACTAATAATAGCTTTAGTGCCCATTTTAGCAAGTAGTCACCTAAGTTCATGTCATTAGAGTATTGAATAGGTGGGCTGTTTATTTATTTTTAAATAGAAAAGAACATGAAAACTAACATCGAAGTGGGCCATGAATAATGTAGCTAAATGCAGTTTGGACCAGTCAGATTGATTTAGAAAAATCATAAGAAGTTTTGGGTGTAAGCCCTTCAAAATAATTTCTAATTCCACAAACACCCTCCTTGATCGTAAGTTGCATATGTACCCTCCAAACATCTCTTATTCATCCTTCGTTTGGATTGTACGTTGTGTTTTTCGTGATAGTTTTGCTGCGGTACGGTAGCAATTGAAAAACTATTTGACATGTGACATTAATATTTGTGTTATAAAAGTGTGCTCATAAATTTTGTTGTTTGGACATAGATTCAACTATGGTATTGTCAAATAATAGTTTTTTTATTCAAAAATCGGTTAGAATTTTACCTCTATGTTTTTCACATCACAACTGAGGTGCGGTCAAATAAAAACACATATAAACTACTTTGCTTTTGACATAGTTTGGACATGGTCCCTATCAATCTATGTTATTTTTCAAACTGAGTTATTATGAACTCGGCTGTATTGGTTCAAAAAAAAAATGTTTAGACAGCACAAACGCATGCTCAAATGGACCTGAATATATCCTTTGACCGGCTTGACCAAACTTGGACTCTGACCAAAATAACCAAAATAGCCCCCTTTGTTGTTAAGGGGTGTATATGTAAAGTGAGAAGGTTTTGGTCTTTTGGAGGGTACGAACACAATTTATGATTTCACAAGGACATTTACACAATTAGATCGTTTTGGTTTATGTGATTGGAGGGCTACATGTAAAGAGAGTCCCAAAAAAAAAAAAAATTGTGTTCGAAATTCTATAGGCATTTCTTAATTTGGTATTGATGAGATTCATGTTACTAGTTTTTTTATAATAATAAAAAATTATTACTATTATTGGGCAGGTCAAGCAGACCTTTGACTGTTGGAAGGGAGCCGAGCTTTTGCAGATTCAACAAGAAATGGGTCACCAATGAGGATCCCTATAGAATGCTTCAATATTATGCTCACAGTATGGAGGCTATCAAATAGACCATCAACTCAGTGCCATTTATATGTCAATAGTCAACTTTTGAAAAGTCCTACAAGAGTTTACATTCTATTTTTCTCTCTTGAGGGGGAAGAAATGCTTCTGTATGTTTCCAATTGGGAAGAAAGTTGTAATAATTTGTGATGTCAAAAGTTATCTTTTGTAATCTCATAGATGGCAGATATCGTTTTTGTTTCTTTTCTTAGAAAAGTTTGATTGATTGTGATGTTGATGAAAGTTAAAATTTATTAATATCACAAGTAATCCATGAAGACATACTAAATATCATAATACCTCTTATAATACCTCTTCAAACTATGCTTCAAGCCCAAGAGGTTGGACCCCGGCCTCACAACGCCATGCCGGGCTGGCCCAAACGGGCTTGGGTAGAAGTATCAAGGCCCACTCTGAGCCCAGCCTGGCCCACAGTTACAACAGTATCGGGCTTGGACAGATCTTACCCTGATCCGAGCCCATAAATCTTGGGCTCGGGTCCGCCAGGCACGGTCTAGAAACTAGTTTGACATCATACGCCAATCTTGGTTTGACAGCTAATCAAATTTGGACTCGAAAGTCAACCGACCATGGTTAAAAAACAAAGAAAAAAAACTTAGCATCGTTAATGAGTAGCGCTTTTTAACGAGTAGCGCTTTTTATGAAGAAAAGTGAAGTGCCACCTCACAGTTAATGAGTAGCGCTTTTTATGAAGAAAAGTGACAATTAGTTATAATTTTCCATCCCTCATTGACTTCAATTTGAAAACATATAAAAATACTAATCTCAATTTTCTCAGGAAAAACATAAATAGCTATTTCTACTTTATATTGCCACCTCACACAGTTAATAAAACGTGCATATATATATACCGGTACACATCAGTGCCCTTTTGCATTTATCTTATTAATAAATTATAAAATGCATTGGAGACCTTGATTTGATAACTTATCATCCATGGGACTCACCATTATTGCATGGTTTTGTGGTGATTTCTGCCAAAGATGCTAGACTACATGCCAAGTATTGCTGTTGGCTAGGCCTGTTATATATATACCCCCTGCGACCTGGCAGGTAGCCACCCACTCTCCTCACCTCCCTTATAACTCCCCCCCCAACACACACACACACACAATTACCCCCTCCATGTAGGATAACCCCCTCCACATCGGCTTCATGTAGAACAAGGGATAACCATCCTGCCATACAATGATATATATATAATTGGTGTTTACATCAAATTTGTGGAAACTTGTTGACTGGCACACTACTCACCATTTGACATCAGTTATGGTTGGCTATATATTTTTTATGACCTTTTTACCTCCTAACGTCATTAGTCTCTCTCCCCCTCCTCTCATCCCCGTCCCTTTCCCCCTCCCTCTCACCCGAGGTCCTCTCTCCCTCCCGTCCCCCTCCTCTCCCCCTACAACTCCCCCGCGGCGATCAAGAAGTGCGCCGCCTCCAATCCGCTAGCCTCACTCCGACGCCGGGTGTGCCGACGAAGCAATTGTTGGAGACGGCTTAGGAGTAGGCAAGGGAGGTGGGATTAGGGTCTCAGGAGTGTCAGAAGCCATTGTTTCAGACGGGGGAGGAGGAGAGGAGGACGGTGGTGTGGAGGAGGAGGAAGAGGCCTGGGACCTGGAGAGGGCGATCTCGTCCTCGGACTCGGTGAGGAGCGCGATGGCGGAACCGACGGGGGGTGAGGGAGCCCTCGGGGACCACGATGGCGGCGAAGAGCTCGATGGTGGAGCCGACGGAGCCCTCGGGGACCACGATGGTGGCGAGGTGTCGCGCCCCAACCCCGCGGACGCCAAACCGGGCCGGGACACGAGGGGGAAAGTCCTACAACTACTAGCTTCAACTGGCGGAAACAGTTGAAGCTAACACACAGCTGGCGGAAACAGCTAACAACAAGAACAAGGCGGAAGCAAACCTAACAACATCTATTAACATCTATTTCAAAACAGATATAATAGAGTTAAACAAGAGTTCTAATACAACAGGTATACAAGGGATCAACAAAAGTCCCCAAAAAGCTACAACACCCACCGGGGTCTCCACAAAGGCACAAACAAAACCATCCTGACCCTCAGACATGGCCAGGAGCCGGCGCGCTACCACGAGACGACCGACGGGGAAGCACCGGAGAGGAGCTGGGACCTGCACCTGCAAACAACACAGTCCAGGTAGGAATGAGCAACAGCTCAGCAGGGTCCTACTCTTCCACTCTCGCTAGGAAGGCAAACCCGAACGGACAAACTCTGTGCCAAGTACTGAGGTTTGCCAAGGATCCCATAAATCCCGTCAATAACCCGAAGGGCTCCTGTCCCAAGTACGCCCCTCCGACAACCACTGCTCAGGGGTGGGCAACTCCGACAATCCCTGACACAGGGTGGACATGGCGCTACTAGTAGGACACCCTTCTCCAAGCAGGATCTCCACACTTGGCGGAACGACCGTGGTTAAGACTACCATCTCTCAGTACTCCAAGCAGCAGAGCCAACACGAACTCCCGACCAAAGACTAAGTCTAGCCAGGGAGTCCATCGATCCCATCGATGTTTCTCCCCCCCCAGGGTTCCTGTCCAACGTACGTCCCTCCGACAGCCACTGCTCGAGGACTGGGCTGCCTCCGACGGTCCCTGACGCAGGGTGGGCCAGACGATACCTGTAGGACACCCTTACCCTTGCTGGACACCAACATGGGGACACAAGTCGGGTAACGGCATCCACCACTTAGCCTTTGATCACCGAAGTCCACGGGTCGACCCCACCCAGTCTAACCTAGCATGTCTAATGCACAGGAAGCAAGGCAGAATATGAATAAGGAAAACAGTAACAAACAACACAACAAGGGCACACCTTTGGCCCATTTATACTAAACACTCCCGAGGGTCATGACTCCTTCGGTTTACCACAAAGCAGTAAAGGGCATACCGTCAGCCCATTTATTCTACATATCCTGAGAGGCATCACCCTCTCGGTTCAACCACAAAGCAATAAGCATTCAAGCATGATGAGTGAACATGGTAAGCCCCGAGGGCAAAACAGCAATTAAAACCAATAAAAGTCTTCCCTGCGTCGAAGGAGATCGATCCCAGGCAGCAATGGGATCGATCTTCCTCGAGGCTAGAAGCACCCGTCCTGGTCACCCAAACGGGATCGATCTCCACTCATATGGAGATCGATCTCGTATGTGACCCTTTGACGCGCCGACGCCAACCGCCAAGAGATCGATCTCCCTCCCAGGGAGATCGCTCTCGCTCGGGCGGGGCGTGCTACCCCAAACGAGATCAATCTCATCCCATGAGATCGATCCCGATGGGTTCATCGGCGGGCGGACGGCGAGGAAAGCCGCCAGAATCCGCAGCCAAACCTCACCAAACTAGGTGGGCTGGTAGATCCAAGTACCATGAAGCTACTCAAGGCTTCAAAACCGGAAAACATCAACTACACAAAGAGATCTATTGAAATCAAAACCGGATTCCAAAATCCTTATAAACAAGCCGGAGTCTTTGAGTAGGATCCATACCTCCACAAAGCTGCTTCAATCCACGAAGCCTAGCCTAGGATCTTCCTCATGCTGTCACGGTTCCAACGAGCTTTCAAGCTCCAGAAACGGTGGCCGGAGTAGGGAGAACGGAGGAGGAAAGAGGGCTGCCGGAACAGGGGAAGAAAACAGGGCCGGGAGGAAGAAGAAAGAAGAAGAGGAAGAAAGGGAGGAGGAGGGGAAGGGGATAAGGCCGGGGAAAGCCGGCGAAGGCGGGGGAAAGGCGAAGGAGGGGAGCAAAAGTCTCCCCTCCCATGACAGGGGAAGCGACGGCCATCACCGTGGCCGTCCTTCGAACTCCACCGCCAACGACTTCCAGGGCAAGTGAGATCGATCCTCATTGCATGCGGGATCGATCCGGCTAGCAATACGGGATCGATCTCCCTTGACAAAGGGATCGATCTCCTATGCCCAGAAAGGCAAACTTGGGCTGAAATACAAGCCATAGCCCAGAACTTCCGATCTCGGGTTCACCTAGCCTTTCTAAACAAACACAAGCACCAAACAAGGTCTGCGTACACACACGCAGTGCGAAACGACTGACAAGGCGTAATTTCCCAAATTGCCCTTGTGGCAACCACAAATCACAGGAAAGGAGGGACGGGTCCTCACACGAGGTACCCGTCATAGAAAGTCTCGACATCCATGTCGGCACTGGAGGAGGGGGGAGGAAGGTGGTGCCGAGTTGGAGAAGAATGGTGGCATCAAGGAATGATTGAAAAAGAAAAAAGAGAAAAGAGAAAAATGAAGTTGGGAGCTCGTCGTCAGTTAAGACCAGTATAGGAGGGATAGTAGGGACATCAGAGAATGATTCTGATGGCTGATCGAGGAGAATGGTGGCGGAGTTGGGGGATCGAAAGAGAAAAGAAAAAAGAGAAAATTGAAAAAGAGAAAAGAGAAAGGAGAAAAATGAAGTTGGGAGCTCGTCGTCGGTTAAGACCAGTATATGAGGGATAGTAGGGACATCATGGAATGATTCTGGTGGCTGATTGACGAGAATGGTGGCGGAGTTAGGGGATCGAAAGAGAAAAAAGAAAAAAAGAAAAATTGAAAAAGAGAAAAGTGATAGCGAATCTGAGGTCGCTAGATGTTAAAACTGGCATAAGAGGGATCCTAGGGATCTGAGGAATTGTTCCCCGATAGCAAAATTGGTACTACATTTTGCTTTCATTTCTCTCTTTAATTTTCACTTTTTAATTAAAAATAAGATGATTTTCTTTTTTTAATTTTTACTTTGGATGATTTTCTTTTTTTAATTAAAAATAAGATGATTTTCTCTTGTCATTTTTCTCTCTTTAATGTTCTCTTTTCATTTTTCTCTCTTTAATGTTCTCTTTTCTCTTTTTTCTTTTTTTAATTAAAAATAAAACCGGCATATGGGATGCTGGCTTGATCTGGACTGCAATCTGCTGGGCTGAGGCATGGATCAATATGGATCGAACCAGATCATATCAGAGAGGAATTTGATCAATTCCAGTGGTTAAGGCTGGATCTGATTGAGACCAGACCGGATCATATCATATCATATCAAATCGGATTTGGAGCACATGACTTGGTTGAACCAGCTCAATTGTGTGTTGCTCGTCGGGGATGATGGCGGTTGCGAGCAGGGAAGGGTGGTGCCCGGCGGATGTCGCCTAGGAACGGTCGGGGAAGGGTTGCCAGTCGACGAGGTGGCTAGATCTGGTGCTGAATAGAACCGGGAAGGCCGGAGGCGACGTAGTTGAGAGGAGGCGGCACTAGAGCTCTTGGAGGAGACGAACCGCGAGGTAGAAGAGGACGGCGGTGCTTAGTCTTCGGATCTACCCGGAGAATGGACGGAAGAGGGTTGTGGCGGTGAGAGGTCCTTTGATCTGATGGTGGATGGTGTTGGAGATGTCGGGTGTGGTGGTGCTGAGCAAGGTGCGGCGCCGATTCTTACGAGGTTTGGAGCTCGGGAAGGATCCCGATGAGGCCACAGTGGTTGTGGGGTCTAAAGGAGGAGAGGAGCGAGGGACAACGGTGGTTCCGATGAGGGTTGGAGCTCGGGGGAGGTGGTTGCCAGGTCTAGAGGAGAAAGGAGGAGAGGAGGCGCGGGGGGGGGGGGGGGGGGGGGGGGGCGAACCTGGGTAGTCTGAGTTTCTCCAGAAATTTTCAATTTTTGAATGCGATCGTGGACAGAACGTGTTCTTTAGATGCCGGTTGTTAGAGGGCCTTATATGTCTTTTGTACTCTAAAATGGTGTTAGGCCTTAGATTTTTATGATTAGGGGTTTTAACTGAATAAGTTGATAAAATCGTGCTGACGTCCCTTCCCTCATATATATATATATGTATAATAGGCTAAATTTCATATTTGGTACCTGTAAAATATGTGCTACTAGTTGAATACTTGAGTTTTTCTATTTACAAAATTGGTACATAAGTATCAATATCGTAAAAATTTGATCGAAAACTCGAACGACGTCAAAATTCTAACGGGAAACTGGTCACGTGACTTGGCCAGTGTTGGAAAAGCTCAGGTACTCAAGTGGTAACTCACATAGTTTACAGGTACAAAATATGTAATTTAGTCGGTAAATACTCAGGTGGTAATCAGTAAAACCGCTCACGTGATATCACATGAGCGGAATACCTTCAACTGAGAAGAACGACATGCTGACGATAGGTACTATATTAGTAAGTTAAGGTATTTGAGATATCAATTTTGTAAATAAAAAAACTCAATTTTGTAAATAGAAAAACTCATGTATTTAAGTGATAACTCACGTATTTTACATATATTAAATATGAAATTTAACCTATATAATATATATAAATTATATTATATATGCACCGAGCCCCACCCAAAAAGGGTCAAAATCACACGAGTAGTAACCCCAACTCTTTGAGGGTAACGAAAGGGTTTGGTTTCCGTTTTCCCCAATCTCTTCTTCTGAGCCCGTCTCTCTCCCTCTCTTGCTCTCTCTACAGCATCTCTTCTCCTCCCATCCTCTCCTCCTCCTCCGTGTCTACGAGACAAAGTGAGGTTCTCTCCATTCGGAGAAGAGGGGTGGGCACATGGCGGCCGAGTCCTCGAGATCGGGCCCCTCGGCCGAGTCCTACATCGGAAGCCTCATCAGCTTGACCTCCAAGTGCGAGATCAGGTACGAGGGGGTCCTCTACAACATCAACACGGAAGAATCCAGCATCGGCTTGCGCAACGGTACGGTGTCGAACCCTAGCCCCTTCTTGGTCTTGTCTTTGACGGGTATTCTTTGATTTCTTGTTTAGGGTGTAATTTTACTGGAAATGGGCCTTTTTTTCTTTGGCATCTGAGGTTTCCTTTTTTTCTTTAGTTTGAGAGGTAGTTTTTGGTGCTTTCGGTTCTAATGCTGGTATTACGTGAGTTTAGGCGATTTTGGACTTTTCTTGAAGATTTATTGTACTTAGTTGTGGTTCTGATGGTTCTTGTTTCTGGGGTTTTCGAACTCTAGGAGGTAGATGCGTGTTTCTGCTTAAGAGTGGCTTTGGCGTCTCTTGTCACTCTTTTGCAAGTTATTGGTGTTACTTTTTGTACCTTTCTGTTAATTCGAGCTGCGAAATATACTATTAAATTTGCGTATCTTTTTCATTGGTTTTGGTATTACTATGTTTGGATTTGCTTGGTAAGGTGTCTCCTCGAAGTCTTTACTTAATTAGAGTCTTTGGAAGTTTCACGTTCTTTGTCATGATGGCAATCAAGCTTCACAGTTGATATGCACATAAGTTTGTGTGGGCCTTCTGTGCATGATTTGGAGAATGTAGTAGGTCTTCTGCAGCAGATTTATCTTTCAATGCCTGATTTGACAATATCATGTACTCGTTTAATGGCATAATGTATGTATTGATTTCCTGCTTCTTTCACAACTCTATCATCAGTACGGGTCACTTAATCTCTTAAACCGTATTTTATGTTTGTGTGAATGCATATGCATTGTGTATGAAGTGGAATAGGTTCCGACTCGCATATTTTTTGTCTTGGGTTTTGCAAGAGGCAACAGGCATCATTTAGGCATGATTTACCATTGTTGAAAACCTCATCATCTCTCTTTGAACATCTAGCTTGGGTGGTTGGTATGGAATTGTTTATGGATGCACCTAAACCACCGTCCTTGGGTCAATGCTAGGACTCGTGCTATTTGTTTCAAAGTCAAATGTAATTTTCATAAAATGTGGCTTTGCTACTACCTCGATTCTAGTGTCCCGGAATCTATGCTCTCGACTCTCTTAATGCCCCAGGTGCCCTTCTATACGGTTCTTCTAATTTACTCCCAATCTCAAAATGATGCTATTTTGCTTATTTAAGCACTTCAGGTCATACATTCTTAAAATAGCGTCCATGTACACGAAGTTCATTAGTTGGCCTTAACGGAGATGAGGTCACATGCCTCGTGAGCTCATAGCGAAGAGACATTTTTCAACACTTGGCACAGTAGGTTTGTGCACATGGAGTTTTTCCCATCTTCATCTTCTTCTACTTCTCCTAAATAGTCTCAACCAACCTCAACCAAGGGATGTTGATGATTCGAGTATTGTCTCTAATTTTGCTGTTGTATTGCTTCCATATGCGGAGGGCGAGGAAGTTATGCTCATGGAGTGCAAAAATAGATCAGGCTTCAGAGGATGCTAGACGTGTTTCATGACCTGCTTATCCATGAGGAGAGCTCCATATACATTAACTTGGTTTGGCTATGAGCTCCATATGTGCACAAGTTTGTGCTTGTAGATAGAAGTGGCTTGTCTTATACCTGGTGGATCCATGGGGCCCGAGTCGCACTCCATAAATAGAGCAGCAGTTGGCAAGGGTCTCCTTGAACTTGGCGACGTCTGGTAGCGCTTAGTCAGGTCGTGTGGCGCCACCTAAGTGGGGGTTTACTGATGTGGCGCCACTTTTGGTGATGGGCGGCGGAGGGGCCCTGGATAGAGTGCACATGGAGGTAGAAGATGCACTCGAATTGGTGCGGCCTGATGTGAAATAAAGCTTATAACGTTTTACTTGGGGGAAGAGAGTTGACCGATAAGAGTTAAGAGTCTTGTGCATATGGCGGTCCATATACAGAACAATAAGGATTTGTGCACGTCTTGTGGGCATGAGCTGCATTAATATTAGACATTATAGGCATCTTTGCTTATGAGAGGGGGGATTTGGAAGATTAGGATTTTGGCATTCGAATTGAGTTTGTTAAGAACCAAATCCGCTAGTTGTAAGGATCCAGTCCATTAAGTCGTACCCGCTAGTTTCAAGGCTCAGACTCATTATGCATGTAGTTTTTAATAAAGCTGCCACACATAAGCCATGTGCATTAACACATGCCTACGAGGCAAGTGCACGAATCAGTACCCTATGCAAAAACCTGTTTTGGGATTTCTATTCCACCTTTTCTTTTAGGGAAGGTGAGGAGAGCTCCATGTGCACAAAACTTGTTTGGCAAATGTAGAGAAGAAACGCTTCTTGGCTATGAGCTCACATGAGCCACATGAGCTTCTTTCCCTTAAGTCTACTAACGGAGTCTACGATAAGCCCTAATTGGACATGTTGAAATACAGGCTTCTAGTGGTTAAAATTTGGGAAATACTGCTCACTTTGAAATTGGGGGTAAATTAGAGGTTACTGATGCATTTTTTAGCCTTAATACGTTCTTCATTCTCATTTTGACTTGATCTTTCCTTGTGTTTTATTTTTCTCGAATTGTGGATACTTTAAGTACTACCTTAAGCATATTATTTGCACGATTTGTTTCTGAATAACCATGTTATTATGGGTACATTTATAAATATTTTCCTGAAAATTTTGGAGACTGTTGAAACATGACTTTCACGTCTTATTATGAGGTTAACTTGAATCTATTTAGACATCTTAAATGCAAGAGCGACTATTGCGTGAAAAGATCTTACATACGCCATCATAACATCTTTGAGTTACAGTTTAGTCATCTTAGATACTCATTTAAATGCATTATGTATTTCTTACCAAGTGAAAAATGCGAGTCCGGTAGCATGCAGTAAATAATTTTTATGGCACTAATATGATTTTTGCTGTTGATGCATATTTGTTATTCCTGTTTTCTCAGTACGATCATTTGGAACTGAAGGACGGAAGAAGGATGGTCCTCAAATTCCTGCTAGTGACAAAATCTATGAGTATATACTCTTTCGTGGAAGTGATATCAAGGTATATGTTTAGAAGTTTGCTCACTGTGTCTTTAGTGCTGATTTCCTTGTTGAGACACTCCATTAAGTATCAGGCCTGAAAAAATAATTTTGAGTGTGTGAGTGTACCTATAAGCTTTGCCTTCGTAGCTCTTTTACCTGGTTGAAAAGGACTGGAGTTAAAGGAGGATCAGTTGTCCTACTTTCTCAACTAATCTTTTCGATTGAGTAGAAGTGACAATGGCATTGTCTAGTTCTGTCTTTCTGGCAACAGGCGGGGAATTAACCGTTCAACAATTTGGTAGGCAATATGCTGGACTTTTGTGATGTGGCCTTCCTAATTTACCAACTATGTTTTGATCCCTACCTTGCCATAATGATATCATATAAGCTAGTACTGGATTAGCAGACCTAGTCCTTTTCAGTAGAATCAATCTGAACCAATTAATGATCTGATCTGGCTTTGGTTGATTTAGAGTGTTTGTAACCTTTTAAACCCACTTTTATGAACTTTGCTGGGCATTCTACTTCTTTGGAGAAGCATCAAGTGAGATAAATGCTGAAGGTTTTGAAGCTGTTAAGTGTTAACAAGATGAGATATCTCTGGAGTGGGTCATTAGCTAAATCACATGGTTCTCACTAGGTTAATAATATTATTTTGTGAATGTGTTGCTTGCAAGAAAAATGTCTGAAGAAATTCTTTATCTGCAAGCTTATAGTGTTGAAAGACCTTTGTTGGATTGTGGTTAGCTAAAATGCTTTTTTTGGAGCTTCCTAATGTCACTGACTATGATGTTGGAGATGCTATGAGGATATTGGTGCATCTGCATTTGTCAAGATTTTTTCTCTCTATATATCCGCTATCTGCTGCTTTCCAATACAAAGTGAGATGCTTATGAAAATAAAAGCTATGCTAATTTCCACATTCAAGACGCCAGTCATTAAAGATGTGGTCTATGCTGGCCTGTGAAATGTCATCTTTAGTTTACCTGCTCATTTGAGTCTCTACAGAATTAAAAAATGTATTAGTTAAGACGGCATTTTATCCAAGTGTTTTCTTATATATTTGGCATACCTTTTGCACCTGTCTGATTCTTTTCTTGCCAATTTGATGTGTTAAAGATTGCTCGATGCATCTTTCCATGAGCTGTCATATGGGCTTGAAGGTAACTTTTCATGCACTGGTTTCAGGATCTTCAGGTCAAGTCCTCACCACCTGTTCAGCCTGCTCCTATACACAATGATCCTGCTATCATCCAGGTAAAGTATGATGCCTACTGTACGAAACTTCGTAAGTTACATCAATTTATACCTCTTATTGTCTAAGTTTGTTTCAGTCACACTATTCTCGTCCTGCATCTACATCTACAAGCTTGCCTTCTGTTGGGAGTGGAACCATGACAGATAGCTCCCAAGCAGCTCAGTTGGGGCTACCAAGATCACCGTTTCAAGGTGCTCTGCCTCTTTATCAACCTGGTGGGAGTATAGGCTCATGGGGGTCCACACCAACTCCTACAGCAAATGGTTCTGGGCTTGGAATGCCCTTATATTGGCAAGGATATTATGCGCCCTCGGGTGGTCTTCCCCATCTACAACAGCCAACTATGCTTCGTCCGCCACCGGGATTGCAAATTCCACATGTTATGCAACAGCCTCTTCAGTATCCCGGGATGAATAATCAAATGCCGTCTGGGCCGCCAAATATGCCTGAATTCCCTCCTCCATTGTTGCCACCTGTTAGTAACACCTTAAGTTCTTCTATGCTGCCATCATCATTGGCTCCTAGCCAAGCTAGTGCATTAGCCCCTGAAACATCACCAAACCTGATGCCAAATAAGCCTTCTGCCCCCACGCTTCCGTCGGCTAGTCTTGCTCCTAATCTGCCATTTATGCATCCATTAACATCTACCCTGGAAGCCACAGTTAACATGTCTCAAAGCGTGTCATCCATTGTTAGCAGCAAACCTAGGGCAACTCCTAGTCCAGCATTGTCTTTTCAGACTGTACCTCAATCTATGCCCTCCATTCTTGGCTCATCCATAACAAGCCAAGCCGAAACATCCGTGCCTCTGGTGACTCCTGGTCAGCTATTGCAGATTGGCACCTCTACACTCTCTTCCTCCCAGCCATTGCCAACTAGCCAGAAAAATGCTGAAATCAAACCACCAGAAGTTAAGATTAAGCCATCACTACCTGAGCCATCAGTGCCTGCTCCCCCAGAACTTAAGGAGCCGATATTACCATTGCCTACACTCACTGATAAGAAGGTATGTGGACACATCATGCCATCCATTGCCTTACATGGAGTGAATGCAAGTTCTATCATGTTGTAATTTTGCATAAGCTGCCAATAGGCTACTTTTTTTCGTAGAATCTAGTAGCTTATATGTGTATGCTTGCGTGCTTGTGTTGATGGTATACATTTCCATAGCTGTGTGCGTGTGTCCTGATCACTGTATATTGAATGTGAAGTCCTATGTCTAAAATTGAGATGCATTCTTGCATCATCATTTCATGTTTTGGAGCGAGGGTTCTTACATGAATTTTTGAATTCCAAGCATAAATGCTGAATGTGGGTCTTATTTCTGGAAAAATGTTTGCCATCCTTTACATGCTATCATAAGTAAATGAGGCAAATGTCCTATGCTGCACAAAATATGGTGGGCTAGTACTTTGCTGGGTATATGGTGGTGTGTACACGGTAAGGTTGCTTTTCTACAAGGTGCCATATTGGCCTTCATATTACTATTTTACTAATAACCGGATAATGGGACTGGTAGAACCACCATATTGTATAAAGTTGAAAACTCATCTCTCTTTTTGTTTGAAACAAAGCCTTTTTATAATCTTTCGATAGAACATTGTGTGATTCATTTTCCTTGTTTAAAGCTATGGTCACGAATTTAGTGGATAGCATAATGATTTGACTGCTAATCCATGCTACAAATTGTACAGTCTATTTAAGACAACTTTAGATTTCTGTTGATATTAGGAGTGTCTTATATTTTCTATTTTCTTTCTCCAGCTGAATGGAACTGCAATTATGACTCATCAGGGCAATAGGGGACGTGGAAGAGGAAGAGGAACTGGGGTATTGAATTCCTTTTGTTACATTTACTTCCTCTCTATTATCAGTTTGTGAAAGTATTCGGCAGAAAGCTATTGAAGGTCATTAAAAGTTTGAGAATATGACTTCATCTGAGTAGCTCCATCAAATTGATCATTTGAGTGTTAGATGACATAGAGATAATTTTGTGTCTACTTTTATGCTGGCGAGACTATGATTATGCACCTAGATTCATGGTATCTTGCATCTTAAACTGATATTCTGTCAGTAGGCATCAGTTACAAAGTGCTTTAACTCTGTTGGACTTTCAAATTGAATTGATTGTTGATTTTGATTACTCTAGAGTAAGTTCAGGTCGTAGGTTGATCCAATAGGTTTTGTTGAAATTAAAGAAAACGTGTTTTTCTTTGTTATGACCTATATTTTATTGAAGTTGTGAGAATTCTGAGGGGCTGTTTGGTTTGAAAACATTTTCTAGAAGACAGGAGGCCTGCTTTCCAGAAAATATGAGAGACAGCATATTTCCATTTTCACCCTTTTCTGTTCTCATTTTGCAGAAAATAGCTTGTCAACATTCCAAATTAAATGCATTATCCGCAAATGGAGAACATAAACTGAAAACTGGAAAAAAATGCAAATAGAAAAGGAAAACATGGAAATATTTATTACCAAATGCCCCCTTAAGATATCAATGTACGCAGATCCACTAATCCATTGATCTTACTTTTGCATGACACTTCTCAATGAGATCCATGTCCATCCATTAAGGTTAAACAACTAACCATTGTTTTAAGGCTCGGGTAAGGAAGACTATTACCTGATCAAGAGGTTGAGGGGCCAGGGGGGGGGGGGGGGATGGGGGTTGGGAAGAAAGAGATGAGAACGGAGAGGGGGGAGGAAAATGTTCAGGGGAGAGGAATACCTGGGGTAATTTGGTCAATGGGATATGCAAATATTACATATGGTCGTTTGTGGGGGGACATCGACGGGGAATAAAGTGGGCTAGGGAGGAGGGAGAAGAATGAGATGAGAGGGGGGAGGAAAATGTTCAGGGGAGAGGGATACCGGGGGTAATTTGGTTAATGGCATATGCAAATATTACAAGGGGAATATACCTTGCATAGTATCGATAATCAGACAAAAGCTAACAACTAGAAATCCAAGTTGGATTTTTACAAAACCATGGAAAATGGAGGAATCAGATTGCAAATACTTAGTTTCAAATTTCCCCCAGTCTCGCTAAATATAGCTGGTGATATGCATAAAAAAACCCTACATGTGTATTTAATTCGCAATATTGAGTAAGTTGTGCATGGCTCGACTTTTGGCATAAAGTCTGGTCTCGTGGAATAGTTGTCTTTGTCAAAATGAAAGAGTTACGAGCTTAACAAAGTACTGAATAGTCAAATACATTGCTGTACATGAATCAGAGACTGATCTATCACTTTAGCATATTTCTTAATTATGGAAACATGTGTAATTTGAATTCCTGTTGTAACTGGCAACTGCAAACCTTAAATTTGGATTTGCAGTACATAACCTTGTATATGGTCTTGTTTATTTTCTCTTGGGCATCTTACCTGTGTTAACAAGTTAACTTCAGTATAATCTCCATCAGTGATTGCTGTTCTGGTTGGCATATACCAGCACGGACCGATACGTATTGTGCCGGTTAATTACTGGCATGTAGCCTATATCCGCAATTTTGCAATGTGCCAATACATGTGTTAGCTTAGAATAACTTCATGTCGACGGCATGAAGTCTATGCCTAGTGCCTGCATGTGTCGTGCTGGTCTCTAGTGCCGATCGGCACATGTCGGCACGTATCATGCAGGCTAGAGACCGGCACATTAATCATTGATCTTCAGCTTTATTATCTGAGCAAACAAAGGTGTAATACAATAAAGTTCTAGCACCCGATCTTGTGTAGATAATGTGGTCATTCCTGTTGTACTTGGGACCACCATTTGCACCTTGAATCGCCAATGGCTCAGAAGGATCACTTTAACCTAATATCTCAACTTATTGGCTAAAAGGATTTTAATACTTATTAGGCTTGGTTTGGCTTGAGTATTGTGAGAGATGATACTTTCTTTTTCTGACTTGGGTTTCTTAGGTCTGATTTTCATAACTGTACTACATTTAGTTTCAAGATCTGATTATTGCTTCAAATTTTGGGATTGGTTATGCTTGATATGCTTTAAGCCAAAAACCGGTTACGTATATAATACTACGTGGTGAATATCTCAGCCAACTCATGCATATCAAAGATGCCAACCAGGTGCATACAGGATGACTTCATTTGCTAAAAGCTTTGTTTCTGTGCACGAGCTATTACTGCTTATTCAAAGACTTGGAATCATTACCTCCAGATCCCTTGAGTCCTCACTTGTGTTCTTGCTTCGCTGTTCGGTCACTATTGATAGCTTGGATACATGGATTCTACAGCACCTGTTGCTATGTACTGCTGTTCAGTGATTCATGAGTTATCATTCAAGTACTCTAATTGGCCCTGTTTAAACTTTAAACTTCTATGAGCATGCATAATGTGTATTTTGTCTTCTTTCAATTTGGCTTGCATGTTGATAATGGGATGCATACTGTAGCCTACAGTTCCAGATGTGCATAAGCATCTGTAGATGTCACATTTGTAATCTGTGGGTATCCATTCCTAGTGGCTCCTTTGTGACTTCAGCTTAGACCATAATGTTTGATTCCGAACCCTTCCAAGTGTTCTTCCAAGCTTTATGGCAACCCCCCTCTCCTGCATTATGTTGCCTTGGTTGGGATTCTGGCACTAGTTCATTTAGATTGCTGTCATTTTTTGTAGCCCCATTACTTAAACATCTTTAATATGTGAATGGAGCTTCTTGTGTTGAAGTTGTACATAGCTGACCTTTGTGGTTTCAATTCCTTTCGGCTCATACATAGTATCAAGTCTGCGGAAATGAACCTATGACCTCTGGTTTTGCAGCATCCGCACCCGATAACAAAATTCACCGAAGACTTTGACTTCACGGCAATGAACGAGAAGTTCAAGAAGGATGAAGTCTGGGGCCACCTGGGCAAAAGCAAAGCCCAATTAAGGGACAGAGAAGGTGAAGCAAACGAAGATGAAGTTGATGACATTCTAGAGGAAGATGAAGCTGAATCTCTAAAGCTTGAGGCCAAGGTATCGACTTAGTCTTCAACAAGTAATTTATGCCTTATGAAATTTGTTTGTTTAATGGTAGTTATTCTGGTTTAGTACATATAATATCTCATGTTACTGATTGTTATATTTCCTTTCTGAAGCCTCTGCCTGTGTATGTAAAAGATACGTATCAACTTAAGTTTCAACAAGTAATATATGCCTTCACCAAAATTGTTTGTTTATTGGTAGGTTTTTCTGTTATATTACATATAATATATCCTCCTAACTGATTGTTATATTTCCTTTCTGCAGCCTACGTATGTAAAAGATGACTTCTTTGATTCACTCTCTTGCAATACACTCGATCATGGAATGCGGAATGGGAGGCCAAAGTTCTCTGAGCAGTTGAAAATTGATACAGAGGTATATGCGAGTTCCTTTTACATGAACACGTACGGCACTACTATTCTTAATTTGGGTATTAATAACTTGGACTATACACAGACATTCGGTGATTTTCCGAGGCATCGACCGAGCCGGGGAGGTGGACGTGGTCCTCGAGGTGGTGGGCGTATTCGTGGTGGTTATTATGGCAGAGGTTATGGCTACACTGGGAGGGGCCGGGGTAATGCGTACCCTAGCCGATCCTTTTAGTAATGCTGCTGGCATTACTTCTACGGGAAGCCTGTGCCTTGTAACTATACCTTAGGTGTCTGGTTGTCTTGTCCCCTCTGTGATTGCTCGTTGCGGAAAGAAGAGCTACTAGAAGGTCAAGGAAAATTTCAGTTGTTAAGTGGAAATAATGCTGGTGATGTTGGTTGGCTAGAGCTTTTGTGAGGACACATGTGAGGATGTCGAATTATGTGGTCTTCCTGTTGTTTAGATTGTAGTGTTAGATCATTTCGTTATTAATATGAATCCTTTTCTTTGTTTCTTAGACTTAAAACATCGCACCGCATGCCAATGCTTTTGATACCAGGCTGCTCTGGTGAACCATTTGTATAAATTGCAGAGAAGCAATCTTATGCTTTATCCAGGAAGAAGAGAACTATTGATGAGAAAGGTTTAAACTGAAGACATTAAGATCCTAATGTTATAAGATAGAAATGACCAGTAGCATGCAGTGGTTGGCAACATGCTAGGTTGGCAATCATAGCTTGTTTCTTGTTAGAGTGACTCTAACGGCATGTTTGGTTCGCACAAGGAATGGGAATGGAATGGATGGGAATGGAATGGAATGGGATTGGGATTAGGAATGATCTATTACCAAGGTGATTTTGTAATATCATGATTGGGAATGGAAATGAAGCATTAACATGTTTGGTATACAAACAGAAGCCTGAGAATGGAATAGGAATGAAATACAGATGATTAAAATACCCTCTTTTTTTAACATAGAGAGATCCGATTAAAGGTAGATTAGTAATTTAATTTTTTAATCACCATTAACCGTCGTTCCGTCGGGAATGGAATGAGGCATTCCGGGGTATTAGATGGGATTGCCTCATTCCCAACTTATCAGGAATGGAGCATTCCATTCTCAACTTTAATGTCTAACCAAACAACAGAATGAGATTTGACCAAGGATTTGACTATTTCATTCCCGGCGGTTATGTCCAACCAAACATGCCGTAAATACATCCAACGTTTTACTGGGTGCATCCAATAATTTTTTTTTAATACCGAGTGTATCCTCACCACTCTCTGACTCACCATTGTTGTCGTTGTTCACATTATCTCTTAACCTCCGTCGTCGTCACGATGTCACGATGTGAACTGGCCTAAACTCATCTCCATCACATTATCTCCTAACTCCTCCATGGCATATGATGAGTTATACGGCGACGATGAAGCGGTTGGTCTCTCAGGCGACCGTGAGGAAGATGAAGACGACGCAAAGGTATCGCCTGCCCTGAACTCATTCGATTTAACGTGCCCTGAACTCATTCGATTTAACGTGACCAAACGGGCATACCCACATCCACATCGGTGCGAGTACGGTGGTGTTATGTGCGGTGGTAACCGACCGCACATCCACACATCACACATTTCACGGTGGAATCGGACAGACATTGTGCGGTCGTCGGTTCTCGCCGAACATATCATGTATAATGATCAAAATTATTTATCTTTAATTAAATTCTAACGTAGATATTTTTTTTATATACAATGTTTCTATACGTTATTTGAAGGTTTTGTTAAGCCGAATATATCATTATGGATCATAATCTTCTTTTTAATTAAATTCGAACACTTATACTTGCTCTTATGTTCAGCCTTAAAAGAAAGACATTGGCACCTGTTTTCATCTCTCTTGTTGATCTGTTTCCCATTCACTAGCAATAATACTGATAAATAAAAAAATAAAACAGAATTTTTCACGAAAGTGCTTATCCAAATTTATTGGAAGTGAACAAGTCGTTATTAATCCAAATTTATTGGAATTTTTGTCTTCTATCAGCAAACTGGGCCAATTATAGGAAAACAGAGAAGCTATCAACAGTTATTTGAATTTCAGCCTTATGCATGAACTGGCGTTCTCACTCTTTGGTGCCAAGAATGAAAGTTGTGATAACATGGTACTAATTTCATTGCCAGACTTGAGAAATCACTGCGATCACCATTGGCAATAGCTCAATCATATAACCACCACCACTTGCAAAAGAGAACTTTTCAGGCAATTGGCTAAGAAAGAGGCCACCTTCCTTTATTACATTCATTGTGCACGAGCTTATTAGTGCTCTGATAACAAACATGGCCATTATCATCAACATTGAAGTCGTACCACACCTTTTCTATATCCTTCTTGTTATGTATATGCTGCTGTTTGGGAGCACCAACCCAAGGCCAAGGGCATTCACTAGAATGGACTCGGGTGAGCGACGAGGCAGCCCCCGCTTGCTTTGCAGGAATGTGAGCTTCTCCTGGAGGCCTGTCTCCACCGTCAGCACGGCCAGACCATATGTGTAAAGCCCAAGGAATATGTGCCATGGCAGCACAGTCGCTCTTGTCTGTCTCCCCTCGCTACGGTGCCAGAAGCTCATGAAACCCACCATCCACTGAACATTAGAAATCAGCACATGTAGGAGTGACAATGGCATCATATGCAGTAGTCATAACTCCTAAGATCCAATCCCTGAGGACAATTGAATATTATAAACAAAGCACCTCTTCACCAAGGATTTAGAGATAGGAAAACACAGACTCAAATGGGTCCCTCAGATATTTATCAATAGCTATTTTTTAGCACCAGAGTAATGCCAATCATCTAATGCCTTGAACCTTGAGTCCTTCAACAAAAGCCTAAAAAAGAAGAAGAAAAGGTTCTGCATGAGAAACTAGTGCTTTCTTTTCTTCTTTTTAAGAAAAAAGAGCTTTTAACCCTAGCTTAGGATGGGCAGGGCAATGCCCTAACATTGCTTGGTCCCCTGACGATGAACCTGCAGTTATGTCGCTAGTGAACTAATTGTACTTGGCCTTTGAGCTCAACTCATTAAACAAAACAAAAATGCACTTAGAACCACAAAGTCCGTGGAAGATCATCTCAAACAGCAAGTTCTTAACCAAAGAGGTGCTAACCACCTAACATGCACACCATGCGCGCCAGACTAATACTTGTTGGACATGACGTATGCCTTACAGTTTCAGCAAGAGTATATCTTCATTATTCAGCAACTGCAATACTTCTTACTGTACCATAAAGCTCTGATATTACTAATAGCATGTACGGCGAATTAGAATTCTTTTATTTTTTGCTCTTCTAGTAAAGCTTGGAACCTGCGATGGGAGTTCTAGAATGTATCAATCTTCAATAAAGGTGAAAATAAAGAAACGATAAAACAATAATTCTCTGAGGAAACAAAGAAAGTATAGACTTTACCTTTCGTGCTTGTCACATGTCCTTAATTGGTGAACCAGATTTTAAGGTTAACTCCATATGTGAGTTTCAGGAATACAGACCATACATAGTAAAGAATGGAAATGCTAACAATCTAATCATCTGATGACCATTAGCTTTTTTTTGGAATCACATCCAAAAAGACCTCATTTACACTCAATGCAACATTCAGCTCTCATTGTTTGAGAGTTATAACAGGATCCTCGCTTATGACCGAAGTTACTCATGGCCTGCCAACTTCTATGAGTGGCAATTTACTAACATGACTTAATACTACACTGTAATTACTAGAATTCAAATATATTAGGATGCTGAAGAAAAGTAAGAAATATCACTGCTCCATTGTAGAACTTTTCCAAGAAAAATGCTTAATTATGTCGGAAATAAATATTGACAATAGATATTTGACATGTAAGAATAAGAATACAAATAGCAATTTAGGGAACCCAACTCCCCCACCACCCCTCCTCTTCTTCTCGCACTCAGTATATAAATTTGTCACTAAAAGACTCTTCTTCACTTTTAATAAATGAGAAGTAAGATAATAAAGAAAGATTAGAGTATATTTTAATTATATAAGAAATGATTTAGGGAAGCTGCTGTTAGATGTAAAATATGAGAGCTGTCAAGTAGAAAAATAATAAATCATGGAATATTTAGGGAGGATGACAAGGAAACCTGATGGAGGAGTCCTTAGTATTCCAAAATATTTCAAAATATATTATTTCCTTACTTCACACTTCCACCCTACAACAGCTTCCCTAAATCATTTCTTAGATCATTAAGATACTCATCTCCAATCTTTTTTTTATTGTTGTACTTTTCATTATTATCAACAACATCATCTCAATTTTCTTATATTCAAAGTGATGAATGGAATGGTTGTGAAGAACACTCTCACACATGTGACAGAATATTGTACCTCTTGGTTTAAGAAAGAGCTAAGATAGCTGTTTATTTTGATTTTTCTCTATTTTAGTCTCCCTACACTAGAGCAAAGAAGGAAATGAGGCATTTGACGCAGGTGCCTCTAAGCTGAACTATAGTAGGCATACTCCATAAGACTACCATTGCACAACCAAAGTTCTATACTACTTATCTTGAGTTTTCGTAACTGGCAGGATGTGAGCCAGTATTTCGGATCAAACAGAGAACAACTTTCTTTCCTGAACTGGCAGCATAATGGATTCTAAGATAAATCCCATGCGGAACATGCGTGAATCCCATATGCTAGTTCAACCATGAAAGCATATTGTACTTGGCTTGAGAGTTTGGTGTAACCTATCAGAGCAGGCACATAGGTGGAATCCATTCCAAAAAGCCAACAGCTTAATGCCAACCCAGCAGAGGTAGTTATCATCTACTAACACAAGAATAGTCGAAGAAGATCTCTAACAACTATTTCATCTCGTATGAATGACATTTTTCTTCTTTGAGCTGGCAAAGAGCCTTTGACTTGGTAGTATGACCTATGTACCAGCCATGGATTAACGTACTGATCAAAACATAATGTTTTAGTCTATATTTACCGAGCCAGCCTGAAACTGGTCCAGTTCTTAAAGTGTTGGATGCAGGGTTAATGGTTTCTAATTAAGTTGAACCCCTAAACCACCAATTCATCTCTCTCCACACATCATGTTCTCTTCCCAATCCCCAACAGGACCCCCACAAGCCCCTCTCCTTCTCTCCTCTCCTCCTCTCCTGCCCCTCTCATCTCCTTATTTCCTCTCCTTTTACTTTTACCTGTAAGCTATTCTTTGTCGGCACAGTTGGTGCCCTGGAACAGAAATCCTTGGTACCATCACAGCTGGATCACATGAGAATCAATCAATACGCATTATATTGTCCAAGCTGAACTAGTATTCGAATCCACAAGAGATCTGAGATGCTACTCAAAAGGCCATCAACTCGCTACCAGCTCAGCAAAGAAAGCTGTCCTCTGTCAGTGATAAAATAACCAACTCATGTTGCGCCTAACATTCCACTGCTAGCTGTTCGAACCAGTTATCCATGTGCCAAACGCTACAAGCAGTCACATCTCAGATCACGAACAACAACATTACTAATAGGGTTATTTACATATATAGGCCTCAAATCTGAGATATTACATATTTAGGCCTATAAACACCGTTTAAAGTTCAAATGTGCTCCTGAAGTTACATCCCGTCAAATTTAGCGGGAATATGCCTGACGGCCTTAGCGGAGGCATGTGAAACATCCCCTTTGCCCTTACCTACCGTTGAGAGAGTTAATTAGGACTTTAAAAATACAATATTTTGACTACATTTGTACTTTATTTGTACTTTAAACGGTGTTTATAGGTCTAAATATGTAATATATCATATTTTCAGGCCTATATATGTAATTTGGACTTTAAACGGGTGCTAATAGGCTTAAATATGTAATATATCTGATTTCAGGTCTATTTAGTCTATATATATGTAATTTTACATATTTTCAGACCTAAATACGTAAATAACCCCACTAATATTGAGGAAATTAAGCTAGCTAGATTGCACGCACCTGGGTTGGAAAAAGGAATATGCAGGAGAGCCCCATCCAGGAGTAGTGCAAGCTTTGTGTGTGTATAGAAATTGGCAAGGACTCCATCCATGATCTCTTCCTTTGAACTTGGCCCAAACCCCCCAAAACCCCGAACCCAAGCGCCGCCCCGTGCAGCTAGCAACAGTTGCATGGGCCCTCTTCCTCGCCCACCCCGCCCAACTCCACCTGTGGCTGTGCGCATATATACTTGTTAAACATCCCAAACTAAAGAACCATTCATTAATTCTTGATCGAGCTTGGGCTCAGGACGAATGTGGGGGGGGGGGGGGGGGGGGAGGGGTTTGTGGGTACCTTCGCCGGAGAGGAGGATGAAGCCGATGACCATGAGGAGGGGGTGGAGGACCTGCAACAACTCAAAAGAATTGAGTGACCCAAGAGACCGGAGCAGCGTCCGTCAAAATAAGAGAGATAATGTACGTAGGGAGGGGTGTGTGTTTACGGAGTAGAGGCGGTCCAGTTCCAAGTGAGCGGTCGGCCGGGAACAACCGCCGCCGCCACCACCATCACCATCAAACCAACCAGCAACCAGCCATTCCTCTCTCTCTCTCTCTCTCAATATTTTGTACTGCTCTTGTGCTGCTTTCGAAAAAAGTATCGTAAATGCTCTGCTGGACCTCGTGATTCGTGCGTCTCTTGATTATTAAAAGGGATCTAGTTGTAGTAATCTATTTGGGTATGGTGCAACGTGCAAATGCGACGCATGATGGGAGATCACGGGGTGTAATGATTGATTATTTCATTATTTGCTCGTCTCTCTAGATGACATCTAGAGATGTTATTGAGTTGAGTAGAATAATTGTTAGTTTAGGCGTATGGCCACTGTGGACGATTCATTAATAATGCGTTGAAAGAGGCGTGACTATAAAAGTTCTGAATCAAAATTAATACCTCATAACCCCCCACTCCCACTCTCAGTATTTTTTTTAAGTTTTTGACGTAAGAGTGCTGGAGTTTAGAAGTTCTGAATCAAAATTAACAAATTAGGCGAATAATTTAGCTCACCTGCTAGTTCGAACCAATGGATGGGGGATGGGGGATGGGGGATGGTGGAGGGTTCTCTAGTGTGCTTAATAAGATTTGTATTTAGTTTCCTCCGGGCATTGTGAATATGTAATATGGCGTTTATCTCCTGACCTACATGCACATGAGGTGCTTAATATAGTATTTAAGGATTGTCATAACCTCATTTCTAATAGTCCAATTTTTACATTTTAAATCCAATCATCTTTTGATTTTACAATTTCGAGGCGATCCGCTTTCCGTTTACAACCGAGGTCCAAATCCATTTTCTCGGACCATTTTACCCTTATAAATATTGCATGACATCATCCATGGCTTCCACTGTAGCAAAGCTGGACAGTCGGCGGAGGAGACGTACTCGAAGCACTAGTCGATGCCGTAGACGGTGTTGTTGGCACCGGCGCCGGAGACGGCAGTGCCGAAGCCGGACTTGGGCATGCCACCGTCGCCTCCTCTCTCTTCATGCATGCCACCCGCGCGCTCAACGATCCATGCGCCGCCCGCCCAGCGATCCATGCGCCGCACCTCGAGTGGAGAGAGAGAGGCCGAGGGCGAGGTCGAAGGTGGCATGCATGGGAGCGCGGGAGCGCGTGCAGCGTGCATGGGAGCGCAAGAGAGAGAGAGGCCGAGGGTGAGATCGACGGTGAGGTCGGCCGTAGTTCCTCTTCGAGGTCGGCCGGGCGTCGAGCGAGCGAACCGATGTCCTCGAGCTCGTCGAGCGAACGTCCTCGAGCTCGAGCATCTCTGGCGGCGATGATGTTGGCGCAACGGCGAACGGCGGGAGACAACGGCGAAATGTCCTCGTTGTAAGCAGCGGGGCGCGAGTCACGGTGCAAGCAGTGGGCGCGCGTCACGGTGCAAGCAGTGGGCGCGCGTGGACGTCGGAGGGGAGGAGTGACGGAGAAGAGAGAGAGAGAAACAGAGGAGAAAGCAGAGGAGAGAGTAGAGATGGCAAAATTGACCGCCCCGCTGGATAACCGACCCGATCCGCACCGATGGGGACGGGTATGGTAGAGATTTTTTACCCGTGGATACGGGTATGGTTTACAAATTTAAAATCCGCGCGGGTACGGGGCGGATTATGGTATTGGGTAATATCCGCCCCGCTATTCGCCCCGCCCCGCATATCCGCCCCGCCCCGCCACTAAATGTTGGTTTGGTGGGTTTTAAAGAGTCTATTTTTGTAATAATACTCTAATAAAAACTAATTGTTGATGAGTATTTGATGGATCTAGATTTTAGAGACCGAATGTTGATGATAGTTTGGTGGATTTAGATTTAGATTTTAGAGGCTTAATGCTAATTGAATGGTTTTTTTAGGTTTTGCGAATAACCGCGGATTGCGGGTAATATCCGCGTACCCGCGGGGATGGTTATGGTCCGCGATCCCCATTATTTGCGCGGGGACGGGGCGGTTATGGTATGGGCGGAGGAGTGCGGGGACGGGTATGGTATTTCCAATATCCGCCCCGTTGCCATCACTAGGAGAGAGAGGCGACGGAGAAGAGAGTTGCATGACGTCATGGCAATCCAAATTGAATTTTGACTTGGTAGTGGTAGTTGCATGACGTCATGGCAATCCAATAGCAATTTGACTGGATGCATGACGTCGGCAGTTGCAGGGACACGCCATGAAGCTGGTCGAGATCGACGGCTCGCACACCATGCAGAACGACTACGAGTCCCTCGACGTGCACGTCGGGCAGTGCTACTCCGTGCTCGTCACCGCCGACCAGGCCCCCGGCGACTACTACATCTACATGGTCGCTTCCACCCGGTTCACCAAGGAAATCCTCACCGCTACTGGCGTCGTCCACTACGCCGGCTCCAACGCCAAGCCCAGCGCTCCCATGCATGCCACCCTCGACGCCGCCCGCGCTCCCATGCATGCCACCCTCGACGTCGCCCTCTCTCTCTCTCCCGCCAGAGACCTATATAGGAGGGGCCTTTGGCATCCTTGGGGTCGAATCTATGGAAGGTGGACACAAGTTGCTTGCACTGGTTAGCTGGAAGAGCTCCACAGTCGGTGATGTACATGAACTTTGGGAGTGTCACCATCATGAGTAACGAGCAGCTGGTCGAGTTCGCATGGGGGTTGGCGAACAGCGGCCACGACTTCCTGTGGGTGATCAGGCCGGACGTGGTCAAGGGCGAGGCGGCGAAGGTGCCGGCGGAGTTCTTGGCCTAGACCGCGAAGAAGGGGATGGTGTCCGGGTGTTGCCCGCAGGAGCAAGTGCTGCTGCACCCGTCGGTCGGCGGGTTCCTGACCCACGGCGGGTGGAATTCGATCACGGAGAGCATATGCGGCGGCGTGCCGATGATATGCTGGCTGTTCTTCGCCGAGCAGCAGACGAACTGCAGGTACCTGTGCACCGAGTGGGGCGTCGGCATGGAGATCGACAACTTTGCCAAGAGAGAAGAAGTGGAGAAAATGATCAGAGAGCTGATGGGTGGAGGAGAGAAGGGGATGGTGATGAGGAACAAGGCATTGGAGTGGAAGAAGAGTGCATTAAGAGCTACAGAACCATGTGGCTCTTCTTGGGAAAGCTTCGAGGCTGCGTTTGATTGCATGACGGGAGAGGTAGAGGGAGAGGTAGAGGGAGAGGAGTGGAGAGGAATGTGATTGTCATCGTTTGTGTTTGGTATGATCATGGGAGTGGGAGAGGGAAAGACGTTGTTTGTGTTTGGTATGATCAAATTAAGATGAGAAAGCGCAGGAATGATATTGAAGTTACTAATATACCCCTAAATCTGATGGCTATAATTAGATCTTTCAAAAGATACATAATTTTTAAGAGGGGTCTTTTAGTACTCTTCTTTGCGTTGACCAAAACGGGGGGAAAGGAAACATGATTCCTCCCAATTTCGGGAGGAATCCGGTTTCCTTCCGTCATGGTAGAGCTCGGGAGAGGGAGTCGCCTCTCCCGCGCTTAAATGCCAACCAAACGCGGCGGAGGGAGTTGTGACTCCCTCTCCCATGGTCAAAGGGGTAACCAAACACAGCCCGAGAGTTGATCAGAACCAGGGGTAATTTAGACCGAAAATTATGTTTTGGACTTATTTTGCAAAGAAACACAAGTATGTCCCTTAACTGATAAATCAAAAAACAAATGGATTTTTTTAAAAAATAACTCAACATATTGGAGTTCAAATTTAGAACTTTTTCTCTAATACCATGTGAATAATAGAATTTACGGAAAATTATTGTTTAGTCTCTTTAGGAGACTTCATTTGCTGTATAGTCTCTTTGAGAGTTGGCACGGCATTTAATCTCTTTTTAGTGTTGTTAGGATTGTTATGGAAACTTTCATGACCAAAATACCCTTGCTATTAGTCACGATGAAATCTCCTCATTAATTACCATCGATAGCGATTTTTTCATTCCCGGGATTACGGGAATCATGATATTAGCTATGGACGTTTCGTCTTCTTCAGTTAGATGGCCGTTGAAATCTCCTCATTAATTGCCATCGATAGCGATTTTTTCTCTGTCAGCTTTCCGTTGTACACCGCGTCAATCAAGGTGCAAAATGGAGTTTTGGTTAAGATCTGCCAATGTAGATCAGCAGTGACGGATTTAGAAATTTAAGTAAGTGGGGGCTCAAAATTTTTTCAAGCCTCACTTAAAAGGCGGAGGAATGCCTACATACATAATGTATCTTGATCAACTCATTCACTAACACAAAATATCAAAATACCACGGTATAAAAATTGTAAGTTATGTAATTAACTTGATTTGTGTCAAAACTTATTAGCTTGTAACTAGGACACAAGCATTGTAATTGGAGACTAAATTGGACAAGGTTGTGTTCTTTGATGCAACATTAAAGACATCTACAAAGCCACTAAGGAAGCTGAAAGCCCATCAGATTGAAGCTGAAAGGATATTGAAGCTAGAATGAAGCAGCTGGTGGACCAGCAGTTTAATGCAACAACCATTATTCACTAGCAGTGCAGAAAACAGAGCATTGATTGCTTCAAAGTTGACTTCACAGCATAGAAGCTTAACATAGAAGGGGCTCTGCAGCTTTGGTTGGTTCTTGAATCAAGACCAGCTGTCCATGAGTGACAGATGCTGCAAAATAACTTGGTGGTCTAGCAGCCTACTCAATAGCTGAGTAACTGTTCTTGTCTAAGATGTTTGCTCAAGATAAGAAAGCATGCAGCAGAGCTTTTACTTAAATCTGAGGAAAAAGACTAGTCTGTCAAGTTGGAGCTGAAGCTTTTCGGATTTATAAAGAGTGGAAGAGAAGCTATTCCGGTCAAAAGTAACTGAGGAAGCAACCTTATCAAGAGAGCTGAAATCCTAGCTTCCTCATATCTACCACTTTATCAAAGAGAGAGTTCTTCACCCTTGAAGATTCCAAGGGGTATTATCTGAGGAATGAGTTCTTCAGTTACTTGGAGGAGTCCAAGTTAGATCGAATGTGGAATCCTTCATCCTTGGTGGAATCCAAGGAGCTTTAAGAAGAGAGGAGGAGTCCTCTATCTATCTCAACAGTGGGTTGAAGATTGTCCACTAGAGAAATGATTCAGTGGCAGTGTACTCAATTATGAGCACCGAGGTTTGATGAGGAGTCATCAAGAAGGGGTGTTAGCTGTGTAACTGTTTTGACAAAGTTCTAGTGGATGATTTGGGTGGTCTCCGATAGAGGACCCGTGGTTTTTTCCCAGTTGGGTTTTTCCACGTTAAAAAAAACCTTTTGTGTTAGTGATTGTGTTTAATTTCTTCTTCCTCTTTACTTGTTATTTTGTGATAGCACTACCTTGCTATTCTGCCTTTCAAGTGTTTGATATTTTGTTTGTTAGGAGCTTATCACTTGACAACCTTGCATGTAGGTATCACTGGTGTTATAGAAGCAAGTTTAGGTTATTTCAGGGGGCTTACCAACAAAAATACATGATAAAAGAAATAAACAAACTAAGTCATCACTAATCGTGATAATTGCATCCTATGGGGCTTCATATTTTGAAAGCGTTGTAAAATAACTTCATCATCAATAGTTTTAAAAATCTCTTTTTCAACATACACAATCAAGCTATCATTCATCCACTCATCACCCATTTTGTTACGTAAGTCAGTCTTGATGATGTTCATAGCAGAAAATACCCTCTCAACACTTGCTGTGGCAACAGGTAAGATTAACGCCAATGCAATGAGTTGATACACCTGCTGATACACTTTATCCTTTTTTGTCTCAACCATCTTCTTAGCAAGCTCAGAAATACCATTGAGATTTGAAAAACCACTATCAACTTGGACATCAAGCAAATAAGTCTCAAGTTGATCTTTGAGAATCACAAGATCATAAGAAGAAAATTCCAGAGGATAAAATTCAGCAAGGCGTATTAACCTTTCCTTCTTGAACGCTGAAAAGGAATCAGTTGGATTAAGGCATGCTATACAAAGAAGTAAATCAGTATTTGACTCAGAGAAACGACCATTCAACTCCTGAAGTTGCATATCTAGAACACAAGAGAACAAATCAACACGAAAGTGATGCAAGTTCGTCACTTTATGAACTCCACGTCTTGGTCTACCACGAAGTACAAAACAATCATCCATATTTGGCACTTCAATAAATCGGTCCTTGCAAAAGTCAGACACTTCCTCCAATAATGCATCCCATCCACTCTCCCTCAAATTCTGAAGTCGTTTCTTACAAACACTGACCAACTTCATATCATTCTCAATATCTTGATCTCTCCTCTGCAATGCTTGTGAGAGTTCATTTGTAATCCCCATTATACTTTTCATTAGATGTAGGGTGAATACAAATTCAAAATCTTGCATTGCTATAATCAATCCTGATGAATTATTTTGTTGATCTGTACTCCCACCATCACGCCATATGGTCTCAAGAACATCTAAAACAGCATCATATATCGAAATCAAGCGAATGATTGTAACGTGATATGAACCCCAACGAGTATCACTATGCCTTGCTAGAACTGTTTCTTGATTTTTACCTCTTCCACTAACAACTTCTCCCTTTCAAGTCTTTTAACCAATAAACTATATTACTTATCCAAAAGGGCATCTTTCCTTTTGCATGAAGACCCAACAATATTAACAATACTTGATATCAAACTGAAAAGATTTGTCACCGCCAAATTATTCTTTGCAACTCCCACAAGAGCCAATTGAAGTTGATGAGCAAAACAATGTACATAGTAAGCATAAGAATTCTCATTCAAAATTTTTGCTTTTAAACCATTAAACTCACCACGCATATTACTTGCTCCATCATAACCTTGACCCCGTAATCTAGATATGCTTAATCCATATCAAGAAAAAAGCTTCCCAATGGCATCCTTCAATGACTGAGCAGAAGTGTCACTAACATGTTCAACACCATCAATGAAACGTTCAATCACCTGCCCTTTTTTATCCACATATCGTAAAACCACTGCCATTTGTTCCGTCGTAGACATATCCCGAGACTCATCAACTAAGATAGAAAATAATGAATGACCAAGATCTTTTATAATAGCATTAATAGTCTCAACTGCCGCACTATTAGCCATCTCTTTCTGTATACTTGGTGCTATCATTTGGTTACGCCCAGGAGCATTACCCATGACTACCTCTCTAACTTTCTCATTGCCACTAGCATACCATTCTAAAAGTTCAAGAAAGTTTCCTTTATTTATAGATGTTTCAGATTCATCATGAGCACGGAATGCCATACCTTGACCCAAAAGAAATCTAACACATTTCAGAGTTGCAGTCAAACGACTTCTATAGGTTAGCCAGGTTTCATCATCTAGACGAGAAAATGCATGTATGATACTTTGTTTCTGATTTTTGAAATTCTCACATTTTCTTCGTGCCTCATTGTGAGAACTATTCACTTTCCCCACATGTGCATCAAATCTCTCTTTCTTTTTCCAATTTTGAAAATCCGTTCCTACAAATGCGTCTCCACCCCCTTGAGAACCCTTGCTTGTCTTAAAGATATAGCAATAAAAGCAAAATGCTTTATCTTTTTCCACACTATACTCAATCCAATCATAATCATTGAACCATTCTTTCTGAAACCTTCTCATACAATCACCACATTTCGTTTTAGGAAAGTTATGCTCATAAGGTTGAAAAGGACCTTTTTGTAGATACCACATTCGAACTTGATCCCTAACGGCAACATCATAGTCCTCAATTGGTTTTCGTTTACCCGGGTCAGCAACTAATTCGGCACTATCAAATTCGACACGAGTTCTCTGTGCAAGGTTAGGGGTGCTAGAAGACTCCCCTATATGCTTTCGCTTGATAACATACTTGTCCATGATCCTATAATTATTGAAAAACAATTCACAATAATTATAAAAAGTTGCTTAATTCCTTAACCAAACATGAAACATAGCATACAAGTCTTTATCTACAAAAAAACATAGCATCCAATTCACAATAATTATATGCTTACTATTACGTTTAACCACTTAGAAGTCACCATTCTTTTGTAGTGCAAGTCCTCATATCTACCAAAACCTTCCAAGCTCAGAATAAATCAATATGCTAATAATCCTCTCGTAGGGAAAAAAATGTAATTAGAAATCTCTATATGAACAGAACACTTCAATCTTAATCGAATTTGACCTTGTTTCAAGGGCCAATTTCCAACATGGCAACATCAAAATTTGGGATTGCCCATCGATAAGAATCAGTAAAAAAAACTATATTTCTCCTATAAACACACTCGCAGTAGTGCAATATAAACCACCAAATCACCCAACCATGAATACATAATAGAGAAAATAAATTAAGGACTAAGGAATGCTCTGTGCTCACCTAGTCACTTTGGATCCGTTGGTGCAGCGAGTGGCGGTGTGGCCGGTGCGGCGGTGCCGATCCCGATCCCGATCCCGATCCCGATCCCAATGGATCTGATCCTCACCGTCGCACGCGCACGAGACGGCGAGAGGGGAGAGAGGGCGTCCGTCCACAGGTCCACTCCTTTGTCGGCGGGGACGAGGGACCCGGGTTCCAATAGGGCAAAACCGCAAAAGCCAAAAGTTTTGGCTCAAATCTCAAAAGCCAAAAGACGTCTTATATTAGGCCACGTATGCTTAAAACATAAAGAAAAAGAGATTTGGTTGACCAGCCCACATGCTTCATCTTAACCTGCGATGTATCATAGCTTAAACTAGACCATGTATGCTTAAAATTTTTTTTTTTTTTCTTCCAAGGCCGAGTGGGGGCGACTGCCCCCACTCGCCCCCACGTAAGTCCGACCCTGTAGATCAGTGAATGAGGATTTTATGAATCCCATGATTGTGATGACAGCAGTTACGGTTGATCTATACTGGACAATGTTAACTTTTTTCCTGCACCAAGAATGAAAGGAAATTAAAATAACTGTGCACATGGGAAGAATTACTAACAATTTAAATGGCAAGTGTCTAACAATTATAATGGGAAGTAAGTACCAATTTAACTAGGAAGTAACAAGCAATTATAATGGGAAGTAACTACAGATTTAAGCAGGAAGTAAGTTCCAAATAACAAGGAAGTAACTACAAATTATATTGGGAAGTAACTACGGTTACTACCAATTATAATGAGGAGTAACTGTACATTATAATTTGAGATTCACTTCAGTTACTACCAATTATAATGGTAGTTTGTTCGTGGTGAAAATAGGAAGTAACTAGCAATTAAGAACGATTTAACTTTGAAGTTACTACAAATTATAATGGAAAGTAATTACCAGTTTAACTAGGAAGTTACTACCAATAATAATGGGAAGTAATTACCAATCATATTAGGTAGTTACCACGAAGTAACTACCAATTTAATGGTAGTTACTTGCTGGTTAAACGATGAATTAAATATGAATTAACTACCATTTAACTAGAAAGTTACTACCAATTATAATGGGAAGTAACTAGCAATTAAGAACGATTTAACTTTGAAGTTACTACAAATTATAATGGAAAGTAACTACCAGTTTAACTAGGAAGTTACTACCAATAATAATGGGAAGTAACTACCAATCATATTAGATAGTTACCACGAAGTAACTACCAATTTAATGGTAGTTACTTGCTGGTTAAACGATGAATTAAATATGAATTAACTACCATTTAACTAGGAAGTTACTACCAATTATAATGGGTAGTTACTTGCGGCTCAGGTGGGCCAAGTGGTATGGGCGGAATAGGCGGGACGGCAAAAATCGTGGGCAGAAAGGGTGGTGCGCATTGGAAATGGGAGGGGCGGGCTTTTATTGGGAATAAATTTTGAATTTTTCAAAAATGACGAAACGGGCGGCCTGCGTGGCTGTAATTACGAGAATGAGAATGTTTAGGGGTATTGTAGTCTTTTGTTGGTATTGTGGGTAGTAAAACACTTAATGAGTGTTATAGGAGACTAAATCATAAGAATGGGGCACTTAAAGGACTAAACAACAAATCCCCCTAGAATTTATGTGAATGGGGGGTTGCCTTCCCATAGTAAAATGTCTAATAATCTTTTGGTAGAAAGTGTCCCTACCGAGTCTCTGGTAGATATAGATATAGAAGCGAACATATCTTATAGAGGTTTAATACATGTCAATGTATGGGTATTGTTGACTTTAATAACTCAACCTCAAAATTCAAACCGATAGATGGTCAACACAAGCACCGGGTTCAAACTTGGTATATTTCCTTTGATAGATACCATGTGAAAAAGAGAAGCAGAGAAATGATCAATTGTAGAAAAATGAGAGCTGGTTTTTATTTTTAAATGGATTTTTACGTTCCGGTGACCTGCACATTCCTAGATTTGCACTTTGGTACCACCGTATTTTGGATTTGCATTTCGATACCATTAAGTTATAATATCAGGGCAAAGTGGTCCAAGCCCCCAATGACGTTATGTGGGTTGACGATAAATTGATCACATGACACGCACGTGACTACCGTCAGCCCAAACATCCACGTGTCATGCTACGGCTCCTCTTCTTCTCCGACTCTAGCTCTGTGGCCTCCTCTTCTCTGGCCCATCCTCCCCCCGGCTTTGGCTCAGTCGCCTCCTCCTCTCCGATTCCTCCCCCGGCCCCCCCTCCAGCTCCGGCTCCTCCCTACCTACTCTCTCCTCCCTTCTCTTTCTCTCCTCCATCTTCCTCTGTTTCTCTCTCTCCTCTCTCTTCCTTCGTTTCTCTCCTCTTTCCCACCCCTCTCCCTTTATCTCCCCCCTCTTTCTCTATTTCTCTCCTCTTTCCCTTCTCCCCAACTCTCCTCTTTCCCTCACCACTGGCGTTCAGTGATGGAGAGGGGCGCTGGGAGGTCACGATGAGGGCGAGAGAGGTGTGAGGTCGAGGTTAGAGGAGGTTGTAGAGCTCGGGGTCGAGTGGCTTGCTGGAGGTAAGGAAGGAGGGTTTTGGGGAGGTGGCAGAGGCTTGGTGGCGATGATGAAACGTGACGGTGGTTGAGAGAGATGGGTGGATGGGAGGTCCGTGGAGCTTGGATGGCGGGTGTTGATGACCACTGGAGTGGATGAGCTCGTCGGAGTCTACGGAGGTGGGAGGATGGTTGCTGCCATGATTGGGGACTGGTGCTAGGGGGCTCGGTGGTGTAGGAGCTCCGGCGAGGGACTGGAGAAGGGCGTAACTGGGGAGCATGCGGCGGTGGAGGCTCTAGAGGAGAAGGGTAGGGGAGGAAGAGAATACCACCTTCCGTGACGGGAAATTGATGCAAAACCGTTCACGTGTGCGCAAATTATAGTAATGGAGTCGGGGGTCGGAACTAAATTTTATTTAATTTATAACTTGGTGGTATCAAATTGTAAATTCCAAACCAGATAGTACCAAAGTGAAATTCTGGAAAAGCACATGTAACAGAATGTAAAAATTTAGCCTAAGGGACCTTCGGCGTAAAAAACCAAAAGACCTCTGAAACCGAGGTAAGAGGTGCAATTGTCATGGAAAAAAAAAATTTCTGACCTAAATTAAAAGCTCAACTAGTAAAAATTAAAAAAAGGCTAAAGTATGCGTTTGGTACCTGGATTTGCAGGAAAATTTTTATGTGATACCATTGTTTTCAAAAGTAAACATTGAGTACTTATGTTTCTCGAACCATTTTTAATTGATGCCTCCGTCCACCTTCCGTCTGCCGGTCTAACGGCGGCCCGAGCGAACCGGTCACGTGCCTACACGTGACCGGACAACCCCCTTCTTCCTCTACGCGACGCCGTTCGTAACGGCGAAGCTTGTCGCCGGCGGCAACGCCTACGACAGCTGATGGGAGAACTTGGGGGTCGGCGACGAGGCTCTCACCGTTGAAGAGCCCATTGGCGAGGATCATACCGTCGTCTTGGTTAAGCAGCGGCTCTCCTTCCTCTAATGTCAACGCGGTGGTGCTGCTAACTCTGAGCTCGGTGCTCCTCGCGCTCGGGTCTGGGTCCGACCACCCCGCCGGGGTTCCGCGCCTCCAGTTCTTTCTCGACGTCACCGCCACCATCGGCGCCGCCGGGCTCTTCGCGCGGGGGGGTTCAACCTCGGTAAGGACGCGTAGACGGAGGCGACGATGTTGGCCAAAAAGGCCACCATCTCCCGCTTAAACTCCCTCTGCAATTAAACTAAGAGAGAGACAGATGGGATGGCATCCCATCCGTCTCATCTCCCTCTCTCTCCTCTCATATGACATCTCCTTCGCTCTCCTCTGTTCTCTCATCTCCCTCTCCTCTGTTCTCTCAACTCCCGCCATTGCCGACGGCCGACACCAATCGCCATCACCCATTGGCCATTGCCCACGCCCCCCTCTACCGACTACCAGCTCCGTCGGCCACGCCCCCCTCTACCGACTACCAGCTCCGTCAGCCACGCCCACGCCCACACCCACACGGGCCACACGCCCCTCTCCCGGCTGGTCCGGCTCCGTCGTCCGTCGCCGTCGGCCATGACCCACGTCCCACCCACGATGCCTTCCAAGCTTTCCTTCCAGTCACCGCTCATCGGCAACAACCCCCTTTGTCGACGCGGCGACGCTGCCCTTCCAGTCAATGTCCGTCGGCCCCTTCCCACGCTGTCGACCTCGCCCCACGTGGCCACGCCCGCACAGCTCATCTCCCTCTCCTCTGTTCTCTCAACTCCCGCCGCTGCCGACGACCGACGCCAATCGCCAATCGCCATCAGCCATTGGCCATTGGCCACGCTCCCCTCTACCGACTACCGGCTCCGTCGGCCACGCCCACGCCCACACCCACACGGGCCACACGCCCCTCTCCCGACTGGTCCGGCTCCGTCGTCCGTCGCCGTCGGCCACGACCCACGTCCCACCCACGACGCCTTCCAAGCTTCCCTTCCAGTCACCGCTCATCGGCAACAACCCCCTTTGCCGACGCGGCGACGCTGCCCTTCCAGTCAACGTCCGTTGGACCCTTCCCACGCTGTCGACCTCGCCCCACGCGGCCACGCCGTCGACCCCCAAGTTCTCCCATCAGCTGCCGCCAGCAACAAGCTTCGCCGTTAAGAACGGCGTCGCGTAGAAGAAGAAGGAGGTTGTCCGGTCACGTGTAGGCACGTGACCGGTTCGCTCGGGCCGCCGTTAGACCGGCAGACGGTAGGTGGACGGAGGCATTAATTAAAAATGATTCGAAAAACATAGGTATTCAATGTTTACTTTTGAAAACACGGGTATCACATAAAAATTTGCCTGAAAACCCAGGTACCAAACGCATACTTTAGCCATTAAAAAAAATATAGGTTAAAGGGGTGCCGGCTACCAAAAACATATTAGATACGCCTTAAACTCCATGCCGACTTTTCTTGAGACGTTTAGTCACTATTCAATTTCATTATTCACTTTTAAAAAATCCACTTTCTTTCCAAATTTGCAAAATATTGTCCCTGTTTACCAATAATTGATTTAAAACATAAATATAGACCGGACTGCATGAGGTTGATGTGGAACTAACGACATGTTTGGTTCGCACAAGGAATGGGAATGGGAATGGTCAATTCCCGGGTCAAATCCTATTCTCATGTTTGGTTTGCAATTAAAGTCAAAAATAGAATGCTTCATTCATGACAATTTGAGAATAGACCAATCCCATCTCATATTTCGGACTAGCGAGATTCCGTTCCGGACAATCGGGAGATAAGCACGTACAATTACTAATCTACCCTTTGATCGGAGTCTCTCTCCCCGCGATCTTCTATTTCCTCGCGTTCTCTCTCCCTGCGAAACCTCTTCCGAGGAAAACTATCTCGAAGCGCAGATTGCGGCTCCGGCGTCTTCTCGATCCCGATCTGTTGGTGGTCATCGGCGGAGGTACGGCCTTTCTCTCTTCCCCTCTTCTCTGTTCTTCTTCTCCCTCCCCGTCCCTCTTCTCCTCCCCTCTTTCTCTCCTCCTACGGCGTCCTCTCTCCCGACCCCTCTCCTCCTCCGGCTCCGGCTCCGGCTTTCCATCATTTGGAGCCGCCTTGATCTCCCGGAGCTTTTCCTCCGCCTCGTCGGCATGCGGTCATGGCGCAAGGGCTGCATCGAAGTGCGTGTGTGCACCGGCAACGCACGCGAGGTCGTTCAAGTCCAGGCCGTACAGGAACTCCCATGGCCTCTCTCCACCCCCAGCCTTCCCCCCGTCTCCGGCTCCTCCACCTGCACCGTGAGGCAGTATACCTGGCTTTCAAGTAGACATGGTATATTTAACCTTTGAATCTCTAGCAGTACTCATTTCCTCTGAAGCAAAAAAGCGTAGAAGAATTAGAAGGCCATTTATGAGTTACTCTGCATTTGTTCTGCTTCCTCTGCGTTCTATGAGTTACAGATGGAGTAATAGCCATTTGTTATGCTTCCTCTGCTTCCTCTGCATTCTATGAGTTCCAATTGATACCGATTGTAGACTTGCTTCATGTTCTAGCCTTCCCAGCTTGATGATGATGCAGAAGATCCAGCAATGTCTCTCTTATATATCTACTGTACTTTAAACAATTGATCAACCTCAACTCTGATTTGAGTATAGATAGCAGAGTAGCATGTGCGAACCTTAAACGGAGTTCTTTATTTTCTCGAGGAGTTGAGCCAAAAGGTAGAAAATAGTTAAATTTATCTATAGATAGCAGACAAACTATGTTTAGAATATTTGTAACGATTTGTAGGCTTTGTAGCTATTTGTTTGAGCAGTTGATCATATATAAAAGAAGGTTAAGATTAGATTGTGTACGTGTTAGAAGATCTCGTTAACTAACTACAATCCTGATGATCTTGTGGATATTGTAGCCACTGCACAATATAGAATGATCTCAATATAATACTGGCAGAGAGTTGTGCATATCAATCTTTACTGCATATGATTTACATATATAACATTTTGTGCTCCAATGCAACCTTCCAGTTCTCTGTCTTCAATCACCCTTCTAGTTTTCTAATGCCTTCGATCTTGTTCTCATGATTCAGTGGAAAACATTTTTAGTTGATTTAATATTCTTCTAATGAGTAGTAAATGCTGATCTTGGGTTACTGGTGGTAATTGAAGCTTGATAGATAGGCAAAAATAATGTCTATATCATTCATGGTCATTAATTGATAACATATTGTAGACTTCCTTGATGTTTTGGCCTTCCTTCATGTTCGTAATGTATATATCTAGTTGAGATAATGGCAGTTTCAATTTCCAGTTTTATTAGAAACAAAATGAGTTTATTTAATCACAAACTGATCCATTTAAATCCTCTGTTAGGAACATGACCAGAAGGTTCATGCATTGTGTTCATGCATCTCTAAGTAGAAGGTTCATGCATCTTATTAGTTCAATGGCAAGTCAACTATTTTTATTAGTTTTATAGTAATGTTTTCTATGGTGCTTACATCTCATTTTAAATTTTTGCAGAGTCATAAAAGAGCAACTAATTTCAGACACAAGAAATTAGACCATTTTGAAACACTGTGTGTAATCTTTGCCAAGGATCGGGCAATGGGAAAAGATGCAGAGGGACCTGCTGATGTGGTTGACGAAAATAGGGAAGAAGAAATTGAAAACATTGATGAAAGTCAATATATACCACCTTACAATACCGATTGGTTTGCAGAGGAGAATGTACCAATGTCTACAAGTCATGCCACCGTGTTTGCTTCTCAAGCAGATGTAAACATGCGCGCTACTCATGTAGACATTGGCACTCTAAGTGAAATTACTTCCTCTCGAGTAAAACGGCGGAAGAAGTCTAATACAGGAGCTGAAGTTATTGAGGCTATTCATCAAGTTGCGTCAACTATTGGTTCCAAAATTCAGCATGCAACTCATGAACTTAGCCAAGCAATAGGTACTGACAAGTTACTTCTTGAGAGGAAGGATAAATTTTTTTTCTGAGCTACAGAAATTGGAAGGATTGAATGAAGATGAGAGAGACGATGCTGGATACAAAATGAGTGCGGATGATACACTTATTTTCTATTTTTTTAGCCTTCCAATGAAACATAGAGCCTGATATGTCAAGAGATATCTCGACCGGCATTGAATGAAGCTTTGAATGAAGTTGTTCATATCAATTTTGGACATATTTGATCTTTTATTATATTATTGTAGTTAATTTATGTCAAACATGGACTTGGTTGTAATCAATTTTAAATGCTTTCTAATTATGTATAGCGTGAATTTCCCTTTATAGGGTACGCAGGTGTGCTCTCTTACAGGCTAGAAATGGTTCTCTTCTTACAGTGACTTGATGCATGCATAGATTATCCTTGCAAAAAATGGTGTGAAAATTCATGAGCAATTCAAGATATGGTTGGCATTTTTATCATCCGAAAAGCTTGCTCTGTAACTTACTTCAGATTTATCCAGGGGCTTCATTCGAATTCTCAAGAAATTAATTCTAATCACCTTTATTGGGTATTTTTATGATTCAAAACTAGATTGACACGGCAGCTTCTTGATAGGCCGCCGTGTGAAATTAAAGATTGCATTAGGTGATGCCAAAATGTGGTTTTCTACTTCATGATGTATACTGAACTTTGGCTTCTCTGATTTTCTGCCTTGTCTAATGTGAACTGAATTGCAATTTGAAATCTTTGAGACCATTGGCAACTGCATTGTATTACAACTCCATGAGTAGTTATGATGACCCATAAATTGGCATGATCGTTATGAACTATCCATGACAGATTTGCAAAATATTTATGACCCAGATAGATGTCTTCAGGTTGATTATGTGTGAAGAGCGCTAAGCAACTATGCATCACAGTATAAAAGTAATACATAGTATGCCATGCTTCTGAAAAGGACAATGAAACTGCTTCTCAAGGTCTACAAGGTTTTAAAAATCCTATTAGCATTTCTCCATCATCTTCATAAATATGTCATCTTAAACTGCTTCTTTTCTTCCTCATCTTAAACCTTAAACTTGCATGTGATCAGTTAAATACCAAGACTATTTTAGTCATTTGTACTTCATTCCTATTTCATTCCTATGCTTCTGTTTGTATATCAAATATGATAATGCTTCATTCCCACTCAATCTTGATATCACAAAATCACCTTGGTAATATCCCATTCCTAATCCCAATCCCATTCCATTCCCATTCCTAATTCCAATCCCAATTCCATTCTCATTCCTTGTGCGAACCAAACGTGCCATAAAAGATCAGCCAGAGATATATCCAAATCACGTAAAAACACAAGCTAATATGGAAAGTGAATTTTGAACGATTAGAATGCAATGCATCAACTGGGGGCAAGGCCAGCCATTACAAATGCCAGCTGAAGGACTAGCGCAGGATTAACACAAAAGTTAAAAGGGGATTTTGGTTACGAATTATGCAAAACTAACAACAACCGCCACTAAGAAGACCTCACGCCTTAAAAAATTCCATAGGAACTATGGAATGAACAATTACATTAAAATGGACCTAATGCCAATTTCCGGAAAAAATATAAATGAACTTGATAGTAGTATAAAACTACTTATCTACGTTTTCTCTTGATAATGAAAAAGAATTATTCTAGCAAGTTTTGAACAGAAAGCGATTAAAAAAGCAGCTCACGGCGAGTTACGACTGAAGCTGAAATCCAGTATGAAGTATGATATAGAGAGCAATTCTTGAAATAGCTTATAGCACGCACAAAGATTATACTTGATGCTCCAACGGTCCAGAATCCAAAAATTTATTCCAGACATATCTGCTCATCTGAACGTATCCATCAACCTGATAACCAAAGTCTCATTTGCAAATTGGCATTCTTTGTGTGTGCACTTCTCTAACAGCTGGAAACTGAGATTAAGGTGTCAGCATTCAATATACTGCATCGAGATAAAACCAATTGTTGAAAGAAAAGGTTCATGTTCAGCAGTTAAGGCAAATAACATCTCTTCCAGAACGTCTCTCTTCAATGATATTTTTTATCAGGCAATGCTCAGCATCACCCTACCGAACTTTCCCTGTAACACAGGACCCAAAGGGATTTGCAATAAACGGTTTTAGATTAACGTACATGGAGGAGATCCAAACGGTCCCTTGGCAACAAGAGATCACACAAGTCTGCCTGCCGATCATCAGGTACATAATTTACATGAAACGCTAGCATGTCGGACTGATATTTATGTCAGAATATTACACTATCGTACATTAGTGCTCACTCACTTTAATTTCCTCTCAAGACTGGTACCTGCCATCTCAAGAGCCCCCGCATTCGATTCTACCAACTTCTGGAAGTCAATCTCGGTTGAGCGAAATTTGAACTTGAAACCACTCTGCATCCATGAGTTGATGCACATTATTGCTTGCGTGCTACCATAAGGCAAAGAAAACTGTTGCTTGTGCAAAGTCACACCTTTACTGGTAAACACTTCTTCCGGCTCAATGGACGTCCCTTGTACAGCTAGGTAATCACGAGCCATGACAGAGAGCCGGGGATAGCGTCCACAGTTTACTTTCCACCAATCTAAAACATCTGAAGCAATTGCCACAGGTGGTTCTGACAGGTATTGTGTTAACTCATCTGTAACTGTGCCAGTACTCCCACGGCGTCTCTTTCTTGCTATCTCTTCAGCGAAAGAAACACTGCTCACTTCTTCAGTATCCTGAGCAGCACTGGGACCATTGGACATAGATGAGAACTGGTTGACGGAGTAATACCTTGAGAAAAAGCCCCTCGCTTCTTCTAAGTTCTTCTCTGTGTTGAGGCTTTCTGGAATGAGCTCTTTCTTAATCCTGGGATCAAGAACTGCAGCCATGAAAGTGAAGGGAGTGTGGACTTGACTGCTATAGCTTCTAGCAATCACAGCCATGTCGTCAGCTGCACTCTTGAGCCACTCTTGGCGCCAAGTCTCCCTGCAAGAACTGATCATTTCGAAAACATGGTCCATAAAGAAAAGTACTAAACCGACTGTAGGTACTTTACAAGTGCAAAGGTTGGTTGTGATCTTGTAGAATGGCTCAAAATATGAGTGCAGAGAGGAAATAGCGGATTTTTCAGTTGAGCTTAGCAACACGTTTCTACTCCCAAAAGTTTCTTCACGCTTCCTGATGATGGCATCCATGGAATTAGAGGCCTGCATTATAATCATGAAACTAAGATTCAATATCTGTACAAGTCAAATAAAACTCCCCTTTAATGCAATGAAGGTAAGAAGTTATAGAAATAATACTAGTACCTTACGTGCAATATCCAGCATTGTGTAGTCCCCGCTCCAACTTGCCGAAGTATCTAGTGGAAACTTCCAGGAACCTTCTTGATAGGCGGTGGCAATTTGTCTGAACTCATCAGCAAGGTCTGAGAACGAATTCAGCTCAACAGCAAATTCTCGGATCTTAGACAATGTAAGTTTTAGTGTTCTTAGACCATCTTCTATAATCAGATTAAGGGTGCGTGCTGCACACGGAATATAACAAAAAGGAACCTTCCGCACATCCAGCTCCTCTTTAAGCATATGACAAGCATGAATTCCATGTTGACTGTTATCGTGGGTGCAAGAAAGGATTCTTTTCTCTGTATTGTACATATTAAGCACCTTTGTTAGAGCATGAAAGATCTCTGGCCCCGTGCACGGATAAGGGATGCGAGAAACGTCAAGAAGAATCTTATGTATTGACCAATTGTCATCAATCCAGTGGCATTTAATGCTCATATAAGATAGTTGCTCACATGAAGTCCAAAAATTGAGTGTAATAGAGACTTTAGAATTGACTTGTTCAAGTGATGCCCTCACATCTTCACGCATACTCCTGAAAACCTCAAGAGTGACTGCCTCTGCCTTTTCTTTAGGCCAAACCTTGACCAATGGGTTGAGAAACTTAAAACAGCTGTACAGTATCTCATCCTCAATGGTAGAAGGTGGAAGTGAAGCCCCAATAAGCCACTTGAGCAGCAACCAATTTAGATTATCAAAATCCGCGGAAATAGGTTTTGTTTGCGGTTGAGGCTTTTTGCTTATGACACTAGGCCCAGTAACCTGTTGGCCAATATCATCCTGCCGATCATAGCCAGGATGATGGTTGTTGAGATGCCTTCCGAGGTTGCCTGAACATAGATGATTTGTAAATCATAGTATACAAACAAGTAACATATATTCTGCATAAAAATGAAGGACAAATTAGGCATTTTCTCTGGAAATTGTCATCATCTCATTATGCATTCAATTGAGGTACCAAAATTTACCAAACCAAAGAGTATATAATAACCACATCACCATCATTAACCAGTATAGTTGACCATTTGAACAGTATGTATGACCTATTTGGAACCAGAAAGAAAATTATATAGGATCTGAGAGCAGCCAAAGTAACACAAAGGAAGTTACAATGTTACTCCTGACAACAAAGGGCATTTCAGAAACCTAATTATCTATTAATCCAGTGTTAGCTAATTCAAACTTTCAAACACAAAACATTTGAAGTGAGGACTTCAACTGGATCCCGAATTACCACATTGAATTTGCACAAGAAAAAATACTGAGCCAGATACTGAAAGCAAACTTCATCTTCGTGACTTATTCCTGGTACACAGGAAATTTAAGTAGCATCCATTAATCATAAAAGATTTGCAAGAAGTCTCACTTACCGGTTGCTGTAGACATAGCATAGCTTTGCTTGCAAAATTTGCACCTTCGACTCTTTCCATCAGGAGCAGCTTCAAAAAATTTCAGATACAATGAAGTCATTGACTTTTTCCTTGGCTTAAGTGCTGAGGCAACCCCATTTCCTTTCTCTACAGAACCCATTGCCAATGGCACAGGATCCACCACCGGTACAAGTGAAGTGTCCATCAGGGCCCTAGTTTCTGCTATTTGTCAATGCAAAATAATCAAGCTATACAATACAATCAGTATAAACATTGGCAAGAACTTGATCGTTCTAGAAAGCATCGCAAATCTAAGGACATCACATAAAAGCTGTGCCCTGTAATAAATGAAAAGTAATTCTGTAAGACTTCGCTTTATTAGTGCTTTCTTACGGTACTGCTTGGTTTTGGTTCCAAAAAATCGTATTATATATGTAAGGGTCAAAGATCTAAGAGGACCACATATGCACATTTCTTTAACTTCAGATAAAAAGAAATGATTAAGATCTCATGAGTATCTTCAATACATATAAGTAACAAATGAGAGTTCTTTAACATGCATGTAATCTCACTACAGGTGCATACTAGTAACGGAGAAATTAAAGAAAATCCATTATCTAATCCAAGACCTTCCATGCAGGGCGGCATGTGAACCTGGGATAAATCAAAAGTAATTCAGTAAGACTTTACGTTATTTGTGCTTTCTTATGATATTGCCGTGGTGTTGGTTCCAAACTAACTCCTAGACTATCTGTCAGGGTCCAAATCTAAGAGGAGAATGTGTGCACATTTTTGTATCAACTGAGACCTCTTAACATGAATGTAATCACACTACAGGTTCTTAGGAGCAAGGAAGGAGAAATTAGAGAGAACTTCATTATCACATTCAAGGCTTTCTGTGTTGGGTGTGTCGCCCCACACGTATCGGGCCAATAAATTACAGGCAAAATACTTTCTATGTTGTGGCACATATCAGGTGTTGCCTGGATTGGGGGGGTTTTGGGGCTCGCCCAAAAGCCATTAAGGATGATATATATGTAAGCAACAGGTTCCTATTATACCTAATATCTAACCTAGCATGTGATGACACCACAGCTCCCTCTCTTCTCCAGATCTCTTCCCGATGCAAAGCTTCTCCGACAAGCTAAATTTTACTCCTCTCCTCTTCTACTTCACTCCTCTCACGTTCTCCTCCTCCACTCTATCTCACGCCCTTTCTCTTGACCCTTCATACCGGCGACGGAATACCCATGCAGGGTCCATGCTGACAGCACACACCATGTCGGTCGAAGGCTGACTCAGCAGGAGCCGCCAACAAGGAAAACCATGATCTACTAATAAAGTGAAGAACAAATGGCTGAAATCTTTCTTCTTTTTAACTTAAAAATGCTGTTGCTAAGAGAGGGAGGACCCTTCATTCCTTCTCGCTGGCAACGTTCTCCACTCAGCAGAGGTTTATACATAAGACAAGCCCTGATTCTAGATACAATTAGAATAACATCAAAATCAGCTATTCAGTGCAGAAACAGCCAAGCAGGGCCTTACGTGCTATGCAAATGGAATAGGCATATGAATTCAATTTTTTTTAGCTATTTTAAAAAATGGCTATGCCAAGAAAAGAAACCTATTTTTAATATTTCAACTGAGTAACACTTCTCAATGATTACTCTTGTACTAAGATGTGCTAAAACTAAGAATAGTGAGACACTAAATTTTGTCTATGCACAAGGTTTTAATCCTAGGTAAGTGACTAGTTGCAGTATGATGCATTTCTTAAAGGTCATTCCAGGAGTTATGGAAGTAAATAGAAGGTGAGAAAAAACAAACATGAGAGAGAAAAAAGTATAAATTAAAAAATTGTCATGCTGGTTAGGTATTTATTGGCTTCATGAAAGTGTGCGACAACCAACTCGATGGATTTGATGCAAAACATTTAGAAATGTTGCTGCAAATTGGTCACAAGTAGAGCAAAAATGTATAATCAAACTACCACAACCAGCCTTCTTTCAGATTTAATACTTGTCAATATGAATTTCATATAGTTATGCATTAGAATAATGCTTTTGCTACAAGCTTGTGAGGTAATCCATAAATAGATTGCTGAAACAAAACGTTCACAGTAGACAGTTAGTGATACAAATATCAGGATTAATATAATGAATACATGAAATTTGGCTGCAGTTATTGCCAAGGTGAAAGGACACGCTCGTAGGTTTGAAGATTCTTGGAGCATCAAGATATAAGATGGCCAAAATGAACAAAACAGCTCTTGCAAAGAGCAGTCATGGAAACAAATAGCAATAGAAAAGAACCAGTGGTCGATATTCACTAGAACAAAGGAAAGATGTTTCAATGCAGGGCACATTTTTCTATGAATCAGCATGACCACTAAGGGCCTGTTTGGATGGCAGGGGATGGGATGAATCCGATGGATGGGAGGGTATGGGAGGATGTGTGGATTCCGAGATACGCTTATTCAGTTGTTTGGATAAGCAATCGGATCCCAAAAAACGGAATCCGCATAGGGGCGGATTCCGAAAACGGCATCCGCTCAGGAGAAGCGGATGCCGAAAACGGAATCTCAATTGTCATCAAATAGTATAGTAGGACGATTAAATTGAGCTTCCGAGCCCTAAACAACAAATAATAACATGGTGGGTAGTGTCCCCACATTGGCTACATGATACTTACATCTTGGAAATAAGCTTCTTTTTTCCCCTACAAGCCTCCATAATTAATGGGGAGAGTAAAGGGGAAACATGGAAGAGAACTGTACACTCCAACACAAACCACATATCTTATAAATTGTCATCAGATTATATATTTTCCTAAGGTAATTGGTGCAGATCAAGAAGCCTAGTGAGGTCTCTCCATTCAATTTATTTGTATGCGGATTCTAGGTTATTGATGAAACCATAAATTTTTTTCTTAGTAACCAAGAGGATATATTGCTGGTTTGTGATATCTAGCTCATTGAATAGGGGAGTTAATATATGTGCATTATTTGTTGAATGGAAGATTGCAAGACAAAAGTTCAAGATTCCCCTTATTTCCCATCGTCCATCCTCTATCTTGATTCGTCCATCCTCTATCTTGATTCGTCCTTCCTCTATCTTGATTGTGGTTCTTCTGTTAGATGTTTAATTGCTTGGTGTGTCAATGTGCCATATCTTGTGCAGGTTTGTGGCACTGAGGGATGCATATGCATCTCTATTCATGACTTGAGATTCGGATTGCTCAATGACGCCCAATAAAAACAACACAAAAAACTGGTGACTGACTAAACACAGTGGCAAAGCCTTGATGCATGGTTATGCTCATTTGAGCTCATTTTTAGTTGGCAAGTTCGCATATTGAGTTCTGCTGTAAAACAACAATAAGTTGCAAAACTAAGAGATTGAAGGATAACACTCTGGACGTCTATAGGCGCCAGAAATTATTGAGTATCCATATATCAAACTTAGAGACACCTAATTACCAAGCATAGTGTATAAACATGATTGTTAACTCTATCTACAGCAAGACTTGCTCAGGATAAACAAAGAAAAGTCAGAAATAAAACTGTACAATCTTACCCTCAATTTTCTCGAAAAAACATGCATTTACTGCTTCAAACACTCATCCAAGGCCCCCTCTACAACCATGAAGCACAAATAATCGAAGAGAATCAGATAAAATTTCAATCCAAAAGTTGAAAAGCAGGAAATTAGGTTTTACAGCTGAAGAGCGCACCACGCCACGACGCGCCGCGACAGCCATTGCCGGAGCAGCGAACCCCGGCGCATGCGACCGGACCGACAGTGCCGGCGACGCCGATCGCCCGATCCGCGATTCGGTGGCAGGAGGTAAGAGGGAGCGATCGCCGATTTCTCCGGGAGCAGATCGGAGCGAGCCGAGATCGAGCCGTCCGTAGCCGGATCTGAGCCGATCGGAGCCGGGGACGACGACTGGGGGTCGAGGATTTTAGAGCAGAGCCGCCTCTTCGACGGCTCTTCAGTGGCTCATCTCTCCTAGGGTTTGGTTTGTTGTTTGGCTCGGCTCACGTGACTCGTGAGGCCGTATATAACCCCGTGAGTCGTGATAGTTAGCGTTATCCTCACGGCTGGCTGCGAGTTGAGCTGTTAAATGATGGCAGCCGGGTCGGATCCTATATGGAATTCCGAATCCGGTTTTTGAAAAGATTCGATGGATTTTTGCATCCTAGTACCCTACAATCTCCCAGAATTACATTTTTGTATCATGAGTTTTGAGGTTTACAATTTGATACCATCAAATTATAATATTACGACAAAGTGATCCAAAACCCCCAACGGTGTTAGGTGGGTTTGATGGCAAATTGGTCATGTGACACGCGCGTGATTACTGTCAGCCGAAACAGCCACGTGTCATGGCATCTCCTACTACAGGTGACTACCCCCTTCGTTCTCTTTCTCCACTCTCTCCTTTTTCCCCTACTTTGGTCTCTCTCTCCCTTGTCCCCGCTCCTCACCGGAGCTTGGCATTGGTGCCAGCCTTCAAGCCGTCGCCGATAAGCCTCCCTACCGTGCAGCCTCACCACCATCCCACTAGCGCCGTCGCCACCCCAGAGACAACGCTGCTCCGTTGCCGTCTCACGACCCCCGTCGCTGCCCAGCCAGCAAATCCGGCTCTCCCTTTTCTCTCTTCTCCCCCCCCCTCTTTCTCTCTCTCCACAGCCTAACTCTTCCCCGCCCACTCCCCCGTGCCGTTCATGGTAGCAGTGCCCCTCCAACCACCTGTTATGGCTTCCCGTCGCCACTAGTGCCAGCCACGACCCGATGTCACCTCACCGGTCACCACCTCCCTTCCTCCCCCTATCCTCTTTTCCTACTCCCCTTCCAACCGGACTCTCCCCCTTCTCCTACTCCTACCCCAACTCCACCCTCCACCGCCTCCTTCCTCCTCCCTTCTCCCACCTCCATTCAAACTCCACCGCCGACCTCTCTCTCCTACCCGGACTCCTCCTCCTCCGCCCCTATAAGGACCGACTCCCCTTCACTCACTCCTCCTCCACTTTCTCTCCACTCCCTCTCCTCCCTTCCTCATCCGTGCCGGCCTCCTTGCTACCGCCATCATCCTCGTGTCACCCTCCCTGTCGCCGAGAGAGAAGGGGGTTTTGTTGGGGAGAATATCACCTTCTGTGGCATGTGAGCGGTTTATTGTCAAATTATAGTAATGGAGTCGGGGGTCAGAACTAAATTTCACTTAGTTTATAACTTTGTGGTATTGAATTACAAATCCCAAAGCTGGTGGTACTAAAGTGCAATTCTGGGAAAGTCCAGGTACCAGAATGCAAATCCCAAGATTCCAACCGGATATGACAATCAAACTTTCATATTTTGAAAAGTAAAGTGTAAGAGCATTCCCAACAGATTCCATATCCCATTCCCTATCTTTAAATTTAGGGAATATGATTAAAAAGTGTTATCCAATAGATTCCCTATCTCTATAGTCATTTCCTATCCCATTCCCTAAAACCAACTACGTTTCATATGTTTAGGGAATCAGAAAGCGTTCTCTATATATTAAAATAATATTATTTTATGTTCTCTCTCCTCAACTACGCCGCGCTCTCCAACAACGGACTTGGACACAACACCGTTCCCGAAGCCAGCCTCGTGGGCTTAGTTCCTCCAGCCCTTCTCTCCGCCTGGCATGCCATCGACCAGTTCATTGTCGGGTTCATCTACCACCGTCGCATTCTCACCCACCCATGCTGCACCTTAAATCCCTCCATGACCGCCGTCTTCTACGTCCCCTTCTACACCAGCCTCGTCGTTGGCCCCATTCTCTTCTCCTCCCCCAACGCCACTTCCTCCGACAGTGACCACATTTGTGCCGCTGATGCAGGTCGAGAAACTAAACAAGTTGAACCAGCGAGACAACCAAGGTGATCAGAGTGAACCCGGTTTCCATTAGTCTGAATTAGGTCTCCGGACAACCGTGATCGTCAGATGTCATAACTTTTGATCACGGTGTCCGATCAGGGCGTATGAGGTGTCGAATCGACCAACTCATGATCCAAGGCGTTTTGACTCCAAATTCCTTTTTCTGATGTCCGAAAATTTTCATATTTGACAGTTTTTCCATAACTAGGTTTTTTTTCACTTTTAACAGTTTGATTAATAGTTTGATTGGGATTAGTTGCTATTTTTAAGTAGCTTGATTTCATATGTAAGTAGGTCTCTCCTTACTCTATAAAAGGAGATTAGGGTTTGTAATTGGGAGGCTTTTTTGGATTAATGAGATTTTAAGTAGTTTTTTCTTCTTGAGAATTTTGATTTTCTCTCTTGAGAATTATGATTTTCTCTCTTGAGAATTCTGATTTTCTCTCCCACAGAGAGGAACGGTCGTCTCTCGAGAGGTTTTCACGCTCACCCTGCACTAGCCGCCCTTCTCCGGCGGCTCACCACCCAAGCCCCATATATCCGCTCCGACAGGGTAGACCACTTCATGGTCCTCATCCGCATCACCTCGGACTCCCATCGATCATGCGATGGGGACTGGGGTTCCAGCTTCATCCACATGAAGGGCATGGAGAACGTGACGCGACTGCTCATCGAACGAAACCCATGGGACGACCGCGACGTGGGCGTTCCCTACCCCACATGCTTCCACCCCCATTCCGCCGCCAAACTCCGCCAATGGTAGCGCTTCATCGTGAGTCGATCCCGTCCGACCCTTTTCAACTTCACCGGAGCGGCATGGTCGATGTTCAAGGATGAAATCCGAGCTCTGGTCCTCGAGGAATGCAAGCACTCCGCCGACTCCGACCTCCAACCCGACCTCTTCTCTTCTCTTCTCTAAATCTTGTAAATAGGGTTAGGATTAGGGCAAGAGTTTCGGTGTCGTTATTGTGTTCGGATGGGGAACCTATTCGTGAAGAAACCCAAGATCACGGACGTCGATCACGCTATCCTCTCGCTTAAAACCCAACGTCACAAGCTTGCCCAGTACCAGCAACAGGTCCCTTCCCCCACTCTCTAAATGATTTTGATTTGCTTTCATCTGGAATTTTAATCGCAAGGTCCTCTTATTGTGTCATGTTGATCGAGGTGAATGCTTGTTTTATAGGTTTCATTTGTTTCATTTTAATGAATCTTTGCTTTAATTGCTTCATTTTTTGTGTTTAGCATGAACGAAATGATGAGTAAGATATTATGGACCTACAAGTTGTAGCCTTTCTAATAGTCTTTATTGAGTGAGCCATACTTTACTGCAAAGAAAATTTGGTACTTGCTGCATTAGTTGTTTTCTCATAGCAAGCAATCTTCATAATGTTTCCACTCACATTACTTGAGTTGTTACATATCCGTGAAATATTTTAGATGCTATTAATACTTATGAAGGAAAATTCTTATAAGTGGCATTTGATTCTTGTGTTGTCACAAGAGATTGAGAGCTTGAACATATAGGTGCTATTGTGAATACTCTGATGTAGATTTTCTATCTTTCATGTGTATTTTTGGACATTCTCTCATGTAATTTAATCTGATAGCATTGTGTCCATGAAGTAGTAGTGCTGAAATTTTTTCTATCAAAGAGATTTTTTCTATCAAATCTTTGATAATATCATTCTTCTTAAGCTCTTATTATGGCTGGTTTTGGATATCAGTTACAAATTACCTGTGGGACATCCAAAAATTGTACTTACATTTATTCAGAGTATTTTTTTCTTCTCAATTAAGTCCCTTTTTGCCTACATTGTTTCTTGTTCTCCTCAGTTAAGTTTCCTTTGTCAAGTTTGAGCTACAACAGTGTTGTGTTTTCATGCTTTTGGCTGGAGATTTCATTGACACTAGTCGAACTTTGTGTGAATGGAATTAGTATATCGTAAAAGCTGGTGTTGGTAGCGAATTTGTTGCATTTGTAATTCCTTATCTGTGGTGCTTTCCTTGCGGTAATACTTGCTTTTTCGAAAGCTTTATTGACCGACAAAATGATCCGCTATGGGATATGTTCTTAGCGAATAGTCATATAATATGTTCTTTATCTGTGCGACTTAGGCAATCTATCAAGCACTGTCTATTTATTATCCTATGATATTTCTATTCCAGTCTGCATTTTCTCTACTTAAAATGTGCAAAATTTCTGCACCTCTTGCTGCTCTTCCATTCAGCTTGATGCGGTGATTGAAGCTGAAAAGCAAGCTGCAAGGGACCTGATCAGAATGAAGAGGAAAGACATGGCCTTGCTCGCATTAAAGAAGAAGGCGTAGTAGGAATTGTCGAAACAAGTTGATGCTTAGCTCCTTATTGTTGAGCAACAAGTAAGTAGGTCTACAATGTTATTGCCTTACAAATATTTACCATTGAAAAGCAAATTGATTTTATGAAGTGCTTGTTCTTTTCCAACTACTATGCTTGTTTAGATTTTATTTTCTTTCCAATTGCATTCATCATTATATGTTTCTGAACAATCTGAACTAACGTATCTTTTTTTCTGTTAGTTAGCAGATATTGAACTGGCAATTAAGCAGAAGGCCGTGTTTGATAGCTTGAAAGCGGGGAATAATGCTATTAAAGCTATACAAAAGGAGGTAAACTAGGAGGATGTTCGGAAGTTGATGGATGATACAGAAGAGGCGAAGGCTTATCAAGATGTGAGTTTTGGTTGATATAGACCTACAATCTTCCCCCGTTTTACTACTATGCTCATTAGCTTAACCATTTGACTTTATTTCATTATCTGAAATTACTAAGTGGTATCGTGTGAATGAATCCGCAGACCAACTGGCTTACATTTTTAGAGCAAATTTAATCTTGACCAGCTCATTGTCCAAAAATTTGTTCTATTGTTCTTCCTTGTTTGATGTGCTAGCAAGTAGCAAAATAACCATAACCATGTTTTTTAAACCCTGGCCCAACTAGTCGGTGTTGGCTTAGGATATTTCTTCGCCAATCATCTATATCAATTATATCTTACATCACTGCAAGCTTACCTCGCTCACATGTTACTTAAAGCTTTCCTCTCCTCTTTTTGGCCTTTCAATAAATTCTAGTTACTCTTTACACTTTCGCACCATTTGTAGTGCACATGGCTGATATAGGAGACGTAAACAATTTAACACCCCAATATCTTTCGTTACTTCATATAATCTTAATGTTCAGTTGAGAATGAGTATGTTCTAAAATCGTAATATAATGGTGAGTTTGTTTTTGTTCCCTTTTTTATTTACTTTTATTTACCCTTGCTGCATCAGAAATGGAAATTTTTGCATCTGAAAACGAATGGACTTTTTTTTTTCCAAAGTGCTTATATTATATGTTTTCATCGTTGCATCTTTTTTCAATAATTTCTGATACCCCTTAAGAACCAGAAAATTTTTGATAAAATTTGAAGACTTTGTGATCTCTATGTTTTAAATGTTATTTATGCAATACATTTCAACATATTGATTTTCGACTATAAAAGCAGCCATTTGGAATTTTTCTGTATCAAGACTAGGGGTGTTCCACAAGATGGGACATGACAATGTTTGAGGGTATACGAACTATGCTTCACCCAGGCCGTGGGCCTAATTCCTTGTGTTATGGTCTTGTTTGGAGCCCAAATACGTGCTGTTTAGGTTCGTCCGTCCTGGAAATGTTTGTAATTTGTTAGAGCAAATAAAAAATTATGAAAAGAAAGTTATATGTATGTTACTTAGAGCCACATTATCAAGTTGCACTCACAGATGCCGACGGCTCTGAATTTGATTGTCTGAGATTCAAGCTGTCATGTAGATTCTCCATTTGCACTTTGGTTTCCATAGGAAATATAAATTAACTTCTCAAACATCCTTACTTCCTTTTTATCTCTTTTGCTATCGTGTAAAGCAGCACCCATGCTAGTAACATAGTTCAATTAACCTCATCAAGAAATAGTCAGTGGAATTAACCTGTGCGAACGTATATGTTCTGTTTGCCTTGGTTGGTCACTTGATCATGTCAAAGTTCCTTTCGTATGTGACAGAACTCTGTGTGGATATGACTATAGTAGCTTAGTCTGACTACTATGGCCAAGATTGGTTAGAATTTGTCGATATCATCAAATATTAGAGTGACTGAAGGTTATGTAAGCATAAAGAATGAGTTTACACATAACATTACGACAGGCAAGGATGAAAATTTGCTTTCATTACGAAAGAATGCTCAAAAAAGTTACAGCTTCTCAAGGTTGGTTATTGTCTTATGAAATTGATGAGGTTGTTTGTCTGCTACTAAAGGTAACTCTGTCTTAGTTGTTCAAAGAAGTGGCTGAAAAGGAAAGGTGTCAGTTGTGTTTCATGTTACATCTCTGAGGATGGAGGTGAGTTGTCTGTAGTCACGACTTTAAAGATGAATAATATAGAATCAGGCCCAATCTAAAATTGAATTTGTGTTGTAAGCAGAACAAAATTATCTTTGACATTAAAAACCAAATGTTAACATGTCATGGTGATAGAAAGGAGCATGTCTGAATCTGGTCTTATGAGCATATTTCTGCTGAAAGTAGCCTAGCATTTTTTGTATACTTCTTGATTCGTCATGCGACCCTCATCTATATTAAGCAATTGGTTTGTCAAAGCCCTAGCTACTCCATTTAGTATTCTTGCTTTATCTGATTAAATTGATTGTATTGTTTGAATCTCTAGTTTATTTGTAACCAAGTTTCTTGTATGGTCCAACATTAGTTGTTTATGGGAATTTTGTTGAAGTTTACGACTCACGCTTTCTATTTTTTGTGAAGGAAATAAATGCTATTCTAGGGGAACGTCTATCTTCTGAAGAAGAGGAAGAAGTATTAGCAAAATTTGAGAACTTGGAAACAGACGTATGTCTGTGTTTTCTTTTTAATAACATGGCATGCAAAGCATTTTAGATAATGTACCCAAATCAGCCAGTGCATGCTATTAGTTCCTTTATTGGTGAGAGTTTTTTTTTGTGTTAATTACTAATGACTTGGTTCTGTGATCAAGCTTCTTCCCTTGCATAGAAAATCTGAAATACTCAGTTTTTGTCATTGGTTCCCCAATTCATGCTAATGTAGGATTTAGAACCAGAACACATTATGCTTGTGGGATATGTCGCTACACAACATCTAGAGAAAAGGGGTTGGTACCCAATAGGGCCAATAAATTGCACAAGTGAAACAAAAGTCGCATGTGAATCTGCGTAGAGAGGCCCTTTTTTCTCGGTCTTGAATATATGTTGCTGGTAAGAAGGAATGTAAAATTCTCAGCACTAGGACCCTGTGTCAACCTACATACTGCGAGCGACTTCCTGACATGAATATTCTGTTGTTGCCCAATCCTTCAATGCATTTTCTGACCTGATTATTTTGGCCTCCGTTTCTTGTTGCAAGTAATGTTCGTAATTTGCAATAAATTGTCCTATAACTTGACTACCTTTCTTTTTCTCACTCTTCATTATCTTCATAGCACAAATCCCTTGTCTTTACCTCTCAGAAATCTCATCCTTCGGTAAAATTATTTTAAGCTTGTTCCAACCAATCTTTTTTTTTAATTATCGTAAAACCACTGTTTTGTTCTATGTTTTAGCTTTATTTGACCCATCTATCTTTCTAGTGGCAAGTCCCCTGTTTCCTTTGATCCATCCTCCAATTACTACTCGTCTGAAAATGTTTATGTTTTGCAAACTGGATATCTTAATCCTGAAGGTTAAGTCTTTTTCTCAAACCAATTGCTCCGGTTGAGGCTTGATTCTCGAAAATGTGTGGATATTTCACTTTTCATATGAGCAAAATCTATAATGAGTATATACGGGCTGATCTTTTGTTTAAAATGCTGCTTTTAACTTGTTAGAAATTGGCACAGATCTCCTCACAATATCTGACTTCATTTCCAATCTCTTGACTAGGAAGTCAACATGTTAATGTTTAATATTACTCTATATACCTAACATCTTCTAATTGTTTATCGTGGCTTCTTGAGTTGTGGTTAGCATGTACCATTTAACAAGCAACCATTTTATACTTTAAGCACAATAAACCCTATTTATCTTGCAGATGGCTCTTCAAGAGTTGCCAACAGTCCCTGCCCTGTCTGTGTCAGTTGTACAAGAAGAAAAAGGAAGATAGAAGAACAGTAGCCAGAAATGGAAGTAGTTGAAGAAGAGGAACTCGAACTTCCCCCCGATGTACCAATCATGACTCCAATTGCCCCAGTGGTGGTTGATGAAGCCGAGAACATGGCAGAAAGAACGTCTAATAGAACAAAAGGTTTCCTTCTTTCCTTTCCTTCTAATATATATCGGCATGGAACTGCTCTTTATTGTCCTTTTGTTGTAATTACAGTTCTGGAGGAGCCACTACCTGCTTAACCAAGATCAAATCCAAGTGAATCAAACTGCTTAGCGAGTTTGGGCTCCGTAAAGTTGCAGGGATTTGTATATGTGCTTCATATATTTCATTAGACATATTTTTTGTTCTACTTCGAACATCTTGTGTATACACCCCTTCAACATATGGACCTCTGAGTCCTTATTTCATCTATGATTGACATAATAATTTCGTGCTAATTATTGTTCCCTTTCTTTTGACCACTGGGTCATTTGATCATTGCATATCGCATGAACATAACCGGTAAAATGACAGGAAAGTATTTTTTGTAGGAATTGAGCCGAGGTTTGAAGCCTTATAGGCTTACAGATAGGGGTGAGTATTCGGTATATACCGAACCGAAATACCGAATATCGAAATACCATAATTTAAAAAACCGAACCAAACCGAATTAGAGCATAAAATCGAATCGAACCGAATCGAATTAATTCGGTACACTAATTTAAAAACCGAACCGAACCGAAATCATGTAAAAACCGAACCAAACCGAAATAATTCGTAGTTTTTTACTTACAATATAAAACCAAACCGAAATAAGGTATATAACTTTAAAAATTTCGGTATTTTGGTATTTACCGAATTTTAAAAATAAAAACCGAAACCGAACCGAATACCGAATTTTTGGCAAAAAAAACCGAACCGAACCGAATATACCGAACCGAATTGTTCAGTTCGGTTCTAAAAGTTCGGTTCGGTTTTGCTCACCCCTACTTACAGAGAGTTATAATCCCTTACATGGGCTGATCCAGCTAGCTCGTCAGCCCGAACATTCCACTCAAAAATTGACAAAATTTCCTCAATACCACCACATATCCAATAGCGTCTTCCGGCAGTCATCATTAATAGGAATGCGTCCATTAATCATATCCACAACAAACCTTGAATCACTTTCAACCATGATGCTCGGCAGCCTCCGTCGGCTGATGAGGGCATGAAAGTGCACTCTGAACAGTCTTATAACCATCTCAATTGCTGAATTATTATCCTTAATCAACATCTTTAGTACTATTTTTATATCTACATTTAGCTTCACACAGTTATTTGGAAAATACAGGAAATTGGGGCTAAAATAAGCTGAAAAGATTACATGGGTCAACTTGGAAGATTAAACTGTACCTGATCATGAATAACCAGATGATGTACCATATATTATTGAAAAGGTCTTGAAGTCTAGTTTCTGGAGAATTTTACGGTTCGTAATACCGAGTTTTCTAGAGGAAGTTACGGTATTTTTAGCACCGATGGCGCAGTCTAAGTGGCAAAAGAGAAAATACGCAGGACAAATGATCGATCATCTTCCCCTAAAAAGATCGATCATTTATGTGACAGAGCGTCATATTTCAAAGGATCGATCACCTCCCTTACAATGATCAATCATTTTATGCTGACAGAGAGTTGACAGAGAGCTAGTTTCAAGAAGATCGATCCTTTGCCCTAGGAAGATCGATCTTAGTCGGGGCGATCCATGTTACGGAAAATGAGGAAAAATACAGTTTCATTGACTGGTAGGAAAATATTCGGAACATATTCCCTCGAAGTCCAAATATTCTACAATTTGAATACATGATAGAAAGCTCAGAGATCTACAACTTTTCTGTTGGACATTTGGTGAGATTCTGGATGGTGTGATAGCATATTTGAAGAATAGATGAAGTTACACAAGCTGGAAAACTGTTCTGTCGAAGCTGAGAAGAATATTTTTCAAAATATTTTTCAAATATTCCAGATAACTCGGAATATTATGAAATATTTTGAATTTGACAGAAGACGTTATAATCTACAACTTTCATGCTGAGCAAGTTTCCACATTTCGTTTGGATTGGACCCAATTGCAACCGGAATAGGCTGCCAGGATTAATTCAGGAAATCCAAGTTGCACCATAAGTCCAACTCAACTAAAACCCTAATTTCGGGAGTTCCCCTCTATATATAGTTATTTAATCCGAAATTTGGCCTCTCCCAAGGGGGTTTTCTACAAAGCTTTTGAGAGGAGAAAACAAGGAAGAAGATGAAGAAATCTTCATCCATAGCTGAGTAATCCGGGGGCATGGCGGACGGATGACCTAGCGAGGATTAGGGTTTCTTCTTCATCATGGTTCATAGTTTTAATCTTTATTGTTAAACTCTTTTCTATGTATTGAATCTCCAAAGATTATTTTCAGATTATAGATTTCTATGTGGATGATTAATATTATGAATCCAGTTATGTTTCTTTCATGATCTTATAATCTCATAGTTTTATCTATTATTTACCTACTTTGTCTCGTGAAATCTTTGCTATGCATTGCCGATTGTGAGAATTGATATTGTGTATTCTTAGAGATCTGGTAAGATAGAGTTAGGGCTTTGTCCCGATGAACTTTTGCTATACGTTGCCTGTAGTGACAACCGGTATAGTATATTCTTAGGTTTTGGTAGGATAAAGTTAGAGCTATAAAAGGAAGAATTAGTTGTAGGAAGAGACATTTATATATTTTATTAGGTTTGTAGTTCAATATCTTCTAGTTAATGTGATTGGGATGTGAATCCCTTAACTGAGTATTATATGAACCATTGAGAAGAGAAGAACCTAAATCTGAGTGAAGTGATTCCTGAAGCCTAGCCTCAACCAAATCCTGATTTCTTTCGTTAATTTTATTTTACCGTTACATCTTCAATCTACTTTCTTAAATTCTACGATGTTGAATGTTTTCGATATATTATTATCTGTGTTTCTGGATCTCTCCTGCTTGTCTCTATGTGGGTTCGACCTTTCTTATGCTGTACTGCACCGTGACCGCTATGCGAGACACATTTGAGTGATATCACCGGCTGGCCTTCTGAACCGCTGATAGTATTGCTTGGATTTCCGCTTGAAGCACAGAATCACCTAACGATGCCAAGGATATCTCCCAAGAGTGCACTGTACCATCATAGCAAACTACCCCTATGCCCGTCGATCCAGCAGCCAAGGATGCATCAACCTGTATGCGCTTGCTATCCCAAGTGTCGCGCTCTCTTCTACTAACTTTCTGGACGTTTAGAAGAAGGAATTCCTTGACCTGCCATTTAATGCTTCGGCCCATACTCGCAATCGAAGCCAATCAAAGCACAAAGGAAGATCTAGTGATAGAGGATCTAATCTAGAGTCTTCAAGAACAATCCTCTAGGTAGCAGTGGCTACATCAAAACTAAAAAGAATATGGAGTAAGGTCTCCTCGTCTGCTCCACAGGGCGGGCAGGGTTTGTCACTGATTAGTTTCCGCCCCCACGGGTGGTCTCTAGCTGCTACCTTTTGTTGCTCAAAAATTGTACCCGGGATGGATACGTGGTCGCCAGGCACGTGAGGTGTGCCAACCGTTGCATAAGGGGTTATCAAAAGGGTGTATGGGTTCAGCCGTGCCTCAATTAAGAGAACTTTTGTGTAACACTTAAGTCTAATGGAATTGTAGGGATTTGTGGATTTTTGGATTCTCGGATGATGGTGACTAAAACAGGACGATTTCTACCACAATGTTAGTCTATCTCTAGATTGAGCGATAGACTACTCCTAAGGGCGGTTGCACTACTCCTAAGAGTTGTTTGAGCTTCTCCTAGAGTACGTTGATCTACTCCTGAGAAATACCCGAGCTACTCCTAAGGTTTAGAAGCTACTTCTAGATAGAAGAACAAGCAAATAAGAAAGCAGATAAAGAACTAATTACTTACTTCCATTGATCAGCAACGAAGGGTTACAACTATGATGAAAGCGTCTACGAATACAAGCTAGAAGACAAAGTAGTAGCTAAAGCTAGGAAAGTAGTAGTAACAAGTCTGGATGTGTCGGGGGGGGGGGGGGGGGGGGGGGGGGGAGGTGCGGGAGCTTTCTTCTGCTTCGTCTTCAACCTTTTATACCTCGGGCCGTCGCCTCCACGTGGCCTGTTGCTAGCCATCGTCCACGACCAACCACCCACGATCATTCATGGTTCATCATGAGTCGAATCTCACTGCCATCTTGACACGTAGCCCAAAGATAACCGTTTCCCTGTTTTCTCGTTCCGTCTCCAACGCCATGTTTTAGGAGATTTTATAGATCGTGAGATCGTGTTAAGGGTTCAGCTCTTCTTGTCGCCTAGACCTTGGATTTGGTATTCGGCTTCATATGTCCACTCGACCTCGAATTTGCTTCATCACCTTGGTCTCGAGACTCAACCCAGGAGTTACTTACTTCATGTGACATGTCGAGCCTCGACCTCGGGTTACTTGGTTCTCAGCCTCAAGTCTATATATATTGCTTCGATCTCAGGATCTCAATCTCGACTCCGACAATCTCATCGAGGTAGCTCGGGTTCGACCTTGGTGTCGTTATAATGTACACGTCACTCGACTACCATGGAGTGATAAGGTGTCTATGTGCCTTGTTTAACACTCTATTGACTCGCATCGTCATAATGGTGAAGGCGGCGTGATGATGAGTTTTGGACTCGGGTATTGAGCAACATTTAATGCGTGTCTCCTTTCATTGGTCGACGCCTCTACTTCCAAGCAGTCTCGTATGCGATAGTTCTACTAGCGTCGACATCAATTCATCCACGGGTCATACCCATACGGCATCGTGGGTACGCTGATTGTGGCTTGTTGGATGGGTGCCATTTGTCCGTCTCGATGATGGATATCCATTGGTCGATACTTGAGTATTTTCCTCGGTAACACAATTACCCCCCCTTTTGTCCCGTGACATGATTCGAAACGACATCCGGGACAAAAACATCTTTTGATGGGTCGGTAAGGGTTTTGAATCCCTATGTCTGCGGGATTGTGCCAACTTATTTCTCTATCCCTTGCTCTCGAGTGTCTTCCGATCTCTCTGAGCTTTTCGACTCTTTTCGCATCGGAGTCCTTGTGCTCAATAATGTCTAGTTCGTCGTCCTCTTCTCCCGAAGATCAAGTATCATCATGCCTGGACTTTTTACGCCCTTCCGCCAAGTCCTTTGATACCTTCTTAGATAATGAGGCGGATGCCGTTCTACTTCCTAGGGTTTTCTTTGAACAAGAAAACTTTATCGATTGGAAGAGATATGGGTTGGGTCCAACGACTACAATCCCGTCTTCCAAGACTGATGTATTTAAAAGGTTGCGGACTTTCTATCCATCCACTGTGTGCTTTCCCCTGGTCTGCTTGCCGACACTACCTTCCTCTTTTGATCAATGGGTTCACGGAAGAATCCAAAAGGGATGGTCTGCCTCTGATAGGGATTTCGAGGAGTGGATTGAGAGAGCAATGGCTGACCCGATGGGTCAACGTCAGAAAAAACTGATGCGCCTCGAAGGCCTCATTTGTCTCCCTTGTCAACCTGCCGACGGTCCGTTATTGTTGTCTCTTCTCTGCTTCTGGAGTGTAGAGTACAACTGTTTCTTACTCCCGGACGGTCCCCTTTCCCTCACCTTGGCAGACGTCTTCTTTTTGACGAATACTCACATGTTCGGTGAAGATTTCTCCATGCTTCTCAAGAAGAAAACTTCCCATGGCGGGCAGTCCCGTTCTTCTGACTACCCTGATGCTTGCACTGCCTACTCTCAGTACTCCAAGGGTGAGAGGAAAGCATCGGGTGCGATGATGAAATCTTGGTTGCCTTTGGCCGAGCACCTCGCTACATCGAACCAACCGGTAGCTTTTGCTCCCCTTCTACTTGGCTTGGCCTACAGATCTTTGGGGGAAGCGTTCCGGCGTCGCTTCAAGAGAGGATATTCTGGCCCTATGTGGCTAGTGCAGCTTTGGACCCATGCCTACTTTCCGAACCAGTCGAGCTTGAAGGCCGAGGCGAAGAACTTTTTGCCTATTTGCACCACTCATGGCTTTCTGGGGCTTTCCCTCGCTATTCGAGCTCAACCTCCCAATCTTCCTTTTGCAGCCGTCTTCGAGGGAGTATCGATGTCCGAACCTCGACGCCAGTAGATGGCATGGGACTTCATCGGCTTCCGGCATACTGATTGGTTCAGCGAGATCCAACCCCATCTAGACTTTTGGAGGAATGTATGTATCCCTCGAGATTTGATTGTACTAGATACTGATATGTATCTAGAACCATATTCCCCTAGCTTGTATGCCCGTCAATTCAGACCTGCTCAACTTTTGCCGATGCCGTTCTTTACGAACTAACGGCGTATGTCTAATAGGCGCAAGGTTTCGAGCGCTGATGCCGCCGAGGCTCATCGGCGATTTCTAGTGGCCATGTTGGAGACTAAGTTGCCCGATGACGACGATCGTCGGCCCCAGTGTTCCGAGATCTTTTCGCAATGGTGGCTGCCATTCAGGAGTAGTCTCGATGCATTGACCAGTGAGTTGTCGCCCTGTCTGGTGGCGTTGTATTCGAGTCCTGGGTCTCGTAGTGAGTTCTACGCACGTTTCTTATTTTAATTGTTTTGTGTTATTTTGGCTTAATCATTCCGTGTTAGGATCTTGAGGAGGTGGTAGTCATGACGACGACAGCGATGATGAGGGTGATGAGCCTCTTTTGCCTAAAGAGGAGAAAGGGAAAGTTTCCAAAGGTTAGTTTTCCTTCTTTTGTCCCTGTGTGCTTGGCTTCCGAGTTTGTTTGTCTTATCTCGACGTCTTGATCTCGACCTCCGAACCCCTTGTCTTATCTGATTCCTTTGACTTCAGGTCCTAAGCGAAAGAGGGATGATCGCGATGATGATGACGATGATCACCAGCCGATTCGGGCTCGGTTGAAGCTCCTAGCCAAGGCTTCCTCAAGTGGTGTTCGACCTCGAAGTAGAGTTCCCCTCGGTGTTTCCCGGCCTGCTTTTGTCTCTGTCCCTCGAGAGGAGGTCAGGGGGCCAGTGAAAGCCTCACAAGCCTCTGAAGTCGAGCAGAAGTATGATGACCAAACGCTTCGGCCGCGTCGGCGGTGACTCGTTATGGTCCCTTTGGACAGGAGCCAAACTCAGGAACCAGTTCCTGTGTCCGAGTTAGGGCCAACACCGTAGTCTGTTCCTCAAGTGTCAGGAATCCCTAATGTCAGGCTCGAGTCTTTGTCGACCTTTCAGGGGGAAGTCGCTCAATCATCAGAGGTACTGATGGTTCAAGAGGTCGAGTTCGAGGGAGACGTCCAGTAACTTGAAGCTTCAAGAATTCTGAAAGTCGAGCTTCCCTCTCGCTCCACATATCTAGCGAGGGTTGCTTTGCCCATATGGCCTTTGGAGGACTCTGCGGACCGGAGAAGGCATGGTGGAGAGGTTGTGACGCTATCTCCAGCCACTAAGCTGGATTCCAGGGCCTCCAATGCTTTGTCCAAGGCTGATGTCGGAGATGACCAGGCTGAGTGTTCCGCTTCTCCTGACTCGATCTCGTCCCCCGAGCGATTGTTCGAACAGAGAGCCAAGATGGATTTGGATGGTTTGCTGGCATGGAGACCTCGTCCCAGCATTCTATTGAACATACCTAGTGCCAGAGGTATTCTCTTTACGCTTTTAATTCCCTCTTTTTAGCGTTATCTCCTCTCACCTTGTCTTCTATCCTTAGATCTCCGACCCAACGAAAAATGCATAGCGCAAATTGGTATGGATCTATAGGAACTGATAGCCTCTTTCGAGGCGAACGAAATGCAAGCTCTCCATGCCATTGAGGCAGGTGGTAATGACGATGTGGTAGAGGATGAGGTTGTTGTTGCCGTTGAAACAGATGCGGTGGAGAATGTAGACAATTCGTCTTTGGCTGCTTTAGATGGCTCTGCCTCCCTGGCCATTTCTATTGTTCCCTCCAAGACGGCCATTGTCAACTCTGAAGGGTTTCTCGAGGTCCCGACTCCGACTGGTAAGTTAGTTTTGGAGACCCCAGCAAGTCTGGAGGTTGCCTTGTCTTCTGAGGCCCCCGTTGAGCCGTCGTCCGTCGAGCCGCCGTTCGTCGAGCGTCCCCGACCTTCTACTGACAAAGGGAAAGGAGTTGTTGAAATGGGAGAACCTGTTATAAGCTCGGCGGCGCTTGAGGCCGGTTGGTCGAATCTTGATTATGAGGTTTCTCCGGCGTCTTCCCTAGTGGGCCGTGACTCCAGGGTCGAGAGTGTTGAAATCCGTGCTACATTTCGCGGAGTCGCCGGGGCGAGTTCTTCTAGACATGCGGTGGACGATTTGACGCATGGCTCCCTCCGTGATATATGCAAAGTTTTGCAGACTTGGAGTCTGCCTTCAACCGCTTCATAGGCATTCCCGATCCGGGCCATATTGTGACCATCATGCATGCTAACGAGCCTTTTAGGGATTGAACTATCAGCGAACTTGTTCGAGGAGAACTTCTCCCTCAACTCCTCCAATCATTGTGGGAAGTGCATGCGGTTCCGAACACCAATTTTGAACGCTTCCGGAGCCTATTGGTCCACTTCTACTGGCAGCTAGAAAGGAGAATGGAGCAAGTACGCAGGGGGCTCTAGCTACCTCAGAGGTTTCTGCCCTTCGTGAGGACATAGCTGCTCGTTGTGAGCGCTCTGATCATCGAGAGGAGGTCCTTTGGGATCTGCACGCCCAGGTGGTCGCGAAGAATCGTCGCATCCAAGATTTGGAGACGGCCTTAGCCCGAGAGGTCTCGGGACGGGATGAGCTATGTCGGTTGATGGATGTCGAGGAGGAAAAGTTTGATGCCGACCTCGGTAGACTCGATGTCGACTTGCGTCGTTTTGAAGGCTTTCTCTCGTCTTTTCCATCGAGATCGACGGATTTTGTCATCTCGGACTGTATGCTAGCTTTCTTTGAGATGATGTAGGATATTGTACGAGAGCTTCGACCTCCTCTATAAAATTGTCATGTAATGACGTCTCTGTTTAATGGGGATTTTAGGAAACTATCCTAAAGTTCTGGGAAATTTTGTTTTAGCACTTTCTTGTTGGTCCCCCATATGGATGGCTTGTGTTTCTTTAGGAATTTTCCGTTGATTGTGTGTCGATGTGCGAGGCCATCGAGGCTTTCCAACTGGTAGGGATTCCCATGTAAGACGTCTCGGATTCGAAATGGTCCTTCCCAGTTAGGACTCCATTTGCTAAGGTCCGGGTCTTTAGTCTTTAACGGTAGGATTACTTTCCAGACCAAGTCTCTAACGTTGAAGTTTCACCCTCGAACTCACTTGTTGTATGCTCGGATGGCCTTCCTCTTTTGGGCTTTGCTTTGATTTAACGCTTGGATCCGAACTCCTTCCAATGAGTTGAGCTCTCCGAGCATGGCCTTCTCGTATTGTGCTGGGCTTATATGAGTCTGGTGCTTTGTTCTCGGAGAGCCGACGTGGACCTCGATGGGAAGTACATCATCATGTCCGTATACCAACTCGTAGGGTGTTGTCCCTGTGCTTTCACGTCGAGATGTGTGATACGCCCAAACGGTCTCACCCAAGATTTCATGCCATCTCCTCGGGTTCCCATCCGTGTCTATCATTTTTTGTACATTGTACTTTATGATTTTATTTGTTGACTCGGCTTGTCCGTTGGCCTGGGCGTGGTAAGGGGTTGAGTTCACTATCTCGAAGCCTTGCTCCTCTGCGAACCTCTGCATTTCTTGCCCGTTGAAGCTGGTAGCCTGATCGACTGTGATAGACTGAGGTAGTTCGAAGCGAAATATGATATGCTCCTGAATGAACTTGATAGTAATTGCTTGAGTTACTTCCTTGACTGGGATTGCTTCGACTCGTTTCGTGAAGTAATCGGTCGCGGCGAGGGTATATCTATGTCCTCTGCTCGACGTGGGGTCAATAGGTTCTATGGCGTTGATGGCCCATCCCCGGAATGGGCACGGTTTTATCACTGAATGTAATTCTGAGCCTGGGACCCGAGGTATTTTCCCGTGCTTCTGGCACATCACACACCCCCCTGGCATAGTTGATGGCGTCGTTGGTCATCTCTGGCCAATAGAACCCGAGTCGTTTAAGCAACCAGACCATCTTGATTCCGGCCTGGTGAGCTCCACATACGCCGTCGTGGACTTCTCCTAGAGCTTGTAGCGCATCGTCCACGTTTATGCATCGAAGTAAAGGTCCCTCAAAGGATTTTCGATATAGTTTACCTTCCAATAGGAGGTAATTGGATGCTCTTTGCCTGAGGTCTTTTGCCCCCTGGGCTTGGGATGGGCTTGCGAGGTATTCCACTATCGGCTTTCTCCAATTGGCCTCTGCGACGAAGTTCACTGATGCCTCAGAGGATGTTGAGACGCCACCTCGCGACTCGATCCCAATTGAGCTAGCATGTCAGCCTCGACGTTCTCGCCTCATAGGAATGTGGGTCAAATGGATAGTTTTGAGTCTAGAGAGATGCTCTCGGACCTTGTGCCAAAGCGGTTCGAGGTTTGTACTCATGCATCGATACTCTCCGACAACTGCTTGATAACCAGTTGGGAGTCCCCTATGATCTCGAGGTCGACAATGTTCATGTCTCGTGCGACCGCTAGTCTGAAGATTAAAGCTTGATACTCGGCTGCATTGTTCGAGCATTTGGGGTGGAGTTGTGTTGAGAAGGCATGTTTACCCCATTGTGGGGATACCAGGAGTACTCCGACTCTAGCCGATTTTCACCGTGCTAGAGCCATCCAAGTATAGCTTCCATGGGGTGACCTCGATCAGGTTGACTTCTTCTTCCAAACCCGGTTCCGAGACCTCATGCCATGGGTAATGATCCGCTAGGAAGTCTGCTAAGGCTTGGCCTTTGATTGCTTTGGGCAGTACATAGATCAGGTCGAACTGAGTTAGGAACAACCCCCATTTGCTTACTCGTCCTCTCTGCAAGGTATCAGAAAGCATGTACTTGATCACATCTGGCTTTGTGATCACATAGACGGTGTTTGTGATTAGGTAGTGACGCGCCTTGAAATATGTCGTTAAGTATATCAAAGGCGGACAAAACAAATTACCGAACTACTAGTTAACTACAATGTAGTTAGTGGAAGTACGGGTCGAGTTCTCGGAGAATTGGATGGTCGAATTAACAAATATGATCTAGTCTCTACAAAAGTTGTAAACAATTGAGTTGATTCTATAGTTATTCTAACTAAAGTACTCTAAAAGCAATTAAGATGGAAATTTATCAAGAAAGAATTCCTAGGGAATTCCAATCCAAATTAGGGTCTAAATGCCTTCTCTATGAATCAAGATAAATGGCAGCTAAATGAGATGTCAATAGGAGATCGACGAGCGTAGGGTTAGAATCGCTCGCCGCTAATGAGACGTCGGGTTAGGATCATCTCATCACGTGGATCACAAGGTAAAGATCCATGATCGAGGCTTTAATTCGATCATAGCTCAACAATCGCCAGGTTAAGATCTTATTGTTGGCAATTAATCAAGTCTTTGTATGAATAAGGTCTTGGATTGAGGTGAGTTTAATACCTCAATCCAATCCTCCATCTAAATCAAGAATGGTAGGTAGGATAGCTTTGGCTTGGGGGTGGTTTTAGCACCTCAAGGTCATATCCCTAGATCAAGGGTCCCTCAAATAGAGTTGGTCATGGTTCTAGCATGATCTATTCTTTGGGGAATTAAGTCAAACACCTATCAAGCATCTAATTCTCAAGCAATTATATGCAAACATAGGTATTCAAACCATTCAATAAAAGAATTCATTAAAGAAATATGGAGTTATATGTGAATTCATACAAAAACTATCTCACAAGAGTCATTACATCAAGAATCAAAAGAGAAATCTAAGAGAAAGACCTAAGACATTAAGGAATTCCTAAGGAGAAGGGATTTAGCTACTCATCTTGGGTAGGAGATCCATGAAAGAGGAGGCTTTACCCATCTTCTCCATCAAAATCCACCTTTGGAGCCCTAAATCCTTAAGGATTTGAGGAGAAATCTCAAGAGCTAAAGGAGGGGAGAAGGATGAAGAAAAAGCTGGAGAAAGGAGAAGAAAAGATCCCTAAAATAAGAGCCAAAACCTCCATTTATAGGCATTAGGCCGTAGACCATCAGATTAGATCTGAACCGTCCATTTCTAACCATCAGCCGGTCTTGGATCGATCCAAAATAGGTTTGGATCGATCCAAGATGTTCATATTTGAGTTTCTAACGGCTTGGATCGATCCATTATAGGTCTAGATCTATCCGATATGTAACAGAGAGTCATGGCTCCCTGGAAAAGGATTCTGGATCGATCCAGACTTTTGGGATCGATCCAAATATTCTGGATCGATATATTATAGGTCTGGATCAATCCAATGTGTAACAGAGAGTCATAGCTCCCTGGAAAACGTTTCTGGATCGATCCAGACTTTTGAGATCGTAGGTTTGGATCGATTCAATGTGTAACAGAGAGTCATAGCTCCCTGGAAAAGGATTCTGGATAGATCCAGACTTTTGGGATCGATCCAAATATTCTGGATCTATCCGAATATGGCTGAACCTGTGTAATTGATGTCTTTTGGCTCGAAATCGATGCAACTCTCTTTACAAGCTTTTGTACCTGAAACCATATAAAAAGATATTAAAAATGCATTGCTTGAGAGCTAACAAAGCCCAATTGAATGGGTGAATTATACATATTTTGTGACTTATCAAGTAGTGCCTGAGCTTGCAGGCTGCGAAGTATAGTGCAAGGCAATACTTCTAGGCTAATGGGTATCTGGTCTCGGCATTAATGAGAACCCGACTGAGGTAAAAGATGGTCCATTCTTGTCCGTCTTCGTTGTTTTGAGCTAATAAGCAGCCGATGGAGTCCTTTGTTGACACGAGATACAATCTATTGACTCGCATCGTCATAATGGTGAAGGCGGTGTGATGATGAGTTTTGGACTCGGATATCGATCAACATTTAATGCGTGTCTCCTTTCATTGGTCGACGCTTCTGCTTCCGAGCAGTCTCGTATGCGATAGTTCCACTAGAGTCGACATTAATTCGTCCACGTGTCATACCCGTATAACATCGTGGGTACGCTGATTGTGGCTTGCTGGATGGGTGCCATGTGTCCATCTCGACGATGGATATCCATTGGTCGATACTCGAGTATTTTCCTCGGTAACACCTTCCCATGCGCCAAATACTCCACCAGTTTGCCGCCGCCTGTAGTCATTGTTGTTGGTGTGCCTCAAGAAAATCATAGCATGAGCTCGTAGTAGGAACCCCAGTAACTCCCCAAACCCATCGAGGCCTAGGTAAGTAAAGAGGAGGTTCAATAGGTGAGGAACTCACCTTGGCCGCCAATTCCGGATGAAGGAAGGAGGAAAGGAGATCCTCACGCCACCCCTGAGGTATCCAGAAGCTGTCCCAGGTCCAGCAGGTTCGCTTGCGAAGCATCAAAGGTGTAGGCAGATGAAATCAGGGGGCCGTCCATTAGCCACCATTCTCTTAGCACATTTGCATGGCATGCTTCCACCAAAGGCCATCGCAGGCCCAACCGTAGTTGCTAAGAAGCCCGGTAGATGGAGCGCCAGAATGGAGAGGCATTGTTGGGGATCTTGATAGGGAGAGCTCCACCCATTGTCTTTTACTTTGCTGCGACGAGTTGCTTCCAGATGGAATCGAAGTCGTCGAGGAGAGTTGCTGCCTGCCTCATACACATTGCTAGCTGCCATTGAGAGAGATTCTTAAGACTATACCACCTTGTGACTTGTGTTTACATACCTGATCCCAAGCCACTATCGAGATGCCCGACATGAAAGTCAATAGCAAAATTTATCAATTAAGTTGATGCACAAAGGTCTATTCAAAAGACCTTCATGTTTTTTCTTTTTTCTCCCCGGTGAAAATGGCATGTTTGCGATCTTAAAATGATGCAAATTGGAGAACAATATCACGCCACGAGACTTCTTCGATGCAAATTGTTTCATTCTGCATGGGTCATGCTTAAATGATTCTAACCCCCCCTCCTCTCTTTTCCATGCTAATTCCCCTCAACCGAACTCGTTCATACACAGATCTATTTTTATTAATTTGATATAACTTATCAGAGATATCTGGAGCCGAAAGCACCCTTCAGATATTCCGCGGCAACCACCGAACTGTGTCAGCGGTGGCCTATTAACATATTGGTCGCTCAACCACTGAGTCGTGTAGAGTGGACTATCAAAGTTATTCGGTGGTGATTGTACAGAATATAAAGTGTGGTGCACTGATGCATATAGAATTTCCTGACGAATTGGAACTCACAGGATTTGCTCCCTAACAGTAGTATCTTTCGGGTGCTGTTTAGGTCCTACTCAGGTTTTAGATACTACCATCGTACCTACGCTCAGGATTTGATCATTTCTATCCAAAGGTCCGGATCTTTGCCAGCTCATTAGTAAGCTGCTGACTGAATTCCGAGCCGAATTGAAGCCAATTGAGGCTGAGCCGGCTCGGATTAAAACCAACGACGTTGACTCGAAATCCCTAAATCTCTCAATTCCTCTCTCTCGCGCTGCAACTCCTCATCGCCGCTCCTCGTCGCCATCCCACCTCCTCATCGCCATCCCAGCTCCTCGTCGCCCGCCATCTCCTCCTCATCGCCATCCCAGCATCAGTTTCCCTTTCAAGCTCCTCTTGTCGTCTCTTAAGAATGACCTCAAAAAACTTTGAGGCACAAGCTTTGCAGCATCCCCCCTTCTTTTAAGTTCTTCCAGACACAGATTTTCAAGAGTGCATAGAGCCTCGTCATAACTCAGCTGCTCACATTTCTTCTCACACATGCTCTGCAGAAGGAAGAATTCCTTCTCGCCGTTCTCGAGCATCTGAAGGAGTTCACTGCCATGATGTGATTTATCCTCTCTCATGCGTGCCCAAGACAATAGTTGCTCCCCGCTGGACTGACCAGAAAACAACCATGAAACCATAGCACTTGAGTCAAAAGCACTGCTTGAAGCATCATCGGGACTACTTAGATGAACATCCATAATGAATTTTGCTGAGTCAGACAAGAGAGTGATTTTTTCCTGGATCTCAATGCCCTGACTAACAGAATCAGCATCACCATCAGAGCTATCTCTCTCACTGTATCTGCCCAACCCAATAGATTGCGAGAGCTCCTGCAAGAACTTGATGACCTTCCGAAGCTCCAAAGCACCTAGAAAGCATATGCAGAGAGGTGAGTTGTCAATTGAATTGTTCAGCAACAGGGAGCCAGCTGTGAGACGCTGGACCTCTTCCGTGGCAAACTGTATCACCTTGTTGAGATGGCTGACAGATAAGCTCTTGTGGTTCACTAGCATCTGAAATAGGGTCTGGATTTTCTCTAGAAGCTTGCTTCTCTCTGTATCATCAGAAAGAGGCCACCTCTCAGAAAAATCGATTGTATCCTTCACATCACAATCGAATACCTCTTCATCTCTACGATCAACAGCAAACCCATTGCAGGTATCTGAAGCATCTGACTCTCCCTGCAATGGTGAAGAGGATGAGCCCGAAGTATCTTTCGAGCTCCAGTACTCAGATGACAAATCTTTATCCTCGCTGCCACTGTTAGAGTCAACTTCTCCTGTTTGACCTTTGAAGTGCTCTTCGATCATCTTCATGGTGGCAGAGCTCAGCCACGAGAGGGAAGGAGTAGAGGGACTGAGGACTGGGGAACAGAATAATTTAGGGATTGGAAATAAGAGGCTGGGCTCAAAAACGGCTCAAAAACAGCTCAAAATGCATGTATTCAATCTACTAATGAGCTGGCAAGATCCGAACCTTTGGATAGAAATGATCAAATCCTGAGCGTAGGTATGATGGTAGTATCTAAAACTGAATATGACCGACACAGCACCCGTATCTTAACGTGGCCTTTTTCTAAAATAGACCCCGACGGCCTGACTTATATCTTCTTGCCCGCCCCTCAAGAACTCGTTTCCGGCCTAGGTGAGCCCAACCGGACGAATCACGTACCACGTCAGCTTGGTTTCTCCGGCCTCAAACGTTGCCACGTCGGCATAGCGCCGGCCCGACCTTTCTCGAACCAAAGGAAATCCATATCGTCACCTATGGGCCGTTGAGAATCTCATCTCTTTCGCACCGAAACGCCTCGGGCTCCGGTCCTCTCTCTCTCTCTCTTGTTGGCCTCTATGTCTTCTTTGATGTGGCCTCTTCCAAACCCTATGAATCCCCGAATCTCAACTGGTTCTCCTCGCCGTCTACATCATCCCAAGGTTTGTGTTTCTAAATTGGTGTTTTTTCTCCCTTGTTACGTTTAGGTTGCTGGACTCGATCTCGGCTCTTGAGTTTTAAGAATGTTCTTTCTTCCGCAGGGGCTGATTTCTAAAATAAGGAAGTCACGCATTGCGAGGGGATCTTTAAAGTTGCCGGAAGGTGAGTTCTTTAATGTTTTAAGTGCTTAATGGTCTTTAATTCTGATCCATAAATTTGTTATCTCGGGTAAAAGATCGACTCTTAAAATAAAAAATGGTGCTTTTGTTGCTGTGGCCACCCATTGATGGATTTGTGGCAATTGCCACCTTTAGGGCATCGATTTTTTCAAATAAAGCAGATTTTTATACAGAGTAACTCCTTATAGATAAAAGTGGAGGGTAGGAGAAAAACATGCGTTTTTGGTTATGTTTTGGTACAAAGAAATCAGGTATATTACTGTTAGTTCTTATTAAGGGTTTGTGAGGGAAGTAATTGGCCTTATTCAGGTTCCATCTTATAGAATATTGGCAAGTCTAGTAGATCCAAAAGGTAATTGCCTCGTTGACCTTAGTTCATTTTACATTTTTTCATCATGTGGAATAAGTTATTAGAATCTCGGGGCATGGAGACATTGCTGATGATTAAACCTACTATGAGATATGGAAAATTGAATGCAATGATTTAAAACAAGCAAGCAAGCAAAGATGCACCATTTGCTAAATGGATCATACAAGGGCCTTATTTTTTTCCTCAATACCTATATTTGATTGTTTTGATGAAACACCTAGGAATCTGTTCAGCAAGGTATGTACAAAGACTATTGGTTGAGCATCTACGTGTTGTTTAACCAATGCAAGTGGTTTAGTTGAAAGCAAGGATTCCTTGCCAGTCGGCATCATCTATGTAGTGTCGGCACGGATCATGCTAATACCAACATGATGTGTCTCATGACACGGTAATATAATGTTGATAGTCATTCAGCAAGATCTAACTTTGACCATGGAACCGCTTACCACCTCTTTGCAATCATCAAGAACTTTATCAAAAGCATCTCCTATGATGGTTAAAGCAATCCTTAAAACTTGCTGTTGATTATACTCAGGGCTTTCCAGGATTATGAGAAAAATAATCTTGTTTGCAAAGTCTTAGATCGGTCAGCTAGGTGAAATCTATAGGAAACATGGATGGGAGAGGATTGTAAAGTACAATGTCGTGGCAGTTGAGCTATATATACTTGGTTTATTGGGGCAAGTGGAATTGCTAGCAAAGCATTTGACAGACTAAACAATCACATTGTATGAGTTCGTTACCCTAACCAGATGAAGAGAATAGTAAAAGATCAGCTATAAATTCTGAAACGTTGATCAACAATGACAAGCCTTTCTGCTATATATATATTTAATATTCTTTCCCTGCTCATCTCCAGTATATTTAGTAGATTATTAGAGTCTTAACGTGCTTGCTGCCATGTTTATCAAGTGGCTACCTTGTATAAGAGCTGCCATGGCTTTTTGTGATTGCAGACTTTGCTCTGTTGCTCCATGGCTATAGTTTGGCAGCATACAAACTGTTTGACAGTGTTAAAGTCTCGTTTTCCTATTTCCAACAAAAAAAGAAGAAGAAGAAGCTACTGAATATTCTATTTGATGGTCCCAAGTCCTGTTTTTCCTATTTTCAAAAAAAGAAGTAGCTACTGAACAGTTAGTCAGTCCTTTTTACTACATTAGCAGGTTATTGGTCAAGTGTCCATAATATTACATGATGCAATATGTGTTCTGTTTCTCTTTTCTTTCATCTGGATAGATGCAAAGGATTTGGCAGGTGTTAAAGAGACACTTGGAAGAAGGAAACTACTGTTATCTTTAAGCATAGGCGTTACAATTGGTACCTTTCCACATGCTTTGGATCATGAAGTGACAATTGCATCCGACTACACTGACAGTAAGAGCCTAATTTTGTTGGGTTCTGTGATTATGTCTGTTTTCTTGGTGCTTCCTTATCTACTCACTGTTGATGTTTCAGTCTATATTTTTAAAAATAGAGATTGATAAATTTTTCCAATCATCTGGAATTCTAAGCAGCGATTTCTGCAACCTACTTTTGTTCGGAAAAGTTTATGTTTAAGTTTTATCGATGAGTTATTTGTGATACATGATCAATTTCCTAAACCACCATGCTGAATGGTTTTCTTAAATGACTGAACGATAGATTTCTGACATATTTATGCTGAAAATAAATGCTGCATAATGGTATTTTATTTTTCAATTTTTGCTTTGTATATCCCTTTATTTCTTGCTTTAAGCGCTTCATTTGGAATTTACAGTGCCAGCACTCCGTGGGAAGGATTATGGAAAAACAAGAATGCGATATCCAGATTATACAGAGACCCAAACAGGTCTCCAGTACAAGGTTGTCTAAGAAACATGGACCCACCATCTTGCACTGCATACAGCGTGTACACATATGATCATATTCTTTTTTGGACATCCAGGACTTGCGATTAGGTGATGGTCCCACACCAAAGATGGGGGAGACAGCTGTGGTGAGGCAGCAGCTTATGTCCTAATTTTGATAGTATCTTTGATGTTCATTTCATCACCTGTCAAGTCTGCAAATTGAGTTTAATCCATTTGTTGTTACTATAATATCCAAAGGGACAACTGAAATATAAGTTGGAAATCTTGTTATTGGTAAGGAAATATGGTTCTATTTGCTAGACATTCTTGATAGTGTTATCATCGAGTTGTGGAGTGGCACAAATTCTGATCAGATTCCATGATATTAATGCATTTTAAGGTTGATTGGGATGGATACACAATAGGATATTATGGCCGGATTTTTGAAGCTCGAAACAAGGCAAAAGGTGGTTCATTTGAGGTATGTCCATTTAATGTTATCTCTGGTTCTTCTTTTGAATTTTACAGTGCACTTCATGGGCTAATGAGAGGATACCCATGCATATTTTCAAGTTTATTGACGTTATTTATACAGTGGGTTTGCATGAATATTCAACTTGTGGGCTTGTTGGTTTGTCTTAAAGAAGTACTCTGACCCCACATTGAATAGGCTTGGTATTGGTCTTGGTATGTAAATGGCAAATAAGATACTTGTTTTAATCTTATGAACGAAAATGAGGAACATGGATCACCTAGATGAAGGATTTTGTCAACTATGGGGTCCTTTCTGGCATTTATAAGTGGTTCCATTTGGAGCTTCATACACCAAAATTGTGAGAGGCTGAGTTATTCTTTGTAGTTTTTCAATAGGAGTAGACTGTCAAAATCTTTCGGGATAGTGTGACTAGCATAAAGAAAAAATAATTCTCTTTGATATTGGGAAGGAACATTGTGTTAGAATCTGTCTATGTGGCACACTTTTTGGCTAATTCAAGCAGATATCTTTGGTGATTAAAATAGATTTAAATCATTGTTTATGGGTTTATTTAGAACAAAATTTCATTCAGATATTAAGGACATAGACGGGTCTGTTGCTCTGTAATTGGATAAGAAGCACGGAGACAGTTCTTCTGTACCAATTTCGGCGAAGGTGCTAACTTGTCTGAGTTGCTATTGTCTGCGACATGATATCTTTTTGTAACATTGAGGTTTTTTTTTTCTAGCGGAGTTATCTCATTTGTTGTTGAACTATGTGTATAACCTTTAGATTAATGGATGACACATTCAATCCTTGTGCATGGCCTTGTCTCATGAGATAGGAAAACATTATGATTTCATTTGTCTTCCTTGTGATATTCCCCCCCTACCATGGTTTGGGGCTTCCTTGAAAATTTGCATAGAGGAATGTTAGTTACACTTTGATAGGATGATTCTGAATGTGCAAACATCAGCTTTTAGAATCCAAATTCACAAGTTGAGGGCATGGATTAAGGATCACCGTGCCGGTTCGTGCTGACTAGTACGTATGGTCACAGAGATCCATTGCTGATACATCCACTAGAACCCTAGAGCGCCGTGCCTTCAGCGCAGGTTCCGTACAAGAATCGGTACAAAAATCTGTGCCGGCATGGTAATATTTACCACGGATATATTCATACGCATGACCTGTAAGTTTCCAGAGTGTGTTTGTTTTTAACTGAAGAAAGGATACACCATTTTGGTCATTAGATGTCCTTGATCAATGGAAATGCTCTTTTGTTTTTTCCTTTCTGCATTCCTCAAGACTTTGGGTTGCTATAAATTTTTGCTGAGACATATAGTTACATTTTGTGCATGTCCTTCACATCCTTCAAGTCAATCTTGCATTAGATCTTATCTTTGATTTTTCCAACATGCAGGGAGATGAGAAAGACTTTTTCAAGTTTAAGCTCGGATCAAATCAGGTGATCTGCTAGTGTTTTTTGATAGGTAGTTTTGGATCTATATGCTATAGCACATTGAGCAATTAACTCTCGTTCTCCAGCACATAATGTATTGTTAATCAAGGTTTTACTTCCATACTCTTTAAATAATTGCATTGACTTTCACAACTGAATTGCTTCACTTTACCACTGTAGCTACATTGGGCATCAATGTTTGACGTACCATGTTCTCTCTTTCTTTCCCTTTTCGTAGAAGATAAGACAAAAGGCATAAGATCCGTTAGTTGATTAACCAATGTATGCCGGTACAATTGATATTTGGGTGACTCTACGTGAGAGTGGAGGATGAATATCCAAAAACATCCACTCAAGGACAAAATAATTAATTGTATTAAGCTCTTCCATGCATGAGATACACAGACGAAAACACACATCAGGTTGGTTGAGAGACACTAAAGGTGAATAAATTAAGTTGGCCGCCTTGTGCTATACTTTAGTGTGAATTATGTGAGAGACCGTTGCTCTTTAATTTAAAATTTGCTTGTAGATGTTGTAACGGCTGATTTTGAATTAGGGGCATATGTAGTTATACATTCTAAGATGTACTACGATGATATCTATTGATTTTTCATGTGAGTTGTCTTTGATCTTTTATTGGATATAACATTCAGTTCTTATACAATGATCTATATTCAACTGACACCATACCTGGATTCTACAAATAAGATTAAAAGAATGTTTTAACATACTGATTTGATAATTTTTGTCTACTATTACATGCGACCATCATGTAATCACTAATTCTCGAGACAGGCTGCCTTTTCTTTCTTTGCTATGTCGAGTGCTGTTTCATCATCTTTCATACGGAATTTGATACCATACCACCAGGAGAGAAGCTTTTCTCAGCTCACCTATCATGAAGGACCCAAGCTTTAAATAGAAAAGGAGGCTAGAATAAATTCTTTTTGTGGACCAAAGCTGATCCTGAACAATTCTTGATCCTATTTACTGGGTTGTCCATCCATCATTATGATTTGTTTAAAATAATCATGATAGTATTTTGAATGTTTTCCTTGGTAGCATGAAATTTAACTTGCACATTAGTTGATAAGTAGAATCAAGGGGAAATTTTTATTTCTTCACATAGCTGGAACATGGTTTTCATGGATAGATGCATGACTATAGGCATAATTCATAACATATTGCTTTTATGTGATCCTATCTCTTTTATGCCATTAATGATGATATCTTTGGTTTTTTGTATGATATATACAGGTTATTCCAGCCTTTGAGGAAGCTGTTGCTGGCATGGCTCCAGGAGGTATCAGACGGTGAAGTATCACTCTCTTTTCACTGCACCATTTACATAGCTACTCACACATTTGTAGATATTCTCGATCAAACCTTTACCCACTGGACTTTCCTTTCTTTGGAGTTTCCCCCCTAATCTCGAAAAACTGAATGCACCTGTGCATTGCCTGCCAATTCTGAATAGAATTTATGGTTGTTAAGTTTGTTCCTTTAAGAGCATCATGCTGCTCATGCAAAGTTATTTATGCCACTTTTGATCCAGGTCCTCATGTTAATACCCTGGTTGGGTAGTCTTTTTGTTGTTTCCCTTGTTTGGGCTTGTAGCTGCGGCTTGATTGTTGGGGAAAAAACACATTGTTATTTATGCAACATGCATGTAATCTTTATGAATGATCGATCACATGCTCATTACCAGATATTTTGGAATGCCTTTGAATAGAATGCTCTTCATCTTCTTTGTGGTTTCTTCAAACCTCATTTGCAACAAGCATAGAAGAAGTTATGGTTGCCAACTCCGGTTTTATTTTCAGTGCCTATGGTAGCTGCATTGTTGTTGATTGTATTGCTATCACTTTAAAGGAGCATTTAGCAGTGCTATATACGCATATGTGGAACACTTACTGATTCATACTTACACATCGTGGAATATCTAAGAATTTCTTATATAAATGGCATAGCATGACGTGCATCAAGCTTTCGTGAGATGGGTTGATTTATTTCATACCTTAGTTCCAAAAAAAACCCAGAGATTCTAGAACAATATTCTGTATGGGTTGTAAATCATCCATATATGCGGGAATGCACATAGTCTGGTTTTTGAGATTTCCTCTATCTAATGGTCTGCTTGACAGGAATGCAGAATAATAGTACCTCCAGGATTGGGATACCCGGACAATGACTTTAATAAACTTGGTCCAAGACCCATGACGTTTTCGGTATCTAAAGCAAACCCAATATGCTCTCACTTTTTGTGCTACAATGTTCTTACCCATTGCTTTATGCTTCGTTTGCAGGGCCAAAGAGCCCTCGATTTTGTGCTGAGGAACCAAGGACTAATAGACAAGACTCTTTTGTTCGATATAGAGCTTCTGAAAATCATTCCAAATTAACCTCTTTCTCAGGTTTGCTGCTTTACTGCTTTAAATTCTCTTAGGATTCCTCTTTTGAAGAAATCTGTTTTTAGATAGCATATGTCTTGTGAGTTAAACACTTCGATCTTAAGAGGTCCAAGAGTTTAGCATTGATGAAGTTGCAAATGAGTTAGTCTGATCAGGCTTACTGAACAAAAATGTTGCTAGGTCTCCTCTTTGCTCACAGATCTTACAGTTTATCGGTTATATCAAGCCTTTTTTTCATCGAGTCAGAACAAATGGAGGCCTCTATGAATTGAGTTCGTTTGAGATAGAAATGAAGTGCTGAATGTGGAGGATCACTTTTAAACTGTGATCAGCAGTAATTGAAATTCTAATGCAGAAGCTTTCAGATTTATCTTCTCTACCATTTGGTGATCTCACCTTGTAAATGGAATCAACACTTGTACAGTTTCATATATACGGATTATGATTGACTGTGAGCTCCACAGAACGTTCTCAATGTTGTCTTCCATATTTAAGACCTGACTATTTCATTTACCGTGATGTTCAACTTGATTACTTAATGTGCATGCTAATATTGTCATCCTCTAAATTATTTCAAGTAGCAGGTTAGACTTGTTTCTAACTCATGCCTATAAATTATGAACATGTATTTTTTTTTTTTTTGAAGACATAAGCCAAAAGACGGGTATATCAATTAAGCAGCATAAACACCCACCGGGTCTACCCCACTGAAGGGATGTCCAGTGACAATAGAAGTGATCTCACGTGCTTGTCTTATAACAAAATCTGCCCATTGGTTATCTTCACGGGGAATATAAAGGGTCTGAAAATCTTTTAGTTTATGAGCTAGTCACCAGATCTCATGTAGTAGAGGCAGTATACTATCTGTACATGATATTCTCTCGTGAACCAGACCAATCGCTGCTTGGGAATCACTCTTAACCACCAAGGATAAAGATCCCCGCCGGATAGACTCTTGTGTTGCAAGCTTAGATTATGAACATGTATGTTTGCAATAATAATCTTCTCCTTTTTTATTTCTCAGTACAATCCTAAAGATTTGCCTCATGGTACTTTCTTATGCAAAGATGGCCCATTTAAATGTGAGCTCATGCTTTAGTTGACACATGAAATAAGGTTTCATTTACTTTTGAAGTATGGACCAGTCTGGTTCTAAAGTGTCACACTACTGCATGTGCGAGTTTGAAACTCATGTCTAATAGTGCAAACCACCAGTCTTGAGAGCCCTGTGGGGGCACAATGCATGTGTCGATCAATGAAAGGTTGTGATGCTCATTTGCATTCTTTTGCTAACCCATGAAAGCGATCACTACTGGATAGAATGATATTGGATGGGGCGGCTCACGGCGTAAGATGGTGGCTTTCATTAGTATTTAGTAGTAGATATCCCGTACCCAGGACATATGAGCCATGAAGTTAAGATAATAGGGCTCAATTAATACTAATGAAACAAGAAACAGAGAATAATGTAGAGAAAGGCCTCTTGTCTCTTATTATTTTTTTATATCATCTCCAAAACAAGCTCAAATTCTAAAAGATAACTGTTGGTTAGTTCTTACAAATGCAACAACAATCCAGAGTCAGAATCAAATCAAGGAAAGTGCCCCCATACACAAGCATGTGAAAGGAAACAAGCCAACTTACTTGAAGACTTCAATGATTGATTGCTCCACATGAGTGCTCTTCCTATGAGGATTATCGCAACAAACAAGCCCAAAGAATCGGTCCCAGCTCTACGAAGAAGAACCACATGCTTGCTGAAAGAAAAGATCCACGCACCACGCATCGATGATGAGACTGGATAGAGATCTAGTTTAAACCACGCACCTGCAAAGAGCTCGGTCCCTCAGACAGCTCCCAGTGGAGTAAAGGTTCGTTTATCGTTCAAGATCAGGCTTCTTGGTTAGATGAGTGCATTGAACCTAGCTGAACAACAATGCCTGCAGTGACCAAGCAGGCCCATATAAAAGCTACTCTTTGATTGCCTTTTGTTGGAGGACACGTCACTTTCTCCCTTCTCCAGTTTCTGCTAACAAAAGCGTACGTCTCTCTCTTATGATTTTTCTTCATCTTTTTTCCAGTAAATGCAAGGCCTGTGGAAAGTAAATAAAGCAATTTCCCGGTGTTTTTTGCTCAAGTAGTTGGATTATTAAGGTCATATTTAAAGATCATGCAATGTAACTAGAAAACCAATTAGTTTCTTAGGATAACATCTTTCTGTACTTGGGGGCAAATGAGTTGCTCGGAAAAGTATAGGTTAGATGCATTGAAGGCCTTTTCTTGTGCACCATGTTACCGGAGAAGCTGTTGATTAGTTGGGACGGACAAAAGTAGAAAGGAATTGCTTTTATTGAGGAATGAGGAAGGTGGTCATCAATAAGCACTTTCAACATCGCAAGTGATATTTATGTATTCAAACATTTTATCCATAATCTTACATAACTACTTTTAATGTTTATATATATTTTACTTTATCTAACATACAAATTTATCCTATCCTCAATTCAAACGGACCCTAAATTTATAATCAAAATGATCTTTGAATTAATAAGAAGATCCTTTCCATCGACTAGAATCCGTTACTTGAACGAAAATAGATATTGCGAAATCATGTTGAATATTTGACAATACATCCGTCGCCTTGCTAAAAACCCGACCCTTGTTTACCAACCACACATCGTCTAACCAAATCAAATTCTCTCTCGATATCTTCCTCAAAAAATCTGATTCGTGCCGATTCTTCCCCCAACTAATTAATGAAGAGAGATCTTGACAGAATTACCAAATATGAAATTGAGCTTGATTTTACAAAGAAATACTTCCTTTTTGAAGAAAGAGATGTGAATCATGCTTGATATCATTTGATTAAATAGTTGGCCCATCTATTTGTTGTTTGAAGAAACCCTCCCCTTCAATTTGTCCTTTTTCATGAAAAGCAGACATGAGATAGGTCAAGTCTTTTCCTAAGATTTTTAATAGCTGTCCCGAATTGAATTCAAGTTGATTATGTATCGGAGAAAGACGATCAAACAATTCCAAATCATGAGAGGGCAACTTTTAGACTCGACTATTTATTCATAAAAACCTCTTCTTTCTTGTTCTAACTTTAGGTTTTTTTTTGTTGTATATTTTGAGTCAATTATTGTGTCAGAAGATCTGGGTGGGCAAACTTTAAACTCAACTATTTTTCATAAAAAAGTCTACTTTCTTGTTCTATTTTTAGGATTCTTTTTTTTACATATCGTCGTCTATATTTGGACAATAATAGAGAAAACTACCATACGTATTAATTATTACATCCTATACCTCACTATATAATGGGTTTATTCACAAATTAGTACATGTCAGAGTTTTTTTTTAAAAAATTCACTCTACTTTCGAATTTACAAAAACAGTCCACTTTTATATTTGTTTACATGATAGGCCAAAAAAAAATTTTTAGGACACAAATGCCCTTCCTCCACTGCCGAGACCTCTGCCATGTAACCGTCGAGCTCGACGCCCGCTGGCCTCTCTCCCCCACACCCCCCGACCTCTCTCTCTCCACACACTCCCAGACCCCCCTCTCTCTCCCCGCCCCGCCCACAACGACCCCCACGCTCGCCGCCCCCGCCCCGCCCCGCCCAGCCGGTCCAGCGACGCTTCCCCATCTCCCCGACGGTCCAGTGACGCAGGGCATCCACCATCGTCTTCACAAGTCCGTTCCGGCAACACAAGCTTCATCCCCTGCCTCTCGCCGCTCGCCGCACGTCCTCTAATCCAGCCGGAGGACTCGTCCTTGTCGCCAACCTCGAGCCACCCGTGGGCAGCTTCCCTCGACGTCCGCTGGCCTCTCTCCCCCCCCACCCCGCAACCTCTCTCTCTCCACACACTCCCAGACCCCCCCTCTCTCTCCCCACCCCGCCCACAACGACCCCCACGCCCGCCGCCCCGCCCAGCCTTCGTCCTCGTCTCCGGCGCCAATGCTGGGGTGGTCGGGGGGAGAGAGAGAGCAAGGTCGGGGGGAGAGAGAGCAGGGGCGCCGCCAGAAGGGCTCCAGCGCGAGGCCGGGGGAGAGAGAGCAGATCGGATGCATGAAGCCTCCGACGTCATGCATCCAGTCAAAATAGATTGCTAGCCTACGAGTCAAAATTATTGCCATGACGTCATGTAGGTGCATACTCAAAATTGATCAATTTGGATTGCATGACGTCATGCAACAACCCAGTCTCTCTCTGTTTCTCTCTCTCTCTTCTCCGTCGCCTCCTCCTCTCCGGCTCCCCTCTTCTCCGGCTCCTCCTCCCCTCCTCTCTCTCTCCTCGACCTCTCTCTATCTCTCCCGCCTCTCTCCCGTCTCTCCTCGACCTCTCTCTCATGCAACAACCCAGTCTCTCTCTGTTTCTCTCTCTCTCTTCTCCGTCGCCTCCTCCTCTCCGGCTCCAGCTCCCCTCTTCTCCGGCTCCTCCTCCCCTCCTCTCTCTCTCTCCTCGACCTCTCTCTATCTCTCCCGCCTCTATCCCGTCTCTCCTCGACCTCTCTCTCTCCTTCGTCTCCCCCTCTGGCGGGAGAGTCCATCGCGTCGGCGAGAGTGCGGCCCTCGACCTCGCCCTCGCCCTCGCCCTCAGCGTCGACGTCGCCCTCGCCGTCGACCTCGCCCCCGGCCTCTCTCTCTTGCTCTCCCAAGAACGCCGCCCGCGCTCTCATGCATGCCACCCTCGACGTCGCCCTCGCCGTCGACCTCGCCCTCGGCCTCTCTCTCTCCACCCGAGGTGCGGCGCATGGATCGCTGGGCGGGTGGCATGCATGAAGAGAGAGGAGGCGACGGTGGCATGTAGAGAGAAGAGGCGACGGTGCCATGGATGATGTCACAAGACATTTATAGGGGTAAAAAGGTCTGAGAAAATGGATTTTGGCCTCGATTGTAAAGGAATAACAGTTCGGCCCGAAATTGTAAAATCAAAAGAAGATTGGATTTAAAATGTAAAAAACTCTTAGCTTTTGTCTATCAGCGTAAAATTTGACCATCTAATCATGAGAGTTTTCAATTAAAAAGTTAAAATTAAGAATAAATTGATAGCTGAGAGTTTTCAGGTTGGACACTGTTGTGTCTCTCGTCTAAAATGACATCCATCAGACTAAATTCTCTGATAGACGAGAAACTGATCAAGAGAACACTCACTTCGTAACTGTCACTCTCACTACCAAATGCATCGTTAAATCAAACCGAGATAACCACAGTTACCTAACTGTCACTCTTTCTCTCTAGACTCTCTATCTCTCTAAAACCCAAACAGACAAGTCCACGTCAGCCCTCACTCCCTATATATTCCCAACAGGAGAACCATTTATTCAAACTGGTAGCTATAGAGCACTGGTAGTAGCAGAGCAAGCATAGACAAAAAAAGAGAGAGATGATAACGGCCGGGGATTTCTACACGGTGATCTCCGCGGTGGTGCCGCTCTACGTGGCGATGATCCTCGCCTACGGCTCGGTGCGGTGGTGGCGGATCTTCACGCCGGAGCAGTGCGCCGGGATCAACCGCTTCGTGGCCATCTTCGCCGTCCCGCTCCTCTCATTCCACTTCATCTCCACCAACGACCCCTACGCCATGAACCTCCGGTTCGTGGCCGCCGACACCCTCCAGAAGCTCATCGTCCTCGCCGCCCTGGTCATGTGGGCGCGCCTCGCCCGCCGGGGTTCCCTGGACTGGGCCATCACGCTCTTCTCCCTCTCCACGCTGCCCAATACCCTCGTGATGGGAATACCCCTCCTGATCGCCATGTATGGGGATTACTCCGGCTCTCTAATGGTCCAGATCGTCGTGCTCCAATGCATCATCTGGTACACTCTCTTGCTGTTCCTCTTCGAGTACCGCGCGGCCAGGCTGCTCATCGCCGACCAGTTCCCCGGCGACGCTGCGGCGTCGATCGTGTCCTTCCGGGTTGACCCTGACGTGGTGTCGCTCGACGCCGGTGGGGCGGGATTGCTCCAGGCCGAAGCCGAGGTCGGCGGGGACGGGAGGATCCACGTGACCGTGAGGAAGTCGACGTCCTCGCGGAGATCGGTTTCGATGATGACCCCGCGGCCGTCGAACCTCACGGGTGCGGAGATCTACAGCTTGAACTCGTCGAGGAACCCCACGCCGCGGGGATCCAACTTTAACCACGCCGATTTCTACGCGATGGTCGGCGGGGGGCCGCCGCTGAGGCCGTCGAGCTTCGGCGCGACGGACCTCTACTCGCTCCAGTCCTCCCGCGGGCCCACTCCAAGGCCGTCCAACTTCGAGGACCACGTGCTCCACCACGGCATCGGCGGCGGTGGCGGGGGGGGATCGCCGCGTCTAGGGCACCATGAGACCTCGGCCGGGAGCTCCAAGAAGCCTCCTCCTCCTCCTCCTCCTCCTGCTTCTGCTGCTGCCACGCCGCCGCCGGCGGCAGCAGTAGGGATAACGCATCCGCATCACCATCAAAGGCCATCGATGGCGCCCCACGACGCGAAGGAGCTCCACATGTTCGTGTGGAGCTCGAGCGCGTCGCCGGTGTCCGACGTCAGCGGCCTACATGTGTTCGGCGGCGCAGACTTCTCGGCACCGGACCCTCACAACGGCGCCAAGGAGATCCGGATGCTCGTCCCCGCGGATCTCCCCCACAACGGCCTAACCAAAGGTACCTAATTATCTAGAAAAATAAAATGTACCAAATAGTACTAAAATTATATATCTTCGAATCTAATTGGAAAAATAAAATGGAATTAGGGATGGGGATAGCGGAGGGGGAGGAGTTCAGTTTCGGAGGGGGGAAGCTCGAAGAGGAAGAGGAGGACGACGATACGGGGAAAGGGGGGCCGGAGAAGCTGTCCAAGTTGGGATCCAGCTCGACGGCGGAGCTCCACCCCAAGTGCGGCGGAGGAGACGGAGGAGCCGGGGCGGCGGAGGGGAAGCAGCACCAGCAGCACATGCCGCCGGCGAGCGTGATGACGAGGCTCATCCTGATCATGGTCTGGAGGAAGCTCATCCGCAACCCCAACACCTACTCAAGCCTCATCGGCCTCATTTGGTCCCTCGTCTCCTTCCGGTACTTTTTTCGTGAATTATTATTATTACTCTTCCTATTAAGATTTATTTAATTTAATTTCTGACATTTTTTTTTATAAAAACAAAATGGGGGAAATAGGTGGAATATTGTGATGCCGAAGGTGATCCAGAAGTCGATCGCCATACTCTCGGATGCCGGGCTCGGAATGGCCATGTTTAGCTTAGGTGGGTTAATTGAGTCATTAGTGCTTAATCAACTAGCTCCTAATCTACATTAGATTCGATATTTAAGGTTAATTTTTTTTACGGACAACCGTTCATGTCCAAAAATGGAAGTTGGGAATTTTAGCATGGGCCCGCAGGTGGGAGGCAGCGTGCTGTCACATGCAATACTTATGAGCGTGTCTGATGGCAATTGGCTGCAGGGCTGTTCATGGCGTTGCAACCGAGGATCATCGCGTGCGGGAACACGGTGGCGAGCTTCTCGATGGCCATCCGGTTCGTCACCGGCCCCGCCGTCATGGCGGCCGCCTCCATCGCCGTCGGCCTCCGCGGCGTCCTCCTCCATGTCGCCATCGTCCAGGTAGGTACTCCTACTAGCTAGCTCCGTTTCAAACTGGCTGAACCATCATCGATCCCGACCACGCCGGACTTGACACCTGTCAGGCCCCGGTTTTGAAAAGGAGGGGGTTACTGCTAAGCTGTTAGGGAGCAGGGCGCAGACCGTGGATTGCCTGTGTCGCTCCGGCAGGGTCGTCAGATCCTGCTGGGCTGACAGATGGATGCAGTCCAGTTCTATCATGAACAAAAGGGCTAACTATGAGTCCGTGTCTCTCTTTGATCTCCAGGCGGCTCTCCCACAGGGGATCGTCCCCTTCGTCTTCGCGAAAGAGTACAATGTCCACCCAACAATCCTTAGCACTGCGTACGTGCTAACTTTAGCTATATATATATATGTTTCTACGTACTATTATGGATACTTACTTACGTACGTACTAACTTTGTTGAACAAATTAATTTCAGGGTTATTTTTGGGATGCTGATCGCACTACCAATCACCTTGGTCTACTACATCCTTTTGGGACTATGATCGATGTATGTGAGTGGCATGCAAAAAGATATATGAAGCTTTTGACCAGGAATTAACGCAATGCCCACGAATCCTTGGCTCCACGGGTGGATGGTTCAAAGTCGGCGGCGGATAAAGAGAGGAAAGGAGCTCTCATTTTGTTAGCATTTTAGTATATAGATATTATACGAGATTAACTTTTTCCTTTATTTTGCATGTGTATTGCACTGATCACGTACTCTTTATAAAGGAAGGTAATTGATAAGAGAAGTTTTGCACCTCTTGTGCTGGCTAGCTAGCTAGTTGTTACTGTAGAGATGTCTCTCTACGTTGGGTCGACTTTTTAATCACTGTTGATTGTGAGCTGGTTGGTCTAATCGATGGGATCGAAGCTCAGTGTCTTCTTCGATGTAGAGTGGTGCAGGAGAGGGGGGGGGGGGGGGGGGGGGGGGTGGTGGTGGCTAGGGTGGGGGGACGTGGGGGCCCTATGAGCTTGACGCATCGGTAGCAGAGAGAAGAGGGGTCGACACAGGATTATAATGAAAGAGAGGGGCTCACTGATAAGAGAGCAGGGGAGTAATCGCACGCTTTCGGGTGGTCGGCCATTGGCAAGAACAGGGAGTGAGCGAGTGGGTCCACACAGCAGGCCAGAGGAGAAAAAGAGAGTGTGAACGCTAATGCGGCCAATATATACGGTTGAAAATGGCCGTGCTCAAGGGTCAATTAACATCATCTTGTATCTATTCTTTACTCCAAACATTCAACCCGAGTTGGTGGCCAGCACCTATCGCGTAAGAACTGAGAGAGAGAGAGAGAGAGAGAGAGAGAGAGAGAGAGGAGAGATATAGGGAGAGAGAAAATATTATGACTAATTATTTTTAAAAAAACTTAATCATGGGTTTTATGGCGAAGAAGTAAAAAAAAAAAGATAGGTAAAAAATGTAAATATGAATTTTACATGGATAATACAAGAGTGTAACTGAAAGATTAGAGAGAAAATAATTCATTTACAAGTCGCCCACGCTAAAAATTACACCGGATCTTTTTAGACTCATATGAGGGTAATCATCCTTATAAGAGGCTATAGTTATAAGTGAAACTTTTGTTATCCTACATGGCGGAAGAATGTCCTAGGTAGAGCCTATGTGACATGATAATCCTAGGTTGAGGGGGGTTTAGTGGGAGGGAGTTATTGGGTGGTTATTGAGGTGAGGTTCGTGGTTACCCTGTCAGGTGACAGGGGGCATAACTAAGTTAAGTTATATCCTCGTAAAAGTTTCTACCCCTACCCCCTACTCAAATAGGAGCGAAGGAGGTTCAAAATTAAGGTTTAAGTGAACGTCACTCTTGTGTGCAATATTACTACACTTTGGCTGGTGTATAAATTTCCTCCTCCTATATTGGACATGAGTTTTTTTGAAGTCAAGTCATAGGCTAAGAAAGCAGTTGATAAACAAAAGGTCGAACTATAAGGGTTCAAACACCCATTAGCCCATTAGAGTTGGACCACCGGTGCCGGGATCAAATGTCCAAAAAGAGGGGGGGGGGGGGGGGGCTGAGATAGCCCCATCCTCGCCAAACCATATGTTGCTGAGTTGGAAGCTTACGGAATGTAGGAGATAATAACCCCCGGAACCTGCGCCACATTCCAAATGATCCGTTGAGTAGCGTTACGGAGATCATTGGGCCAGTGTTGACGCCCATTGAGACAATCAACAACATCTCGGGCATCCAGTTGAAAGGAGAAATTAAAAACCAGTAGAGCGTGTGAGGTCCACTCCTCTCCCAAAGCTCATAAGTTATGCTTCCATAATAGAGTTACATGCAACTCTATCACATGTTGCCCATAGCACCGAACCCAAATGATCCATAGCCACTATCCCAAAGCCCGCCATATATATCAAGAAGGGGGGGGGGGGGGGTTGCAAGCTAGAAATGCCGCATCAGTTCTAACTGTCATCCATTTCGACTGGCTAGCAGATGAAGAGCTATCAATACGTCTTGTGTCTTTCTTCACCTGCAACCTCCACTCCTTAGAAGACCAAAGCGCACGTCTCTCAACCTCCTACGGAGAGTCTCCAGATGCATCGAATGCCCATCTATTTCGATCCTTCCAAAGTTCCCAGAAGGTATGGCCAATCTTGGAGCGTCTGTCTATAGAGGAGTTCGAATATGAGGAGGTTAATAGGATATCACGCCATGCGTACCATCCTTTCTGCTGAATGAAGGGAGGGTCAGATCGGAAAACACTCTCCCAGACTGCTTGCGAAGATGGGCAATCCAAAAAAAGATGGTTAAAGGACTCCGTCTGAGTTCCACACCTTGGGCAATTTGAGTATTAGCTAGCACCAACTCTGAATAGAGACAACAAGGTGGGTATCTTAGAGTGGAGCACTCCCCAAATGAAAGATTTTATCCCGGGACCAAAATGTACCCTCCAAACTTGCTGCCATCTAGCCTTGCCGGAATGGGATACTTCGTTTGGTTGTAGTGAGTATAAGTGGAGATATAAGGAAGAGGAGGAGAAGGATCCTTTGGTGTCAAGTGTCCATGTTGCCTTATCAGGAGAGTAGACTGGAAGGATGTCCATGGATGTTATAGAATTTATGAGGGAGGGAGGGAATAAGCTGAGTAATTTTCGCCTACGTCGGCATCCATCCGGCCTGATGAATTTCCCCACAAGGTAGCGATCAGACAACCTTTCAACGTTAAGGAAGGTAGGTTTGTGATTTAAAGGTAGATCAAGACACCACCAATCCTTGAGAAAATGGACTCTACTGCCAAATGTAGGAGTCCATCTTAGCCCCTCTCTTAGTGTTTTGGTAGCCCGATAGATACTACGCTAAGCCGGAGATGCATCTTTAGGTGGGAGAGATGAAGGCAAACTGAATCTCCATCTGTACTTGGCAGTAGCAATCTTTTTCCAAAGAGACTCCTTAGTTGAGATAAGTTTGGATGCCCTGAGCACACGTAGAGCCCTCTACCAAATTTTAAGGTCTCTGAAACCCAGGCCGCCATCCTTGACCTGCATATAGACAGCTTCCATCTCACCACAGAGAGTCCATACCTTTTACCTTCCTAGAGAAAAGATCTCCCCATCTTTTCAATTTTTAGTAGGATGCCGATGGGAATATTTGTAGCCAGCATGCAGTGGGCAGGTAGAGATTGAATGACATGACGATATAGCACCGCACGTCCAGGCATGGCAACTCTTGCTCCTCCCCAACAGGAGAGCCTGACTGATACTCTATCAATAAGGAAGGAGAAGTCCCTAGCTCCGAGTTTGGAAGCAGAGAGGGGCACACCTAGGTATTTCCAGGTACCTCTTTCCTCAGCCATGTGTAGTCTACAGCTGATACGAAGCCTTCTGCCTGTAGGGATCGATGGGGAGAAAATTACACTGGATTTTAGAGGATTTAATTCCATACCTGATATGGCATGATACCATTTAAAAATCCAGATGATATTCTGAGCTTCGACAATAGATGCATCTGTGACTAAGAAACAGTCGTCACCATGAATAAGATGCGAGACTCTTAGTCAGTCTTGAGGAAAACATAGAGAAAAATGGGAAAATAAATATTTTTTCATTGATAACTTTCAATACATACATGGATAAAGCCCTAGTAGGGCACTATTACACGGTAAAGACTGGGTATTCCAACTTAACTGGCCGCCCTAGGCCTATGGGGAACCTGGGCGGTGATAGAGGGCGGGGTGGGGGGGGGGGGGGACATCGACGGCGATGTTGGAAGGCCATAGGGGCTGGGATAGGTCCGAAGGAGACCCAAGAGGGCATTAGAGGGGGTATAATCGAAGGCCGGCCCGGGAGCACCGTAGGAGTGCACCACGTTAGGCGGAGGGCCGGGGGAAGGCACCACGTCAAGCAGAGGGTCGGGGGAGGGCACCAGGGCGGGTGGAGGGCCGGCGGAGGGCACCAGGGCGGGTGGAGGGCTGGCAGAGGGTACCATGGCAAGGGGAGGGCCGGAGTAGGGCTGGAGGAGGACCGGACACGCACACGTAGTAGGAAATCAAAGAAGGCCATTCAAGCTGGAGAAGATTACCCTGGACACTTGGTGGAACACAGACGTGACCATAGAGGTGGCAGGAAGGCTGGAGGAGGACTGAGGCGGGCGAGGGCGAGGTCGTTGTCGGGCAGCAAAAGTCGTGCGGTGAGACCGGAGGGACATAGGAGAGCGTCGTCGGTGAGGCAGAGGTAGCGGATCGAGGCCGTCGAGGGCCTCGAGGGCCTCACAACAACGATGCAACAAACATGCGGTCGTGGGGACAAAAGAAGGCCATTGCTGAGGGCCGGTGAAGGAGGAGAGATTCGAGGATTCCGAGCTGGGTGTCGGAGGCGAAGGCGTGGGGCATGGGGCATGGGGCGTCGGTCGGCTGAAAGAGAGAGAGAGAGAGAGAGAGAGAGAGAGAGAGAGGAGAGGGGGGGTTAGAAAGAGAGAGGAGAGGAAGTGAGAGAAGAAGTGGGTGAAAAAAAAACTTACCGTCGGCGTCGGGGAGGTAGCCGGAGGGTAGATCCGAGGGTATTAGAACGTCGGCCGTCGGGGAGGTAGCCAGAGAGTTGGGGAGGTAGATCCGAGCTGGGGAGGTGGTCGGAGAGCAGATCCGAGGCTTTTGAGGGCGGGGGGGGGGGGGTCGGTGGAGGGTGGTGACGGATGGACTGGTGGAGGTCGGCCCTCGGCCGGCCTGAAAGAGAGAGAGACGGGGGGGGTGGTGGTGGTTAAAAAGGGGAGAGTAGACCGGTTACTGGGGTAAAAAGGGGGAGTTGGTCGGGGTTAAAAAGGGGAGAGGTAAGAGAAAAGTGGATGGAAAAAAAAGATAATTTGTTTAGGGAAAGTAAAAAGTGATTTTTGAAATTTAAATTATTTTGAATGAGTTGCTCACATTAAAAGCTATTTTTTTAATAAGAATTTTTAATTTGAAATTTGAATCACAGTAGAATATACATAACTCATAAATTATTGATATATTCAATTATTCATCATTGTTGATATCTATATTCTGGTAATCTTCTACAATATCATCACCGATATTTTGAATTCTGTCTGTTGCATAGTCCCAGTCCTTCAAGCACATTAACACCTCCAGTATATCTGGGTTTAGCCTGCTCCGTCGTTCATCAAGTACCCTGTCACTTGCACTGAAAGCAGATTCCAATGCTACTGTAGACATTGGAACCGTTAGTAGATCACGTGCCATGATGGAGAGCACATGATAATTATTTTGATATGATCTCCACCATGCTAAAATATCCAAATTATCAAGATCAGGGGGTTCATATATTCGGCAAAGCCAGTTTATATATATATATATATATATATATATATATATATATATTAATTTCAGCTCGACTACTTGTAGGCGCTTGTGCCCTTTGTTTACCTTTGCATGCCAGCAACGACCACGTATTCGCGTTTTCACTTTGACTGCTTCCACTGGAAGCAAGGGAACTAGAGGAACCAGTTCTACTACCACTATATTTTGTAGAATACAAATCAAGTAACTCAAAAAGATCTTTTTTGATATCGTCATCGGTGACGTGTACGTCATCTACTAAAAGTTCTCCTATCTCATTTATCAGCACTTCTAAACCATGAAGATTAATTCTAGGATCCATGATAGCAGATAAAGAAAAAATAGGAGGAATGTTTGACCAATATTTCTTAAATTTTTCCTTCATGGATAAACATGCTGGGGTAAATAATGGATTACATCTATAAGAGGCAAGATTATTAGCAATACAATATATTTGACTAATTACAAGACATGAAGTGGGATAATAACCACCAGATAATAAATTAGTTGCAATATAAAATACTCTTAAAAAATCCTTAAATTGAAATACCATGTCCTACTCCAAATAAGATAATTGAAGTTCCGGACGTGCAAACGATATATAGGAATTAATTGCTTCTCTGTAACCTACTAGAGACTCCAATATTAAATAAGTGGAGTTCCACCGGGTTCTTATATCTTGTTTAAATCTTCTGGGTTTAAGGCCTTGGCTCTGGCAATATTGTGCAAATTCCTGCACTCTAGTGTTAGAAGAAGTAATATAAACAATAACGTCTCTAATTTTTTCAACATATTCCTCAATATATTTCAAACCATCATGAACAATTAAATTAAGGGATATTTACTTTTGTATCCTCCAAAACTTCTTAAATTACAAATGCACCCTTACAATCTTTACATTCACATATGTACCCCTGAAAACTTTGAGAAAATATTAACCATGCCCTTCCGTCAACTCCCGTCAGGTGAACTAACCTAACTATGGTTAAATCCTAACCATGGTAGGCAATTTTACTTAAATGCCCCTCCTCTTTCTCCTCTCTTCCTCCTTCCTCCTTCCTCTCCGGTTCCTTCCTTCCCTATCCTCTACCGGCCCAGGCCCCGCTGCTGGCTTCGAGCCCCGCTTTCATGCGGCAAGGACGTTGCCAAGTGATAGAGCTTGAAAAGTGTCGTGGCTTAACAAGTCTATTCAAAATTATAAATTTATAATCAAACTACTAACTAACTACTTTAGGGGTAGTGAGCAGTGGGTCCGAGTCGAATCCATAGGGAATGCGTAGAAAAATAATTAAACTACTAAACTCAATCTAAGTATTCCTACCGATAAGTTGGGAAAAGGTTCAGAATTGAAATTAAACTAAGTTTATACTAAATGATTAATAAATACGAGAAAAGGTACCAGGGAATTCTTAATCAACAACCAGGATTCTACCAGGTCTTCCTAAGAATAGAACTAGCTAACTAACCTGAATGGTTTTCCTAATGGTTGAAAAGTGAATGTGTCACATCCCGACCCAGAAAACCCATCCAAGACGGGGCGTGAGGGTTCCTATCTCTATTCATCTTCAATCGGCGCGATACAAAGCGGAAAAGACGGATAATTTAAACAATTGTATTCCAGTGGTGAACAGATATTCAATTATAATATATCATCAAGTTGTACAGTTCATATTTGATACAAAATCTTCCAAGAGACAGATTTATACAAAATCCCAAAAGTCCTCAAAAGTTTACAACATATACAAATTATCAAAAAGGGTACAACAGATAATCCTCCAGCAACCTCAAGCGCCTCTGGATGTACTCGCGCCGCCAAAGGCCGATCCCGCTGATGTCGCTCAAATGTGTCACGCACAGCGGTCGCGGTGTAGTACAGCATAAGAGAGGTCGAATCCCACAGAGAGACAAGCAGGAAAGATCCAGAAACACAAATAACAATGAATTGAAAACAATCAAGAGCGATGAAAGTTAAGAAAATAGATCGGAGATATAATGGTAAGATAAAGTTAACGAAAGAAATCAGGATTTGAATGAGGCTAGGCTTCAGGAATCACTTCACTTGGATTTAGGTTCTTCTCTTCTCAATGGTTCATATAACACTCAGTTAAGGGATTCACATCCCAATCGCCTTAACCGGAAGATATACAATTATAGATCTGATAAAATATATAAATGTCTCTTCCTACGATTGGTTCTCCCCTTGATAGTTTTAACTTCATCCAACCAAACCTAAGAATACACGATATCGGCTGTCACTACAGGCAACGCGCAGCAAAAGTTCATCGGGACAAAGCCCTAACTCTAACCGGATCTCTAAGAATACACAATACCAACTCTCACAATCGGCAATGCATAGCAAAGATCTCACGGGATAGAGCCCCAACCTTGTCTTACCAGATCCCTAAGAATACACAATACCAGCTGTCACTACGGGCAATGCATAGCAAAGGTCTCGCAAGACTCGATAGGAGAATCAAAAGAGATAACTATGGGATCGCAATATCATAAAAGAAGCATGACTGGATTTATAATAATGTTTAACCACAAAGCAATCTGTGAAGATCCAATACATAAAAAGAGTTTAACAATAAAGATTAAAAACTATGAACCATTGTTGGAGAAGAAACCCTAATCCTCGCTAGATCATCCGTCCGCCATGCCCGCGGATTACTCGGCCATGGATGGAGATTCCTCCATCTTCTTCCTTTGGGAAACACCCAGAAAAGAGCCTCCAAAAACGTCCAAGAAGTCCCCCTCAAACCCTAGAAAAAGTCATATTTATAGGCCCAAGTGTCTCCATCCATGGATTAGATCTAAACCGTTGATTTTCTTCCCTGGGAAAGTAGGATCGATCCCTCCCAGGGTGTAGGATCGATCCCTCTCATTAAAAACTTCAATTTCTGACTTCGCCCGAGCCCGATTGATCGAACTATGGGCGCTGGATCGATCGGATGCGTAAAAATCCACCTTCTCTGGCTATTTTTGAGTCCGATCGATCCAACTATAGGTGCCGGATCGATCGGACCCCTTAAGATGGATGGATGGATCGATCGGACCATGTTCAGCCAAAAAACACACGTTCTGTCACGATTCTGCATAGTTGGATCGATCCAACCTGGGTGTTAGATCGATCCAACTTTCCAGCGTATTACTGTTCTGCCATCCAGACTGCGCCATCGGTACTAAAATTGCCGTAACTTCCTCTAGGAAACTCGGAATCACGAACCGTAAAATTCCCCAGAATCTAGACTTCAAGAGCTTTCCAACCATATATAGCACATCATCTGGTTCTTCACGAGCAGGTACAGATTCATTGTTGAAGGTGATCCATATACTCTTTTCTGCTTCTTTTAGCCCCAATTTCCTGCATTTTCCAAACAACCATGTGAAGCAACATATAGATGTAAAAATAGTAATAAAGATGTTGATTAAAGATAATAATCTAGCAATTGAGATGGTTATAAGACTGTTCAGAGTGCACTATCATGCACTCATCACCCGCCGGCTCCACTGAAGAAGAACTGCCGCCTGCACCTACAAACGTAGCCCGGGTAGGAGTGAGCGATAAGCTCAGTAGGGTTCTACTCTACGGCACACTGAAAGGAGGAAAACAACAACAGTATTGTCTCCCAGCCTTAGTCTAACGGATGCCACGGGTCCCATAACCCATCGATGTCCCAAGGGCTCCTGTCATAAACCTCTCTCTTGGACACGTTACCTAGATCACCCTAAGCACTGATAGGGGAACAGTATCATGCAGGATCACCCTTACCCAGCAGGGATACCACTGCCTGGGGACCACGTCGGGAACACATCGATTGCATCCTTAGCACTTGGCCTTGGAAGACAACACGACCTCTAAACCTCAAATACTGATCAGAGTCAACTATCGCAAATCCTCAAAGAACGTGAAATTCTGATTAAACAATTACACCCTAAACCTGACTACCCAGCCACGGCCCTAAGGTTAGATCCGAGCTACCCGAGAGCCTCGGATCGGCGACCCAAACCATCGCCCGCCTAACCTCAGATGCCTCTAATGCACACAATGCATGAGCTTAGGCAAACATCTATCCTAGATGTCTCTACATGCCACATCATCAGTTATAAGTTCCACAGATATACAATAGCCCTCGGCACTCGCCAGCAAGAGGCTAAGGTTCCACAATTCCTCATTAACCAGCACTCATAGCTAGTTAATGGTTAAGCAAACAACTAAATGATCGCTCACAAACGTCGTCGTTAAAACGTTGTAAACTCAATCAAATATTAAATTTATATCCTTATTCAATCACTAAATTACTAGGTAGAAATAGCGGTGAAGTCGGGAGTCGATCCACAGGGAAAACGTTGGAAATCAAAATCAATTCTCAAAACCCTAAAACTAAGGAAAAGAATCAAAGATAGAATAGATTAAACTAATGAAGAAAATAAATAAAAGGTTGATCAATTTGAATCAATGGATAAGTGACTTAGGAATTACTCAATCCGCCCTAGTTTCACCTCCAATCTTCTCTAGTTATCCTCTTGTTCCCTTCTCTAAACATTATGAATCCACAGCTTCTTAAGCTTACATGAATTCCTAAAATAAGGTTTATGTTTCCAACGGCATAATCTATCTTTGTTTAGCATAAATCATCTTTGGTCATACGATTACATTAAATTATTCTACTCCTAATGACCTTAGCATGACTTATCTTCACGTAGCATAGACTATCTCAAAGGTAAACCAAAAACCACATGAAAACCATCCTATGAATCTCTACAATCAATCACAGAAATCATGTAGGACTGAAAATACGTCAAGGAACTCTGTTCCCTCAACTCTATTAACAATAAAAAGCAAATTCATAGGATCATGTCTTGAGAAGAATACAAGATTCAAACCAAAGAAGATAGAAAACTATGCTAGGGTTTCATGAATAATCCTAAGTACAATAACTAACAACTCATCTTTTGGATGAAAGCCATCGGGTTGGAGTAGGAAGCTGTCACCATCCACATCCTCTCCTTCTTCTTCTTCCTCCTCCAAAGATTGACAAAAAGATGAGAAGTTTTGCTGGAATAACCCCTTTTTATAATAATAACCCTTAATCCCGGAATTAGGGTTATAGCTAAGTTGAGTTGGACCTCAAGTACAACTCGAAATTCCTGGTTCAACCCTGACAGCTTCTTCCAATCGCGACTGGGCTCAACCGGTTCGGAATTTGAGAATAAGTCCAACAAAAAAGATGTAGATTTGGAAGTTTTCTGTCCTCTTCCGAAGAGTTTGCAATATTTGGACTTATCTAGAATATTTGGCGAATTTTCTCCCGGACGTCGACGGACCAGTCTTCCAGCAGCTAAATATCTTCATCTTCTTCGAAACTGTTATCAATCCATCAGGAATCTCCAAAAGTGTCCAACATGAAAGTTGTACGTCTTGATGTGTTCCAGATGTCATTCAAATTTCAGAATATTTGGACATAAGGATAATTTCTGGTGAATATTGTGCTAACAGTCGACAGAGCAGTGTATTTCAGCATATTAACCGAATTTCTTGCATTTCTTCTCAAAGCATGATTAAACCTGAAATCAACTAACAAACTATCAAATACAAACACTCTAGGCCTAACAAAGGTAAATTAAGGGGTCTAATTACGAATATTTAGTGACTCATCACTAAACATTTAACTACAATCAAACATGTATTAAATGCAAGCGAAACCATAGATTTGCCCAAAAAGGGACATTACTCGATTCAATCCTCAAACCCGATGGAAATCCTTTGAAAACCCCATAAAATCCACATACATACTTCCCAACATGTTTAGATGTTAATCACAAATCAAATCCATCTAAGAAAAGCCAGAAAACCAAGTTCAAGGGCCCACGGACGATGTCACGGTCGATCCGGCGATCGACCGTGAGACCAAGGCGAAGGAAACCAAGGGCGACGGTCGATCCACTCATCTACCCTGAGAAGCCCAAAACCAAACAGCGCCTGACGGTCGATTCGACGGGCGACCGTCAGGTGAGATAAAAAAAAGGGAGAGAGCCCGTGGTCGATCGATCCATCGACCGTGGGAGACCAAAACCCCGACAGAGCCTGGCGGACGATGCGACGGTCGATCGCCAGGCCCAGAAAGAGTAAAACAATGCTTGACGGTCGATGCACCAATCGACCGTCGAGCCTTAGGCACAGTTCATCAAAACAGTGCCGAAAATCCATTTTCTTGAGTTTCAAAGATCAAATCAAGTTGGAAAGCAATGAGATTTTGCAAGCAAGTGTATTTAACAATGGGGAAGCTAATGGAATGAAGAAATCCAGTTTTTGATAGTTAAGTCTCCTATCTAGGTCAAAATGGACGAAAACCGACAAAACGGCGATAATACGGAAACCAACCGTTACAACTCCACACTACATGCACAAAGAGCTACATAGCATTCTAACTTGTATTCCTACAGCGAAAGTACAATAAACCTATCCTAGGAGAACCCGATCCTAAGATCGAGGTAGAAACACCTACTTGAGCAAGTAGGGCAGCTCCTCCACGCGTCCCACCGGTCAAGCCGCCAAGATCATCGCTCCGAAGCCCAAGTCTCCAAACCCTAGCTCAGCCGAAGGAGAGAGAAGGGAAGAAAACGACAGGAGAAGAGAAGGAAAGAGAAGAAAGGGACAGGGCTTATATAGAAAACCCGGATCTATCTCAGCCGTCCGATTCGATCTTTCCCGATCGAGCTCCGATCTTCCGATCGGACGCACCCTAGAGATTCTAATCAAACACATACATCAATCCAAGGCCATGGGTACAACACGGGTGTGAGACTGACCACCAGAGGGCATATTTACCAAAATGCCCTGGGGTCCAAACCACCACACGATCGCCCGATCGTGCCCGACGCGGAACCAAACCAACAGGAAACCGGCTCTCGACCCACGCGGTCGAGCCAGGTCTGAGGGACGGGCCCTCACAGAATGGCTAGTTCTCCTTATCACTCAACAAGTTCTGGTTAGGATTCCTTGTTGGCAAGAACAATTACCTAAAAATCAGTGACCGAATGATCAGTTACGTTCACTGCTAATGAATCCTCTGATTAGGATGAATTCAGCGCAAGAAAATATTATAATATGGATCCAGGTGTAAGATCAAGATGGTTCTAGCACCTTGAGGTCGCCAAATAGAATGTATCAAGGATTAGCAATTAACCTAGTGGTTCTAGCACTAGCGTAGTGGTACTAGCACTTATGAAATCCCTAATTTTGAATTAAGATGAATAACAGATTAAGAGTTGGTTATAATGGTTCTAACATTATGTGTAATGATTCTAGCATCACAAGACTCTTAATCTCTAGAAGAAAATCCTCACATCCATGGTTCTAGCATGGATGTTTTGGTGAGAATCTCTAATCTTAAGTCCTAACATGCTCAAGACCTAGATCTAGGACATGAAGGAACAAATCATTCATCCATAAATAAAATCAACACCAAGTTCATAAGGAAATTAAGATCAATCCATACAAACCATTCAAGAAGGTGTACCAGCCCTAAATCTTAGAAATCCTTAATAGAAATCTTAGTTACATCATAAGAATTCCTTGGTAAAAGTTTAGCTACTCATCTTTAGGAAGGAGATCCGTTGATGAAGGTTATCGCCACGCTCCACCCATGGATCTTCCCCCAAAGATCTAACCTAACTTATGTAAAAGAAGGAAGAAAAAAAACCAAGAAGGCTCAACCAAAGGGCCAAGGAAGAGCCCCCCAAAAACCCTAGAACAGCCTATTTATAGCCTAGGTATCACCCTTAACTCAGATTAGATTTGGGCCTTTGATTTTGCTTAACAGATTTATCAAAGGATCGATTTTTTAGGGGTACAGATCGATGCTTTGAACCCAAAACATTGGATGCGGCCGAGTAGGATCGATCCTTCACAAGGGAAGGATCCATCCTGTGAAATATGGCTCTCTGTCGTCTCTGCTACAGTGCAAGGATCGATCCTTCAAGGAGAGAAGGATCCATCCTTTGTTCTGCGTATTTACGCTTTTGCCATCTGACTGCACCATTGGTACTAAAAATTTCGTAACTTCTTCTGGGAAACTCGGAATCACAAACTGTAAAATTTTCCAGAAACTAGGCTTTCAGAGCTTTCCAACTATATATGGCACATCATCTGGTTCTTCTTGAATAGGTACAGTTTTTATGTCAAAGGTGGCCCACATTTGCTCCTTTGACTTCACAGGTTCTTTATTTGTTCGTTTTTGCACCAAACATGATCTAATTTTCATTGAAGGCTCTTATAGCTGAAATACATCATAGACTATCAAAATAGCATTGCTCAGATACTAACAAGACTTCGTTAAAAGGGTGATTTGTGCACTTTTCACGTCTTATCACACCCCCCAACTTGATCTTTGCTAGTTCTCGAGCAAAGCAAGATAAAAGTAAAAATAAAGCAGTAAACCTAACTAGCCACTTTCGTAGGTCTCACGATTACACTTAGCATGTGTAATAAGCCTTTAAACCCCTGTGTAGCCCTAGTGGAGGAGTTATAGTCTCATGAGGGTTTCCAATGATGATACCCACAAACATCTATACATCCCCTTGAACATATCATCAACACTCCATTATAATACTCATTAATTCCAATGCATCAACTAGAAATAATATCCATGAATATATTCTTTAATTCATATTCACATAAAAGTAGAGCAAATCAAAACATGTCATAACACCGTTCCAATACTTCAACATATTTAATCACGATTCAAAAATAACTTTGACTCTCCAGTGTGTGAATTTGGTTTCACATGTATAAGAATATCCATTATATCCAAGCATTCAACTAGTCAAGATCACAATTCTAAGCAAGCACATATTTTCCACTTATCACATAATAATCTCTGTTCTTTTCTTTTCTTTATTTTTTTTTTCTTTTCACAAGGACATTCAACCGTTTTACGCAAACAACACACCTTGTTAGGCACATTGCTCGGTTATTAAGTATGAAGTCCTTTTTCTCATTGTTAGGAAATTCAACTGTTTGACAGGAATAGAACACTGGTTAGGCATCCTGCCCGGTTACTAGGTTGAAAACCTACACTTTTTATACACATATATTTTTTTTGCTGACAGAAAATTACTTGTGTTCATGTATCTTCTGTGACATGTCATAGAATCGTAAATCTATCCTAGTCTCAGGCTCAGAATCTAACTTCAACTCATCCACATGTGAAAGTGCTCAAGTGCAATAAGATATGTCAAGTTATCCCTAAATCATGGTAATAGTGTTAAAGTATAGAACTCATGTCATGCATAGCTAAATTTACTAAATCTTATATGATGTATAAATTTCTGAATAATTCATCAGATAAATTTTTAAATCAAGCATCTTTATCAATAAGTCTCATAATTTCATTCTTCTAACATAATCCAGGGGATGTATAATAGTTGGTTATTATAAAATAAAGAAATAAACACGAATTCCTAGAATTCTACCCCTCAACTTAAATGTAATTGCCCCCAATTACACTAAGTCATAAAAATAAATCAAAGAATATAGGGTAGAGATAACCTGTAGAGGCTTGATAAGAAAAAGTAACCTTGGTGATAAAAATAAAAATAGATTTGCGTACCAAGGTTAGTCGTGAAAACCAAGTAATGCTGTGATGTCAACCTGCTGGTTGTTGATGTGCATTCCATAACATATACACCCTGTAAAATCAGATAAGGAATACCCCCATGATTGCATTTATGGAAAGTAAAGAATAAGCATAAAAATTGGAGAAAAATTGGGCAGCATTTCCTCTAATTATTCAATAAGCACAAGGGATGTACAAAATTTTCATGACATCTACATTAACATCAACATTTACATATATAGTGCCACATATACACGGGGCACACCCCCAAAGCCAACATCCAATGTATATATCCACTATCAAGATGTTTAAAAGATACAGAAATGGAGCAATGGAGTACAAAAATATGGCCATCCTCCCAGCACAAACCAAGCAAGTCTCACCCAACCAAAAATACAAAACTGACCCCTAGATATAGTCTAACTCAATAAGAACAAGCCCCTGGCACTACATGTGTCTAGGTAAAAGAAACCTAACAGATAAATAATTGAACTAAGCAAGCACAAAGGCGACATGCAAATCGACAAGCTACAAGCACTAGTATCATCCCTGGGGTCTTGGCTCCATAGAGGTAGGGGGTCGGTATGGAACAATGGCAGTAACAACTGGAGGAGGGTGGACTCAGGTGCTGGCGGAGGTCTAGTGGGGTGCGTACGACGAAGCAGTGGGTATGAGAGTAATGTAGGGGCTTTGGGGATGATTGAGTGGAGTAGAATGTTGGTGGAGAGACGTGGAGTGGAATGGAGGTGGAAGGCGAGAAGATCTGGCCGGAAGAGGCGGTGGCGTGCCGGTCGGAGAAGGGGAAACGGAATAGAAACACTGGCTGGACGAGAAAGAAGGGACACAACGGCAATGGAGAAGGGAAAACTATGGCACAAAGGAAAAACGGAAGAGCCGGAGCACGGAACTTCTGTCGCCGGAATCCAGTGAACTCCATGGCAGCCCATGGGTTCCGTAGCCGCAGCTGCCAGAAACAGGGGAGGTGGAAACGAGAGAGAGGAAAGGACGGAGAAACAGAAGAGGTGGCTGACGCAGGGTGGGGTTACGCCACCCAGGTCTGCATGGCTAAACCAGCCGGCAGCGAACGCCGGCGAGCACCAAGCAAAGGAGGATGGCTGGAAGGAAAGAAAAACAGAGCATGGCTGGAATGGAAAAGAAAAATAGAGCAGCAACGGCGAGGGGAGGGAAGAAGAGAAGGGAAGGTGGATGCCGACCTTGGTCACCGGCGTCATTGGTCAAGACTAATGGCGAAAGCCATGGGTGTCGCCGGTGGCTAAGAAACAGAGGAAGCACGGATAGGAGAGGAGGAAGGACACGGAGAGCAGGAAGGGACGGAAGGGAACTTACCGGACGGGAACGGGAATGATGGCATTGGTGGCCACGACCGGAGGAGCTTGAAGACGACGCTGGATATCAACGCCGGAAACGGAAAAGATAAGTGACAAACAGCGCCAGAGGAGTTGGATCGGCACACCGGAGCTTCACAACAGGCATACGGAGAAGGAAACGGCGATGGGGCGGATAAACATCGGACATGACGGGGAACAGGGGTGACGGAGGAGAGGATCGGTGATGTCGGAGGACATAGGGGAAGCTTACCGGCGTAAGAGGAGGTGGTTTCGATGGTGGTAGAGGCCGGAGAAGGTTAGGAAGGAGGATGGCGGAGGTGTGGGTGAAGGTTTGGATGAGCGAAGGTGTCGGAGAGAGCTTGAGAAGCGGTGGCAGTCATGGATGAGGGAGGAAGCTCGCGAGGTGGTGGATGGGTGAAAGGGCACGAGAGGGAAAGAGGATCGATCATTGTCCACGTGGCGACATCTAAAGGCCTCAACTTAAAGCGTGTTTAATAGGCAAGATCGATCTATCGTGATCGAAAGGATCGATCCTACTTACTCAACTGGTCTAGTTTTGAAGGATGGATAGAAAGATCGATCCTGAGGGTACTCTTCCAAAACACTACGCTCTGTCACAATTAATTAACCAACTAGGATCGATCCTACTACTACCCAATGAATGTTATGTGTGGTGCGAAGAAGGATCGATCCTTCCCTCCGTGGAGGATCAATCTTTCTCAATGAAGCATGAAAGATCGCATTACAAACCTAGGAAATAAGCCTCTAATAACATTGCAAAAATACGGACCTCTCTAGGGTGCAGGAATTCAAGAATAGACACCCTAAGCTAATAATTAACACGAAAATCCAACAGCAGAAATTACGGCATTAGCAGACAATCAATCAACAGTAACTTAAAAACACCAAAATCAAACATGCAACTAGTTGGAAAAACAAGCAAGCATGCAAAGAAGACATTTCAAACAACTAGTTAAAAATCAAACCAACGATGGGTTGCCTCCCACCAACGCTTGGTTTACCGTCTCGAGCTCGACACTATGCAAGCTCAACTAAAATTGAATTTGGGTGGTCGATGGTTCCAGGTGAAGAAATACATGGACCGAACAATAGAAAAGACATGCAAACATAATTCATCAAAGATGAAAGACAGGTCCCAAGTAATGAAAGCATTAAAAAATTTAGTCATTGACTAATGACCTTCCTGCAAACCATGTGTTTCAATAAATCTGTCTATCATCATATAGGCTTTTGGTGGCCTATGGTTGAAAGTATAGAAATATATGCATTGAAGGATGAAGATGAGGTGCAAACATGCTTTAGCAAAGAATAAAGGAGAATTCATGGCAAATAATTCATTATAAGCTTTAGGCATTGGCCAATTGTCATCCTGCAGGCCATGGATTTCAATAAATAGAGTCATCATGAACTGGTCTTTTGGTGGCCGATGATTTAAAGTAAAGAAATACATGCTCCGAATAAAAGTAAAGCCATGCAAACATGCTTCATCAAAGAAGAAGGGAATGTTCGTAACAAACAAAGTACTTGAAAGATAAGAAGTCTTGTATAAATCTTTGATGAAGCTACAATCAAATTCAGCATGATCTAAGACATTCGGAAAAACAAGGTTCGGTACCTCACAATGTTCAACAAGTGTGGATGAAGTAAAGGGTAGAGGCTCAAAGTGAGGTTTCCTAAAGGAGGTCTCACAAGGATCATCTAAGTCATCACAGACATCATCCATCACATCAAAGATTGACATGTGATTTTTACATGAAACTTCATCAATATATGCATCAAGATTAGGTAAGTCATCATAAAAATCTTCATGAACCGACAAATTAATATCATAAGAATCCTCCTTCTCAAGGTTTAATATATTCTCATAAAAATGTTTATAGACCGGCGACACAATACCATATGAATTATTATCAAAATAAGGTATCTCCTCATGAAAAGCTTCATAAAATGGCAAGTTGATATCGAATGATTCATCCTCAATATTAGGTATGTGCTCATGAAAAGCTTTATAAATCGGCATAATAACATCATCATGACTTACGGGAGATATCAAATCATGCATGCATTCCTCAATACCATTGTCATCAAGAAATACCGGAGGGACCGATTCATCCACATCACAAATCAAGGTATCATCCATAATCTCACGAGCCGGTAAAACCCCAAAAGGAATCTCTTTTTTTTTTATTAGATAAGCCCGAAGGCTGGGTTACAATGTTAACAAGATGCAGGCATTCAGGTGGCAGGAATAGCCCACCGAGCCCCCGCCGCCACCCTATGGACAGATACATTCATTTCCCTAGGGATGTGCACAAAACAAGAGCTAATAAATTGAGAAGAGGACCACCAGATTTGTTTTAGAACAATCTGTGGCTCGCGTGTATCATAAACATTGGTAAGATGAGCATCATAAGCATTATCATCCACAATAGGAGGCAGTACCTCATTCACACAACCATCAACCTCATCATAATATGAATCCATCAAAGAAGCTATTTGTCCAATTCGGGCTTCTATATTGGCTATTAATTGTGAATGAGAATGTACAATTGGTGTTAATGCCTCAAAAGTCTCACGAACCGATAAAACCCCAAAAGGAATCTTATCGTTGCTTGCATCATAAACATTGATAAGATGAGCATCATAAGCATTATCAATAATATTAGGAGGCACTACCTCATTCACACAACCATCAACCTCATCATAATATGAATCCATCAAAGAAGCTAGTTGTCCAATTCGGGCTTCGATATTAGCTATTACTTGTGAATGAGAATGTACAATTGGTGTTAGTGTCTCAACAGTCTCTAAATCGTTAAGAGGCCTTTCATCTAAAGATGGATCTACTTGTGCTTATAGTTCAAAGGGATTGAGAGGCTCATACCAATGTTGGGATGGTGGGTATTGTGTTTGAGGAAGATAAGATGGTTCAAAGCTAGGTGTCAAGTATTGGTCCGGTATGCTTGAATCTTGTGGTTGAACATTATGAGGATAGTAACCTTGGAATTGCCAATAAGGGTATGGATGACCACTCAGATCCGGATCATAGATGTATGAATGCGAATCATATGTCAGGTTTGAAAAATCATATGTATCATTAACATAAGCGGGTGCATAATTAGATGGTAAAAAATAATTGTTCAATGCGGCACCCGGTGGCATATACTCATCGACCATGTATAAACAATCAAATAAACAAGGACCAAGTCAAAAGTTAGAAATACGTTACAAGGGGCTGATCCAAGCACGAGACTTCCGTCGCCGACCGTAGACCATTGATTCTCCTTACGTCGGCGTCTCGTAACAATAAGAAGATATAGCAATGTAAGTATGAATCTCTTTTTTTCTTTTCTTTTTCTTTTCTTTTCTTTTTCCTTTTTTTAATATATGAAACAAAATTTAAACTAAAGATATTTATAAGGAATATTAGACTAAGCAAAGCAATTCAATCATCTCCTATAGCATTCCCTGGCAACGGCGCCAAAATTTTGATAGAGCTTGAAAAGTGTCGTGGCGTAACAACTCTATTCAAAATTACAAATTTATAATCAAACTACTAACTAACTACTTTAGGGGTAGTGACCAGTGAGTCCGAGTCGAATCCACAGGGAATGCGTATGAAAATAATTAAACTACTAAACTCAATCTAAGTATTCCTACCGATAAGTTGGGAAAAGGTTCAGAATTAAAATTAAACTAAGTTTATACTAAATGATTAATAAATACGAGAAAAAGTACCAGGGAATTCTTAATCAATAACCAGGATTCTACTAGGTCTTTCTAAGAATATAACTAGCTAACTAACCTGAATGGTTTTCCTAATGGTTGAAAAGTGAATGGCTAGTTCTCCTTATCACTCAATAAATTTTGGTTAGGATTCCTTGTTGGCAAGAACAATTACCTAAAAGTCAGTGACCGAATGATCAGCTACGTTCACTGCTAATGAATCCTCTGATTAGGATGAATTAAACGCAAGAAAATATTATAATATGGATCCAGGTGTAAGATCAAGATGGTTCTAGCACCTTGAGGTCGCTAAATAGAATGTATCAAGGATTAGCAGTTAACATAGTGGTTCTAGCACTAGCGTAGTGGTACTAGCACTTACGAGATCCCTAATATTGAATTAAGTTGAATAACGGATTAAGAGTTGATTATAATGGTTCTAGCATTATGTGTAATGGTTCTAGCATCACAAGACTCTTAATCTCGAGAAGAAAATCCTCACATCCATGGTTCTAGCATGGATGTTTTGGTGAGAATCTCTAATCTCAAGCCCAAACATGCTCAAGACCTAGATCTAGGACATGAAGGAACAAATCATTTATCCATAAATAAAATCAACACCAATTTCATAACGAAATTAAGATCAATCCATACAAACGATTCAAGAAGGTGTACCAGCCCTAAATCTTAGAAATCCCTAATAGAAATCTTAGTTATATAATAAGAATTCCTTGGTAAAAGTTTAGCTACTCATCTTTAGAAAGGAGATCAGTTAATGAAGGTTGTCGCCACGCTCCACCGATGGATCTTCCCCCAAAGATCTAACTTAACTTATGGAAAAGAAGGAAGAAAAAAAACCAAGAAGGCTCAGCCAAAGGGCCAAGGAAGAGCCCCCCAAAAACCCTAGAACATGCCTATTTATAGCCTAGGTATCACCCTTAACTCGGATTAGATCTGGGCCTTTGATTTTGCTTACTAGATATCAAAGGATCGATCTTTTAGGGGTACAGATCGATCCTTTGAACCCAAAACATTGGTTGCGCCCGAGTAGGATCGATCCTTCACAAGTGAAGGATCGATCCTTTGAAATGTGGCTCTCTGTTGTCTCTGCTACAGTGCAAGGATCGATCCTTCAAGGAGAGAAGGATCCATCCTTTGTTCTGCTTATTTACGCTTTTGCCATCAGACTGCGCCATTGGTACTAAAAATGTCGTAACTTCTTCTACGAAAGTCGGAATCACGAACCATAAAATTCTCCAGAAATTAGACTTCCAGAGCTATCCAACCATATATGGAACATCATCTGGTTCTTCCTGAGCAGGTACAGGTTTGATGTCAAAGATGGACCACATTTGCTCCATTGACTTCGCAGGTTCTTTATTTGTTCGTTTTAGCACCAAACATGATCTAATCTTTATTGAAGGCTCTTATAGCTGAAATACATCATAGACTATCAAAATAGCATTGCTCAGAGAGTAATCAGATCTCGTTAAATGGGTGATTTGTTTACTTTTCACGTTTTATCACAAAGCTGCGCCTTCTTCCTCTCTTCTTTTTCTTCTTCTTCTCCTCACTGTGACCTTCTTCCCCGGCTCCGACGCCACCCAGACAGCCACGCCGACTAGGCCGCTTAGCCGTGACCTCCACCGCCGCACCCCCCCTCTTTTTTTGTTTCTCTTTCCCTCTTCCTCTCCTACCTGGACTCCAAGAACCCACTCCTATATGCCATACTGTTTGAAAACCGAGTGTTTGCTCTGTTGTTGAAACAGAGGACGTATTGCTAAAAGGGGGGGGGGGGGATGGTGTTGATTGCTTGGTTTAGAGGAAACGGGGAGGTAGCGGAGGGAGGTGTTGTCGCATACGACTGAGAAGCAGAAGATCGCGCTAAGCGTGATAATGTTGAAGACCTGCGGGCTGGAGAACCCTACATGCGGAAGGACAAGGCGTAGCGAATGGCTCCGGCGCTGCCCAGCCAGCCCTGGTCATCGAGGGCCCGGCCAAGGAGTCGAGGCATCCAGTGAATGGCACCAACGGAGGGGAGATCGGGGTCGGTTGGATCTCCGGCAACCTGAAAGTTGCTCGGTCGGTGGACGTTGATGAAGATGAGGGCAAAACAGTCATTTTACACAGTAATCTTAATGGCGTTAGGAATATACCCTCAATATTCCGTCAATTTTCACCGGAGGGGATGGTTAATATTTTCTTAAAGTTTTCAGGGGTACATATGTGAATGTAAAGATTTCATGGGCGCATTTGTAATGTAAGAAGTTTTGGAGGATACAAAAGTAAATATCCCTTAAATTAATAATATGACAAGCGCATTTACCATGGAAAAATCTGCCAGTTAGCATAGGATTTAAATTCCTTTAAAAAAAAATCAATCGCAACATTATTGGCGGATGGATTATCAAAGGTAATGCTAAATATCCGATCTGAGATGTTATATTCTCTAAAGGCAGACATAACTTGCGAATAAATATTTTGACCCGTATGAAGATTATCCATAACTCGAAATGCAATAATTTTTTTATTGAAGCTCAAATTAGAATCAATATAATGCGAAGTAACACGAATATAGCTAAATTTATTTATTCCACTCTATAAATTGAAAGTAAAAGAAACTGAAGTGCTAAGAGAGTAAATTTCAATAAGTAATTTCTGGTTGGTTGCCAAATATGATATCATTCAATCATTTCTAGCACTATTTCTAGAAACTTTAGTAAAAGCTGGTTGTAAATATTTTTTAATAAACTTTTGTAATTTCAGAGACTCCACAATAGTAAATGGCTCTTCCCCACCAATTATATATAAATCCAATCCCTCCCGCATATTAGTTTGGGAATATGTAAATGTACCTAAGCGACCCCCACCTTGTCCAAATCTTGTTTGCAAATTTTGCAAATCGCTCTTGGACCCCTAATACGGGTTTCGGTGTTCAATATCTCTTTGATGTCGAAATTTGCCCAAACCCCAGAGGTTCGAGGTCTTTTGCCACTCCTAGTCGAGCCAGTGCCGCCAGTCCTGGAACTGGATCCACTAGCGCACCCGGTAGCACCACCACTAGTTTTGCCAGTATTTGATACTGAAAGTTGGCTAGAATCAACATCATAATCCGGTATGTCATCCGTATCCGGCAATACTGGCTCATTACCAACGTCGACATCAAAGTTCAGATTTTCAAGATTCAGTTGCTTTGGATCCATTTTTCTGACTTTTGAAATTAAAAACCCAAATTAAAGATAAAAGTAGGAGAGGAGAAGGAAAATCAGAATTTAAAAATAAAATAAATCTATAATAATTTAAAACTTACCTCTTACAATATATATATATATATATATATATTTAATAGTTAAGCATGACAGTGGGGAGAGTACCGGCTGGGGGTGAGAGAGGGTACCAACCTTCGAACCCGGGTCCTTCACAGGACACCCAAGCTGTCACACCAGACAAGCTAGGGGAGGTTGGTTTACCTCTTACAATATTTCCGGCCTCTTGATTGTTCTTTCTTCACTTGAATCACTTTTCCAACTTCTTAAGCTCTTAACAAAACTAGAAGAAAAGACAGAGAGAATAGATTTTGTGAGGATGAATGAAGGGTTGGGGGGCTATTTATAGAGTTTTAGGAATTTTTTTGAATTTTTATAATGACCATAATACCGTTAAAACTAGCCGTTTTATAACCGTTGAAGGGGTATTTTGGTCATTTATAAAAGAATACATTCATACCCTTCCGAAGTAGTCGTTTTATGGCAGTTGATAGGGGCATTATGGTCAAAATTGGAAATAGTAGCCGTTATGTATCAATATTTTTTAATTAAATTAAATTATTTTTTATTTTTTTCAATTTTAATAGGTTATAGTCTTAGGTCAGCCTACGCAGCTAAAAGTTGGCTGATAGCCTATCACTTTAGTCGTTAGATCAAAACCATCAAACAATCCCTGCCAACCATGTAATCACTGCCCCTGTCCCCTACTCCACCTCTCTCCTCTCCCACCGGATCGTGACCTCGGGTCCCCGACACCATTCCCCGCCGAGATCCGACAGGGGCCGACCTCAACCGTCCACCCTCCCCCGGCCAACCCTCGTCGGCTCGCCCTCAGATCTCCCCAAACCTCTATCTCCACCCAACCACCGTCACCACCCTCCACCGGCCCCGGCTACTTCCCTGAGGTCTCCGGCTAAACCCTCTCCTCTGTCCCTTGGATAAACCCTAACTCCACCCCGACCACCGTCACCGCACTCCACCGCCTCCTCGGCCCTTGGATCTCCCCGATCTCCACACTGACCGCTGTTACCAACCTCCACCGGCCATCCTGCCCTTGGAGCTCCCCGATCTCCCGTCCGGCTACCTCCTCGACGGTCTCCAGCTACATCCCTGGGGACGGAGGACCCCGACGCCTTCGGATCTCCGGTAAGGTCCGTCTCCTCTCAGTCTGTCTCTCTTTTTAACTCCAGCCGGTTAAACCCCTCTCTTCTCTCTCTTTCAGGCCGCCCCCCAGGTCCTCTCTCGACCTTCCACTAGGTGGTGACGGTATGGCCCTCTCCGCCCCTCCACAACTCCGCCTCTGATCAACCTCCGCCATTCTCTCTCTTCCCGTCCTTGATCCGACCCCCCACCACTGCAAACCACCACGCCTCCTCTCTTGATGGAGGCACTGGCTCGTGCCCTCAGGCCGTGCCTGGGCGGGGCGCGTGCCAGGCTCGTGCCTGGATCGTGCTCGGGCTAGGCGGCGTGCCAGGCCATGCACGTGCCAGAGAGAGAAGATCGTTAGCTCTTAATTCACTACCCTAAATACATAAAGTACTATGGGCCCTTTGGAGCGGCGTGAAGGCAACACTTGAAACTTGTGATAGAGAACAGAATTGCTTTTGAGTAGATATATATAAACCATTCATATATCAAACGAACAATAATGACCATAATACTTTAAATAAACAATAATAATGCTGTAATTATATAAATCTTAAATCAAAATTATCTAATAGGAACAATTCCATAATGTTCTCATCCGCTCACGAGTCCAATGCCTGTAATTGGACTCAAAACGGATATAAGACGACAAAACTATAGCTATTTAAAGAGAGTTGTCACATAAAAGCCCTCCAAATTATTAGAAATCTAAGCAGCAAAAAAATCTATAAGCAATAAAGTTGAAAGCAGTAAATACTATAAGATACGAAGTGTTATCACCAAAGCTCACATGTCCACCTTGAAATGAACCGGGTGATGGGTCACGAAATATGGACAATTCACTCATGTAACTTGACTTTGTTAGTTCTCAAGCAATGTATTTCTAATAAGTTTCATAGTATTTCAGGTACAAGAGCTTACAATGGGAGTTGCGCTGATTCTGTGCCAAAAACAAGTAATTTGGGCACATTTTGGACTGTTTGGATTCATCCAGACTTAGATCAGATCTATCCCGACTTAGTCGGATCGATCCCAAATCTTATCCAGGAAGCTCTACTCAATGCACCCGTTGGGATCGATCTTAGACAGAATTGATCCCAAACTCCTTTACAGAAGCCAGTTCTCAACGTTCCCGTTTGGATCCATCAAAAGCTAGTTTGGATCGATCCAAAGTGGCCCATCCAAAGCCATTCTTTCAACCTACCAAATGGAATCGATAGTTTGGATCGATCCCAATCTGCCGAAGGCCTAGGGCCAAGTAAGTTTGGATCTATCCAAGCCTTCTTGGGATCGATCCAAAATCTGCTAAATGGAGAGATTGAGCGGCTCAAATTACATCCGAGGGAGGAAATGTTGAAGGCGATAAATAGAAGACTTAAAGCTCTCATTTGGGACATTCTTGGAGTGGAGAAGGCCAAGGAAAGGGCCAACCTTAATTTGGGAAAGAAGGGAGCTCTCTGTCACGCCCCGGCTTAGAAAACTCATTCGGATCGGGACGTGAGCAAACCTAAACTACAATCCAACATGTCATGCACAATTTACAATTTTCACAGCTAATTTAATCAATTTAATCACAAAGCCATAATATGAAGAACTAATTATTACAATTCTCAATTTACATTAAATAATGATATAAACTCTTTCAACTACAACAATTGGGGCTTCATATAAATTCTTCCTCGAGTTCGACAATTTATACATCAAGATTTAGAAATTAAAAATAAAGCTGCAAATAAAAGGATGTGAGATGATGAGACGACTTCTCGAGCTCATGCACCACGAGAAGAAACAACACCTCCAAGATCGTAATCACCTGAAGATGGGGGGACTACGCCTGTACCTACAAACGCAACCCGATTAGGGTGAGCAACAAAGCTCAGTAGGGATCTACTCTATGACGCATACAAAGGAGGGGCAAATACAACTGTGTCATCCTTCGCTTAAGTCTAAGGAGTGACCCAATGTCTACATCGGCCTTATCGATTCCCCGAGGGCTACACCACCCTCACCCAACAATGAAACAAGGGGGACAATCTGCTACGGGTACGGAAATAGGGTTCGCACATCATCGCTGCACTCACCGCCGACCCTCATCATCTAACCACCTCTCGTACGGGGAAACAAGTTAGGGAGATCGGGCACACTCACAACCTTAGCACTTGGCTCGGGAGAACTGACACGGCCTCTACACCTCAAGCAATGCAATATTTCAGTTTAACTACATAACAATTCTCGACATATAGCGTAATCGAATCAGAGACAAGAATCGCGTTGTAGACCACATTCTACCCAAGCCCGCCCCTTGGGCTAGATCGGGCGTACTTGAGTCGCATGGATCTGCGAAATATCTATTCGCCCACGTCGTAACCTTATGCTTCTAGTGCAACCAAATGCATGAATGATCCAGCACATAAATAGAACATAAATAGAGTTATAAGCATGCAACAAATGCCACATCAACGTACACGACCAAGCATAGCTCAACGCTAGCTAAAGGAAAACATAACATAAACATAATAACATTTTAAGCATACTAGGGGACACAAATACGATTAAAGCCACGAAGGGCACAACAGCCACACACGCATCCACGAGGCCCACCAGCCAATCCAAGCATTTCATTCCAATAAGTATTCAACACGGCACACCTTCGGCCACTTAAACTAAACATGAATTTAACATGCAATTAGGCACACCATCAGCCATTTATGCAACTAAACATTTCCAAGGTGCATCACTCCCTTGGTTCACCCATAACACTATGTAAGGCTCGGCCAAAAGGGCATAATAGATATAGGTTCATATACATAGTAGGTAGCATGGCACATTCAAGTACAAAATCCCAAATTACACGAAACAAGCAAAAGATGGATATGCCATAACTTTCACTAAATCCATCGAATTGACATAAAAATTGGCATACATACTCATCAACATGCCCCGAATCACATATACGAAAACCTTGAATTTACTACCTACAATCAGAATTAACAAAATCATCATAATGACCTCCAAATTCCTCAAAATAAAATCAAGATCAGTTCTATTAAGCATTAAAAACAATGTATCCAAAAATCGACTCAAACGGATATCGAAAACCCACTTAAATTCCTAATTTCTAATGAAAGGTTTGTTTGATCACAGATCAGGAGATAACTCACCATAGTTTGTATAAAAATCAGAAAATTATGAAACAAACAGGATATGAAAGTAGACTTGAAAATGTCAAACTTTTATCCAAAACTACATGAGATTACGCATAAATTATCATGGAAATCAGGTATGAACAGACATGTTTAAGTTAAAAGGGGAAAACCGAGAAAATCCGGGAAAAGGATGATTAAAACCTAATCAAAACACATCCAAACGCTATGATGCCATAGCAAGATGAAATCCAAGCCTAGAGAAGCATGCCAGCGGAGGGAAATACACAAACAACCCAATAACCACACTAATATAACCAAAACTGAGGTTTAGGGGTGGAATCTCTACCTTAATCACACTAATATTCTTCCAATCTTCACTAATCCAACCTAGGGTGGCGTAAATTGGTCTTCCCCAACGTCGTCACCATCTCAAGCTCTCTCTCTCTCTCTCTCTCTCTCTCTCTCTCTCTCTATGGACCAGAACTGAAGAAAGAACGAAAAGAGAAGAAGAGGAGAAATAAAATGGGAAGAGAGAAAAGAGTTGTTTAAATACAACTTTTGGAAGTTTAAGTGTTGAGGGTCGATATGAAGGTCGACCGTGAGATGGTACAGATGTTGAGATTTGGTTGGCGGACGATCCATACATCGACCCTGGGAAGTCTTTTTGGTGTCTGAGGTGTACGGTTAATATGACGGTCGATGTGACAATCGACGGTGAAGTTTGGAGCGACAGTTGATATGAATATCATTCACGGTTGGGCTAATTGAGTTGTGATCAAAGAGTTTCGTCAATAATGGTGACTGCAAATCCCACTCCTAGGTTTGTATACTACACAAATATCATTCACGGGGCCGTGTGTGTACCAGTGCGTGTGATATCCAACTCCACAAGGGCAAATTACCAAACCACCCTTTCGACACGTTTGGTTTGCACAAGGAATGGAAGACGGATTGTGAATAAAAGCTGGAAAGGAGTTGAGATGGGAATGAAGAGTGGAATGGGAATGATGCGGCATGTTTTAGTGTCTCTTCATGTATTCTCTAGTTATCCTCTTGTCTTCTTATCTAGACATTATAGATTCACAGTTTCTTAAGCTTACATGAATCCCTGAAAGAAAGTAAGTGTTTCTCAAAGGTATACTTTATCTTCGATTTCATAGCTTGTCTTCGGGGTAATGTTAGCACAACCTATCGCCTCTAAGCATAAAATATCTCATCGGCTATTTACAAACCATGTTAAAACCATCTTATAAATCTCTACTATCAATCACCAAAATCAAGTAGGTCTATTAATACGTCAAGAAACTCTGTTCCCTCAACTCTTTTATCATTAAAATCAAATCTATAAGATCATGTTTAGAATAAAAATACAAGATTCAAACTAGAAAAATACAGAGATGATATCCTAAAGCTTCATGAGATCCCTAAGCATAAGAATCAGCCACTCATCTTGGGGATGGATGCCATAGGTTTGATGAAGAACTCTAAGGATCGAAGCTGCATCTCCGCCGTCTTCAGAAACACTAATATGCTCTTTTCTCTTTATAGGGATGATGAATTTTCGGCCAGAAAACTCCTTTTATAGGGATAAAGTCGGCCAAAGTGGTAACACATCAAGTAGGATTGTATGTATTTTTAATATTTCTAAAATTAAGTTTCTGCCCGACCGATCGATCAATCGTATGATCGATTGATCGTCACTATTCAGCGATCGATCGTCTGGGGCCAATCAATCAGTTCTCGCCCGTTGGATTGGTTCTCTAGACGATCGATCTGGACGATCGATCGACAGAGCCGATTCGTGTGTTTCAATGTCATCTTTCGATTATGCAATATCCAGAACATTGTCAACATCATTATCAGATTCATAATCTTTCAAAATATCAGATATTTTATCAAAAATCATAACATATAATCTAGCATCAACACATTATGTCAAGGTATCAACATTAAAGCATTCATCATCCTCAGGCTCAAGCAAACATGCAGTTGTAATTATATTCAGCTTAACATGCATGTGACCAAAAGAAACATCTATCACACCAGTTCAACAGTTTATACAGGCATTCGTAGTAGCCAAGAAGGGACGTCCTAGAATAATAGGCACAGTCTTTAATGGATCTATCGGCTAATTGCAAAATCACTAGTGTCTGTTTAAGTTCTCCCATCCCAAATTCCTTGTAAAGGTAATGGGGCATAAGGTTAACACTAGCACCTAAATCTAGAAGGGCACCATCAATATGGTAGTCTCCTATACAACAGGGTATGGTAGGGGTACCAGGGTCGTTCAATTTGAGTGGCGTATCATGTTTCAAAATCGAACTAACTTGGTCGGTAAGAAAAATCCTTTTAGAAACCTTAGATTTAGCCCGGCGTTTATGGGCGCATAGATCCTTTAGAAATTTGGTATAAGAAGGATTCTGTCTGATGTCATCAAACAAAGGTATGTTGATATTGAATTGTTTGAAGGTTTCAAGGATCTTTTCGGCACTTTTTCGGGCTTTTATGGTTGATGATGGATCTTTAAGAGCTATTGGAAAACGCACTTTTGGAATGTATTTAGCTGGATCGGGCTTATTCGAATCAGTTGGATCATAATCAGGTGGGAGAAGAGAGTCATCTCGGATTGGACGATGGATCGGCTGGGAGACCGATCGATCATCGGACGGATGATGGATCGATCGGCTGGTTGGTTGGCCGATCGATCGTCCGTACTGGTAGGTTCACCTATTTGATTATCTACTGTTTTGCCACTTCTGAGGGTCACAATGGCTTTGGCACTTTCATAGTTTTGGCTTTCTATGCATTGCTGACCTCTAGGGTTGGTCACAGGTTGACTTGGCAAGTGTCCTTCCTCCCTTTTGGCTATAGTGTTAGCAAGTTGACCCAATGAATTCTCAAGTTTAGCAATGGATTGGGTACTAGAATTACATTGGTTCTCTATTCTAGACACATAATTTTGCATTTTGAACATTTCAGTTGTCATTATTCCACTAAGATTTTCATTCATGGCAGTCATGGCTGAAAGGAGGGAACCAAATGTGGGTTCAGAGGTGGAGGGGCTGAATTTGATTATGGAGGGTACCCTGGGTTTGAATTTGCAGAAGGTTTTGGTGGGTACTTGGAAGCAGAAGGATTAAATGTATTGTTTTGTCCTTGAAAATTACTTGACTATTATGGCTTCCAACTAAAATTAGGATGGTTTCTCCAACTTGGATTGTAGGTATTGAAATAAGGGTTGTTCTGAGGTTTGGAAAAACCATAAGTTGCATTAACATGTTCCTGAACAAAATCATGGAAATTGGGAGCTAAATGACAACCAATTATAGAATGATTAGAACTAAGGAAAAGGGCACATGTCTCAAGAGAAGTGTTAGGCAATTGTTGAGCAAGAGTCTGATATGTTTTCAACTGATTTAAATACTTAGTTAAGAGGGCTACTTGTGCGGAGAGACTTTCGAATTTAGAAATTTCATGAATTCCCCGAGAATTACGAACAGTGGTAGTCTGAGTCCTAAAAACTGAGGCATTGTGTTGTGAATTTTCAGTAAGGTTATCATAAATTTTCCAAAGAATAGTCCATGGCTTACTAAGAACAACACCCCCACAGCAGGCTTCGACCATCGTTTTATAACGATCATTTAGACCATTATAAAATGAATGGGCTAACTGCCACTCAAGTACCTTATAATGGGGACACTCTCTAAGAAGATCCTTAAATCTTTCCCAGGCTTCATGAAACAGCTCATCTTTATTTTGTTTAAAGGAGATAATCATTGTACGATAATTTTGAGCTTTAATGATAGGGAAATATTTTTTAGGAAAGCATCTTGAAGTTGGTCCCATATTGAAATCGAATTTGGAGCTAAGGTTTGAGGCCAATGTTTAGCCTTGTCTTTTAAAGAGAAAGGGAAAAGTTTGAGTCTCAAGGCATCATCATTAAAGTGCTCAAGTTTAAACATGGAAAGAATTTCAAGGAAACTAGCAATGTGTCTATAAGGGTCCTCATTTTGACGCCCATAGAAAGAAGGTAAAGTTGTAATCCAGTTAGGCTTAATCTCATAATGGGCAGCAGTAATTGCTGGTGGGTTGATACAAGAAGCAGAGGTGTAAGGTCTAGGTAGGAAGTGGTTCTTAATTGAGACTTCTCTATCATTATTGTGGTTCCCGCTTCCCCCACGGTTCCCATTATTGTTTCCTTGTGTTGGGTTCATTGTGTAGAATGAATCAAGAGGTAGCTAAGGGATTTCAAGTTTTTCAGCTCTTTGGCGAAATCATTCCCTACGAATAGCTCTAAGAGTACTTTCACTCTCAGGGTCACAAGGTGTCAGAGGGAAACTTAGGGCTCTTCTACCTGAATGCCACGTGGATGATTGATCGGCGGTATGGCTGATCGATCGGTTTCTTCGTTCACTTAGAACCTGGAGAACAGGGATGAGGTGGCCATTAATGAGCTTTCTCGATATCAACATTTCGAGACAATTGATCGGTGGTCTGGTTGATCGATCATTGGTCCCAGGAACGCAGGCCAACTGCACAGTTCTGACCGGTCGGATTTAAGTCTGACCGATCGCTCCAGGAGGTGCACAGGCTTCCCCTTCCAAGAAAAATTCTGCTTTAATCCTACAAAAATTCCAAACATTGTAAGAAAAATCCTAAAAAGTTTAAAATAAAGAAAGTGAGAAAAAATAAAAAGAAAAATCTAATTAAGCTAAGAAAAAGAGTAAAGTGAAATCAACTACTTTCGTCTCAAATCAGCAAAGTTAATCCTAGGTAACGGAGGCAAAAACTTGATCGTCCACAAACGTGTCGTTAAATCGTGCGTACTCTTAGTTTGAAAATTTATAAACCCTTATTTTAATATTAAATTTAAAGGATAGTATAATGATGAAATACGGGGTTGATCCATTGGGGAAAACTATTGATATAATCAACGAAAGAAAAATTAAATCTCAATACTCTATTCTAAAGCAACAAAAGGGTTTATTGGTTTTAGAAATTTAGTAATAAAAACTTACTAAGGAAGCAATGGAAATTAAGATTAAGATCAATCAATGAGAGAAAAACCTAGGGGTGACTCAATATACTTTAGTGTCTCTTCTTGTATTCTTTAGTTATCCTCTTGTCTTCTTATCTAGACATTATAGATTCACAGTTTCTTAACCTTAAATGAATCCCTGAAAGAAAATAAGTGTTTTTCAAAGGTATACTTTATCTTCAATTTTCATAGCTTGTCTTCGGGGAAATCTTAGCACAACCTATCGTCTCTAAGTATAAAGTATCTCATCGGCTATTTACAAACCATATTAAAATCATCTTATAGATCTCTACTATCAATCACCGAAATCAAGTAGGTCTAAAAATACATCAAGGAACTCTGTTCCCTCAACTCTTTTATCATTAAAATCAAATCTATAAGATCATGTTTAGAATAAAAATACAAGATTCAAACTAGAAAAATACAGAGAAGATATCCTAAACCTTCATGAGATCCCTAAGTATAAGAATCAACCACTCATCTTGAGGATGGAAGCCATAGGTTTGATGAAGTACACCAAGGATCGAAAATGCATCTCCGCCGTCTTCAGAAAACCTCCTTTTATAGGGATAAAGTCGGCCAAAGTGGTAACACATCAAGTAGGACTATATTTTTAATATTTTTAAAATTAACTTTTCGCCGGACCGATTAATCGCTCGTATGAACGATTGATCGTCTCTATTCATCGATTGAACGTTCGTATGGCCGATCAATCTTCCAACAGTGCTTTTCCAGCCAACTTCATCTTACTAATTCTGAAATTTTTGTACAGATTTTGGCGAAGCTTTCGACATGAAAGTTGTTCGTGTCAGTGTCTTATAGCAGTCCTCCAAATTTCAAGAATCTATGGGAATTACTATGAATTCTTTCCAAACTGACAGCATATGAGCGTATTTTCAGCATATTAACATTTTTTTTCGTATTTTCTATCTTGAATTTTCATTAAACCTGAAATCAACTAAAAAACTATCAAATACAAACACCCTCGGGTCAACAAAGATAAATTAAGGGGTCAAAGTATGAATATTTCATGACTCATCAGTTGGACGCCACCATGGCTTCCCCTAAGCTTTTAACTTATTTAATTAATTTTTCGGAATTAGCAAACCTCAATAAATCCGATAACCCAATAGATGAATTTCAGAAAATCTGAAAACCCAACCAAAAAATCCGAAAAAAATCTATTAAAATCCAGGGAAAAACTTTTACATCACAGGAAGAACCATGAGCTCTAAAAAATTAATCCTTAATTTCAGAATTAACTAAATCCGAAAATTGTAATATGATTTCAAAAATTAGAAAATACCTTTACTCTAAAATCCAAAACTTAACCATAATTGCATTTTAATTTCTATGAGCGGATAGGGCAAAACCATCGCTCTTGATACCAATTGTTAGCATAATATTACTTTATAGGCTTGGATCAATGCCCTATGTCCATGTAAAATAATTGTAATGCGGAAACATAAAACATACCCGTAAGTCATGGTGCATAATATACGATAATACCTTCAAGTCTTCTTATCCATCATCGTAGTAGTTGAGCACTCTCGAACAGCCTATGTAAGCCCACTATGGAGGAAGGATCGTGAAGTTCTCTCTCATTGCCACCTGGCTTTGAGAGGATTAGACCATTTAGCCAAGGGGAATCTGGAATTGGGGTGGTTCGACCTCATTCATCAGGTGAACTAGACCATTTGGTGTCCCAGGGTGTGGCTGCACCACCCACATAGGTGCAATCTAAGGTAGCTTGCGCGGACCAAGTAGCAGATGTGAGGACCCGTACCTCCAACCTGGTCCGACCGCTTTAGGTCGAGGGTCTGGGTTTGTGGTTTGACTCGGTTGGCCTTGGGATGCGATCGGTTGATCGCATCGCTGTTTTTGACCCCAATGGCATTTTGGTAAATATGCTCTCTGGTGGTCTGTTTCAGACCCGCGTTGCACACATGGCCTTTGATTGATGTATGTGTTTGATTAGAACCTTTAGGGTGCGTCCGATCGGAAGATCGGAGCTCAATCGGGAGAGATCGAATCAGATGGCTGTGATGGATTCCAACTTTCTATTTAAGCCTTCCTTCTCTCTCTTTCTTTTCTTTTTCTTTCTTCTTCTCCTGCGTTCTCTCTTCTTCTCTCTCTCCTGCAGCTGAGCAAGGGCTCGAAGGCGCGGCTTTCGAGAAGCGAATTCCGGCGATCGGAGTTGGAGAATGCGTGGAGGAGATGCCCTATCTCATCAGGTAGGTGTTTTTATCTCGATCTTAAGATCGGGTTCTCCTAGGATAGGTTTAATGCCTTTTCGCTGTAGGAGTACTTATTAGAATGTTGTGTAATTTGTTGTGCATGTGTTATAGATGCTTTGAAGTTTTCCTACCTTGCGATTTCCGTATTTTATCGGCTGAATCTTGTATTGTCGCCGTTTATCGGTTTTCGGCCGTTTTGACCTAAATTGGAGATTTAATCGTCAAAAAATGTGATTTCTTTATACCATTGGATTCCCCATCAAGGATTACACTTGCTTGCAAAATCTCTTTGTGTTCCAACTTGATTTGATCCTTCAAATCCAAGAAATTGGATTTCCGGCACTGTTATGATGAAATGTGCCTAAAGCTCGACGGTCGATCGGTGCATCGACCATCAAGTATTGATTTGCATCTTTCGGGCCTGACGGTCGACCGTCGGATCGACCGTGGCATCGACCGTCGGATCGACCGTGGCCTCACGGTCGACCGTAGGATCGACCGTCGCATCGACCGTCGGGCTCTGTCGGGATTTTAGCTTCCCAGGGTCGATGCATGGACCGACAGCGGGATCTTCTCTTTTCGCCATTTACCTGACGGTCGACCGTCGCATCGACCGTCAGGCGCTGTTTGGTTTTGGGCTTCCCAGGGTCGATGAGTGGATCGACCGTCGCCCCTTTGGTTTTCTTCGCCTTGGTCTCACAGTCGACCGTCGCATCGACTGTGACATCGACTGTGACATCGACCGTGGCCTCACGGTCGACCGTCGGATCGACCGTCGGATCGACCGTCGCATCGACCGTGGGCCCTTGAACAGCGTTTTCTAATTTTTCTCAAATGGCTTTCAATTGTGATTGATCTTTAAACATGTTGGGAAGTTTAGAAGTGGATTTTGGAGGGTATTCAAAGGATTTCTATCGAGTTTGAGGATCGATTCGAGTAATTTCCGTTTTGGGCAAATCTATGGTTTTGATTGCATTTAATACATGTTGGATTGTAGTTAAATGTTTATTTGATTGCCTAACCATTAGCTAGCTATGAGTGCTAGCTAATGAGGAATTGTGGAACCTTAGCCTGTTATCGGCGAGTGCCGAGGGCTATTGTATAACTGTGGCCAGTTACCTACGGGGTAACTGTGGAACCTTAGTCTGTCAGGTGCAAGAGAGCACTGAAGACTATTATATACCTGTATATAATGCTTTGCTCAGATCTTTGTTGGTTAGCATAGTTTATCTGTATTTGAGGCCTTTGCTATGCTTACCCTTTGGCTAGCTGTAAGCTATGCCTAGCCCTGTATGATTAATGACATCTTGTTGCATGTTTATATCTTGTTATCTGTGCCTGAGCATTCCATGCATCTTGTTTGCATTAGAGGCATTTGAGGTTAGGCGGGCGATGGTTTGGGTCGCCGATCCAAGGCTCTTGGGTAGCTCGGATCTAGCCTTAGGGCCGTGGCTGGGTAGTCAGGTTTAGGGTGTGATTGTATGATCAGGTCTCTTGTGATTAAGGATTTGCAATAGTTGACTCTGATCATTGGTTGAGGTTTAGAGGTCGTGTTGGTATCCCAAGGCCAAGGGCTAAGGAAGGTCGTCGGTGCCCCTGACATGGTCCCCAGGCAGTGGCTTCCTGCTGGGTAAGGGTGATCCTACTGGTTCTTGTTCTCTGTTTTCCTCCCAGCGTGTTTGGTTGATGTATCCCAGCGTGGTCGGTTGAGAAGAGTAGGATCCTTGGGGTAGTCGGCAGGGGTCGTGGAACCCCGTGGCATTCCTTAGACTTGAGCGGGGAGACAACACTGTTGTTATTTTCCTCCTTTCAGTGTGCCGTAAAGTAGAACCCTACTGAGCTTATTGCTCACTCCTACCCGGGCTGCGTTTGCAGGTGCAGGCACCAATTCTTCTTCAGTAGAGCCGGCGAGATTAGCTTTTGGAGACGCGACTACATCCAGAGGTGCTTGAGGTTGCTGGAGGACGACTATTGTACTTTTGATAGATTTTGTAAATTATGTACATATTTGAGGACTTTTGGGATTATTTGTATAATGTCTTTCCTTGGAGAATTTTGTATCAAATCTTGAATAGTACAACTTGATGTATATGAATTGAATTTCTGTCTCACCTTTGGAATATAATTTGTTTAAGTTCTTCTATAATTCCGCATTGTATCGCGCCAATTGGAGATGAATAGTGTAGGTTTCTCCTCACGCCTTTTCTGGGTCGGGGTGTGACAGCAGAGGTGCGTCCCGACCCTACAGCAGGAACATGAGGTGTGCTGCATGGTAGTAGGATGGGGCAGACGTGGAATGCCATGCATGAAGGCTCAGGTGAATCCTTAGTTAGGCACAATTCCTCCTTGGTTCTCTTGAGAAGGGTGATGGAGGGTGATCCCGTGGGAGGTATGGAGGAAGGCTCATCTTCCCACAAAGCAGAGGCACCCCCAAAGTGTAGATGATAGTGGCGTCAATGGAGGTCTCAGAGTAAGGCCACCCTCAAGATACCCATGTTGAAGACCATTGACTGGAATTGCAGGGGGGGTGGGGGTAGAGAGAGTGGTTGACATATGTGGGGGGTGTAATTAGAGAGTTGGCGCCGGATCTAGTCTTCATTATTGTTGTCTGTGTTGTTGAGGAGGGCCTATTGACTATTAGCCAGCGGCTGTGCTGGCGTTGGGGAACCTCCCTCATCCTTGCTGAGGGGCGCAGTGGTGGAATCTTGGTAGTATGAAGGAGGAATTTGGGGCATGTGGATTTTGTGTATGGCATCTCCTAGGCCATCCACGGGCTTGTTACGATTTATAATGGTTTGCAGGTTATCTTCTTTGGAGTCTATGGAGCGCATTCTGTGCGCGAACGAAGGGCTCTTTTGGAGATGTTGGGTAGGGTGAATGGTATTGGGTTACCTCATGTGCTCAGGGGGGACTTTAATGCGATCGTGGCGCCTTATGAGAAGCGGGGAGGGCGACGTTTTGTTGTGTCCTCTTAGTCGAGGGAATTCTTGGACTTCATCACTGCCAACGATATGGTGGATGTGGGGTTCTTGGGTAGCACGTTCATTTGGGGCATGTTTGGCGCGCCCCAGATCCAGCGAATCTGTGGGATCCACGCGTTTGGATCTCGCGGCGGATCCCGAGCGGATCCTTGTGTTCGCGCGATTCGCGCGGACGCTACACGTGGGATATGCAGGAGCAGATACATGCGGATACCATTCCACGGGTACCATGGATCTTGCGCGCCAAACGAGCCCTTGGTGTAATGGACTTCCTGATTGCCGTCGTATCTCGGAGAGAATCGTGTCCTCTGCAGTAGCTTAGCGGGGGAGGCTCTTGGCAGGATGGAGGTGAAATATCTTAGTAGGCAGGGTTCTAATCACTGCCCACTAGTCTTGATTATGGGAGCGGAATAGCATCAGGGGGGGGGGGGGGGGGGGGGAGGGCTGGCCTGTTTCATCTACAACAACATTGGCTTGATGATGATCGATTCAAGGCTCTGGCGAGGAGGACATGGGTGAGGGACCTACAGGGATCTCTGCAGTACAACTGGGCGACCAGAATTAAATTGATTAAGATAGCAGTTAAAGAGTTGAACACTAGGGAGCTTTGTGATCCATTCCGGCGTCGGACTCCTCTGGAGGAGGCAATTCTAAGGATGTACTTGAAGGAGGAACACCAAGGGTTTACGTTGGTGGAGGAAGGGGAGCTCCGGTCTCTGGAAAAGCAACATGCTGCTGTTATTACATTACAAGAAAGGGCTGTGGCGCAGCGTCTACGGAAATATTGGGTAGTCACGGGGGATAGGAATTCAGCTTTCTTTCATAAGCTTGTTTCCTCAAGAACCCATCGATCAAAGGCGAAAGAGCTTGTAGTGGGGGATGGTGCTATGGTGTCTTCAAATGAGGAGATGGGGATGGAGTTCGCGTGTTACTTTTCTGAGCTCTGGACAGATAATGGGATCCATGTAGAGGGCGATCTGCTTGTGTTGTCGCAGGTGTCGAGAGAGCACAGGGAGTTGCTATGCCGATTTGTTTCTGAGGAGGAGGTCAAGGAAGCTATTCTCATGCTTGGGAAGATTAAATGCCCAGGGCCAGACGGAGTGCCAGCCGAGTTCTACATGAAGAATTGGTCTATTGTTGGAGTGGAGGTTACTGCTGTAGTTTTGGCATTCTTTAGAACTTGCTCCCTTCCATCTGGATGGTGTGAAACATTTGTGTCTTTTGTTCTGAAGTGCGTGAACCCTAGGGTGATTAAAGACTTCCGGCCGATTAGCTTATGCAATGTAAGTTGTAAGATTGTCTCTACAATTCTTTTGCGAAGATTGAGAGAGGTACTAGGAGATGTAGTCGGGAATGAACAATCGGCGTTCATAGCGGGTAGGTCTATACTTGATAACATATGTGCAGCCCAAGAATTGCTACACTCCAAGGAGGTCGCACCACTGTCGAGAGCGGCCATGGTTGTCAAAATAGATCTCAGCTCTGCCTATGACAGAGTGCGGTGGGTGGCATTGAAGAAGGTTATGTGCTGCATGGGTTTTCCCACGTTGTGGGTGTCATGGGTCATCACGTGCGTGACCTAGCCAAGCTTTGTCTTTGTAGTGAATGGGAGGATCTCAGGCAGAGCGAGACCACAACGTGGGTTGCGACAGGGCGATCCACTCTCACCTTATTTTTTTTTGTTGATGCAGGAGGTCCTAGCCAAACTAATTTCAAGGCCGGGGGTGGGCATACGGGGTATGCAACCGAGACGAGGTGGAGGGAGATTCTCACACCTTCTCTACGCGGACGACTGCCTATTTGCTTTGGACCTAGATCCTATGGAGGCTCGGAAACTCAAGTTGTTGTTGGCTAGATTCAAGACTATTTCCGGGCTTGGCATCAATCCAGCAAAATCTAGCGTGAGGATCTCACCAATGGTACCTCTGATAAGAAGTGAAAAGTGCACAAATCACCATTTTAACTGGGTCTCGTTAGTGTCCGAGCAATGCTATTTTGTTTGTCTTCTCCCCATTTCAGGTATTAGGACCCTCAACTAAGATTAGATCAAGTTTAGTGCTAAAACAAACAAATAAAGAACCTGCAAAGTCAAGGAAGTCAAAGAAGCAAAAATGGGCCATCTTTGACATCACAAATGTACCTGCTCAGGAAGAACAAGATAATGTGCTATATATGGTTGGAAAGCTCTGAAAGTCTACTTTCTGGGAGTTTTTACGGTTTGTGATTTGAAGTTTCCTAGAGGAAGATATGCTATTTTTAGTACAGAGGTGCAGAATAAACAGTTTCGGAAAACTAGATCGATCCGAGCTAAACCAGATCGATCTTGGTGGGGAAAATTCCAGTTTCTAAAGTCATTCGAGAGAAGAAGATCGATCTGATCCCAAAGAAGATCGATCTGGGTTAGCGCTGCGGGAAAAATAAAAGGAAACTGACTAATCCAAGTTAGGGTTTGTCTTAGGCTATAAATAGCCTTCTTTGGGGGCGTTTTGGCAGCCTTCCATGGCCGAATTTTTCTCATCTCTTAGGGTTTTTTTTAGTTTCTTTTCCACAAATTAGGTTCGATCTTTGGGGGAAGATTCATGGGTGAAGCGTGGCGACAACCTTCATCAACGGATCTTCTTCTTGAGATGAGTAACTAATCTCTAGCCTAGAGATTTCTATGATGTATTAGAGAATCTATCTAGGGATTGCTATGGATTAGTGCATGTATTTGTTTGATGGTTTATAATGGATTAATCTTTTATTGGTATATCTTTTTTGTGTCGATTTACATGGTGGATGAATGCTTTGTTCTATTGTGCCCTAGGTCTAGGCCTTGTGTATGTTAGAGGCTAGGATTGGGATCATTTCATGATGCTTTCATGCTAGAACCATGTTTGATCTATGTTTATGAATCCTAAACCCTAGATTAAGATTATAGGAGTGCTAGAACCACTACCTTTGTGATAGAACCATTGAGACTTATATTCTTAACCTATCATTCATTTCTTATTATTATTGATGTGGCGACCTCAAAGTGCTAGAACCACTTTCATTTATTCACCAAATATCCATTCGTTGATGTTGGTCATTTCGATGAAGACTTCTTATGAATCTTTGTTGAGCGGTAGGGGTTCTAGCCATTCACCTATCGACTAGTTAAAACCATTAATGCTTAATTGAATTGCTCTTATCCTATGAAGACCTAGTTAGTTCTTTATTATTGATTAGAAATCTCTTGGCCATTTATCTTATTATTATTTCAAATTAGTTTAATCTTAGTTAAGAATAATTTAAACCAAAAAATCATTTCCTTTATCAATCTTTTGATTTAGAGCTATACAAGGTAATTATACTTAACACTTCTTTTCCCTGTGGATTCGACTTGGACTCATTGCTATCTACCCACAAAGTAGTTAGTTAGAGATTCAGATTATAAATTTCTAATTTTGGCGTATTTGTTAAAATTACGACACTTTTCAAGGCGTGTCAACCTCTTAAGAGGCGACAGGTCATTTGTAGAATCCTTGGCATTGGAGAGGCAGCCGGAGTATTGGAAGTATCTAGGTACTCCGATCAGTGGCAGGAGGCTTAGAGGACCGGACTTTGGGGAGCTTATTGACAAGTTAGTCCTGAAGATCTCCTTCTGGAAGGCTGCGATGCTATCAGAGGCAAGGCGGGTTACTCTACTGAGATCGGTCATGCAGGCCATTCCTATGCATGCCATTCTGTCTTCGTTGGTGCCAGTATCTATGGTGCGCAAGATGGAGACATTATGCCGAGCGTTCCTTTGGAGGGAAGCGGGATCAATGTCTCGTGTGCAGTGGGAGGAGGTTTGCAGGCCAACTGAATTGGGTGGGCTAGGCATCCGCAACCTTGTTCGGTGGCAAAGGGCTCTACATATGAGAAGGGCTGCGAGATTCTTGGAGGGGAAAAGCGCAGCTTGGGAGACAGTTACTAGAGATAAGTATGAATGGAGGGGGCTCATGCCTTCACGCCCTTGATCCAGACCTTCATCTATATTCTGGAAATTCATCTGTCGCGCATCAGAGGAGCTCAAAACATGCTTAAGATTTACCCCGGCTCCTAGCAGCACCATTGATCCAATTGAGAGAATGGTGGGTGGGGGCGGGACCATTGTTACAATGCCCCACCATGGTTAGAGTTGGCGGTATTCTGGAGGTTTCTAGCTTGGGGGGTATGATGGCTAATGGCTATTGGTGTAGGAATCTAGTGGACCAGGAATTCCACGAAGTGTTAGCAAGGGAGGTCTTGGAGATACGTATTGATACGGGGCTAAACCGAGACCAAGCGAGGTGTGTGTTTAATAGAATAGGGAAGCTGGATGTTGCATCCCTTTATCTATGGCTTGTGATGAGGGAATGCGGGGAATCTGTCATCTTTCTGCAAGTTGTGTGGCCTAATGTTTGGAGTTTGCCAGCAGGGCCAAGGGTACGCCATTTCATTTGGAAACTACTCCATGGGAATGTGCCGTCGCGTGACTGCTTATGGAGAAGAAGTGTGATCCGGGAACGATGGTACCCAAGAGAGTGTGGGATTGTTGAATCGATCCGCCATATTCTAGGGGATTGTCTTTATGCAAACAGGTTCTGGAGCCTCCTTCTTCCATCGTATGAGAGGTCATTGCAAGGCCGGAACCTTGATTGTATTCTTCAGTTGGTTACTGAATCCTCATCTGCCAATGTATCTAATAAATGGGCGAAGACACTAGCTGGGTATGAACTATGGTTACTGTAAAAGGATAGAAACGAAGCCATATGGCGAGGTGAAGGTGTCCCAGCGGAGTCAATCACATGGCGAACTCGGAGGTTAGTAGAGAAATTTTGGCGTGGTAAGGGGTGGAGCTGTGACCCTAGCTATGTAGCTCATCAAAGAAGAGAGGTCGGCTGCGCAGTGATACAAACTGATGACACTTGGGTACATGGATCTACAGAGGCTGGCATTGGAGTGGTCGGTTGGAGGGGTGATGTGACTCCAGAGTGGACGATTATGCAGAAAGTGCTGGCCAAAAGCAATGACGAAGCTAAGTTAATGGTGATCTGGAAAGGGTTGGAGCAAGTTGTGGGGAGAGGCGTTGGTAGGGTGGGTGGAATCTGATTCAAGGAATGCAGTCAACTTCCTGAATGGAAGAGAGGTCTCGAATGTGGAGCTACAACCGATCCTTAGGAAAATATGGAGTTTGAGTGCGAACCTGGGGGGGCTATATTTGTGCATATCCCTCGTACCTCTAATGATATTGCTGATGATCTTGCTCGTAGAGCTAGTATGGAAGCTGCTGACGAGCATATACCTGGTGTAATGTAGCAGTGTACGTGGCAAGTGTTTTATGTAATTCCCAGCAAGCTTTGGCTTGACTAAGCAAAAAAAAAAAAAAAAAAAAAAAAAAAGACTGTATGCGCACCTTTTCACACCGTTGTTGGAAACTGCAGCCCACCATGAATGGTGGGGAATTGTATCAATATCCACATCGTATGATATGTTATCGTAGTTAAGCAATAAGCATGCGTGTCGTTTTTAAAGTAGGCAGTTCGCTGCATGGGAATCATGTATGTCAACGTGTATTGTGTAATTCCCTGGATTTGAGGTTTGGGTCCCCTAAATATATGGATGATAAGATTTCCTTGTTTAGGATATTGGTTGTCATGTTGGAGGGGAACATACGCCACTGGGATTATGAAACCGAGAGGTTTGGTGGAATTGGATGCACTGTGGATGTTTAAAGAATTAAGAAGAGTTGTTTGGGAGCTCGCATTGGATATTACATTAGAATACTATTATAATACGAGTAATAAAAAATAAATTCCTTAACCGATGGGCAATATATATCCATACATATAGTCATATCACATGCTTTCAACAAGCGTATGTACATTCGGAAAGGCTGTCCAAAGCAGTGCTTAATCATATGCTACAGAGATAGCAAAGTTGATTTCCTTGGCACATGAGTTGCCGAAGTATTCATATGGAAAGCTTTTGGAATGACCATAAAGGAGAGAGTGACGGTGCAGGGCACAAGCCATGTGCCCCGTGAGTGCCATCTCTTCTATTTGGTTTGGACCCAACCCCATCTAAAAGACAAGTGAAAGCAGTACTCCATGCTGATCTAGTTGTGCTCAGCTCTTTGTTGCCGTGTTCCACCTCATAATGGTATCCATATGAAACAATTTTCGTTTTAGGTTAATTATAAATATATCCCCGAAAACCTTCGTATTTAGATAAATTATTTCTAAAATCCGACTGTTTATAAAATTGTCCCTCACTATCCTAAACAATTCACAAAAACGTCGATGGAGTTAGCTTCCGTCGGATATTGGAGGAATACTCCCTCTAGCGTCATTTTGTACTAACGGCGATGGGTGAAGAGGCTATTATGCCCTTGTTAGTAACGAGAGTAGTGTTTAAATGTAAATAAAATACTCTAACGGCATGTTTAGTTGGACATAACCGTCGGGAATGGAATGGTCAAATCCTTGGCCAAATCCCATTCCGTTGTTTGGTTAGACATTAAAGTTGGAAATGGAATGCTCCATTCCTGACAAGTTGGGAATGAAGCAATCCCATCTAATACCCCGGAATGTCTCATTCCATTCCCGACGGAATGGCGGTTAATGATGGTTAAAAAATTAAATTACTAATCTACCCTTAATCGGATCTCTCTATGTTAAAAAAAGAGGGTATTTTAGTCATCTGTATTTCATTCCTATTCCATTCCCAGGCTTTTGTTTGTATACCAAACATGGTAATACTTCATTCCCATTCCCAATCCTGATATTACAAAATCACCTTGGTAATAGACCATTCCTAATCTCAATCTCATTCCATTCCCATTCCTAATCCCATTCCCATTCCCATTCCCATTCCTTGTGCGAACCAAACATGCCGTAAGGGTATTTAAGTCATGTCATGTTACGTGTTGAACTCGGTGGAAGGTGACATAAGGATAAATTTGTGAATTGTTTAGACCAGCGGGCATGATTTTGTAAATAGTCGAATTTAAGAGATAATTATGTAAATGCGAAGGTTTTTAGGGATGCATTTAAAATTAACCCATTTATTTATTCTTTTACTTTTTGGTAGTGTTTGAATAGAAATATGCCAACACTTTACTATGACAGGCTGAGTTCGAATGGAGGTGTCGAACTACAAAAAATGGATGAAAAGTAGATATAGAAAGAGAGAAATGGATGATGAACTATGCTAAAGCTACTCCAAAAAAATGAAAGCTTCATTGTAGAAAATTAAAGGAAAGAAAATGCTTCATTGCTAGAATTTAAAGGTACATGAAGGAAACTACATTGGTAATAAAGATGGTGAAAAAATAAAAGCTGATTTTGCTCTTGATTTGGAGAGATGTTCTTATTTCATTTTCATGTCTTTTATAATACTTCTGAAATAACCAATGTGGGAATTATCATAATCGTCTTGGAACCACCATAACTGCTTTGTAACTTCTAGAACTGCCTTATAACATGTCTTATAACTTCCACAAACTGCGTCGGCCAAGCACTTCTTTCTTCTACTGCAATTCGGTATATGATAGAAGCAGAATCTGATACATATTCCAAAATAAAAGTTGTCGGTTTTCGAATTCCCTTTCCGACAGTTCAAGAATCGTTCAATTTGAATATCGTATGAGAAAGTTATGATCAAAATAGTCTAACTATGTCAACCACCATTATTTACCATTTTGCTATAAGCGACTTTTAGGAACTGTCATAAAACCGTTCATGAACCGCTATGCCACTTTATCTAACTATTGCACGATCAATCTGGGCGACTCATCAGGCTCCACGTGTCTTGTTAGTTTCTACGTTCTAACTTTTCTTTCCACTTCCATGATGATGTTCGCACTCAGAAGAGACATGATACTCACTTAAAAAAAAGATCCCATTTGCAGTAATCATCAACTGTTGCTAATAACCAAACAACTGCTGCAAATAGTTATTGCAATAGTTTTCGAAGCACCCTTGTTGATGCGAATTTTTTGCCAAATCGGACCCCCAGTGTTCAGATTTGGCACTTTCGGACCCCCTCAAGTGTTTCTTTGCAACAGAGGACCCCTAAGCTATGAATTCTCGATTTTACCCCCTCCCCCACCCATGCTATGGAGGCCATGCACATGCATCCGTTTCTCATATCCTTAGTGCATTTAATGCAGCTGGACTTTGGGTTTAAAAAAAAACACCATCCTGTCGCATTAAATGCGACGAGACATGTCTTCTTCTCCAAGTCTCTTCCTCCCTCCCGCTGGGTATGGTTCCTCTCTCCCGCCATCTTCTCCTCTTCCTCTCCTCCCTCCCGCCGGGCATGGGTCCTCCGGCCATCTTCCCTTCTCCCTCTCTCTCCACTACCTCCTCTTTTCTTCATCCTCTCTACTCTTCTCAATTATTCATTCATATCCCCTCCCTTTCCTCCGGCCATCTTTTCCTCTCCCTCTCTCTCCACTACCTCTTCTTCTGTTCTCCCTCTCTACTCTTCGAATTTTTTGCCGTTCATATCCCCTCCCTTTCCACTACCTCCACTTGTCTACCTTAGCCAAAATAGTTCACCGGAGAGAGGTCCCACACATGCAAGGCGATGAGAACCGTGTCCAAGCAGAGACGAAGAATTAGCATAACTGGTGGAAGAGATGACGATGGGGAAAGGTTTTCAAAGCGCGGGTATAATAATAAGTTGCGTGTGTATAAAATTCTACCTACGTGTCTAAACTTGTTTTCACGCGTATAAATAGGATATGCGCGTGTACAAAATTTATGAACGTGTACAAGGTCTACATGATTCCACGTGTATTATTAGATCACACGCGTGTCCTTGCACGCGTAGAAATCTGAACAGGCACGCGTATAAATGACCATGCGTGTGTACAAAAACATCATTACACACGTTTGACGTGGCGCGTTTCTACTGGGTAGTGCAAAGAATAAAACCAATAAAAAAATGCCTACGTGTAACCATGCGTTTCCACTCTTCTCCCTTTCCACTCTTCTCCCTTACTCGTTCATCTCTCCTCCCTCTCCACAGCCTCCTCTTCTCTACCTTCGGATGTCACAGTTTTCTTCGCCAAAGTAGTTCACCGGAGAGAGCTCTCCACACATGCAAAGTAATGAGAAGCGTTCCGCTGCATTGCCAACAATATTTATCGCAATTGTAAGGTACTTGAGCACAACAAGAAGACTTGTAGAGCACCCATTCATCCCGATGCACCCGTACGTCCTGTAGCTGTGCCCGGTACAAAACCAGTTCCGACTGCTGCATGATGTTCTATCTATCTTGTGTGTATTGTATGGTGCAGTGTATATAATACACATTTTGGTGCAATGTAAAACCAATCATTTTGGCGTTACACGTGTATTTTTTATGACAGTACGGGTATTTGTTATGCCCATACGTGTATGTTTAGAAAAACGCATGTTGTAAAAAATATGTGTAACTCTATGTTGAAAGCACGGGTATAATTATTAGATGCGTGTGTGTGAAATTCAACATACGTGTCTCGACTCCTTTCCACGAGTATCTTCAGGATACACACGTGTACAATTTTGATGAATGTGAGAAGTGGGCATCTCCGCTGCACGTGTATTGTTTGAAAACGCGTGTTATAAAAGACATGTGTAACTCTATGATTGAAGCACGGGTTTAATGTTTAGATGCGCGTGTGTGAAATTCTACATACGTGTATTTGTTATCACGATACGTGTATTTTTTTATAACGGTACATGTATGTTTTCAAAACGCGTCTCCACTACTAAGCACGCGTAGTAAGGTAGGTGTACGAGGTTTGTTACATACCACACAAACAACTTAACCTCAACGCAAACTTGATTCCAAATCTCAGAAGTGCTACTTTATTGGCTATGGTGATGCTGAGTTTGGTTATCGATTTTGGGATAGTCAAAATCGGAAAATTATTAGAAGCAGGAATGTCATTTTTAATGAACAGGTGATGTACAAGGACAAATTGGGAGCCGATAATGAAGCCACAGACTCTCGAGAAGTTGTTAACTTCGAAAATTTTCTTGTGAATGACTTGCAGAACAATGTCCCAGAAATTCAGGAAAATGTAACCCCACAGGAGGAACCTCATACTCCAGTTAATGTGCTCAGACGATCTTCCAGAACCATTAGAGCACCGCAACGTTTCTCTCCCTCTTTGAATTACATTCTTTTGACTGATAGTGGTGAGCCTGAGAGTTACGAGGAAGCTATTTAGGCTGTTGACTCAACCAAGTGGGATCTTGCTATGAAGGATGAAATGGACTCCTTAATGTCAAATAAGACATGGCGGTTGACTGAGTTACCCAAAGATAAAAAGGCACTGCATAACAAATGGGTATACAGAGTAAAAGATGAACATGACGGCAGCAAAAGATACAAGGCAAGGCTGGTTGTGAAGGGCTTTCAACAGAAAGAGGGTATTGATTATACAGAGATTTTCTCTCCTGTGGTGAAGCTGATTACAATCAGATTGGTGCTAGGAATCGTAGCACAAGAAGACTTGCATCTGGAGCAGCTAGACGTGAAGACGGCTTTCCTTCATGGTGATTTGGAGGAGGACATATACATGCAACAACCTCAGGGCTTTATTGTGCCAGGAAAAGAAAATATGGTATGCAAACTTCAAAAGAGTTTGTATGGGCTGAAGCAGGCTCCTCGGTAGTGGTACAAGAAGTTTGACAACTTTATGAGCAGCAATGGTTTTCTGAGGACTGAGGCCGATCACTGTTGCTATGTGAAAAGGTTTGATAGTTCTTATATCATCTTACTTCTTTATGTGGATGATATGTTGATTGCGGGTTCATGCAAAAAGGAGATTGACAACCTGAAGGAGCAATTATCATCAACTTTCTCTATGAAGGATTTGGGAGCTGCCAAACAAATCCTTGGGATGAGGATTACTAGGGACAGAGCAGATGGTTCCTTGCTATTACCACAAGCTGAATATGTGAAGAAAGTGTTGGGGAGATTCAACATGGATGGTGCAAAACCAGTAAGCACACCTCTGTCTAATCATTTCAAACTGTCCAAGGAGCAATCACCTGTAACAGATGAAGAGCATGCTTACATGGCCAAGGCACCTTATTCTTCTGCTATTGGTAGCCTTATGTATGCCATGGTCTGTACTAGACCAGATATTGCACGTGCAGTGGGAGTTGTGAGCAGGTATATGAGTAATCCAGGAAAGCAACACTGGGAAGCAGTGAAGTGGCTTTTGAGATACTTGAGGGGCTTTACAGATTCAGCACTGTGTTTCAAAAAGTCATCCAATGGTCAGCAAGGTTATGTTGATGCAGACATGGCTGGAGATATTGATGGTAGAAAAAGTACTACAGGATATATATATACTTTGTGTGGTACAGCAGTTAGTTGGGTCTCCAAGTTATAGAAGATTGTTGCTCTTTCCACTACTGAGGCAGAGTATGTTGCTATGACAGAGGCATGCAAAGAGATGGTATGGTTGCAAGGTTTTCTGGAGGAGCTTGGTCAGGGGCACGGAAAGAGTACTTTGCATTGTGAGTGCTATTCAACTTGCCAAGAATCTGGTATTCCATGCTAGGACTTAGCATATACAGGTCCGGTATCATTATATACGATCAGTTTTGGAAGATGGAGATTTCATACTAGAGAAGATTCAGGGAAGTCAAAATCCGACAGATATGTTGACCAAGGTTGTGACTGTTGAGAAACTGAAGCTGTGCTCAGCTTCAGTTGGTCTTCAAGCTTAAAGTTGAAGAGGTTTGAGTTGCTGTGAGTATTCGCTTCGGAAGTAAAGAGGAGTTGGTTTGCTCGATACAGTCTCCAAGTAGGAGAATTGTTGAGGTGTGAAGCCTGATCTTCTCTTGGTCTTGGATTATAATACGGACTCCGACTATGACGCACTACGCAGAGCTGACGGGGTCCGGGACAGCGCCCCGGCGGGGATCGACCTGCCCGGTCAGGTCGCGGGGCCCGGGGCAGCGCACCGACAGGGGTTTCCGGGGGCTGCGCCCCTGGAACAAAAACGGATTTGAGATCCGTTTGATAGGGGTAGTTTATGTAATTTTACCTACACCCTATGTGCCGAAACCCTAGGATATGAGGGTTTTATATGGGCGGCCGTCATTGTATTTTGTAATGGCTTCTTTTGCCTTTGATAGTGAAACTCCAGCAACTCCGTGGATGTAGCCCTGTTCTAGAGTGAACCACGTAAATCTCTGTGTCTTTGTTTTCCCTATTTCTTTGATTCTCGTTCCTAGAAAATCCTAACGGATAAAAGTATTCTAAACCCGACAATCTCAAATATGGAGCAGCTAGATGGTGATAGGCGGGTAGAAGAACATTTCTCAGAAAATTCTCAGTGAAAACAGAAGCTATTAGTAGTTCGTTATTCGCAATGTTTGTAGATTAAAATGGCAATTGATTTTTATTTTGGATTAGGAGCTCTAAGGATACAATTAAGATGATAAGAAACTTGCTCCTAACTTCTATTGCCTATTGCATGCTACAAATGTAGCCGGGACATTCCACAACTAATCCATCAAATGATGGTCAACCTAAGCCAAGGGTCATCCATATCTATTGCATTCTCCAGATGGGCTCCGCCATTATTGACCATCGAATCGACGCTCAACGGCTGTCACCAGACCAAACGACTGGAAGACTGAGAAGCTTCAAACTTCTAATATTCTGTTTGAACGAATAACAGCCTAATCTCTCACCACCCTATATAAGCTCTATCTGGCTAATCTAGTCATATCGTCCACTTTAGTCCTCACCTGGGATCTTTGAAAGCCACCGTCAAAGAATTGACATTGACCAACATGAGTGACAACACAACATTCCATCTCAATAGTTTCCGGCGGTTGTGGAAATCCACGTCCTTTTCTTGATTAAGCCTTTTACCTTAACTTAAGAAGGCAAGTGTTCTATATTTTCAATAAATTTAATGGTTCGGGGATTGAACTCTAAGACCAATCTATTACCACCACCCGGTATTTACCAAATTTGGTGGCCGCAAATCAACATCTTGACACTCATATCAGATTTTCTTATATGAGTTGAGCAAATTACACTGCCTTATGAACAGAGCCAAATGTTCTGTATATTGAATCTCTACTACTAGTTGATGAGTCTATCTTCGGCCTTACAGTGCTATTCGCATTTGTGCCATAGGCAGGATAGGCTGCGCTCTCGACCTGCATGTCCAGCTCCATAAGCCATCAACTTTAATTTCAACAAAATTGTTGAAGAGAGGAGTCAGAATGCTTTTAATGATAAATCCACTTCTTCCCTTCTATCGTGAGCTAACGTGTTATAATACAATTTATGTGATTAAAAATTTGTTTGTTCCTGCCATCTTAAGCTTTTGGGATAATTAATGATTTAAGACAACAAACTCAGGAAACAATTCGGCAAATTTTTCAATATATACAAACAGATGATCACCTCGAATAACTCTCTAATTGTTCGATTGGGCTGTCCTTTTTTATACCATTAAAGGAATGCATGGTAATTCTCAGAGGAAGCAACCCCACTATTGATATAACAAGACCTCAAGGGACACCAGCTAGCCCTACAATAAAGGAGAAGAGGAAAAGAGCCAGCCAAGGGCATATGTCCTACAAAACCAGTAGTAGGTACCCTTTCTCACCCCCTCCGTGAGACAAGACCAGGGCAGTGTTTCAATGTCCCACGGATTTTTCCTACTGAAGTGCATGGGGTCTTAGCCTCTCTTAGCTGTGATGTCCTCAGGAACACATGAATGACTAGATGTTCCACCACATTTGCTTTCCCTTTGGGTCAGTGCAATCAATGGTGTGTGTCTTCTGGTCATCTTTATATCTTATCTCTTGTGTGCTTGTGCCTGTACTATAGCTTGCACACCAAGGTCAGCACTTTAATCTCTTATGCTGGGTGGGAGCTCTCAGATTGGATACATGTGGGCCTTGAGCTCTAAATGGGCATACAGGATAGCAGGAAGGGCATATGACTTGTTTCCAGGATCTAGGATTTCTAATTAATTAACAAGAGAAATTAGAGATGCATTTTAGAAGATTTGTGGGCTAAAAAATAGTACATCATCTACTGGCTTCGACATGAATCAAACAATACAGCTGCTATATTAGTATAAACTCACCCTCACCTATTGGTTTAAACTTTTGGGTTGAGTGATTAAAGTTCTTTCATTACTGATTTACTATGGAATTCTGTTCTGAATCATTTTTATTAATAGCTAAGGCCTCAACTGTGACGCAGGGTAAACGTGAATATCTCGTCGGGAGAGATAACCGACCTCTCTATGGGACAGACAACCATATTTCTCAAGAGTAGAAAACAACTCTAATTCTCATTCAATAATATTTCCCCATACAAACCCTAAAACCTCTTTTTATAAGTTTAAGGAGAGATCAACTTATACATGGACTCAAACATGAATTAACTCAATCCAAGTAACTAAACCCGGAATTCAAAGAGGGGAAAACCGACTAGAAATAGGAAACTTACTAAAAATAGAAAGACCGATAAATTGCTTTAAAAGGAAAGTTTTCACTAAAACGGAATTTTATTCCAAAAGAAAAGGAATCTGGAGATTTGGAGGCCAAGGTCATGGAGAGATCTTCGATCTTCGATGAATCTCGTCGGGCTCGTCGGGCTCGTCGAGCCGGTCGAATCGACTGGTCGCACGCCCCGATCGGACATCGGAGTCGAAAGTTATGCCTATCCGACGGTCACGGTTGTCAACAGATCTGAGGCGGATGGATGGAGTCCGAACGCGACCGGAAAGCCTAGGAAGCCTCTCCGGATCGGCCTCAGCCAGAACTGGACTTGGTCCTGCATCAAACTGCTATCTGGAAAAATCTATGACTTAGACATCCAAAGCTGATGATAAGTCAATGTTGTTGTGAGAAGACATGGCGAGGAGATTCTGATTTCTTCCTCAATTCGAGCGATACATTCATTCTGTATTGGGCGTTCCAATTTTGCGTTTGAATGATAGGACCATAATATATAGAGCTATTTTGGAGATTTGCTACAGTGCTACTACTTATAATCATAACCTTCGTTTTGGCATATGTATATGACGAGATCAAGCGTGCCTTGGATCCCACCTCACACTTGTAGTTAGCAGTAGAAGGAAACGTGGAAGAAGAATAAACAAGTAGAAGGAGAAAAGTAGCAGACAAGGATAAGTAACTTGGACATAATTATCTAATCCAAGCTAGCATGACGACTCCTACTGCTGATACTTCTGGTTGGGTGTTTTGATCCTACTGGACCGCCGGTTCTCATCAGTATAAAATTTATATGCAGCAATTGAGACATGTTTGAACTACAGTTTCTCAAGTGTCATTATCACCTAAATCGATCGGATGTCATGCTACTTATCGAAGCCTATGACTAGTCTTTCCTCCATTCCTAAACCATACCATACTCCAGGAAATCCTGATCTGCATATGGCATGCAGTTGTCCTTTTCAAAGCAGAGGCGCCATTTCTACCAAATGTCTCCGAGTGACAGATTGAGCTGGAGTGTTGTTTATGTGCACGTACTAACCTTGTCTCCGAAAGCTTGGAGAACCGTCTTCTATGTGTATGCAAGGATAGAATTAGTTTGGCAACCTCACTGCAGATCTTTAAGAACATCCTTTAGGCCTTTTCTTACTTGTATACAAGCAAAACTGATAAAAAGGGGTTAATTTATATTAATAAAGTCTAACACGTCCTCTCATATGTTACGGTGAAATTTGCATGAAGGTTGATGAATATCTAATTTAAGGAGCAAACTATGTGAGACAGGGTCGAAACTCAGAATCTTCGCCTTAATTATGTTTATAGGAAGAAAATGAATTTATACTAATGCCGTCTAACAATTCACAAACCAAAGTACAAATTTGGATGTTGTTGTTGCGATAGCTCAACATCAAATTTGTTACTGGGTATATATCAAACTCATGATCAATCATCTCAAAAGTTTAAGTCGACAGGAAAAAGGTGACTTTATGTTCTATGTTTTAGCGCAAAACAAGGCATACAATTTTATGGTCCTTTCCATAAGATCAAAGATTAACAACTATCAAGCAAAAGCTTTTCTCCATCACATCCATTTCTTTGTTCTTGTTCCTACCACAGTAAGGACGACAAGAAAACAATCAGTACTTTAGGAAAGCTGTTTGAATTCAGACTTCAGACACGGTTGCATGGCTCTTTAAGAATCTATGCATGCATCAGAATCTAGTTGGCCACTCTGCACTAAAAGTCTGAACAAGGACCCACAGAGCAGGCATACTAGCACTGATAGGAAAAGTCATGGATGGGGACAACCTGAGAGCAACCTATCTTGCAGAGATCCTCATGGGTCTGTAGATCTGAGAAGAAAAGCTAGCTTGATGTCTTATTATGTGTATCTTGTTAGAGATCAGGAAGTCTTCATATATAAGATAATGGAGATGAAAGGGTGGGTCCAAGAAGGGTAGGCATGCCCATGCCTAGCCCATGTGAGAGAAGGGTCCATTTTGGATGTGATCCAAAAGCCAACCTGAACTAACTGGGTGTGTGTGTGTATTATTGAGAATGAGGGGTGCTTGTCATGCAAACTTGACTTTGTTGGAGTTTTGCAGTTGCTGCCACTGAAGGCTGGGGATCATGAACAGAGGTGATAAGGACTGTTCATGTTCTTGAATGGAAGCCTTTAAGATCAAGGTAGAGAAAGCTATTGCTGTTGGGTCCCCTGCTTCTTCCAGTAGGATAAGGGTCGAATGGTGAACTGCACAATTTATTATTAGTGTTGAGGTAAGCTAGCTGCAGATCAAATCGGGCTCAGACCGGGCTCGGTCTAGAAATTTGTCTAGGTGTAAGGATGTAACAACCAGAAGCCCGGTTCGAGGTTTCGGGTTTGTTTTTGTGACCAAGCATGTTCAGTCTATAACATGTGATAAAGAAAACAATTTTTTTTTTTTTTTTTTGCTATTGTGGGCCTGACCGGACTGGACTTGGGCTCATACTCGGCGAATCCCAAGCCCAGCCTGAATGTCTAATTCGACCACCAAGTTGCGTTCTGAATTTCCATACCAATAGAAATGAAAGATGCATACGGAAAAGTGAAACCCTTTTTCCTCTGGTTTATTCGCTGCATCTAATCGTCCAAGAATTCATCAAAAAGTGAATTCATCAAGTTTTCTCTATGGACGTGTTTGGTTCATGTGAAGTGGCTCGTTTGAAGTGACTTCCGAGCCACTTCATGTATTTGGTTACTCGGAAATGGGGCTGAAGTTCACTTCCCATTTCGACTTCGGGTCTTTTTGGCCTGAAGTCATTTGAGTGGCATTTGAAGTGGGAAATAATATTAATAATATTATACTGTAATAAAATATTAATATAAGTAGGTCTCACATATCACTTGTCATCTCGTGATTGGTCCACGTGATCTAAAATAGTATTAATAATATTATACTGTAATAAAATATTAATATAAGTTATTAAATTATTAATATTTTAATATTAAAATATTATTTTAATGTTTTAATTTTAATATCTTAAGTGGCAAATAATGTTAATAATATCATACTGTGATAAAATATTAATATAAATGGATCCCACATGTCACGTGGCACCTCGTGATTGGTCCACATCATCTAAAATAGTATTAATAATATTATACTGTAATAAAATATTAATATAAGTTATTAAATTAATAATATTTTAATATTAAAATATTATTTTAATGTTTTAATTTTAATGTTTTAAATGACAAATAATGTTAATAATATCATACTGTAATAAAATATTAATATAAATGGATCCCACATGTCACGTGGCACCTCGTGATTGGTCCACGTCATCTAAAATAGTATTATTTTTAATATTTTAATATAAAGAAATTATTAAAATATTAAATAGTTGGGGGTGACCATATCCCACTTCAAACATCAACCAAACACCAAAACTCAGAAACCCCCAGAAGTCACTTCACTTCACTCTCCAGAAGTCACTTCACTTCAGCTCACTTCTCAGCAACCAAACATGCCCTATGTGTAAACAACATGTGAAGCTTAATGATACATTGTAGGTCATATGGTATACAGTTATAGCTATATTAAGTGGTCTTTCTCCATGTCATTAGCTAGATTTGTTTGCTCTATAATTGCCAAAGTCTATGTTAATAGCATATATTACATACATAAATTCATCAAGAACTCCATTAGAAAACGTATCCGTTTATACATGAAGACACTAAATTTCAATAATGTTCGAGTTAGAACCACCACCAAGCTTTAAAGAACAACCTCATCTAATAGGAATCAATCAAATTGACAATGTATTTCTTAGCCAAAAAAAATGAGCATCATACAAGCCAATAAGAATGTTAGAAAAGAGGACAGAAGACGAACTTAATATGCAAGCTAGTAACTTTAAAGCACATTATTGTCTTTGACCAAGGGCCTGTTTGGCAGGAGCTTGAATGCCGAATCCATTGGATCCGCGGATGGAATCCGCGTCGAATCCTAAAAACGGAATCCGCGTGTACAGCCAAATAATGAAACATACTCTCGTTGGAATGCGCCATTCTCTAATCCAATGGATTCCCCGGATACCAAGCCATCCAAACAGATACGCGCTACTACTTAAATAAACTTACCAATTGCATGATCCTTAAGTAATTGTTTTTTTTTTAATTTTTGAAGGAAACAAAATCTCACTCAGTGTAGTAAAGTATGACAACAAAGCTTGCGGAGCTTGATTATTGATAAGCAGAGCTACATCATCAAATGTTTACACTCATTTAGGACATTGAAACATTGGAATCCCAGTTTTGTCTATTTTTAATAGACCCATTACATACCAAGGAAGAACTAAGGTTGAGAGGTAAGTAAGAGTCGATCCTTTGGCCCCTAATTGTGTAAGACGGTCTGCTACACCATTGCCTTCTCTGTATTGATGTTCTATATCAAATGACAGAATTGATTTAAGTTCCATAATATCGTCCCAATCAGTATAATACTTCCATGGTGGGAGGGGATCTTTTATATACCAATCAAGTATTATTGATAACAAAGCAGCAATCCTTTGTCTTAAACCATTGATGTCAGCGTGAGAATAAAAATACTAACAGTTAAAAAATGTATTGTGTTTTATGAAAAGCCTCCTAAACCAATATTAATTTAGCCATGTTCAGGAAACAGTACATGTAACAATACACAGAAATATATAAAAATACAAATTCTAATCAATATTATCACCAATTTTTGGTGTTGTACCTGTTAGTTCGTAGCACAAATGAACATGTGTCATATAACGAGCGGGCCATCCTTTAAGTTCGTATTTTGCCACCACCATGTTGAAATGAGTGCTACAGGATAATGAGGGTGTTAGAAAACTTGCACGAAGTGATTGCCAAAATGGACAATAGCTATTTCTCTCTTGGTTTGGAACTGGAGAAGTCCTTAATGACAAGTGAGTAAAACAACTCCTAACATTCTTGGTCTAATTGTCGGATTGGGTTCAAACAAAGGACTCCCTAGACTCTTTCCTCAAGAAATAATAGATAAAACGGATTAAAAAAATAAACAAAACCAATAAAAAAAATAAAATTAAAATTAAAATTAAAACAAACTGAAAAAAAAAAGAAACAAAAGAAACTCATAAAAGAAAGGGGAGGAGAATTAAACAAAACTGAATAAAAAAAAGGAAAAAAAAACACAAGGGCATAATAGTAAAAGACATAAGGATAGCGGACATGTCGGGGGAGAGGCGGTGTCAGAGGAGAGGGTGAGTAACAATTTGCTTTCAGCATACACATTTGTTGCAATACCAAGATGAATGGGAAAAAAAACCGAATTTAAAATTTCCATTATTGTTCCTCAGTGCTCCACCACATCCAGCTTGGCCTTGATTTCCAAAGGAAGCCCCAATCAGTGTTCAACTTAAATCTTCCTTTTGGAGGCATCAACCAACGTACCAAGAAAGGGCGTTTGACTTTGCAAGGCACTACTGACAAATCTACGAGTCATGAGAGGCTAAGGGGAGAAAAGAATAGACGGCTTCTTTGGTTTCAAAAAAGAGTTACTTGACATAAAAATCCCCTCAAACTTAACAAAATTCCTTGCTAACCACAACTCCCAAGTAATAACAAAAGGCATCAATTGAGCCAACAAGTGCTCTTGAGACTTTCAAAGTGATCACCAATTTGTTATTAAATCTCTCCAAGAATAAGTTGGAGGGTAGAGATTCCCAACAAAGAACTATAATATTTCCAAACTTTAATGGATGCTTGACTGCTGCAGAGTAGATGTGTTAATTGACTCCAGATCTGAGTTCTTAACGCAATAACCATTCCAAACTTTTCCAATTCAATGTCCAACTTTACTCGGGAATTCCACACTTTCCAGCAAAAGACAGACAACTTTGAAGAGGTAATAAGGGATTCCAAAAAAATGTGCTAAGACAGAAACCAATAGAGTGCTCTCTAATGTATTTGATGGACTTGGAGATCCTGCTCGTGTCCTGGCTTACAAATTGCACAGTTTGGTGAAGGAGTTTTTGGAGAGGAAGCATGCACCGGAGAGGGAAGCTAAAAACCAAGAAGAAATTGTTATCCAAGTTTATGCTTCATTTGTTTCCAGACAAAATGCTGCAATTGCTGTTGTTGCTGTTTAAAAGGGGACACAAAATGGTGAAGAAACTGCGGCTTGGGCAACGGTTAAACCTGTGGTTACTGACTCAACACTGGAGGCAGAGCTGTTGGCAATCTTGAATGGCGTGCTTTTGGGCCCATGATAATGGTGTTGAACAGGTGATCATGGAGATTGACTCAAGGATAGCAAGAGATATGATATATAATACCATGATCTGCTCACCTGCAATTGAGCCACTTCTTCGGGACATTTGGGCGGTTATGATGGAACTATCGAGAGTAATTTGTGTTTATATCACTCGTTCCTTTAATTGTAAAACAGATGGTGTAGCTCGTTGGTGTCGTCGTTTTCAAGTGCCATTGTATTGGCCATTGAGAGATGAATGAGTTTGGATAGGTTCTTTTGAGTCAATTTTAGGGCTTATCTAATCAAACAAAAAAAAAGAGTGCTCTCTAATAAAATTCCGGGCTGATTTTGTTGAGAAATTCCCATTTAGCGAATGCTGCCATAGCCGGATGTCATCACCAGGCTTCTGCTCATAAGTCCGAAGTTGAGAACCACCCGACCGAATAAGAAGTTCAGACTTCCAGCAATTAGCATGTAAAACATCTTTTAAGAGGAGCTGAGGCTCAACCACATTAAATCTTGAGCTCAATTGACCTTCACCACACCAGTTTTCGAACCACAAACTAATAGATCCTTCTCTAATTTTCCATGTATGTTGAATCAACACATATAAGGGTCGTTCTATCTACACCGCGCTAATTGCTAACTGCACCGCGTCATTTTTTTTAATAATACAGAAAATACCATTCCTATGAATGTCTAAAATACCCTTGCTTAAATGAGAAATCTCTTTCTTCATACTTCAATCCTAGGTTTTAATAAGTACAGCCCAACCTTCATTGTCTCCTACTTCCATCGTCTCCTTCTCATATCTCTATCGTCTCCTTCTTTTCGAACCCTAACCAACATTGCCTTCATTTCCTTCCTCCCCAACCTCCCACCATCCATCTCACCATTTGACGAGGAGGTCGGAGAGGATGTCGGAGAAGACACCTCAGGAGAAGATGCACAAATTGGAGCCGGAGAAGACGCCATGGGACGAGGAGGTCGTAGAGGACGCCTCGGGAGAAAACGTCGTGGTACTTCATCTTCTCCCTTATGTCATATTCCCGTCGGTATAGTTCGGTTTTAGAAACCGAACATATTATATGTAGATCGGTCCTAAAAAATCGACATTTTGTTTTATATTTGGTTTTAAAAAAATCAGACTAGTGTTTTAAGTTCGGTTTTAAAAACTTGAACTTGTGATTCATGTTTGGATTTAAAAAAATCGAACTTGTGATTCACGTTCGGCTTTAAAAAGTTGAACATGTGATTTATGTTCGGCTTGAAAAAATCGAACTTATGATTTATGTTCGGTTTTAAAAAATCGAACTTGTTAATTCGACCAATTCATTAACATTCTTTGTTAACAATCCAGATATATGCTTCTACTGCCGATAGCAATGTTGGAACTGCTGTCATACAAGATTTTACAGAGTCCTTCAAGACACCTATGGTATATTTGCTAACTTAAGATAATATGTTATCTATTGTAAGACAAATACACTGATTATTATGATTTCTTACCTCCTACCATATCTTTAACTCCCGGGTAACTCTTATCCAGTGGACCCAGGAAGTCAGACGGCAGAACGGGCTTGTAGTTGTAATCAAACACTCCCAGACGGGGGGAAATAGAAAGCCAAGGCTCATCTTGGCATGTGAGCGCAGTGGCGAATACAAAAGCATAACAAAGTACAGAGTGAATAAGCAAGTGATGGATACTAAGGGTCGAGAAAGAAAGAGGGATACCAGTACAAAGAAAAGTGGACGTCCATTCGGACTTTAGGAAGTGAAGCTCCCTACTGCCGACGAATGGATGTTGAGAGTGATATGTGGGGTGCACAATCACCCAAGTGCACATAATTTGGAGGGGCATTTGTATGCTGGTAGGTTATCCTCCGAAGAGGAAATTATAATGGTTGATTTGTCGGCCAGTTTAGTGAAGCCAAGAGAGATATTGAATACTATAAAGCGGAGAAATCCTCATAATGTCTCGACGATGAAGCACATATACAATGCCCGGCAAAAACATAAAGTCGTCGAGAAAGCGGGGAGATCAGAGATGCAGTCTCTCTTGGCCCATCTGAATGATGGTGGGTACGTGGAGTGGCACACAAACGATGATTCTCCTTTTTGCATTCAGAGCATATTCTGGGCACACCCTCCATATGTGGAGTTGTTGCGTGCCTTTCCGGAGGTTCTTGGAGGAGAACATTGGTATCTCTCTCTATCCCTTCTCTTGTTCTTTGTTTAGTTTGAAAGTTGATTCTTGATTGATTCGATAGAGAAGATTCGATTTTCACGTGTTTTGATCAATTGTTGCTTTCTAAATCTTCTGATCAACATATTACCTCGGTTCTCAGACATTTCTTGTAATTATTGAGCTTCTTGATCGATCATCTTTCTTGGACTTTCTAGACGTGTGCGTTCAAGCAAAAAGTTTCTAATTTGCGGATGGAAGCTGGGGAACTAGGAGTTTTCTAGGGCTTTCCTATCTTTCTTTGACTTCTGTTGTTTCTTGGTTTTGTTTCTTGCTAATTGTCATTGTTTGTACTGGATCATTGTATAGAAGAACACCGTGGATTTTAGGAGGAAAATATTTGAGTGTAACCTCGATGTTTATTGGATTGTATATGTGTTTCTGCCTTGGCTGATAATTACCGAGAATACGAGGCTAAGGGTGGATGCACTTTCTTCATTATTGTAATTGTACATATATCCCAACTAAAGATCGTCATCCAGGGCAGGGTTGTTATTTTCAGCTATCTACTTAGATCGCGAGGTAGCTTGTTATCAATATTTTTTGCTCATCTTTGCAAGAAAAAAGTTAATGATCATGATTCAGAAGGTTGTCAATATTTATCTTAGCCTGCCAAGATGAACGTGATAGGCTGAGTGGGTAGCTTCATTTCTCAGGGTGTTTACTCCGTTCCAACCCCCTTTCCATCCGTTTGGTAGGGCTGTTAATCGTTGTTGAGCAACATGATGGGACCTACCGCAATGCTCCTTGTATGTGTGGTTTGGGAAATTTCAAGGTGTTCTGAGGGGCACTGAGAAGATTGTCACGATATCTACCAATGGAGTTGAAGCCAATTTTCTCATGTATCTTGACAACTCTGGTGCGACCTATTTTACGACAGAAGTCACTTCAGGAGATGGCGGTGTAGAGGCCAATGACCAGGTGGTAGGTGAGTCTATTGCGGGAGAGTCGAGTCAAGGTGAAGATTTTGACAAGTATGATCATGATTATCATAATGCTTATATCGAGGGCAAATAGGAAGTTGAGAGCGATGAATGCGGAAATCAACATGATCGGTCTTCTCAGGAGAACGCCATAGAGTCATATGGGCATAATGACTACAATTATTGTCGCACCCCGATCCGCGAAAGCCCAACCGGGCCGGGCGACGCGAACCGGAACCTAACGAAACGCAGAAAAATATTGGCGAGGGTTCCCTCTAACCTATTGGTTTCCCTAACAATTCATCAAAACACCCTCAATTAAAAGACAATAATTAAGCAAACCTCGAACCCAAAATTACAAATCCAAAAGAGATTAATATACATATCCTCGAAGAGGGGAAGATCCAAATACAACATTTATACAAACACTCCCGTAGGAGAATAACTAACATAGGGTTCAAAAGCAGTAAAAGATCGCCACCTCTCAGACTCTGCCTGGCGCCGTCACACCGCCGACCAACTGCCCGGTAGGAGCCACCAAAAAGGAGCTAGCGCCTGCATCTGCAAAACGTAGTGACTCACCTTGAAATGTGTCGTTAATTAAATCAAAGGCGGACAAAACAAATTACCGAACTACTAATTAACTACAACGTAGTTAATGGGAGCACGGGTCGAATCCTCAAGGAATTAGATGGTCGAATTAGTAAACGTGATATAATCTCTATAATTGTTGAAAGTAATTGGATTGATTGATTGAGTTATCTAACTATAATATTCTAGAAGACTAAGGAGGAAATTTATCAAGAAAGAATTCCTAGGGAATTCCAATCTGAATTAGGGTCTAAATATTATCTCTATGAATCAAGATGAATGACACTCAAGGGATGGTCTAAATTGGAGATCGGTGAGCGTAGGATTAGTATCGCTCGCCGCTAATGAGACGTCGGTTTAAGATCATCTCATCGGTGAATTAAAAGGTTAAGATCCATGATCAAGGTTTTAATTCGATCATAGCTCAACAATCACCGGGTTAAGGTCCTATTGTTAGAAAACAAATCTAGGTTTTATATGAATAAGGTCTTGGATTGAGTAGCTTTAATACATCAATCCAATTCCACATCTAAGATAAGAATAAGGTGGTTCTAGCACCTCAAGATCTTATCTTAAGATCCACAAACCTCCAAGAGAGTTGGCCATGGTTCTAGCATGACCTCTTCTTTGAGGAATTCAAGCAAACACATATCAAGCATCTAATTCTCAAACAACCATATGCAAGAAAAGGCATTCCAACAATGGATTTCATTAAAGAAATATGGAATTACAAGTGAATTCATACAAAAGTCATCTCAAAAGAGTCATTACATCAAGAATCAAAAGAGAATTCTAAGGAAAAGCCCTAATACATCATGAAATTCCCAAGGAGAAGAGATTTAGCTACTCATCTTGGGTAGGATAGCCATGAAAGAGGAGGCTTCACCCATCTTCTCCATCAAAATCCACCCTCAAAGGCCTAAATCCTCAAAGATGAGAGGAGAAATCACCAAAAACTAAAGGAGTAGAGAAGGCTGGAGAAAGGAGGGAAAAAGAGTGGAGAAAAGATCCTTAAATCAGAGCCAAAGCCTCTATTTATAGGCTCCAAGTCGTGGATCCGCGGATCAGATCAGAACCGTTCATTTTTACCCGTCAGCGACCTTTGGATCGATCCGAAATAGGTTTGGATCGATCCAAGATGTCAAAATCTGGGTTTCTAACAACTTGGATCGATCCAAAATGGGTCTGGATCGATCCAAGATGTAGCAAAAAATCAAGTTCTCTGGAAAGAAATAGAGATCGATCCATTAACAATTTGGATCGATCCATTATGTACCAGAGAATCATGGCTCTCTGGAAAAGAAATAGGGATCGATCCATTACATATCTGGATCGATCCAATATGTACCAGAGAATCATAGCTCTCTGGAAAAGAAATATGGATCGATCCAATTTGTACCAGAGAATCATAGCTCTCTGGAAAAGAAATATGGATCGATCCATTAAGGATTCGGATCGATCCAATTTGTACCAAGCTCTTTAGAGAAAGAAATATGGATCGATCCATTAACAATTTGGATCGATCCAATTTGTACCAGAAAGTCTGGCTCTCTGGAAAAGGGTATGGTTCGATCCGAACCACTTTTGGGATCGATCCGAAAATCCCTGGATCGATCCAAATTGTCTGGATCGATCCAAATAAGGCTGAATCTGTATAATTGACATCTTTTTGGCTTGAAATCAATGCAACTCTCTTTGTAAGCTCTTGTACCTGAAACCATATGAAAAGATATTAAAAATGCATTGCTTGAGAGCTAACAAAGCCCAGTTGAATGGGTGAATTATGTATATTTTGTGACTTATCACGCAGCATGGGTAGGAGTGAGTATAAAGCTCAATAGGGTTCTACACTACGTCACACAGAAGGAAGAGGAAAACGCAACAGTGTCGCCCTCAAGTAAGACCTGGGTGTATACAGGGGCCCGATAACCCCACCGCGTGTCCCTGAGGCCCACGATCATGGTCTTCCAGAAGAGCTGGTCACATGTCAGGTCACACTCAGTAAGCAGGAATGAACACTGTAGACTCACAAGCAGGGAACGACACTGCAGGCGGGAAATGCCACCGCTGAGTAGGCAACTCCTTTACTCAAGAGTCGTCATAGTGGAACACCGGCTACACTTCAGAATCCGACTCGAGGTCGACACGACATCTACAATCATCAAGAAACATATGTAGCAGTCATTTAGGCCTATCATCAAGTTTGACTGGACACCACAATTTAAACCGGGTCCAAATTACCCAACCCCGGTCCTAGGGCTAAATCTGAGCTTCCAGCCTCGGGACGGTGACCCACAGATTACCCACGCCCTAACCATGCAACTAATACACAACAGAGAATGCATGCAATGAACATACACAGTGAGAGGTAAGCATGCAACAGTATGATAAGACAACATACAAGTCCAACTGGCTCGCTGCAGCGGTACTACCAACAGCTGTCAGCCAATCCGCAGCGGATCCCGGCATTACGACGGTACCACGAACTCCTGCAACGGAAAGCAACCCCGAAAACTCTAATGAACAGTAAAAATATAATATTATATGTTCCGACATAATATTATTAAATCACCAAAAATCCTTTACTTAAAAGCTAATTGACCCCGTCGATCCGACGTCCAAACGACCTCGGATTCGAGATTCAACTTAGACATCAGTAGATCAACATGCTGGGATCAACATATCCAAAATCGGGAAACATCCAATGGCTCAATTAACGGAAAAACACAAATCATAACCACTAATCTCACTAACTTACCATTACTTGCTGCAACGCAACCTACCCGTAAGAAATTCATAACCAATCGTAAAAACATTAGAAAATTATGAAATCAGTTGGGTCTGAGAGTAGATTCAAAAATCTGCAACTCTTATGTTCATCATAACCCAAGAACATGCACGTACCGATCGAAAAACTCGCTGTAAACCGGCTGTTCTTCAAGAACAGCAAAAACCGGAAAATCCGAGATTAAACATGCTTAAATCCTACTAAAATCTCAACAAAGCTTATGAAACTTAAAACAGAAATTACACTAAGCAAGAGGCATCCAACAACACAAAGAACAACAAGATCTAACATCTAGATCAAGAGAACACCCCTAACTAACACAAGTAGGTAGAAACCTACCGGAAACGCTAAACCTCGGCTGATTCCCAGCTAACCATTCACCAGCCCAGCTTCAAACCACACCAGGGATCTTCCTCACGTCGCCACGGATCCAATGAGCCTTTAAACGCCCAAAACTGTGGCCGGAGGAGGGAGAACAGAGAGGAAGAAGTTGCTGCCGGAAACAGGGGAAGCAGAGCCGCGGGAAGAAGAAGGAGGAGGGGAAGAAGGGGAAGAAGAAAAGCCAGGAAAGGGGGAGAGGATAAGGATGAGGGAGAGGAGAGGAGAGAAAGTCCTCTCTCCCTTTGACAGTGGAGAGCGACGGCCAACGGCGGCCATCCTCTCAAAATCCACTGTCAAGACTTTCTGGCACAGGAAGATCGATCTTCTTCTCAATGAAGATCGATCTTCTTCTCAATGAAGATCGATCTCATTAGCAAGGAAGATCGATCTCCTTAGCAAGGAAGACCGATCTCCTTAGCAAGGAAGACCGATCTCCTTAGCAAAGAAGATCGATCTCCTTAGCAAGGAAGATCGATCTTCTTGCCCAGAAACACAAACTTGGGCTAAAACACAAGCCCAAGCTCGGATTTTCCGATCCCGGGTCCACCTAACCATTCTAATCAAACACTAACACAAACATGGTCAGTTTGTGCACACGCGAGTGTGGAACAAACCGACAATGCATAATTTACCAAATTGCCATTGCGGTCCAAGAAACAATACGATCCACCGGATCGCGCGTTCGACGCGAAACAATCAAACAAGCCACGAGTCCGACCCAGCCAGTCGACCCAGGAGTAGAGGGACAGGTCCTCACAATTATGGTAGCTTAGATGAGGTTGAGAATATGGTGGAGTGCTCCGAAGATGCTGGTTTTGAAATGGTGTTGGTGAGTGTGGATGGACATGTCCTCACTGCACCAATCTCATCGAATGATGAGGACACCGACAATGTGCAACTGACTACACCACAATTCCATCTGGGCTTGGTGAAGGGTCCAATGAAGATTTCTGTGCTTGGGAAGCTGGTCTCTTTGGCGATTTGGATTCACCTTCCTTGCCTTTGGATAGAGATACTTCCACACATCAGTCGAAAGGCATGTTTGCTAGCTGCCAGTCTTGAGTCTTGGCTCTTGAGGAGAGAGCCTCTCTTTCCCATTGTGGAAGGTTATATTTAGTAGGGCTTTTTACATATTTCTCCTTCAAAAGTTTTTAAATATCATAATTACCCTTATATTTTTTCAGCTTACTAATATACCCATAAAAACTTGAAAAATGCGTAAACCTACCCCTTCGTCTACCTCAGTCTATCCATCTAACGTAATCATGGTGTAAATCTAATTAGGACGGGCAAAATTACTTAATTTCCCATTCCTATAAGATTGAACGTTAAACATAATCCTCCTTTTCCGGCGGCGTCATCCTCCCCGAGCTTTGGCAAGTGTGCCACCATCGGCAACCTCACCTTCGATGTCGCTTGGACCATGTCCAAGCTCATCTACCTCTAGCGGTCCCTCTATGATCCATAACTGTCATGCTCCAGTTGGAGAGAGGGTGGCGACCTCGGTAGGAAGTAATAGCGGTGATGGCTGGCAAGAGAGAGTGGAGCGAAGCCGGCGGGCTTGGAGCTCGAGGAGATCGGAGTAGGCTCCTGAGAGCTCCCGTCGAGCCTAGAGTGGAGAGGACACCGGTGTGGCCATAGCTTGTGGGGTTGATCTCGGTGACCTATGTTGTTTCAGCGATGCGAACAGCGACAGCAGCGCCTCGCTGAAGGTTCATCGCTACTGCAATCTAGCGACTTCAGGCAGATCAGGGGTGCCGGCCGATGCTCAGGGAAGAGGGCTGGGGATCTTGGTCGGCATCAAGCTAAAGGAATGAAGAGGGGGTGAAGGGAGTCGGGGCTAGCGAGCTTGGTATTTTTCATCCGTCAGAGCAAATGCCAGCTTGCGAGACGAATCGGGCCGGAGTCGTTGGCGATTTGGCTGGCTGGAGTCGTTGGCCGGTTTAGCTGGTCGGGATCGATAGGGAGCAGAGCATCTAGTGAGGGAGTAGAGGGGGCCCGGCGGAGCTCGGGTGCTTGAGGCGGTGAGGATGGTGGTTGCTGGTGTGCTTGGGGCATATATATCTTTTTACACATCACCGTTAACGGTGTTAGGAATATTCCCTTCAGATTCTCAGCATGTAACCTGAGAGGTAGGTTTACGCATTTCTCAAGTTTTCAATGGTACATTAGTAAGCTGAAAAAATGTAAGAGTAATTATGATATTTAGAAATTTTTGAAGAAGAAATATGTAAAAAGCCCTATTTAGTATTATCATGTCGGCGAGACTCTATTCCCTAGTGAGGCTTTTAATCTCTCGGTGGTTTGGAATGGGTAAAGTTCATAGGTTGATTTATTAGGGTTTTGAAATTTCAGCATATTGAGAATTCAGAACTTGGACTAAAGGTTGCTTTTTTCTGTGATTCTTCTATTGGTTGTTAGTTTCGATTTGGTTATTACTACATAGTATGAAATGATATAGGTTGAGAGATGAGTGATGTGAAGACCCGTTCCTCCAATTTAGTTCGACCGTGTTGGTCGGGGGCTGAGCCCTTCTGATCTATTTCCGCGCGGGCGTGATTGACTAATCAGGATGTCTTTTTGTGACCCTAGAGGTAATTTGATCAAATTAAGCTTTGTCGATTGGTTGCACACATGCGCACACACGGTCTGATGTATGTGATTACCATTATGAGTAGCTAGATCCGAGGATCGGGTTCGATCATTCGGATCGAGATTTGAGCGGTTAGTGCACCGACCCCGATCGCGTCCCATTTCGAGCGAGAGAGGAGAGAGCGTTGGAGGAGAGGAGAGAGCGTGCGGCGACTTGCGACGGCAGCGGCTGGGGTTCTTCTCTTCGAAGGCGGAGAGCTCGGAAACGACGATCGCGACAGGAGGAGAGGCGGAGAGCTTGGCGACGGCGGCTGCGGCTGGAGAAGAGGAGAGAGGAGCGGATCTCGACCTCGTACAAAGCCCTAGAGGTAGGGATTCCTACCCTAACCCTCAATTAGGCCTTTAGGGTTTGGTTTGATGCATGCTAGCCTAGGATTGGTGCTCTGTTTTGGCTTCGTGGTTTCCCTGCCGATGCCCTTCTCTTCTCTTTGCTGCCTTTGCTTGCGATCTATTGGTTAGTGATGGATTTTGTTGAGCTTCTTCTCTCTTCTTATTGCTGTTGCCTAGATCCTTGGATGCTTGGTTGTTTTGTTGATTTCGTGGTTTCCGATGGTTGTTTTTCCCTTCCCTCCTTGCTGTTCCGTCGGAATGCATGCTAGCCTAGGAGCTTGGTGTTGCTATTTCCTTTTCTCTTTCTGCTGAGGTTTTGATCGATGGATTTTCCAGGTTTTTCGTCTTCTGTTCCTTGGTTGCCGGAGGCTGGAGATACTTCCACACATCAGTCGAAAGGCATGTTTGCTAACTGGCAGTCTTGAGTTTTGGTTCTTGAGAAGAGAACCTCTCTTTCCCATTGTGGAAGGTTATATTTAACATTATCAGGTCGGCGAGACTCTAATCCCTAGTGAGGCTTTTAATCTCTTGGTGGTTTGGGATGGGTAAAGTTCATAGGTTGATTTATTAGGGTTTTGAAATTTCTGCTTATTGAGAATTCAGAACTTGGGCTAAAGGTTGCTTTTTTCTGTGATTCTTCTGTTGGTCCTTTGTTTCGATTTGGTTGTATCTGCATAGTATGAAATGATATAGGTTGAGAGATGAGTGAGTCGAGGGGAAGATGAGCAAAGTGAGTAGATAAAAGAATTGTCACGTTTGTGCTAGTGAGGTTAATATTGGGCTTCTTCCTTGATTAAAATCCCACTTCTTTGATCACTACCCCACTTCTATAAACTCTAGTACATAAATAATACGGCTTGCTGGAATTAAATGGAAAGCACTGATGATATTGTATTTGAGCTTTTTCCCCTTGTCTGTCTATCTATAATAGTAAGGTGAGAAGATTTGTTACTGTGATAAAAGTGTTTCTGATTTGATCTCATTTATATTTGACTTTCTATGTGCAGTCTTTCTAAGTTCATGACCTTGCAGCACTTGAATCAGAAGTGTTTGCTAATAGATTCCTACACTGGACATTGAGAAGAACATTCTAGATTCGAAATTGTAGCCTGCAAAAATATATAGAACGAGGAAAAAGGAAATATTGGTGATGCAAAAGCTTTTATTTCTATATCTCATGGCATTGCAACAGCAACTTTTGTCCAAGTGAGATGTTTAGGACCATGCATCAATGTGATGAAGTGTCTTTTACTGGTGCTGTGTCCTTATGAATGGTCACTACACCAAATGTGACTGTTGTTTGACCAAGCATTGGGTTCAAATCATTCCGTAATAATGTCACTTCCAATGATCATAAACTCATGCAAGGAATGGCATGGTAAATGGAACAGCTTGCAATGCTTTGACAAACTCAAACTTGAATGATGTGTTGATGTACATGATGAGCGCATTGTTTTTTATTAGATACAAGATCAATCATATGGTAACTGAGTACTATGAGGATACAGTGCAGGTATGGGCTTGTGGACATTCCTTGAGGGTGTTCTGCTGCTTGCGAATGCACTTGCGATATTAAACGAAGAACGCTTTCTTGGTCCTAGAGGGTGGAGTTTCACTGAAGTTTCAGGAGGAGGTCGAGCAAAGTCATTGAAGGGGCAGGTGATAGGGCTCATCTACGCAACCCAATACATGAGAGTGCCTCTTATACTTCTCAATGCCATCTTTATAGCCATAAAGCTGGTTTCAGTCTGATGATAAAAGGTAACTGGCAAAAGGTCTGCGATCTTTGATTGGACTTGTATTTTAGGTCCTTTTGAACTAGATGAATCTATCTACTTTAGATTATTAAGATGACAATATCCTGCTCGGTGATTGAACGCTAAATTTATAATCCTGTTCTGTTCTGATGTAGCCAGATAACTCTGTATCTCATGTCTACATGTTTGAATCTATATTATTTTTTTCAGGAGATGAAAGGAAGTGAAAGTGTTCGGGCAGTGATTTCGGATATCGTAATCTGCGGTCATATTTGGTGGGAGTTTTTATGTGTCAGCAGCATGTCGAGTTATCTTGATTGAATAGTTCCTGGAATTAGAGAATCACCTGATTGGTTTGCTAGTCTCCATCTGGGATTTGCAGTCAATTTGAATTTATGGGAAGTTTCTTCCTGCTTTAATATCTCAATGATTGCAACTAAAAGGACTTCACCAAGCCTGTCCTGTAATGCTATATTTTCTTGCTTTGACGATCCAGATCACGTTTTCGTGCAGAGCTGATTGCATTTCATTGTATTTTTTATTTTACTACTCGGCCCTGTTTTGTAATAAAAACACAAAATAGTCCTAAGATGTAAAATTGTTGATAAAATAGATGAGTGACAATTCAAATGAGCAAGTCACTAAATTAGTGTATTGAGAAATGGGGGAATCGGCCAGAGCCCATGAGATGGGACTTAGTTTGCTAATAAAACAACACAGTGTTTTTGGGGCAGAAGCCTCATCCACCTGGCAAAAACCCTATGTTATTGTAGTCCTGTGAAATACTGGGACTATGCAGTGACGAGCGACGCCATTGGAGCACGCTGCTTGGAGAGGGGGCCGTCGTTGGACGCCGCTAGCCGGGGGGGGGGGGGGGGGGGGTACCGGGTGTGTGTGTGTAAAATTGAATCTGGTTAACCCTGTCGGGCAAAGCGACACAACTGCCTCTTCTAACTTTATTCTCATTAAACTGAGTTCTCTCTCACTGGATTGAGTTTTCTCTCAATTGAATGAGTTTTCGAATTTTCTCTCAATGGACTGAGTTTTCTCTCAATGGAATGAGTTTTCTTTCACTGGACTGAGTTTTCTCTCACTGGACTGAATTTTCTCTCAATGGATTGAGTTTTCTCTCACTATACTGGGTTTTCTCTCAACGGACTGAGTTTTCTCTCAATGGATTGATTTTTCATTTTCTCTCATTGAATTGAGTTTTATCTCACTGGATTGAGTTTTCTCTCAATTGACTGAGTTTTCTCTCAATGGATTGATTTTTCATTTTCTCTCATTGAACTGAGCTTTCTCTCACTCGATTGAGTTTTCTCTCACTTGACTGAGTTTTCAAATTTTCTCTCACTGGACTGAGTTTTCTCTCAAATGGATTGAGTTTTCTCTTAATGGACTGAGTTTTCTCTCAATGGATTGAGTTTTCAATGGACTGAGTTTTCTCTCAATGGATTGAGTTTTCTCTCACTGGACTGAATTTTCTCTCAATGGACTGAGTTTTCTCTCAATGGATTGAGTTTTATCTCACTATACTGGGTTTTCTCTCACTATACTGGGTTTTCTCTCACCAGACTGAGTTTTTACTCAATGGATTGATTTTTCGTTTTCTCTCACTGAACTAAGTTTTCTCTCACTGGATTGAGTTTTCTCTCACTGAACTGAGTTTTCTCTCACTGGATTGATTTTTCGTTTTCTCTCATTGAACTGAGTTTTCTCTCACTGATTTGAGTTTTCTCTCAATGGACTGAGTTTTCTCTCAATAGATTGAGTTTTCTTTCAATAGACTGATTTTTCATTTTCTCTCAATGAACTGAGTTTTCTCTCTTAATTTGGTTTGAGTTTTCTCTCACTGGACTGAGTTTTCTCTCAATCGACACGTGGACTCTTTTAACCGCACGACACGATGACCAACTCTTCTGCCGCCACCGACCCACTTTATTTGTTGCACACACTCTCTCTCCCTCTCCCTCTCCATTGCATTTATTTGCTATACCATCTTAGTTAATGGCTGGCCCCACTTGCATTTGATGTCTTCTTGCATTTATTGGTGTTTTAGCCAATTATCCCTTCATTAAATGCAAGAACTTAACTAACCTATAAATGGATTCATTAATGCATTCATTACATGTGGAATAACTAATCTCGTGAAACGACTTAACTAACCTATAAATGGAGTTTTTGGCTTAAAACTTATGAACCGGTTTTTTAAGCAATAAAGATTGGATAATATGGTGTTTTAGCCAATCATACAGGCAAGATTAGTCCGAGATAATGAAAAACAGAATTAAAATCAAGATAAAATTTGACCTCTGGACAAATTTATTTTGAAAGAGTATGTAGAGTTGGACTAACGCTAATTGATGAAAGATTGAGCAGTCCTTTGGCCGTCAATATATAAAAGGTTGTAATACAAGCCCCATGACTCTTTAGACCTTGTTTTTCTTGGACTTACATGTCTTTACACACATTTCATGTTATACCTCGCATACATTTATAATGTCTTGCATGTGATCTTGGATATGGAAGATTCTTGTGTCATTGGAATGAAGACTTTGAATAATTGAATCTACAACTTTGATTTTAAGAGTAAAGATCCCGTTGGTCCTGGTCCAAAGGTTCCAGATTCCTCCAATCTTGCAGGTTTGTCCTCGATCTTGGCCAGAAATGCTCTTCCCTACCACGCTGAGAGGATATATTCTGCCTTAGGGCGGCGAGAAACCTAATTCCAAGATGATGTTTGCATGTTTGCTAGCTGCTAGTCTTGATTTTTGAGAAGAGAACCTCTCTTTCCCGCTGTGGAAGGTTATATTTAGTATTATCAGGTCGGCGAGACTCTAATCCCTAGTGTGGCTTTTAATCTCTTGGTGGTTTGGGATGGGTAAAGTTCATAGGTCGATTTATTAGGGTTTCGAAATTTCTGCGTATTGAGAATTCACAACTTGGGCTAAAGGTTGCTTTTTTCTGTCATTCTTCTGTTGGTTGTTAGTTTCGATTTGGTTGTTACTATATAGTATGAAATGATATAGGCTGAGAGATGAGTGAGTTGAGGGGAAGATAATTATCATCGTTTATTGAAGGTAATTATCGTTAGTTTCGAAACTCAAGCCTAGTGATGGATTCATATGGCCATCGTATCAATCGGATGATTTCATTGTGATCGAACTTCCACAATGATACAGAGAGCATGCTGCCAAGCCAAAGTTGACAACAATTGTGTACATAGTAGACCCTTGAATTATCCTAAATAACAAGTTTCCCTTGATGTGTGTGAAGGGAAAAGGTTGAATTTTTTGAAATAAAATATTTTGCAATAAGGTCCATGGTTGTCTCATGCACTGTGGGCTAACGAAGGACTCTCGGTGGTCCAACCTGATCTGTCGGATCTATTATTTCTTCTCGGGTAAATTATCGTTTACTACCCTCAAGTTTAATCAAAATAACGATTAAGGCCATGTACTTTCAATTGTAACAAATAAGGCCCTGTACTTCCTAAAACCTTTCAATCCATGCCAACCCTTGACGTCCGTCGTCCATCCTAACGGCAGCTTGTCACGTGCGGTCACGTGACAAGGTTCGGAGGCTGAGATCGGGCCAAACCTTAAGTTCAATTGTAACAAATAAGGTCCCGTACTTCCTAAAACCTTTCAATCTCAGCCTCCGAACCTTGCCACGTGCGGTCACGTGACAAGCTGCCGTTAGCATGGACGACGGACGTCAAGGGTTGGCCCAGATTGAAAGGTTTTAGGAAATACAGGGCCTTATTTGTTACAATTGAAAGTACAGGGCCTTAATCGTTATTTTGGTTAAACTTGAGGGTAGTAAACGGTAATTTAGCCTTTCTTCTCTGAGTTCTCTCCAATCCAAACAGTCTTTTGACATGATATATTTATAGGATATTTTTGTCATCTAAAATTAACAACGAACCAAAATAGTTAATAGATGGGGTTATAACCTTAAAAGATATCAAATGGGGTTTTTATCAAAAATGTTGTCTAAACTGGGGCTATCACCAATTATCTGATTATTTTATTCCAAAGGGAGGCATTTGCATAATATTGTAATGATACGAGGGTTGTAGTGGAGTTATGTAAATGACGATTAGTATCCAATCGCCAGAGCTCCCAAACATCTCTCTTTCGATCTCAATGTCTTCCACAGAGCGCGACGAGCATCTCTTACCCCCTTCCTCTCCCTCTCGCTTGGTTTCTCAACTTGGAGGAGAACATTGGTATCTCTCTCTATCCCTTCTCTTGTTCTTTGTTTAGTTTCAAAGTTGATTCTTGATTGATTCGCGAGCAAAGGTTCAATTTCTGCGTGTTTTGATCGTTTGCTGCGTTCTGAATCTCTTGATCGACATATTACCTCGATTCTAGGACATTTCTTGTAATTATCGAGCTTCTTGATCGGTCATCTTTCTTGGACTTTGTAGACATGTGTGTTCAAACAAAAAGTTTCTAATTTGTGAATGGAAGCTGGGGAATTAGGAGTTTTCTCGGGTTTTCCTATCTTTCTTCGACTTCTATTGTTTCTTGGTTTTGTTTCTTGCTAATTGCCATTGTTTGTGATGGATCGCTGTATAGAAGAACACCGTGAATTTTAGGAAGGAAAATTTGAGTGTAATGTCGATCTTTATTGGATGGTATATGTGTTTCTGCCCTGGTTGATAATTACCGAGAATACGAGGCTAAGGTTGGATGCACTTTCTTCATTATTGTAATTGTACAGATATCCCAACTAAAGATCTCCATCTAGGGCAGGGTTGTTATTTTCAGCTATCTATTTAGATCGCCGAGAGAGCTTGTTATCAAGATTTTTTGAGAGTTTTTTGCTCATCTTTGCAAGAAAAAAAAGTTAATGATCATGATTCAGACCGCTGTTAATATTTATCTTAGCCTGCTAAGATGAACGTGATAGGCCAAGTGGGTAACCTCATTTATCCGAGTGTTTACTCCGTTGCAACCCCTTTCCATCCGTTTGGCAGGGTTGTTGATAAATCGTTGTCAAGCAACAGGATGGGACCTACCGCAGTACTCCCTTGTGAGGAGTCGTTTCTCCCACCCGGTTCGACCATGTTGGTCAGGGATCGAGCCCTTATGGTATGTTCCTACGTTGGGTGTGATCAGGGGAAGAGGCACAACTCCTGGTGTTGCTGCTGGCAGGGACAGAGGAATGACTTCATGGATTCCTCCAAGGCCTAGTGATCCAACCAATGTTGCATCTACACAACCTGATGTTGCAAGTAATCTAATGTTCACTTAATTAAACATTAATTTAATTTACATATGTAAATAATATTCAATTTTAATTGAATGCAAGTATATGCATCCAAGCCTAGTCAAACCCCTTCCTCCCAATCAAGTGAAGGTAGCTGCTACAATCTAGCAGGCTCAATTGGTCACCAGCCATTGTTTCATGGCACTAGCATTGTTGTTTGGATGATGGGGGGGTTCAAGTGGGCACCATGGCAAGAAATGAGATTGACTTATGATTTTTTTGGGTTCTTTGTTAAATGTATAACATGATACACTGATTGGTTTGTTATTGTCTAGTTTTTTGGATGCCAAATGTATAGGGATACGATGACTGGTTGTTGTGAAGAGATGGATGTAATTTTTTTTGGATGTCAGTAAAGTGGGATGTCATTTTGAGCAACTATAATCTTGAGACCCTTGTAATGTTGTCACTACAATGGGATGTCACTACAGTTGGATGTGTAGTCTTGAGCAACTGTAAGGTGTAATATTGAGCAACTGTAAGGATCTTGGATGTTTATTTTATAACAGAATGTTGTTGGGTGACTAGATTTCAGTTTCTTCCAGTTGATTGCCTTGGTTTTTTTTAGTGGATGTCAGTTTATTTTATAGCCTAGGATGCCTTTTTTACAACATGAATGTTGGATGCCACTAATTGATGTGTACAGTTATGAGCAAACATGTGAACCTATGTATGTGCAAACCTGTAGCATGCAAGAGGTGCAAACCTTCAGTTCATTCATTTGCAAATCTAGCAAGGCAATTTCTACAAATTCCTGTTCACATTTACCATACAATTTTCCAGTACATATGTGTGATGAATACACAAACAACCTCAAATTAATTGACCAACTTCACCCAGCCACCAAATTACATCACATTTACATCTTATTGTAGTTAAGACACCAGTAAAGCAGGGCAATCCCAACTACCCAAGACATTAGCATACCAATCCAGTATGCCCTTGGCCTATCATTTGATTGCCTTTTTTGCAGCTCAAGTATGGCAATTAACCTATCCTTATAAGTAATTATCCTATCCTTTTCACTCATTGAGATCTTCATGGTTTGCATCTGGGTTTGCATCTCTACCATGGCCTACATTCTTTTCAGCTGGTCTCTTAAATCATCAACAAGCCTTTGTCCCTATCCAGGCAAATCAGGATCAACCCATTCGAAGAAGGTGCAACCACCATGTTCCTGCAAAAGAAGAAGGAAATTAATTAGCAAGGGGTCAAATTACCTGCAAACAAAAAAGCATGTAAATTCCTGCAAAAAAATCAACCACATTATTGAGGAATCGATTAGTCAATAGGAAGGTGTCAAATTATCCTAGGTATTCGACAGTTAAGGAATCTCCTTTCTGGATTTCTCTCAGTTTTTGAAGTCCTCACTTCAGCTCTTGCCTATAAACACTCCCGGGGTCTCATCATCTTGAGGATATCTCCTAGCTAAAGAGATGGATCCTCCACTTCAGAAGCTTTTCAGAGAAGGAGATTTCCCTGGCATCAACCTAATCATCAAGGGACCACGCTTTAACTGTCATCTGGGGGCTCACAAATGGGCTCAACGAAGTCAATGGGCGAAAGTAGATGACAATACATGGGGGAGGAAACCTACCTGGTGATTGATGGCCTCAACAACGATGAAACTCTGGCGAGGATGCCCTAAAGTTGTCGGATTTTGTTGGGGGTTGTCGGAGACGAAAACCTAACTTTCCCCATGCCCGCTGTTATGTCACGGGAGGAAAGGGGGTTTTGTCGGGAGAATACCGCTTTCCGTGGCGGGAAACGGGTGCAAAACCGCTCACGTGCGTGCACATGAGGGGTTTTCCGTCAGATTATACTAATAGAGTCGGGGTTCAGAAATAATTTTCACTTAGTTTATAACTTGGTGGTATCGAATTGCAAATCCCAAACATGTTGGTACCAAAGTGCAATTCAGGAAAAGTACATGGTACCTGAATGAAAAAATCTCAAAAAAATAAATAAGAGAGGTCGAACGTGTATAGTTAGTGGCGGAACCAGGGGGTGCTGGCAACGTCGGAACCCCCCACCCCCCCGACGCCCCGCCCGCCCCCGCTCTCTTCGCATCCCCCAACCCATCCCTCCCTGCTCTCGACGCCGCCCTTCTCCGGATTCACCGCCACCTCCTCTTCCGGCGCCCACCAAGGCCCCTTCATGCTCGCACTCTCCCATTCCTCCACGGACCACCGACCACGGCTCCACAGTCCACTCTGTTGCAGAGAGAACAGAGAAGAAGCATATAGGCAGCTATGTTTTTTTTAAAAATTTTATTTGATTTACTTAATTATTTGTTAATGTTAGGATTTATAATTTATTAGTTTGATTTAATTATTTATTTATTTGTTAGGATCTTCTAATTGTCGCATTTTTTTTATTTAGATAATGGATAAGTTTGTGATAAAAAAAACCACGAAGCGGACCAAGCGGTGAATCGTCTAATACTCATGACTTGCATACTACTTCAGAGAATATTAGTTCGAAAAGACCCCGAACTAGTTTAATTAATCCGAATGATATTATTGGTGACCCAGGGTTGAATCAGTTGAATGATATTATTGGTGACCCATTGAAACATATGATGTTGGGATTATGGATGAAATTCGTAGGGGGTACTTGATCAAAGGCCCTTGTCAACTGTTTGGTCATAATTTTCCCAAGAAAAAATATGGAAAAGATATGAGGAGTTTTAGGGAGACATGGTTCAAAGACTATGGGTGGATGGAATACAGTATATCAAAGGATGCGGCGTATTGCTTATGGTGTTATATGTTTAGGAAACCTCAAGGAAAACAAGGCGGAGGAGATTTGTTTACATGTACAGTATTCAACAATTGGAAAAAGGCAATAGAAAAATTTGATGAACATGTTGATGCCCAAAATAGTTTTCACAATGAAGCTAGAGAAAAATGTGAAACACTCAGAAATCAATGGCAAAGTGTGTCGCACATATTTTCCGCCCATGGGCATGACCAAGAGAATGCATATCGCATTCGTTTAACATCGGTTTTAGATTGTATTCGTTTTCCTTTGGTGCATGGATTAGCTTTTTGTGGTCATGACTAGTTTGAGAGTTCATTGAGGAAAGGCAACTTTTTTGAGCTTTTGGAATGTTACAGCTTACGTGATGAAAAGATTGCTAAGACAGTTATGGTTAATGCTCCCTGAAACAACCAAATGACTTCTCCAAAAACTCAAAAGGAATTGGTGAATGCTTGTGCAACGAAGATCACACTTGCGATCATTAATGATATTGAGGAAGGATTTTTTTTCTCTTATGGTTGATGAGTCGCGAGATAATTCATTTTTTCTCAAGGTATTTTTTACATTACTTTTTTAAAAAAAAATTAATCGTTTTGATTTAGATTTCACACCCCCTTAAATCTCATCCTGTTCCACCACTGTGTATAGTGTAATGGAACACCAAGATAGGTGATAGGAAATGTACCTTCCTTAGATCCTGTAGCGTGCGCAATAATGTTAACTATGTTTCGAGGCTGCTTATGAGTTAGAAAGACATCCTTGGAAGCATTAATCTTCTGCTCAGAACAAGACTCATAAGACTTCATAAAACACATGAGTCTCTTTAGATTATCCTTTGAACTATTTGTAAAGATTAAGACATCATAAGCAAAAAAAGATGTGATACTCGAACACAGCCACTGGAAACTTTATAAATAGTCAAATGACTCGAGGAAACTAACGCAGCCAAGCCTCTACTAAAGACTTCCTCGTTTAAGATGAAAAGTAGTGGGACAGAGGATCTCCTTGCCTCGATTACAAGAAGAGGGAAAGAAACCAGCAGTAGACCCATTGAGACGTACCGAAAAGAAAGGATGACAAACGAATTGTTTGATTAGAGATATCCAAGAAGAGCAGAATCCTAAGGCCTCCAAAGCCACAAAAAGATATTCCCAATTTACTCGGTCAAAAGCTTTAGCCATATCCAATTTACTCTTACCTACATGTGTAGATATGGCCTTAAACCTTTACTCTAACAAGCTGCAGAAGGCCGGCGAGGATGGAAGGCCGATGTTGGGCCCCCTGCAAAGGTCATACTCGAGGAACCAGACCTGTTACGCTGCTGAACAGCGCCTGAGCTGGCAGCAGTAACACGTTCACAGCGCGGGCACATCGTGAGAGAGGAGGCAGGCATCGGCTGGCCAGTGTGAGGCGAGAGCACAGTAGGGGTTGCCACCCTCAAGGCACGCAGCTCCTCCACTTCTCGCTGCAGCCTGCGGTTTTCCTCTGTCAAGGACCCGAAGCACCTCTTCAGGTACTCACACTCCATCTCCGTCTGCTTCAGCTTAGTCCTGCGTTGAGCAGCTAGATATTTGAACACAGGTTTCAACACAAGGGCAGCAACAACCGAATCATTCCATAAGTGGCTAAGATCTACATTACAAGAACCGACTAAATTAAGCTTTTCATCTCCTCTACATGAATAGGACAATGCTACAAGAACTCAAGAAGCAGAACCAAATACAGTACTGCAGATGAATATTTGTCCCTGAAACTTGCATTTTGCTCATCTAGAGCTAAGCAGGCAGCATCTTTGCTTTGAACACATCCATACTAAGCAGACTTGAGGTTTAAACTTTCGTAAGACCAAAACCAAGGAGAGCGACTTGTTACTTTACACCAAACATGGGCATGCACCACCAGATAAATTGTACGAAAGACATTCTATGACTTTGTTTGGCGGAAAACAAATAATTATGAACCCCATGAAACTCCTAAAGCCATGTAAAGACTGCAATGAATTCTAACAGAGCAGACTATATAGGACAAGGCTTCAAAATGTCATATGGGCTAATTGGCAACTTTGGGTTGAATTGTCACAACCCTTCTGCTTTAAGTCGACAGAGAATGAAATCTATAACTAGCTTGACAAACTCTTAGTGCATGCATGTCAAACGTAATGCAAAGTTTGCAGGTAAAACGATCGAAAGCTGAGAGAAGATGACCCTATTGACATAATTAAATCTCACGAGATAGATCATCTATAAAGCTACACTAATAGTTGGTTTTATTCTTTACACAAACTATGAGTTGAACAGTGATCCAAGGAGAAAATGCGCCCTTGGGAGTGCATATAACAACACGAACGAATTAAGCATATGTTTTGACATACAGGCAGGAATAATTGATAATGTCTTGAGGAATGAATTAAAAGTAAAATGAATAAGCTAGTCCTTTGTGCATTCTTTGACTAGTTAACACAATGCACCTCAGAGTTCCTGCTCGTAGAGCAAAAGAAAAGCCATTCAATATTCCAATTAGCTTTCAGCAGTGCCAATGCAACTCATATCATTGCCTTACATTATGCCTTATTGCTTAATGGTTGATCTTATATCTTCATGAGTACATGTAGCTAGACGATTCTTATATATTGTTCCCTCATACTTCTCCCCCTTCTCATGGTTCACCATTTGTATAGAGACTGCAGATATAATGCAGCAACAAGGCATTTAGGTATCGCTTGCTGGATGATTATGCATGTGTATCAAGAGATTCATGCATTCTTAGGTGAATTTATCTTGAGATAAAACCCTATGTACGTCACTACAATAAAAAAGGCTTTTAACGGTGATTATTTTGACATTTCGATTCACCAATAATTGGACAATTGCTACTAGATGTCCCGTCAGGGAAAGTTTAGCGGTGATTATTTCAAACATTGGTGAAGGTCCCCAGAATGGCTGCTAAAAGTCATGACATATACTGGTGATTAAATCAATTTTTAATGGCAATTACATTTGTTGCTAAGGATGGTTTAGATTGTAGGTAAGTCCTGAACTTATAGTAGCAATTACTATTGTTGGCATATCATATAACTTTTAATTGTTGGTGAATCGGTTAGCGACGATTAAATGTCAAAATAATTGCCACTAAAAGCCTTTTTTGTTGTAGTGATATCTATCTTAGATAGATGTGATACGACTTGAAAAGTGTCGCGGCTTAACAAGTCTAACCAAAATTACAAAATATTCCGGTGCTCTACTTTAACTACTAAGAATTAGTAGATAGTGGAGAGTCCGAGTCGAGTCCACAGGGATTTAAGGGATTTAAATCAAATACTTAGTAAATCTCTTACTAATAAGTTGATAACAGATTGCAAGTTGAAATTAAACTAAACTTATACTAAAGGATTTATGAATATGAGAGAAAGGACCATAGGATCCTTAATCAGTAACTAAGGATCTACTAGGTTTTCCAAAGATCAGAGCATGCAAACACGATAAATGGCTTTCTAAAAGTTGATAAGTGAGTGGCTAGTTCTCCTTATCACTCAACAAGTTCTGTTTAGAATTCCCTGTTGGCAAGAATAATTATCTAATTATCAGTGACCGAATGATTAGTTACGTTCACTGCTAATGAACCCTCTTACTCAGATGAGTTCATCGCAAAAACTGGCATAGATATGGATTTAGGTGTAATATCGAGATGACTTCGCATCTCGATGGCTGAAACTACAAAGATAAGGTGCATGAAGGATTAGGAATGGAACGTAGTGGGACTAGCACTATACAATCGCTAATCACGAAGAAGATTCCATCCGAGATATCATGGGACTAGCATGATCCTCTTATTTGGATGAATCCAATTCACGCCCTAACATACACAAGCTCTAGAATCAAGTGCAAGCAAGAACGATTCATACCTCCAGCAAGAAATCAACACCAAGATGGAGAAAAGATAAATTAATCCATAAAACCAACTAATCGTGTATACAAACCCTAGATCTAAGAAATCCCTAGTAAAAACCCTAGTTACATCATAAGAATCCCATGGCTAGGGTTTTAGCTACTCATCTTCAGGGGATAATCCATCGGTAGAAGTTGATGATCTCCTCCCGTCATGGATCTCCTCCAAAGAATCGTCGAAGAAAAGATGTAGAAAAGTTAGGAAAACTCTCTCCAAAAACGTCTGGAAAAAGCCCCCGAAAATCCCTAAACAATGACTACTTATAGCCCAAGAAACAACCTCCCACGGATTAGATCCGAGTCGTCGTTTTTTGCCTCTGGCCGCGCCGGATCGATCCGACTTTTGGAGTCCGATCGATCCTACTCCTTAAGTTCTTAATGTTGCGAGTAACGCCCGAGCCGGATCGATCCAACTCTTGGAGTTCGATCGATCCTACGCCTTTATTTGCGGGTAACTCCCGTGCTGGATCGATCCAGCTGTCTCGTCCGATCGATCCAACCACCGTTGTTGCGCTACATCCCGTGCTGGATCGATCCGTCTCCTGGACTTCGATCGATCCAGCCGTTGTTCATTGTCCACTCGTTGGTTGAGTTGGATCGATCGAACCTGTTGAGGCCGATCGATCTAACTTGTCAAAATCGCCAAAATAGATTGTTTTAGCTCCAAAGTTAATCTAACTCATGGAAGGCCCTGTTATACCTGAAATGGAATAAAAGTAGTCAGTCCAGCATTGCTCGGGGCCCAACAAAGCCAAATTACAAGGGTGTTTTGTGCACTTTTCAAGTCTTATCAAGATGCTCTGATTTGATATTCATTTGATTGATGTCAAAACCTTATACATGGAGGCATTTTCCTATCTCCAAGTACCCCAATCTATTATGTAAAGTAATGTTTTATGAGTCACATGTTGAGTCATATGCCACATCATAATCAATATATGACGTGATGCACACGTCGCATAAGGTTGGTTATTATAGAGAGGGAGAGAGGGGAGAGAGTGCATGTGGGGGACAGGGCACGGCTAACCTATTGATATATATACCGTTGTCTGGTTTAGTGGCCTAGGTGACGCAGATTTAGCTACTTTTCTCTTTAGGCTATTTGGCGTGCATCAAAGGCCTCATGCCGCCGCAATTATTTTAAACCTGACTTTTGATGCAACCAGATGTTGCATCATGTGATCACACCACCTAATGCCGTATGCAGCATTATTTGGTGGTGTGATCCATCACCCCGGTTTATATAGGGTGTCAAACAAATTGGTTGCCTTTGATCCAAGTGTATGTTGCATGCATATGCAGACATAACATTACCCAGTATACACAACCAAACAAACAACACTTTGGGTCAGTGTCCAGGCAGCATTAAGGTGTTGCTAGCACATTTTACAAAGACTACCTTATCTAAAATGAGATCGACCTCTGATAAACGTTTATAGTGCTAGCTAGCATTGCATTAATCATATCTACATGCAAGAATCCCAATGGTCATCACCCTACTACACCCAAGTCAAAGGCCAGAGTCCAATCTTATAACTGTCCCCCGTTTGGTACGGGGTTAAGGGGAATAAGGTTAAGGGGGATTAGGGGTAAGAAAAGGTGAGGGTAAGAATGGGGGTAAAAAAAAATAGAAATGAATGGGGTAGGTGGAATAGTGGTAACCCCCTTATCCCTATTTTAGTGTTTGGGTAAAAAGTGGGGTAAAAGTGGGGTTAACCCCCTTAACCTCGTTCTTACCCCCGAACCAAACCCAACTAATGGTGGCCCACAAAAATTTATAAACCAGGTCAGTCTGCTATTAGTCCCCATGTCAATAAGAATTCATAAGCCTATCCATCCTGATCCTGTCAGACTCAAACTGACCAACCAGGCCTAGCTGAACAACACCAATACGGGCTATACCATCTTGCAAATCCACCTTAATCTCGAGGCACAGCGGACGGCTGTTCATCATTTAGGTTGTAAACTTGTAGTAATCTTAAAGCTCACAATTCCATGAACTAAAAGTTGGCAACATGTGATGTAGTATGTGAAATATTTTGCTGTTTTTGGCCCCATAGTTCTCATTTGGCACTCCAAGGCTTCGTTTTTTTTTCAAAACAGGTCCCTGAGCCACTAAAACTCCAAAATGTCCCTTAGTGGCCGGATGCCAGCGCAGAAACAAAAGAACCGAAGCGGAGAGAATTGAATATTATATATTATTGGTGTAAACGTAAGTACAAGACCTACAGGTCAATATATACAAACAAGAGAGCTCTATGATAGGGAAACAAGAGCTCATAAGCAAAAGCACTAATGATGTACAATTTGACTATATATATGATACAAACTATCATATATGAGTTTGCCATATATAAACTCCCATATATGAGTATGTCATACATGCATGCCAACATCCATATATGTCAACAGCCATCACCCATGCCATGGGTATACCACATGACGTGGCTTTGACAATAAAAAATGTGTCCGGAGCGGTGTATCCCGAGACGGAGGTTAATACATACACATGGCGCTTCCCCAACAAAGGGCGATGCCGTTTGAATTCAACAAAAAAAAAACACGACCCTTGATGTCCTTGATGAGGCAGGGGCGGCATCCACATGGCACCATTTCATTAACTCGTGCTATGGCGGGTTGTAATGTCAACGGGACGTGTACGGATGTATTTAGCGCGCAAAAAAACCAAACACATGCATATTTTCCAATCCGCTCGATACTTTCTCACATCCACTCTGATCTCGCCGCCGCCTCTCTTCGTTCTCTCCGATCTCTGAGACATCCCTGATCTCCCCAAACTATCTCGTCGTCCCTATTTTCCCGAACAACGATGACGGAGAACGCCATGACAAGTCTAGTTGCCACGGCCATGGAGAAGGTCGTGGATAAGTTATTGCATCGCGAATGGGGCTTTGACGATTAATCGAAGTCCGCCACTCTCTCATGTATCTTTTTTGCATTTCATTTCATTTAATCTCCCTATATCCGAAAGGATTTAATCTCACCATACCCAAAAGGGAGTAGAAACTCTGATTTTTGTGCACATTTCAACCAAATATTTTTGTGCACATTTAGTTCTCTCCCAACCAACATTTCCATGCACAAAATGATGCTTGCACTTATTACAATTTATGCTCACTATTTTGTAATCTATGCTCGCACATGCACATACATTTTCTGCGTATAATTTACGCGTGCATTTTATGCATACATTCTGCTTGTCACTTTTACGCGCATATCATATTTCAAGTGTGCACTTTATGTGTACATTTTACTCGTACATTTAGAGCGTGTTTGTCAATTTTACGCACGTATCATAATCTACGCGTGCATTTTACACTTACATTTTACGCTTAATTGTCTATTTTATGCACATATCATATTTTACTCGTGCATTTGCATACATTTTACGCGTGTTTGTTTGTCATTTTTACGCGTATATCAAGTTTTCAGCATGCATTTTATGTGTATATTTTACTCGTAACTTTTGAGCGTGTTTGTATGTCAATTTTACGCGCATCTTATATTTTACGCGTTCATTTTATACGTACATTTTCGACATTAGATTGTCATGTTTACGCGCATATCGTATTGTACACGTATTTGTCACTTTTACCACTCCGCCTCCTTCTAACCCTTGGCTTTGTAGAACCCAGGAGAAGGTGACCCCAACTCATCCGAGACCGGCGATACACCGTTTCCGGGCAGGTGTTTCGCATTGAAGATCACGGAGGCTGTACGGGTTTACGTTGCGGATGTGCACCTAGAAATCATCCACAAGACATTGGGAAATATTTGACCCCCGTATGGTTTCGGGGCATTCATAAAGATGATTGTTTGAGCTTCCGGTGTTTCAAAATTGAGAATGTACTTTTCTTCGTCTTCATCTATGGCGTCAGGAATAGGTCGCTCGTCATACTCGCTATCAAGTATCCAGTCTCGTCCAAAATACAATTCATCGTATGCATCGTATGTGTCCACGATGGATCCATCTTCACGTCTGCCCGATCCAGGAGATCATGATTCGACCGCACAAAATCACCATACGTACTGAATACTCACGGATAAAAGATTGAAGCGCGCATGAAATACATAAAGCGCATATTCTTATGCACGTGAAATGATAGACATGCACGTACATTTATACACGCGTACAAATACTTTCATTCACGTGAACAAGAATTTATACACGTGCATGCATAAGAAATCACACTCGCATAGAAACAGCGAGGTCATACGCGTTGTTCTGAATATTTACGCGTTGTTCTCTTGTTTTTTTACTCGCAAGAAGAACGGGTAGAAAGAGACCCCAAGGGCTCGTAAAAAACATAAACTCTATTATAAAACACTTGACCCATCTACCTCTGGTGTGAGACAGATAATGCTCATTTCTCTAATATCATCGCTTACTCCCGCTACTGGTACATGAAAATCCTCGCCTACGCCGTCTCCTACCAAAATTTAGATGTTCAAATTAATGTCGCCCAACACGCGGCCGATAGATGCCGTCTTCAATAGCGTATCATCTCTGTCACAACTGAGGCAGCGTAGGCTATCATTAAAAGTGAAACAAAGTCATTAATCAATAAAACCGTAAACGCGCGAAACCTGCCTTATATTATCTACTTGTACTGATGAGGTGAATTCCATGATGGGTGAACACTATGGCCAACCAAGAAGGAGCATCGCAACCAAGTCTCTATCATCGTCTAGAAGTATGACTTAAGTTCAACATATATGATGTCGACTTGACCCTCTCTGGTCACCATTCTTTTTTAAGGGTTGTTTCTTACAGTATTGTGTCACGTGTATCTACTAACTTCCACCTCGGGATACACCGCACCCATCACATATTTTTTATATGTCCATGCCATGCCATGGGTGATGGCATCCAGCCATTAAGGGCCCGTTTGGTACCGGGATAAGGGCAATCAATCCCGGGATTGATTGTCCCTATCCCGGGATAAGACCCAAACAACCATTTTAGCCTAGGATAGGAATTCCAAAATAAGAGTTATCCCGGGATTCCTAAACCTAGGATTTGAATGAGGGACTTGAGTGTAAAATGAGGTCTTGCGGACGGTTTTATGTAAAATTTTAATCTAATGAATGAAGATTTTCTAATTTGATTGGTTCGAATTGAGCTACTATTTATTTTATATTATTTTAATAATATAAATTAAAATATTATTATTATATTAATATAAATGGATTCGTATGGGAATGCATTGATATGTATAACCATGCCACGTTATCATGTTATGCCATGTGACGATGCGATCCTTTTTCATGTAAGCTGGAAGTGGAGGTCGCGTGTACGTCGCCAGCAGCTACGTCACCGGTGGCTCCGGCAAGAACACCCTCAGCACCGTCGAGCCAGACGACCCGGTAAAGGATGGACGGGCATCGATGCCGACAATAACGAAGGAACAGGCGCCTGCTGAAGATGGCAAATAAGCGGGCGTTGATATGAGAGGGATTAGCAGGAGGAGGTATTGAACGGGTGGAGTGGTAATATTATAATTTAATTAATATAATATGTATTATCATATTATTAAGTAATTTATTAAAGCGAATGTGAATATTTATGTATTATCGTATTATTAATTCAGGTACCAATATTATTAATTTATTTTCCACCTCACCAATCCCTATTCCTATTCCACCTTTTTCATCCAATATTATTAATTTACATTCCACCTCACCAATCCCAAGTAATCATTATCTTCTCATCCCCACTTTTCAATCAAACACCAAAGTAGGATAAATTTTATTCCACAACTTATCCAGATTATTAATCTCTATCCCTTTTAATACCGGGATAGACTATCCTGCAACCAAACGTAGCCTAAAGGGTATTTTGTGGTTTAAGGGGTCTGTTTTGCAAAAAAAAAAAAAACAGGGGGTCCGGAAGTGCCAAAAGATAACCAAAACAGAAAAAAATTCATAGCACGTGCGTACATTAACGTAAAGGAAGCCATAGCCACGTGAGAGCTAGGAGAGGCGTGAGGCATGCACCTGGCTCTGCGGTTCTGAAACCAGACCTCCACTTGGCGTGGCTTCAGCTTCAGCCTCGTAGCCAACGCCTCCTTCTGCTTCTGCAATGCATCATACCATTAAATGCCACCAACATAGAGACTCACAAACGTCCCATTAATGAACAACTAATAAACCAAAGTTACCAAGCCAAATTAATAGCACCACACTTACAGTGTTGAGTGTGTGATTGTGCCGGAAGCTCTCCTCGAGGAGGCGCGACTGCTCCTTGGTCAGCCGCAGCTTCTTGGGCCGAGAGTACTGTTGGCCTCCGCCGCTGCCGGTGCCACCACCATCGATGATCTCCTCGTCGGCCTCCTCCACGCTTCCCATGGGGTACTCCTCCTCCGCCTCGCTCGCCGCCGGCTGGTTCATATCCAGCAGCACCAGCTCCCTCACCACCACCCCTCCGCTGTCTCCTAAACAACACCTTTCAAAACATTAGCACCCGAGAAAAAACAAGAAGCTAGCCATGCATGCACGCTTGCAAACACACACCGGAGACAGAAGAGGAGGAGCTGAGTCCAGGCATGGCCATGGTTAGCTCCAGCCCTGATGGGCTCCTCGCGAGACCCCCCACCATTATATGTTCACAAGAAGCTATGAACAAGCTTTTTTTTTCACTAATTGAGAGAAGCTGCGAACAAGCTAGAGAACTCAAACTATAATAAACTAGTAGAGGAAGACATATATATATAAGAATATAATGGAGATGGTGGGGTCCCCAGCGGGGTGGAGCCGTGGAGGGGTTTGACCGAAGGGTGCTTCTGGCCTGCTAGGCTTCGAGAGCGTGACACTTGGACAGGCGCATGGGGGGCGGGGCTGCAGGAGAAACGCCGGCAGGTCTCCCTGTTGGGCAATGCCTAGTCGGCTTGTCGGGTCGAACTCATTGGGAACACCACCACCCCAACTTCAATGGCATCCCCACGTAAATATGTCCAACCCCCGATGCCATTTGTTTTAAAAGTACCTGTGAAATCTCGAAATTACCATAAATATAGGTAGAGATAGGGGTGTATTGAGGGAAAGGAGGTCTTGTGATGGTGACAAACGGTAACAGAGATGGAAGGGTACCAATGGCCGATTTGTCGCTTCACGTACGCATCAAATCATATCAGCTGTCATTTTTATACAACTCTGATCGGCTCGGCCTTCCCAATGTGTCCACTGGACTCAATCAAGTCAATGTGTACATGTCCAGCTGGCTGTGTGCAATGCCCATTCCAACCTGGCCATTGGCCAATGTACCTTAGCGGGTTAAAGGGTCCGAACCGTCTTCCATCATCCAGTTAAAACATGGGGTATTAGGCCATGCCTCAAATCTAGCCCCCTCTTTGTCCAGAGCCTCATACATGTTGCTAAAAACCCCACCTTCACTGTTTTCATATGAATAACCCAAAAATACATAACAATGACAATAATACCCTTACCTCTATTATATATTTTTTTTATTCCAACATTTTCTCTCTCATCTCTCCTCTCTCCCCAGCGAGACAGCCTTCACCTTCTCCGCCGCCCACCCACTCCGGCAACCACCCCCTTCCCCCACGATCTCCCCTGCGGCAACCCTCCCGACCTCAGATCCAAGCACTGTGAGTCTGTGACCCCCCCCCTCTCCTTCCCCGGTGTATTTCCAATGAGATTCAACGCCCCGCGTCGTCCCTTGCGGCAACCTGACGCCACCACCGCCGAGAACCGTAAGCTCTGGCCTCGCCGTAGCCTCCATCTTCTCTGTTCCCCCCAGATCCAATGGCTCTCGGCGGCTCCGCTCTGTCCAACGACGGCCGACGCCGTTCCCCAAGCCCACCCACGTCGTTCGCAGCCTCCATTAACTCCAGGCAAGCATCCATTGGAACCCACCTTCTTCCTCCACCCCCGCAAGCCACTCGACCCTGACCCCCACCTCAATGGCCGCTCCGACCTCGCCCGGCATCGTCAATGATCCCTCCATCCCCGCGCGACCTCCCCCATCGCCCGCAACCTCAGCCCCACCTCGTCGTACCCGACGCCGCCCCTCCTAAATCACCGCCCCTAATCCTCCCTAGTTCCAAACCCCCCAGATCCGACCCCCTTGTCGCCCCACGGCCCTTCCCCGACGCACTCCCCGCGAGATCCCACCTCCAGTCGTCGCCCAAGCCGCCTCCCTCGCCGTCGTCTTCATCCCCTCAAGAACACCGCCGCAGACCTCTCAGATTCGCCTTCTACGGCTACGACACCGGAGATCCGCCCCGGTGGATCGAACCCCGAGGCTCAGGTGACCCCTCCGATGTTGGTCTCGACCTCCGGCGATGTTTCCTTGCCACCGATCATATTCCGGCAACTCTCAACCATTTGATCGAATCGGTTAAACCAAGTGCTCTTGATCCAATGAGGTCTGGTTCTATCTGACCCCATCAGCTTAATCCGAGGCCACTTGATCCAATCAGCCAAATCTTTGAGCAAATTCCAGCCCAATTTCCTTTAAACCTAGCCATTTCTAAAGCCTTAGCCTAATTTACCATTCGATCGAGTTCAAATGCATTTTCATCTTTTTAACTCCATTTTCATCTTTCTAAATCCATTTTCATCTTTCTTGCATTTTTATTTTTCTAAATTCATTTTTATCTTTCTAAATCAATTTTTATCTTTTTAAATGTATTTTCATATTTTTAACTCTATTTTCATATTTCCAAATCCATTTTCCCTGCATTTTTATCTCTCTAAATGCATTTTCATCGTTCTAAATTCATTTTCATCTTTCTTGCATTTTCATCTTTTTAAATTCATTTCATCTTTTTAAATTCATTTTCATCTTTTTAAATTCATTTTCATCTTTCTAAATTCATTTTCATCTTTTTAAACTCATTTTCATCTTTTTAAAATCATTTTCATCTTTCTGAATTCATTTTCATCTTTTGAAATTCATTTTCATCTTTCTGAATTCATTTTCATTTTTTTACATTTCATTTTCATCTTACTGAATTCATTTTCATCTTTCATACATTTTCATCTTTTTAAGTCTATTTTCATAAATTTAAATCTATTTTCATCAATTTTAACTTTATTTTTTATCATTTTAACTCTATTTTCATCTTTCTACATTCATTTTCATCTTTTTAAATTCATTTTCATCTTTTTAAATTCATTTTCATCTTTTTAAATTCATTTTCATCTTTCTTGCATATTCATCTTTTTAAATTCATTTTCATCTTTCTACATTCATTTTTCATCTTTCATACATTTTCATCTTTTTAAGTTTATTTTAATCAATTTAAATCTATTTTCATCTTTTTTAACATTATTTTTTATTATTTTAACTCTATTTTCATCTTTCTACATTCATTTTCATCTTTCTAAATTCATTTTCATCTTTTTAAATTCATTTTCATCTTTTTAAATTCATTTTCATCTTTCTTGCATTTTCATCTTTTTAAATTCATTTTCATCTTTCTACATTCATTTTTCATCTTTCTAAATTCATTTTCATCTTTTTAAATTCATTTTCATCTTTCTAAATTCATTTTCATCTTATTAAATCCATTTTCATCTTTGTGAATTCATTTTCATCTTTCATACATTTTCATCTTTTTAAGTCTATTTTCATCATTTTAAATCGATTTTCATCCGTTTTAACTTTATTTTTATCATTTTAACTCTATTCTCATCTTTCTAACTTCATTTTCATCTTTCTAAATGCATTTTCGTTTTTCTAAATTCATTTTCATCTTTCTAAATTCATTTTCATCTTTCTTGAATTTTCATCTTTTTAAATTCATTTTCATCTTTCTAAATTCACTTTCATCTTTCTCAATTTATTTTCATCTTTCTAAAATCATTTTCATCTTTTGAAATTCATTTTCATGTTTCTCAATTCATTTTCATCTTTCTAAATGTATTTTTCATCTTTTTAACTTTATTTTTGTCTTTTTTAACTCCATTTTTATCTTTTAAAATGTATTTTCATTTTTAAAATTCATTTTAATTTTTTTAAATGCATTTTCATCTTACATGCATTTTTATCTTTTTAACTCTTCAAATTACAACTTAATTGGCTAAAATTCTCCGTAGAGTTTCTTCAGTCACCTCAACTTTTCTTTTATAATTTTCTTTATCTTTTTGCATATTTTTCGGTATTTTTTTTACCACTTTTGTCTATTTATTAAGATCAACGACCCCTTTTCTCCTCTTTTCCTCTCCATCGCGACGACCGACTCCGCTCCGGTGCCAATCGACGAGAACAGTACGACTCCGAACCGTCGCCACCCCGTGATCTCTTCATCGGACTCCGACGTGCACCAACCCTCCCCGCTTTTCCCAGCTCCCGTCGTTGGCCAAGTCCCGCCTCCCAAGCCGACAACAAGCCAGACTTCATCTCTTCAGTCACCTCCAACGTCCGCAGGGACCCCGAGCCTCGCCGACCCCATCCCTAGCTTCCATCCTCGTCGGAAGCCGACGTCGACCTCCTACCGATCGGATCCCAACACCGCCCTGAGCTCCCCCTCTCACATCATTGATCGGATGCCACCAGCCACCATCAACAAGCACCACCTCCGGACAGCCATCATCTCCGGTGATCCCCTCTAATCTTGTCCCTCGCTGCCGACTTCGTCCACTAAAACCACTCCGAGCTATGCACCGGGCCCGAGAGCATGCTCTCTTAGATCGCCACTCCACTCCCCTCGCACCCAGCCGTCATGTACGGATCCGGCCACCCCACACCTCCAAGCTGCTGGATCTGGTCAGAGGAGGGATCCGGATCTGGGACTGGATGGGGACGGGGTGGGCGGAGGCGGCTGACTCGCCTTGAAATATGTCGTTAGTATATCAATGGCGGACAAAACAATTAACCGGACTAATAGCTAACTACAACGTAGTTAATGGGAGTACGGGTCGAGTCCTCGGAGAATTGGATGGTCGAATTAATGGATGCAATACAATCTTTATAATAATGGGAAACAATTTGATTGATTTTAAAGTTGTTTAAACTAAAGTATTCTAGAAGCACTTAACGCTAAGAGATTTATCAAGGAAGAAGTCCTAAGGAATTCTAATCCGAATTAGGTCTAAATATTTTTTCTATGAATCAAGATGAATAATATTTAAATGAGATGGTCGAAATTAGGGATCAACGAGCGTAGGATTAGTATCGCTCGTCGCTAATGAGACGTCGGGTTAGGATCATCTCATCGTGTGAATTACAAGGTGAAAATCCATGATCGAGGCTTTAATCCGATCATAGCTCAACAAATGCCGTCTTAAGGTCCTATTGTTGGTAAGGAATCAAGGCTTTGTATAACTAAGGTCTTGGATTGAGGTGGATTTAATACCTCAATCCAATCCTCCATCTAAGTCAAGAATGGTAAGTAGGATAGCTTTGGCTTGAGGTGGTTCTAGCACCTCAACATCCTATCCTAAGGTCAAGAGTTAGCCATGGTTCTAACATGACCTACTCTTTGAGGAATTTCATCAAATACCTAGTATGCATCTAATACTCGAGCAATTACATGCAAATATAGATACTCAAACCATTCAAGAGTAGACTTTATTGAAGAAATAAGGAATTGAATCCGAATTCATACAAAGATTCCATCTCACAAACGTTATTACATCAAAGATTACAAGAGAAATCTAAAAGTAACACCTAAGACATCATAGAATTCCCAAGGATGAGGATTTTAGTTACTCATCTTGGTTGGACGATTCATAGGAAGAGAGGTTTCATCCATCTTCTTCATTGATCTCCACCTTTTGAGCCCTAAATCCTTAGGAATTGGAGGAGAAAACTCAAGACTATAGAGGGGGAACGAAGGCTAGAAAAGAGAAGGAACCAGAGAGAAAAGAAGATCCTCAAATTAGAGCCAAAACCCCTATTTATAGGCCCCAAGTCGTGGACCCTCGGATTAGATCTGAGCCGTCCATTTATAACCGTCAGCTATCTTGGATCGATCCGAAGTAAGATTGGATCGATCCAATATGAGCAAAAGATCATACCTTTCTATGGAAAGGAAATATGGATCGATCCCACATTAATTTGGATCGATCCATTTTGTACCCAAGAATAAGTGCTCTTGGTAAAAGAAATATGGATCGATCCCACATTAATTTGGATCGATCCATTTTGTACCCAAGAATAAGTGCTCTTGGGAAAAGAAATATGAATCGATCCCATGAAGGTTTGGATCGATCCATTTTGTACCGATCTCTCTAGGAAGAGATATTTGGATCGATCCATTAAGAATCCGGATCGATCCAACTTTGGATAAAAACTATGGCCTTCTGGAAAAGGATCAGGATCGATCCAAAATGACCTTGGACCGATCCAAATTGTATGGATCTGTTTTACTGATGTCTTTTGGTTCGAAATCCATGCAACTCTCTTCGAAAGCTCTTGTACCTGAAACCATATGAAAAGATATTAAAAATGCATTGCTTGAGAGCTAACAAAGCCCAGTTGAATGGGTGAATTATGTATATTTTGTGACTTATCACACCCCCCAACTTGAACTTTGCTAGTCCTCGAGCAAAGCAAAAAGACAAATAAAATCTAACTAGCCACTTTCGTAGGACTCACGATTGCACTTAGCATGTGCAACAAGCCGTTAAACCCCTAGATTTACCCTAGAGGACGAGTGCTGTCTCGTGAGGGTTTACAGTGATGATACCCACAAACATCCTATTTACAATTGGAATGCTAAGAAACCATACATCAATTCATATGTGACTTAGATTTACTCTAATGTCAAATATTAGAATCATGTGCACAATGATACCCTTCACATCACGTAATTATAAGAAATATGCTAATCAAGATATGGTTATCACCCTTCAAAAACTTTAAAGCACTTAATACGATTATAGTATAGTCAAGGAATCCAAATGTAGGATGTTACCGCACAAATATTTGGGATTTTCAAAATCAACCAAGTAAGGCCTAATCTGATTCGGTCATTTCAAGTATTCCACATGTTTGCTGAAATATAACATGGTTGCTCTTTATACTTTTCTCAATTAGTGTGCGACCGTGCAATGTTATAATCCCTTAAGCTTTCTTTTAGGTTTTTGTAACGAGCTTTGGATCAATGGCTCCCAAACCAGTTGGCTTTAGGGCATTAGGTGATAAAGCACCCCTCGGACTTAATTGCTTAAACCCAAAAGGCTACGAATTATAACTAGTCATCACACATATTCTCTTTCTTCTTCTTTTTTTTTCTTTTATATATATATTTTTTTCATTGGTATGTGACCGTGCAATGTCATAATCCCTTAAGCTTTCTTCTAGGCCCTTTTAACGAGCTTTGGGTCAATGGCTCCCAAACCAATTGGCTTTAGGGCATTAGGTGATAAAGCACCCCTCGGACTTAATTGCTCGAACCTAGAAGGCTACGGATTATAACTAGTCACCACACATATTTTTTTATTCCTAAGCTGTTTGACGCGAACAATACACGTTGTTACGCACATTGCCCGGTTACTAAGCTTTCGGATTTCCCTACACGAGCATTGCCATTTTTGATTAAGCAAAACATATTTCCTACCTTCGACTTCTTAGTCCTTCAAGGTACCAAACTCAAATTGACTAATCAACCCCTCATAAGTGTGCGAATATACAATGATGATGAATTACTCAACCAACTTTAACATGTATCAAGCGGGTTAAAGTAGATGAACAATAATATCCAAATCATGATTAGCAAATCCTTATAACTATGTGAAGTTTCGAATATATCATACCACAATCATCCATAAAGGGTAATTGAGTTGAATGTTTCACATAATCATTAATGCAAGTATCTCTCATTTCAAGTGTAAATAAAAATAAAATAAAAAAAAGATTGGTTGTCATGCATGTAATGCATACCCCCCAACTTAAACGGGATTGTTCTCAAGCACGATTGAAGGGTAAGGGAAAGAGATAACCTGGATTGTTGTTTGAGAAACGTATAGGGTGTTCAATCTTGCAAGGAAAATGAACATATGTGAGGGATACGAATTAATAAAGAACATGACAGAATTGAGTTGAGTCAAAAGTAAATGTGAAATTTAGAATGTTAGAGGAGTGTAGTGGATGCCTTGCTTAGTCCAATGGCCTGAAAATATAACGAAGATATGCCACGTATAGTCAAATGGAAATAGAGAGAAAATTGAGATATGTTTAACAAAAATTGGACAGCACCTCCTTTGTAAATAGATGATAGTATAAATGCGTACAGCCTGTGAGAATACTTTACATAAAAGAAGTACACCCTCTAGCATAAAAATACAAAAAGTAGACCATTCATTTCACTTACCAAAAATACAGATTACATCCGAATACAAAAATGAACACCAACCCATAACCCTCCAACTATCCACAATACACCAATCAAAATAACAACCATCACAAGATCCACATTATCATTAACACAATACAACCATTAGAATAACAGCCAGCAAGTGAAAAGATCAAGCCATTCATCCGACTATGTATCATATAAGCAAAAAGAAATCTCCTTTACAACCAACCATGGCATCATGAACTTAAAAATGTCACCATGCCCAAGCATTAACAACACCCCAAAAAATTACAATTCCAGTGAATGTCATTATCATCAATAAAGCTACAACCACAGCAACTATCCACTCGTGGTCTCCTCCGGCTGATCCGACTGCCCGGCTGCTGGGATGGAGGTGTCCACAACTGGTTGGTCCGCCGGTAGAGTGCTGACATCCTCCGTCTGCGTGGAGGTCGAAACAGTAACTGCCGTAGGGCCATCAGGACATATTTTTGCTAAATATGCCAAGACTTGTCGCAAGTCCTGGCGAATTTCCTGATGAGATGACGTGACGTCCACCCTGAGGTTGTGCAAAGAATGTTCAACTTCCTCCAACCGTGTGTTCATAGAGAGGCGAAAATCTTCCAATTCGGAAATTGAATCATCCTTCGAAGGGGATGATGGGACCTGTGGATTAGGCTCAGGTGCTGAAGGTAGAATAGGAACAACTGGTGGAACAGGCTGCCTACTAGCTAGAATGGAAGCAATTTCCTATTGAGCTTTATCCATTTTAGAAATGACCTTGCTCCAGGTACTTTGGCCAAAGAAGGAAGAGGATGGGGCCTCCATACTAGGTTCATCAACAGGAAACCAAGATTGACGCGCAAGGAAAGCAGATATGAGACAAGGATGTGGAAATGGCTTTGTCTTATTCTTGTTATCAGCATTTTTATGAAAATATTCCATGTCATTGAGAATTAGGGATGGAAACGGAATGGAAAAATTATGAAGGAGACACCACAAAACCCATAACCAATCACCTATGCGGCGTTGAGGATGGGCTGTCTGAAAAACATTCCGACGTAGAACATCATCGATGAACCACAATTGTTCATCTAGTTCACGTCGGAAAATCTCGCCAGTGTAAGCTCGTACTGGGACGATTTCATATGCAACCCATTTTCGAACAGTGGCATCATAAGGGGTAGCAGGGGATGCGATAGGAATATCTAAAATTTTACTGATGGTTTTAGCTATGAAAACTACAGGATGACCCAAGATTTTTGATGTAAACCCTGGGCAATTCGTATTCTTAGATGACTCTGGTGGAATAATTTCTAGATTTTGATAGAAAAGCCGGATTAACCTAGGATAAATGATTCTACTTGGTGAACAGAGCCCTAAAGCTCGGTGTTGCTCCAAAAAACGAATCGAGGCTACTGATTGTGCATGATTGCGGAAGAACGGGATGTCAAATTGGAATTCAAATTCAAAGTCACGGTTTTTCCAGAGTTCAAGAACAACATCACCAGTGGTATCTGGCTCTGAAACTCGAATGCGCTTGCTTGGTGATTGAGGAGGTGGTGAAGAGGAGGCGGACTGTCACACCCCGACCCAGAAAACCCATCCAGGACGGGGCGTGAGGGTCCTAACACTATTCATCATCAACCGGCGCAGTACAAGCGGAAAGGATAAACAATTTAATCAAAAGTAATCCAGAGGCTAAGCAGATTTGATCATAATATAACATCAAGTCTTACAATGTCTGAGTTTCAAAATACAGATTTATACAACATCCCAAAGGTTCTCCAAAAAGGGGTACAACAGTCATAAATACATATAAATCCAAAAAGAGTACAACTGATCATAACCTCCAACAAAACCTCAGGCGCCTCTGGATGTACTCGCGCCGCCAAAAGCCGAGCCTGCTGGCTCCACCGAGGAGGAACTGCCGCCTGCACCTGCAAACGCAGCCCGGGTAGGAATGAGCAAAAAGCCCAGTAGGGTTCTACTCTACGGCACACTGAAGGGAGGAAAACAACAACAGTGTTGTCCCCCAGCCTAAGTCTAAAGGATGCCACGGGTCCCATAACCCACCGATGTCCCAAGGGTTCCTGTCATGAAACCTCTCTCCTGAACATGTTACCAGGAGGACCACGGAAACAGTAACATGCAGGCTCTAACCCTTACCCAGCAGGGATACCACTGCCTGGGAACCACGTCGGGAACTCCTCGGTTGCATCCTTAACACTTGGGCTTGGAAGACAACACGACCTCTAAACCTCAAACATTACAATATTCCAGTCCGACTAACGCAATCCTCAATCATCAGAGATTCAGATCAACAATCACACCTTAATCCTGACTACCCATCCACGGTCCTAAGGCTAGATCCGAGCTACCCGAGAGCCTCGGATCGGCGACCTAAGACATCGCCCGCCTAACCTCAAATGCCTCTAATGCATACAATGCATGAGCTTAAGCAAGCATCTAATCCTAGATATCTCTATATGTCACATCAGCAGTTATAAGTTCCACAGATATACAATAGCCCTCGGCACTCGCCGGCAAGAGGCTAAGGTTCCACAGTTCCTCATTAGCTAGCACTCATAGCTAGCTAATGGTTAAGCAAACAACTAAGCATTTAATTTCTACCAAACATGTATTTTCCATCAAAACTTGAATTAAATGCAAGCATAACCATAAGTTTGCAAAAAGGGAGGAAACTCGGATCAAACATCAAACCCGATGAAAGTCCTTTGAAAACATAATGAAACCCACTTACAAGCTTCCCTATATGTTTAAGATTCAATCAAGATTGAAGGCCATTTAAGAAAAACCAGAAAATACTGTTCAAAAGGCCACGGACGATGCCACGGTCGATCCGTGCATCGACCGTGGGGCCACGGACGATGCCACGGTCGATCCGTGGATCGACCGTGAGGCCCACACGAAGAAAACCAAGGGCGACGGTCGATCCAACCATCGACCCTGAACAGTCCAAAACCAACCAGAGCCTGACGGTCGATGCGACGGTCGATCCGACGGTCGACCGTCAGGTAAATGGCGAAAAAGCTAAGGTCCCACGGTCGATCGATCCATCGACCCTGGGAACCCAAAATCTCAACAGAGCCCGACGGTCGATGCGACGGTCGATCCGACGGTCGACCGTCATGCCCAAAGCAAACATACTAAAGCTGGACGGTCGATACATCGATCGACCGTCGAGCCTGACGGTCGATGCACCGATCGACCGTCGACCTCAAAACGCAGTATTCCGGAAATCTATTTTCTAAGATTTGAAGGATCAAAACATGTTAGAATACAATCAAACTTTGCAAGCAAGTGTATTTTGAAGTGAGGGATCTAATGATGCAAAGAAATCCATACTTGGACGGTTAAATCCCATTTTAGGTCGAAAAACCAAAATCGACGAAACTTCGACAATACGGAAAACGAACCGTTACAATACCAGAATTTGGAAAGCGAGAATACAAGGAATGACCTACATTGCACACCAGGAACTACAAGCATTCTAACATGCCATTCACAGCACAACCATAAACATCCTAGCCTAGTAGAACCCGATCCAAGGATCGAGGTAGAAACACCTACCTTAAACGCAATCCCAGCTTCTCCACGCGTCCAGCCAACCTCGCCGCAAAGATCCGCTACTCAAGCTCAGTCCTCCAAGCTTTAGCCCAGCCGGAGGAGAAGGGGAGAAGGGAGAGGAAGAGGAGCCGTCGGTGGAGAAGAGAAGGAAGAACCAGCCAAGGAAGAGAAGAAGGGAAGGAGAGAAGAGAGGGGAGCGGGTAGGGGGTTGGAGCCAACTGCTCCAACCACCCTCCACTCACCAGGCCCTCTAATGGGCCGGATCCTCTAACGGGTCGAATGCCCGCTCACGAGCCCGATAGCGAGCTCTAGCGCGCCCGAGCTGGGATCTTCCGATCCCGGACCCACCTAACCATTCTAAACAATCACATACATCAAACCAAGGCCGTGGGTGCAACGCAGGTATGAAACCGACCACCAGGGGGCATATTTACCAAAATGCCCCTAGGGTCCAAATCGCCACACGATCGCCCGATCGTGCCCGACGCGGAACCAAATCGACAGGGAACCGGCTCTTGACCCACGCTGGTCGAGTCAGGTTTGAGGGACGGGCCCTCACAACCTAAAAACCTTAAAAAGAATTTCGTCCCGAAATTCAAGGTGGAGGCCGGGGGAAAAGAGAAACAACTAAGCCTACCTGCACAAACAAGGCTACAGCTAGGGGTGCCAACACCCGCAACAAGGAACTACCTGAAGAGGTGAACAGTCGGGGAAACTCCCGACGCATGCGATCCTCTCGCTCCCAAGTCAGACTCTCTGCACTGCCGTGTCTCCACTTGACCATGACCAACGGTAAAGATCTGCCTCTGAGCACCTGATCCCGTCTGTCTAAGATCTGCACTGGCTACTCTATGTAGGTGGCGTCCTCCTCTACCTCAAGGTCGTCATGTCTGATCACGTGAGAAGGATCTGGAACATACTTCCACAGCATAGACACGTGGAAGGTGGGATGAACTGCTGACATGTGCGGAGGTAGTGCCAACTGGTAGGCGACCGCTCCAACGCGTCCGATGATCTCAAAAGGACCCGTGAACCTCGGTGCTAGCTTGCCCCTGCTACCAAACCTGATCGACCCTCTGCGCGGGAACACCTTCAGTAGCACTCTGTCGCCAACTGCGAACTCCAGGGGTCGTCGCCTGTGGTCTGCGTAGCTCTTCTGCCTGCTCTGTGCTGTCAGAAGCCTCTGCCTGATCTGTGCCAACCTCTCTGACGACTGCCTGATGATGTCTGGACCGGTAAGAGACGCCTCCCCAACCTCTGTCCAACACACCGGTGAGCGACACGGTCTGCCGTACAACGCCTCGAAGGGTGCAAAACCCAAACTGGCCTGGAAACTGTTGTTGTAGGCAAACTCCACCAAAGTCACGTGCTGCTCCCAAGTGCCTCCAGCGTCTAGCACACATGCTCTGAGCATGTCCTCCAAGATCTGGATAGTCCGCTCTGACTGCCCGTCTGTCTGAGGGTGGAAAGCTGTGCTGAACGTCAGTGCTGTCCCCAAGGAATCCTGGAAGCTGCTCCAGAACCTGCCAGTGAATCTGGGATCTCTGTCCGACACTATAGACACTGGAATGCCGTGCAGTCGTACCACCTCGTCAATGTACCTCTGGCTCAGTCTGGCAACTGGATCCGTCGTCCTCATGGGAAGGAAGTGAGCCGATTTGGTCAGTCGATCGACAATGACCCAAATCGCATCATTCCCCCTCGGTGACCTGGGTAGCCCGGTGACGAAGTCCATAGCTATATGCTCCCACTTCCACTCTGGCACGGGAAGTGGCTGCAACAAACCTGGGGTCCGCCTGTGCTCTGCCTTCACCTTCTGACAGGTGAGGCATCTGGAAACAAACTCTGCTACTGACCTCTTCATCCTGCACCACCAGAACTGTCGGCGTAGGTCGTGGTACATCTTGGTGCTCCCGGGGTGAACGGCGAAACAGGAGTGGTGGAACTCGTGAAGGATCTCCTCTCGCAACGCCGGGTCTGCTGGAACTACAACTCTGCCTCTGAAGAGTAGACCACCGTCTGCCGACACTGTCCAGCCCTCAACCGCGTGCTCGGTACCGACCGCAGCATGGGTCTCCACGAGCTCTGGGTCTCCAGTCTGTGCCTCGATCACCCTGGCCAAAAGAACTGGAATGCTGCGAACAGCATACAGGAAACCACCTGTCGCCCGGTCCTCAAAGTCAAGCCCAAACTGACTGACTGTCTCCAGCATCTGCCACTGCCGAGCTGACACTGCTGCCAAGGTCACTCTGCTGTCTCTGGTCTGCATGCTGAGAGCGTCTGCTACGACGTTTGCCTTACCAGGGTGGTAATGCAACTCGAAGTCGTAGTCCTCTAGAAGCTCCATCCACCGCCGCTGCCTGAGGTTGAGGTCACGCTGGGTAAACACGTGCCTCAAACTCTTATGATCAGAGTACACCGAGAATCGCTCACCGTAGAGATAGTGCCGCCACGTCTTCCGGGCGAAGACAACCGCCGCAAGCTCGAGATCGTGGATCGGATAGTTCTTCTCATGGGCCTTCAGCTGCCTGAAACCATAGGCTACCACATGGCCCTCCTGCATAAGCACACAGCCTAGGCCCTCCCCACTGGCGTCCCAGTAGACACTGTAGCCGACGCCTCGCCCTGGAACTATGAGGATCGGTGCACTCATCAGTCTGGTCCTCAACTGGGTGAACGCCTGCTCACAAGCCTCGTCCCAAACAAATGGGACCGCCTTCTGTGTCAATCTGGTCAGCGGCCCTGCAACCCTGGAGAAGTCCCGCACGAACCTCCGGTAATAGCCCGTCAAGCCGAGGAAGCTGCGGACCTCGAACACTGTCGCCGGTCTCTGCCACTGTAGCACTGCCTCGATCTTGGCTGGATCAACTGAAATACCTGCCGCTGACACCACGTGCCCCATAAACTGCACCTCAGGAAGCCAGAACTCACACTTGGAGGCCTTGGCATATAGCCTATGCCCCCTCAGCAACTGTAACACTGTCCTCAGATGCTGCTCGTGCTCCTCCGCGGTACGTGAGTAGACTATGATGTCGTCTACGAAGATCACCAAAAACTGATCCAAGTACGGTCGGAAGACCCTCTGCATCAGATCCATGAACGCTGCTGGTGCGTTCGTCAGGCTGAACGGCATCACCGTGAACTCGTACAACCCGTACCTCGTACGGAAAGCCGTCTTCGGGATGTCGCAATCCCGAATCCTCAACTGGTGATAGCCGGTACGGAGATCGATCTTCGAAAAGACCGAAGAGCCTCGGAGCTGGTCGAACAAGTCATCGATCCTCGGCATCGGATACTTGTTCTTCACTGTCACCCGGTTCAGCTTCCTGTAATCAATGCAAAGACGAAGCGTGCCGTCCTTCTTCTTTGCGAACAAGACAGGAGCTGCCCAAGGTGACGTGCTGGGACGGATGAAACCTCTGCTGAGCAACCCGTCCAGCTGGACCCTCAGCTCCCTCTGCTCCGCCGGTGCCATCCTGAAAGCTGACAAAGAGATCTACTGCTCTGGAAGGAGGAAGTCTACTGCTCTGGAAGGAGGAAGACCCGGTAGCTCGTCTGGGAAGACGTCAGCAAACTCACAAACCACTGCAGGCAAACTGCTCTCTCGACTGCCCTCTGCAGCAAACAAGGAAAGGCGCGCCAGTAGGACTGACAGCTGGCCCTCGCGCCTGGGAAGACAAGCACACATGAGGGAATCGGCCGACTGGCGATCCCCCAGCAGAACAAAACGAGCGGCGTCGGGTGTCCAAGCAGTCACCCTGCGACGCCCACAGTCGATGACGGCTCGGTACGATGTCAGCCAATCCATACCGAGAATCACGTCGAACCCGACCATGTCTAGCACCCGAAGGTCTAGAAAGACACGGAGGCCCCCAACCTCCAACTCGCAAGAACGGCAGATCAGCTCAACTCGAGCCCCTCCGCCGACGGGTGTGTCTAAGTGCAGTGGAACCCCAAGTGGCTCAGTCTCTAGCCCTAGCGATGCCACACAGTCGCTAGCTACAAAGGAATGAGACGCCCCAGAATCTATCAGAACATCTACAAATGAACTGAAAAGCTGGAAGGTACCTCTGAGAACAGGGGGGTCAGCTAGGGCTGGAGGAAGTGCTAGAGTCTGATGGGGTGGCTGGTACTGGTAAGGCTGAAAAGGTGGCTGAACAAAGTCTAGGTACTCGCGGTCTGGAAGTGTGTACACTCCCCCTCTGGGTCCGCCTCGACCTCCACCGCGACCTCTGCCTCTCCCGGCGCCTGATGCTCGCCAACCTCCGCCTGCTCCGCCACGCACTGCCTGTGCCCTCAACGTCGGATAGTAACGGCGAATGTGCCCCGTCTGCTGGCACTCAAAGCACACAGGAGGACCAAGCGCTAGCTGCTGGCTCTTGCCTCCTCCGGACGTCTGCCCCTGAGGCCCAGCCGGAAGAAGTGGCTGGCCTCCCTGCCTGGGCTGCTGCTGGTGCTGGGGTGGGTAACGCTGGTATGGCTGCGGGCGTCGCTGGTACCTCTGTTTCCTCCACGAACCCCCTCTGCCCTGAGCTGCTCTCTGTGGCTGCACTCCGCCACTGGTGCTCGCAGACGACGCAGGCTGGACTGCCCTGGGCCCCGGCTCCTACAACTGAGCCTCAACTGCCAAGGCACTGTCCAACACCTCTGCGTACGTGCTAGCGCGCTGAGCCGCGATCAGCCGCCTGAGCTCGGGCCTAAGCCCCCACTGAAACTGCTCAGCTCTGGCAAGAGGGTCCGCTGAAACTGCTCCGGCAAATCTGGCAAGTCTCGTGAACCTAGCCGCGTACTGAACAACCGACTGAGTACCCTGAGAAAGGGCCTGGTACTCACGAACAAGGGCCGAGCGCGCACTGCGGGGAAAGTACGCGCCGAGAAACGAAGAACGGAACACGGCCCACGATGGGTCACTCCCGTCCCTGGCGGCCTGGAAAGAGCGCCACCAGTCCAAAGCGTCCCCGTCGAGCTGGAACGCGGCAAGTCTGACCCTCACTCGGTCATCCTGGACGAAAAGAGTGTCAAGGACGCGACTGACTCCCTCCAGCCAGTCGTCCGCCACCGCTGGGTCGCCTCCAGTACCGCTGAACCTAGGGGGGTTCAGCCTCTGGAAGTCGACCACCGCTGTCGCAACAGCACGCTGGTCGAGTGGAGGAGAGACCGCCTCGGTGATGAACGAAGTATCCTCCTCCACCACGACCTCAACTCTCGGCTCTGCCTCTCGTACAGGTACATGGGGCACGGCTGCGCTGGACCCTAAGGCCCGTCGGGCAGCGCGCTGATCGCGCGCGGTACCCTGACCCAACACTGGACAGCTAGCCTGTTCCCCTGGCATCTGCACGTTCAACAGAGACGACAAGTGTCCACCCGTGAGAGACAAAACACAGCAGCAATCAATAAAATAAAAGCATAACACACATGAGCACAGTCAAGCACACAGGGATGCTCTACTCCTAGAACTATCCCAAACCGCGCTCAAGTCTCAACCGCAAGCCTAATCCTATCCCTGGGACCTACAGCCTGCTCTGATACCAAGTTGTCACGCCCCGTCCTGGATGGGTTTTCTGGGTCGGGGTGTGACACGGACGGTTTTGCCGATGAAGAAGCACCCAGAGCACCACGTTTCTTCTCCGGCGTCTTCTTGGTTGCAAGCTGCTTCTTTGGCCTCATGGAAGCTAGGATGACGGGTGGATGTGTGGTGGAGAATCCTGGTAGCTAGGAACGTCGGTAATCGCCGAAGATGTGAGAGAGAAGAAGAGAGACGGGAGAGCGTCGGAGGAAGAAATGGGCAAGACGTGACCTAACTGACGCACCAACGCCTTTAAGTGTGTTTTTAGTAGAGTTTGGATCGATCCAATTAGGACTTGGATCGATCCCAAACACGTGTCATGATCGCAGATGGTGACTTGAGTGATGTGGCAAGAATCTGGATCGATCCCAATTAGACAAGGATCGATCCAAATGGTGACAGAACGGCCCTTTTTGGAGTTCATGTTTGATCGATCCAAACAAGGGTTTGTATCGATCCGAACATAAGGTTCCGGATAGATCCATGACAATTTGGATCGATCCAAATTAAATGTGGATCGATCCAACCAGTGACAGAACGGCTCTTTTTGGAGGTCATGTTGGATCGATCCAACCAAGGGTTTGTATCGATCCGAACACACGGTTCCGGATCGATCCAGGACAATTTGGATCGATCCAAATTGTCCCACCAAGTATTGTGCTTACTGAAAGAAAAATGTGGATCGATCCTAATTAATGTGGATCGATCCACCCTGAAGCGTGAATTTTAAAGCATCAGAAAAATTGTATAAAAATACAAGATTTCACTTCAAAATGAATTCTAACTTCTATTTCACCTCAATTTCAATCATTCATGAAAAATAGAGTAGCACAATCACAAATACAATCATGAATGCCATGACTCAAGATCAAACATACACAATTTGCCACTCAAACAACCATGAACATTCCCAAAATCAAAAATAAAAACTACACACTAATCAACAGAAATACAGATAACACACTAAAAACACTCATGCATTGAACAAAACACGAAAGAAATCATACATGCATACAGTCTCAAGAAGAAAAACACTCCAAATCCAGCATTCATACTAAAGAACTAAAAATCATTCATACATGCAATCTACAACCGAACTAATCCTCAAAAATCAATTTTTACACTCTTGGGGTACTTCCAACATCATTGTAGCCTCTATGGGAAGATCCATAACGGCATTATCAATATAGGGCTTCAATCGTTGGCCATTTACCATGAAACTATGCCCAGATTTTGGATGTTGAATTTCTATAGCTCCATGGGGAAAAATTCGAGTAATCACAAAAGGTCCAGTCCATCTCGATTTTAGTTTGCCCGGAAAAAGCCGAAGACGTGCATTAAAGAGCCAAACTTTTTGTCCAACCGTGAATGTTTTTCGCTTAATAAATTTATCATGCAACTCTTTGGTGTGAGCTTTATAAATCATGGAGTTTTCATATGCTTCATTCCTAAGTTCCTCTAATTCATTTATTTGAAGTTTCCTATGGCTTGATGTATCATTTGGGTCATAATTAAGTTGTTTAATAGCCCAATAGGCCCGATGTTGAATTTCCACCGGTAGATGGCATGGTTTGCCAAAGACCAATCGGAATGGTGACATCCCAATTGGTGTTTTATAGGCGGTTCTATACGCCCATAATGCATCATTGAGCTTTAACGCCCAATCTTTCCGGTCAATTCTCACAATTTTCTCTAAAATATGCTTAATTTGCCGATTTGAAACTTCCACTTGGCCACTTGTTTGAGGGTGATAAGGAGTGGCTACTTTGTGTGTAATCCCGTATTTCTTGAGCAAGGCATTAAAATGATGATTTTTAAAGTGAGATCCCCCATCACTTATGATCACTCTAGGAAATCCAAAACGCGTAAAAATATTAGCTTGAACAAATTTCAACACAACTTTATGATCATTAGTCTTAGTGGGTATTGCTTCAACCCATTTAGACACATAATCAACTCCTACTAAGATATAAGAATACCCATTCGAAAGAGGAAATGGTCCCATGAAGTCTATCCCCCAAACATCAAAAATTTCACATACTAGAATAGGATGTTGGGGCATTTCATCTTTTTTAGAAATTGTGTCAACTTGTTGGCATCTAAGACAAGATTTAGCAAAATTATGGGAATCTTTAAAAATCGTTGGCCAATAAAAACCACATTCAAAGATTTTTGCTGCGGTCTTTCTTCCCGAAAAGTGCCCTCCACACGGGTGGGAATGGCAAAATGTGAGAATAGACGCGATTTCCGATTCCGGAACACATTTTCGTAACATTTGATCGGGGCAACGTTTAAATAGGTAAGGATCATGCCAAAAATAGGAGTTGATGTGAGAAAAGAATTTGGTTCGGTCACCCTTAGACCAAGAGGTTGGAATTTGGCCAGTGACTAAATAGTTGACAATATGAGCAAACCATGGATTGCATGCTTGACTAATTGCTAAAAGAAATTCATCGGGAAATGCATCATGAACTGGTGTCGAGTCAAGAATAACATCGGATGGAAGCCGAGAGAGATGATCGGCAACAACATTAGACGATCCCTTCTTATCTCTTAATTCAAAATCAAATTCTTGAAGAAGTAAAACCCAACGAATTAGTCTAGGCTTTGAATCTTTTTTGGTCACTAAATATCTCAAGGCAGCATGATCGGTGAAAATGATGACTTTTGATCCAAGAAGATACGATCGGAATTTTTCAAGTGCAAAAACTACTGCTAAAAGTTCTTTTTCAGTTGTGGTGTAATTAAGTTGGGCATCAATCAAGGTTTTACTTGCATAACAAATCAAACGGGGAAGTTTGTCAACCCGTTGTCCCAACACTGTTCCCAAAGCAAAATCGGATGCATCACACATTAATTCGAATGGAAGTGAATAGTCCGGTGGATGAACAATAGGAGCCGAGGAAAGAGCATCACGAAGAATGGTAAAGGCTTGAAGACATGAATCATCAAAAATAAACGGTGCCTCCTTTGCAAGCAAGGTACATAAAGGCCGTGAGATTTTACTAAAATCTTTGATAAAACATCGGTAAAAACCCGCATGGCCTAAAAAAGAACGAATTTGTCGAGCCGACGAAGGAGGTGGAAGTTTTGAAATGATTTCAAGTTTAGTTTTATCGACTTCAATTCCTCTTTCAGAAATCACATGTCCCAAGACAATACCCTCTTGGACCATAAAGTGGCTTTTCTCCCAACTTAAAACTAAGTTGGTCTCTTCACATCTTTTTAAAACCTTTTTAAGATTTGTCAAGCAAGATTCAAATGTTTGCCCAAAAACGGAGAAGTCATCCATAAAAATCTCTAAAAAATGTTCAATCATATCTCCAAAATTTGAAATCATGCATCGTTGGAAGGTTGCCGGTGCGTTACACAAACCAAAAGGCATTCTTCGGTATGAAAAAGTGCCGAAAGGACATGTAAATGTAGTTTTCTCTTGATCTCTAGGATCAATGGCTATTTGATTATAGGCCGAATATCCATCAAGAAAACAATAGTAATTTTGCCCCGCCAATCTTTCCAAGATTTGATCAATAAAAGGAAGTGGAAAATGATCTTTTCTAGTGAAAGAATTTAATTTTCTATAATCAATACATACTCGCCAACCCGTGGTTTGACGAGTAGTGATGCTTTCTCCTTTTTCATTTTTTATTACGGTGATGCCCGATTTCTTTGGCACCACTTGAGTAGGACTCACCCATTTTGAATCCGAAATGGGGTAAATAATACCCGCATCCAAGAGTTTAACCACTTCTTTTAAAACCACTTCTTTCATATTAGGGTTCAACCTTCTTTGAAATTCCCTTACCGTTTTAGATTCGTCCTCAAGATTAATGCGATGCATACATATGGTAGGATCAATGCCTCTAAGATCAGCGATTGACCACCCAATCGCTCTCTTGTGCATGTTAAGTATTTTCAATAATTCCTCCTCTTGTGAACTTGACAAAGATGAAGAAATGATTACCGGTAGAGTGGAGTTAGATCCAAGAAATGCATATTTGAGTTTCGAAGGAAGAGGCTTCAACTCTAAAATTGGAGGTTGTACTAGTGAAGGAAGCGAAGGAATAGATGATGTGGTAGGCAATGGTTCAAAATAAGGTTTTCTCATCGAAACTTCACATACATCATCGCATAAATCCATTTCAACCATAGAATTATCAACTCCATCACACAAGGTCAAGCCATTATCAATCATCGTTGTCAAATCATCACACAAACATTCATCCAATTTCTCCTTTTCAAACATAGTGGATATTACTTCATCCACATCATCACCAAAACAATCATTATCATTATCATTATCACAATCAACCATAAAACAATCATTATCACTAGATGGGAATTTAGAAGCATGGAAAATATTCAATCTCATTTCCATATTCCCAAACGTGACGGTCATCACACAATTCCTACAATTAATCAATGCATTAGCCGTAGCTAAGAATGGGCGACCTAAAATGATTGGTACTGTTTTCTTAAGTTTCATTCCGGGTTCCATATCAAGAACAACAAAATCTACCGGAAAAACGGCTTGTTCGACCTTAACCAACACATCTTCAACTATGCCCCTAGGTTTTTTAATGGACCTATCGGCGAGTTGAAGTGTCATTGCCGTTGGTTGTAGTTCCCCAATCCCATATTCACAATATAGAGAATAAGGTAAAAGATTTACACTTGCTCATAAATCAAGTAATGCATTTTCAATCAATTTATCCCCTATAATGCATGAAATAGTTGGTGTTCCGGGGTCCTTAAGTTTAGGAGGTGTATCAAATTTTCGAATTGAACTTACTTGTTCGGTTAAAAAGATCTTCTTAGACACATGAGACCTAGTTTGGCGTTTATGTGTACAAAGTTCTTTAAGAAATTTAGCGTATGATGGTATTTGTTTAATAGCATCAATTAAAGGAAGATTAATTTGAACCTTCTTAAAAATTTCCATCATGTCCTCTAGCTTTTGACTCTTGAAAGGAGGTGATGAAGGATTAATTAAAGCAGATGGAAATGGAGCTTTTGGAATGTAATTTTTAATAGATGGGTCATTTTCATTTAGTGGTGAATCAATAGGCTTTGATGACAACTCATGACTCGATGATGGCTTATGAGATGCATGAGATGTATTAAACTCATGAACAATATGTGACGATGGAGATGCATGTTCATGTTCTACTTCTTTAGGCATTTCGACATTGTTATAAGTCTTTCCACTTCTTAGAGAGGTTACTGCTTGTACCTCTTCATGGGTCGACTCAACACAATGTTGGCCTTTAGGGTTCATAAAAGGTTGACTTGGAAGTCTACCTTCCTCCCTCCTTGCTAAAGAGTTAGCAATTTGACCCATTTGCATTTCAAGTTTAGAAATAGATTGAGAATGAGAATGCAATAATTGGGTACTTGATTCAAAAGAATCCAATGTTTTAAGAAGCTTTTCTTCAAGAGAAACATTTTTAGGTGCTTGTGTAGCTTGTGGAGGTGCTTGATATGTAGGTGGTCGTGGTTGGTAATGTGATGATGGTTGATATGATGATTGACCGTAATTTGGTGCATGAGTTGGAGGAAAATGTAGTTGAGATGGTTGCGATTGATAAGGACCTTGATGTTGAGGTGGAGGAAAATGTGGTTTTTGAGGGCAATTTGAATTATTATTATTTATTGGTGGAGGTCTTGGATTATATGGTGGCATTGGTTGTCCGGGATTCCTCCATGAGAAATTAGGATGATCTCTAAGTCCGGGATTATAAGTGTTGGAGTATGGATTATAATTGGGCTTAGATTGTTCATATATTGCATTAATATGTTCTTGGACAAGTTCGGTGTAATCATGAGCTAAGTGACAATCGGTCACATTATGCCCCAGTGTAGAACAAAGAAAACATAACTCCCCTGAAGGTGGAGAAGGAGCAAAATTCGGCAAAGAAGGAGAAGGAGTAGTTGGCAAGTAATTTGGTGATGAAGAATTATTAGGAATTTGATTCAAAGAATAAGCAAGGACTTGATCAAATTTCTTATTTAATGCATCAATTTGTTGTGCTACTCGTGTAGCATCGGATAATTCTAGGACTCCCCTAGGATGAGATTGTTCTTTAGAATTATTTTCTATGACATTTCTAGATGTAAATGCATGATTTTGTGAATTTATAGCAAGTTTACCAAATAATACCCAAGAATCATCATAAGGATTGGTCATGAATACCCCACCACAAGCCGTATCAACATCTTGTTGGTGGCGTAATTTAAGGCCATTATAAAAATAGTCTACAAGGGACCATTTTGGAATTTGGTGATGATGACACTTCCTTAGAAGTTCTCTAAACCGATCCCAAGCATCATGGAATGGTTCGTCATCTAATTGACGAAATGTAGCTATTTGAGTTCTCATGGCATGGGTCTTGGCTATAGGGTAAAATTTCTCTAGGAAAGCACTTTGTAATTGCTCCCATGTAGTAATTGTTTGAGGTTCTAAAGATCCAAGCCGATACTTGGCTTTACCTTTCAAAGTAAATGGAAACAATTTTAATTTCATAGCATCCTCGGGTAAATTGGGAATTTTAACCGTAGAACTCTTTTCAAAGAATTCTTTGAGATGAGTGTATGGGTCTTCATTAAGTAAGCCATGAAAATTTGGAAGATATTGAAGAAATTGAGGTTTAAACTCATAATGGGCAGCATGTATAATAGGCTGTTGTATGCCCGACATAGGAGCAAAATTAGAAGGAACATAATAGTCCTTCATACTCCTACGATCTCCATTAATGGGATCTTGGTTGACACTATCCCCGTTAGGATGATGTCCGTTTTCCATAGCTATAGACTTTTGTGTGCGCAAAGATGTTCTAGAATCTAAGTATGCTTGTAAAGTAATATCTAATTCAGGATCACTTTCATTCATTCACAAAGAAACTACCCAAAGTTAGAGATACTTTACAGTGGGCTAATCCAAGAACTCTTTGGTCTTGATCCGTAGATGATTTGCTTCGCCGCTCGGAAGTTTCACCTACCAATGTAAAGAAATAGCTATGTAAGAAAAATTCTTTTTGTTATTTTGTAATATGAGAAATAAAAAACAAACTAATTGTAAAGAGTTATATCGATTGAGTAATTCAACTAATCTAATTCCCTGGCAACGGCGCCATTTTTGACTCGCCTTGAAATATGTCGTTAATATATCAATGACGGACAAAACAATTAACCGGACTAATAGCTAACTATAACGTAGTTAATGGGAGTACGGGTCGAGTCCTCGGAGAATTGGATGGTCGAATTAATGGATGCAATACAATCTCTACAATAATGGGAAACAATTTGATTGATTTTAAAGTTATTTAAACTAAAGTATTCTAGAAGCACTTAACGCTAAGAGATTTATCAAGGAAGAAGTCCTAGGGAATTCTAATCCGAATTAGGTCTAAATATTTTCTCTATGAATCAAGATGAATAATATTTAAATGAGATGGTCGAAATTAGGGATCAACGAGCGTAGGATTAGTATCGCTCGTCGCTAATGAGACGTCGGGTTAGGATCATCTCATCGTGTGAATTACAAGGTGAAAATCCATGATCGAGGCTTTAATCCGATCATAGCTCAACAAATGCCGTCTTAAGGTCCTATTGTTGGTAAGGAATCAAGGCTTTGTATGACTAAGGTCTTGGATTGAGGTGGATTTAATACCTCAATCCAATCCTCCATCTAAGTCAAGAATGGTAAGTAGGATAGCTTTGGCTTGAGGTGGTTCTAGCACCTCAACATCCTATCCTAAGGTCAAGAGTTAGCCATGGTTCTAACATGACCTACTCTTTGAGGAATTTCATCAAATACCTAGCATGCATCTAATACTCGAGCAATTACATGCAAATATAGATACTCAAACCATTCAAGAGTAGACTTTATTGAAGAAATAAGGAATTGAATCCGAATTCATACAAAGATTTCATCTCACAAACGTTATTACATCAAAGATTACAAGAGGAATCTAAAAGTAACACCTAAGACATCATAGAATTCCCAAGGATGAGGATTTTAGTTACTCATCTTGGTTGGACGATTCATAGGAAGAGAGGTTTCATCCATCTTCTTCATTGATCTCCACCTTTTGAGCCCTAAATCCTTAGGAATTGGAGGAGAAAACTCAAGACTATAGAGGGGGAACGAAGGCTGGAAAAGAGAAGGAACCAGAGAGAAAAGAAGATCCTCAAATTAGAGCCAAAACCCCTATTTATAGGCCCCAAGTCGTGGACCCTCGGATTAGATCTGAGCCGTCCATTTATAACCGTCAGCTATCTTGGATCGATCCGAAGTAAGATTGGATCGATCCAATATGAGCAAAAGATCATACCTTTCTATGGAAAGGAAATATGGATCGATCCCACATTAATTTGGATCGATCCATTTTGTACCCAAGAATAAGTGCTCTTGGTAAAAGAAATATGGATCGATCCCACATTAATTTGGATCGATCCATTTTGTACCCAAGAATAAGTGCTCTTGGGAAAAGAAATATGGATCGATCCCATGAAGGTTTGGATCGATCCATTTTGTACCGATCTCTCTAGGAAGAGATATTTGGATCGATCCATTAAGAATCCGGATCGATCCAACTTTGGATAAAAACTATGGCCTTCTGGAAAAGGATCGGGATCGATCCAAAATGACCTTGGATAGATCCAAATTGTCTGGATCTGTTTTACTGATGTCTTTTGGTTCGAAATCCATGCAACTCTCTTCGAAAGCTCTTGTACCTGAAACCATATGAAAAGATATTAAAAATGCATTGCTTGAGAGCTAACAAAGCCCAGTTGAATGGGTGAATTATGTATATTTTGTGACTTATCAGCGGCGGTAGTATGGAGTGGTGGCGACGCCGGATCTGTGCGGCGGAGGGGGTTGATGGCGTCGTGACGAGGTCGGTGGGGGGGGGGGGGGGGGGGGGGGGAGGAGGGCTTGGAGACGGTTGGAGTCCGTCAAGGAGGTCACGGGAAGCTCCACAGGGAGGTCCTCAGGTGGTTGGAGCAGCAATGGTGACTTCCGCGATGGCAGACGAAGGTTGGGTGGCCGCGAGGGACGCGCTGGATCACCGGATCCCAACTCCATTGATCATCTATCGCGCCATCCGTTGCCGCTGTCGTCATCATCACCACCACCACCACCACCATGCCATTTTAGTCTTATTTTAATTACATTTAGCTATAGGGGTATTTTAGTCTTTTCTTAATTACACCAGCCAAATAAACCTGTCAAATGGGGTTCTAACCTTAAAAATACATCAAATGGGGTTTTTAGCAAAAATCTTGACTAAACTGATGTTATTACCAATTGTCTATTAAAACATTTGATTATCCGCTTAAAAACATAAAAGCAAGTCCCTAGCTCACTCCCTCCGTGCTCCGCCCGCTCTGGAGGCTTAACACCGTCATCCATCGATCATCAAGTCAAAACTCGTGCTCACTCCCTCCGGCCTGCTCTAGTAGCTCAGCACCGTCGTCCATCGATCATCAAGCCAAAACCCTAGCTCGCTCCCTCCATGCTACACCCGCTCTGGAAGCTCATCACCATCGTGCTTGAAGCCCATCACCCTCATGCACTCTCCTTGGCACTGTCTTTTAGATCTCCATCTCTCTCCGTGCTCGAAGCCTTGTCAACACTCTAGCAGGTAGCTCCATCTCAAAGCCATGGTGTATGTTGCGCTATTTTGAGAACGTGAGATTAGGATATCTTGGAAGTTCCCAAGACATATATAGTGTGAAAATCTTTGGTTATATCAGCTCAGCAAGTCATATGCAGTGTTAAAATCTTTGATTCCAAATTAAGTTCGAGGAAGAAACTTATTGCTTCTCTTATCTAATGTTGAAATGAGTAGATATCTCTTTTGTGGTGTAGTTGTTGCTTTTTTTCCTCATACTGAATGTTTCCAATGCTTCAAAACTTTACAAGCCTAGCTTCCAAGCCTTCAAAAGTTTTATATCTTGCTTGAATCATAAGTACCTCTTTCCAAACAGTCATTGAGAAGGTGGTAAATGTTTATGATAAACTTATTCAGAAAAAAATTCAATTGATCAGCCCCAACTACTTTTCCATTCTTTAGCTATAAGACAATTGCCTAGCCTTGGCATCCCCAATATGGACGACTTAAGAAATAATAAAGAAGATTCTCTAGCTTTGGGATAATGCGGAGTTCAGTGGATTGATGATAACATTCCTGATGTTTTTCTTTTTTTTCACTAATCTAGTTCATGAAATAACTATCTCGGTTGTGTTCTTTCGTCAATCTGGTCATTTGAGCTATTGGGTAGTCTTCTTTCTTTTTTTTAAACATTTAGTTTCTCATTCTTATTTTATGGCCTCTGTAGCTATGTTTTTGGCTTCTGAATGAAATTTTCTTCAATCATGCTTAACGGAATCTTACGTATGGATGTAGAGGACCTATATCATATTCATCATCGTCACCCTCAAACGACATTCATCCCGAGACAAAAGTGTCTCATTGGAGAAAGAACTAGTCTTGGGCGACGACGTGGGTGGTGGCAGCGGCGTTAGGCGAGGCTAGGGATGGCAATTTTCCCCGCCCCGTCCCTAATGGGGTGGGGTCGGGGGGCCCTAAACGGGGTTGGAATCGGGGTTGGGGGAAGTGTGTAAAACCCCGATCGGGGTCGGGGCGGGGTCGGGGTAGGACACCCCCGTCTCGCCCCGCCCGGATTGGATATTTATAATAATTAATATAGTGATATATTACCCCACTATAATTCATTTTCCTAAAAAGTATTAACTTAATCATGTATGGACAATATTTTTGAGCTATTATTAATACAATTTATGTTTGTATCATTTCATAGAGGAAAGTTTTGCTTGGATTGTTTTTTTAAGATGATAAATCTTTAGTGTATTATTAGATATAATATATTCAATGTGTCAAAAAAAATTTGGGCGGGGCAGGGTGGGGACGGGGTGGGGATGTGCGGGGCGGGGTCGGGGTCGGAGTGTAGTAACTATCGGGGCGGGGCGGGGTTTTAGGTTGGGTTGCGGGGTCGGGGGACCCCGCCCCACCCCGCACCGTTGCCATCCCTAGGCGAGGCCAATCGAAGCGTCGAAGGGGGGAAAGGAGGGGAGCAGAGGCTGTTCTGTTGGCATTGAAGGAATGGCAAATGACAACTTTCCGGCTAGAGAAAAAACCCATACTCTCATTGGAGAAATAACTGATCTTGGCCGGCGTTGGGGATGGTGGTAGTGTCGTCAGGCGAGGCCAATCAAAACGTCGAAGGAGTGAAAGGAGGGGAGCGGAGGCTGTTCTGTTGCCGTCGAAGGGGTGGCAACTTCTGGCTGGAGAAAAAACTCATTCTCCTGTTGGAGAAGGAAGTGATCTTCGCGCGGCGTCAGTGATGGTGGCAGCGGCGTTATGCGAGGCCAGTGACAGCGTCGAAGGGGTGAAAGGAGGGGAGATGATGGCAAATTCCACAGGGAAAAGCGGCGGCGGCCTCAGATGAGAAGCAAATCCGATGATTTTCATATGAGTCGTGATTGAGCGTCGAGGGTTTTGCCATATGGATGATTTGCATGAAATCGGACCCATTAACCTGTTTTTATTAAACAAATTCTATTCGTCACAATGAGAAAACACGAGTGAATGAAACCCGGTAAACAAGCCCGGTGTCGCGCCCCGACCCGCGTAGGCCCAACCGGGCCGGGCGACGCGAACCGGAACCTAACCTACTGCGGAAATTTTGGCGAGGTTTCCCTCTAATCGTAGTGGTTAACCTAACAAGTCATAGTCATCCTGTATTAAGTACAATTACAAAGCTCAACACACAAAGCTGGAATATAGTACAAATCCTCAAACAGGGAATGTTATACAAAATCGCTCCCGTAGGAGACTATCTAACCAAAGGTGTACACAGACAGATCACAGCTCCTCAAGCTCCGTCAGACGCCGCCACGTCACCGAACACCTGCCCGGTAGGGGCGACCGAAGAAGAGCTCACGCCAGCACCTGCAAAACGCAGCCCGGGTAGGAGTGAGCACTAAGCTCAGCAGGGACACTACACTACGACACTCACAAAGGAAGGGAACACAACAGTGTCGCCCCCAAGCTAAGCCTAGGTATATCACAGGGGTCCCATAACCCCACCGGATACCCCTGAGTGCCCCAGTCGTGATCTTCCAGCGAACTGGTAACACACTGGGTCACACTCAGTCAGACAGGAAACGGCACTGCCAACTCACGACAGGATCCTGGGCACTGTTGGCGGGTAGCACCGCTGGGTAGTCACACCTGCCACCCAAGAGTTCTAGAAGGATTGGGTACCGGCTACACCACGACTTGACTCGAGGCCGACATGACCTCTAAACATCAAACACAATAGTATTCAAGTCCAACTAACCCTATCATCGAAAAGACTGAATACTACAAATCGAGTCCTGGACCAAGCTACCCGCACGGTCCTAAGAGATAGATCCGGGCTCCCCGGAAGCCCCGGATCGGCAACGCCCTAAACAGATGCAACTAGTGCACAACACAATGCATGCTATGAACATGCGCAGAATAGATACATGTAAGCATGCAGCAGGATGTGATGATATAAATACAAGGTCTGGGCACGGCACCCTGCCGGCCCGGGGTGGTGAGCAATAATTTAAGGTCTAGGGACTGCTGCAGCGGTAACACCACCAACTGCCAGCAGTCCACCTCAACACCTGCACCGGGAAACAACCCCGCAAACAACAGCTTACAAATATAGCAGGTGAAAGCCCTCGGCGCACGCCGACATGCAAGGCTATGGAAAGCTGAAGGGCTACCCGCCCATTTATTCTACACAATCCCAGGAGTCATCACTCCCCTGGTTCACCACTGCCCTATTATAGGACTAACATGCTTAATCGTATATACAAGGTATAAAGCGATAAGTAAAACCGGCATACCAAGCCCCGCGGGCAAAAGCCATGAAAACCCTCTCTACTACTAAAGGATCGATCCTCATCAAGGGAAGGATCGATCATTTATGTAACAGTGAGCTTCCCTCGCTGTCGAGGCAAGGAAGATCGATCCTTCCTCCCAGGAAGATCGATCTTTCTTGAGACAGAGGGCACCCTTCGCGCCGCACCAAGAATGATCGATCCTTCCTCCCAGGAAGATCGATATTCTTCGCGACGAAGGGTAACCATGCCACCCAAGAACCAGGATCGATCTTTTCCCAAACAAATGATCGATCCTTCATCGTGCGGGGCATGACCAACCAGAAGGATCGATCCTTCCTCAAGAAGGATCAATCCCGATGGGTTCTCCGGCGTGCTTCCGGCGAGGAATACCGCCGGAAGACACATCCAAACATGACGAAACTCTGGGATCTGGTAGATCTAGATCCCACGAGTCCAAAATCGGTAAAATCACTGAAAACCAACAACTATATGATCAGATCTAAGCAAAAGAAGACAAATCAAACCGGAAAACTCAAAACCCCGAAGAGAGATGTCGGTAGGATCCCTATCGGAGCAAACGCAGCTTAGATCCAAGCAGCTAGGCCTTGGATCGTCCTCAAACGCCTTCAAAATCCCAAGATCTGAGATCAAATCGCCGGATTTCAAAAGGGTTTCAAGGAAGAAGGTTCGTCTGCTTTATAGGCAAACGAACCGACCTATGAAGGATCGATCCTTCCCCAAGGGAGGATCGATCTCTCCATGACGATCACACTTGACTTTCTGGCACAAGAGGATCGATCTCTTAGCTAGAGAGGATCGATCCTTTTTGTGCTGAAAGTTAAACTTAGGCAAGAATTCAAGCCTAAGTCCGGATCTTTCGATCCCGGGGTCCACTAACCATTCTAAGCAAACATTACCACAAACATGGTCAGTGTGTGTACAAGCGCGAGTGTGGAACTAGCCGACAAGGTGCAATTTACCAAATTGCCCTTGCGGTCCACAGCGAGCCACAGGAGGGGAGGGACGGGTCCTCACATCCAGCTAGACATGCCAGCTGGCGTGTACGCAAATCGCAGCCCCTCTCTTATTAGTCTATATATATATATACTAGTCCTATCCCCTGCCACATGGCAGGGTAACCACCATCTCCCCTCACCTCCCTCATAACTCCCCACTGACCCTCTTTAACCATCATCTCTCCTCACCTCTCTCATAACTCCCCACTAACCCCCCCTCCCCCACTATTACCCCCTCCACATCTGCAGCCACATAGGATAAGCCCTGCCACATAAGATGCCAGTAGAACAACGCTATGTTATTTTATAACCATGCTCCTATATAAGGATGATATACACACAATACATGTCATGGCTCATCGAGATCTGAGGTGAAGATGATGGTGACCGTTGGATGAATGGGCCCAGGCACCTTGTTTGGACTCGATCGAAGGGTGGGGGACAGGGAGGGGACACGTGGACCTGGTTTGGGTTTGTCTGGACGTGTCACACCCCGACCCAGAAAACCCATCCAGGACGGGGCGTGAGGGGAAACCTACACTATTCATCTCCAAGTGGCGCGATACAAAGCGGAATTAAAGAAAACTTAAACAATTTACAATCCAGAGGTAAACAGATATTCAATTCATATAACATCAGTTGTACTATTACAAGATGTTCCAATAAAAGAATATTATACAATAATCCCAGAATTCCTCAAAATGTACAACAATCTTCCTGTAGCAACCTCAAGCACCTCTGGATGTAGTCGCGCCACCAAAGCTGATCCGCCGGCTCTACTGAAAAAGAACTGGCGCCTGCACCTGCACACGCAGCCCGGGTAGGAGTGAGCGATAAGCTCAGTAGGGTTCTACTCTACGGCACACTGAAGGGAGGAAAAAAACAACAGTGTTGTCTCCCAGCTCAAGTCTAACGGATGCCACGGGTCCCATAACCCTGTTGATGTCCCAAGGGCTCTTGTCATGAAACCTCTCTCCTGAACAAGTTACCAGGAGGCCAAGGAACAGTAACATGCAAGATCACCCTTACCCAAGCTGGAATACCACGCCTTGGGGAACCACATCGGGAACACATCAACATCCATCCTTAGCACTTGGCTTCGGAAGACAACACGACCTCTAAACCTCAAATAATAATCAGAGTCAACTAGCGTGCATCCTCAATAACATGAGATTCTGATTATACAATCACACCCTAATCCTGACTACCCAGCCACGGTCCTAAGGGTAGATCCGAGCTACCCGAGAGCCTCGGATCGGCGACCCAAACCATCGCCCGCCTAACCTCAAATGCCTCTAATGCAATCAAGATGGATGCAATGCTCAGGCACAGATAACAAGATATAAGCATGCAACAAGATGTCACTAATCATACAGAGCTAGGCATAGCTTACAGCTAGCCGAAGGATAAGCATAGCAATGGCCTCAAATATAGAATATCTATGCTAACCAACAAACATCTGAGCAAAGCATTCAACACAGATATACAATAGTCTTCAGTGCACTCTTGCACCTGATAGACTAAGGTTCCACAGTTACCCCGCAGATAACTGGCCACATTTATACAATAGCCCTCGGCACTCGCCGACAAGAGGCTAAAGTTCCACAATTCCTCATTAGCTAGCACTCATGGCTAACTAATGGTTAGACAATCAAAGGAGCATTTAACTACTATCAAACATGTATTAAATGCAATCAAAATCATAGATTTGTCTAAAACGGGAAATACTCGAATCGATCCTTAAACTCGATAGAAATCCTTTGAAAACACTACAAAATCCGTTTAAAAGCTTCCCAACATGTTTAAAGATCAATCACGATTGAAAGCCATTTGAGAAAAACCAGAAAACACTGTTCAAGGGCCCACGGTCGATGCGACGGTCGATCCGTCGATCGACCGTGAGGCCACGGTCGATCCACCGATCGACCGTGAGGCCAAAACGAGGAAAACCACATGGGCAACGGTCGATCGGCCCATCGACCGTCGGGAGCCCAAAACGAGACAGAGCCTCACGGACGATGCGACGGTCGATCCTACGGTCGACCGTGAGGCAGGATGAAAAAGAGAGAGAACCCACGGTCGATCGACCCATCGACCGTGGGAGGCTAAAATTCCGACAGAGCCCGACGGTCGATGCGACGGTCAACCGTCAGGCCCAGAAAACGCGAATCAACACTTGACGGTCGATGCACCGATCGACCGTCGAGCCTCAGGCACAGTTTCTTGGATTTCAAGGATCGAATCAAGTTGGAAAACAATGAAACTTTGCAAACATGTGTAATTAACGAGGGGGAATCTAATGGTGCAAAGAAATCATATTTTCGATGGTTAAATCTCCTATATAGGTCAAAATGGCGAAAAACGACGAAACGGCGATAATTACGGAAAACCAGCCGTTAAAATGCCGAAGTCACGGGGTAGGAATACAAGAAACAAGCCACATCACAAGTGCTACAAGCTACACAACATTCAAACATGTATTCCTACAGCGAAAAGGCATTAAACCTATCCTAGGAGAACCCGATCCAAAGATCGAGGTAGAAACACCTACTTGAAGATATAGGGCAGCTCCTCCACGCATCCGTCAACTCCGATCGCCGGAATCCGCTCCTCGAAGCCACGCCTCCGAATGCCCTAGCACAGCCGGCCGCAGGAGAGAGAGAAGAAAGAACGCAGGAGAAGAAAAGAAGGAGAGAAGAGAAAGAGAAAGGGTTTAAATAGAAAGCTGGAATCCATCACAGCCGTCCGATTCGATCTCTCCCGATCGAGCTCCGATCTTCCGATCGGACGCACCCTAGAGGTTCTAATCAAACACATACATCAATCAAAGGCCATGTGTGTAACGCGGGTGTGAAACTGACCACCAGGGAGCATATTTACCAAAATGCCACTGGGATCAAAAATAGCGATGTGATTAACGGATCGCATCCCAAGGCCAACCGGGCCAAACCACAAACCCAGACCCTCGACCTAACGCGGTCGGACCAGGTTGGAGGTACGGGTCCTCACAGGACGTGTGGGAGTGGAAACCGCAGCATGCTGCGGCCGTAACGACAGCAATGACATGCACGGACAATAGCTCAATGGTGAAAAGCATGCATACAGGGGAGCTTTAACTCGAGAGGCGTTTCTGCTGTGGGGTCTAACGAGAAGATCGAGTAGCAGCAGGAGAGCATGGCTTTTGCATTACTGTTACAAACCTAGGAGAACCTCATGCATGTCTCATCCATGCAGACGAGGTTCATGTACGTCTTCAAAGTTCTCTTATCCTAGGTTAAGGCCAGTCCAATCCTTAAATCAAATATTCATGCGTGAGGATTTATAGTCGTTCTGAGTAAACACATGATGACTACGCTAGAGTACTATATACTCATCTCTATCTGAGAAGGCACATGAGGACTATGTAGAGTACTTAAACTCACCTATATCTGAGAAGCTAACATCTGAAAATGACTGAAAACTACGAACATCCATGTTTTTAAAATAAGATCAAATTACACATTGATACCCTATAGTTTCATGGATTAGCATTCTAATACCCTCATCTTTCAAAATCACATACAACTATCCTATAGTTTTAAAATCAGGCAATTTAGTCCGAGCCGTCAAACGCGATTAGGATGAGTCACGAAAAACTGGTCACGTGACACGCATGTGACCGGTTTTCACGTATTCCCCGCGAGCGAAACTGCTTCTAATGGTGATAACCCCCCATGAGTTAGGGTTTTCACAGGGGAGTGGAGAAGACGGCGATGAAGAAGATGGTGGAGGGAGGAGAGGATATCGCATGGAGGCGATGGAGGAGACGACAATGCCTCAATATATATTTTTTAATCTCGTCCAGCCCATGACAGCGATGGAGGAGATGGTAGAGGGAGGAGAGGAACCGGCGACAGCATTGTAGGCAAGGAGGTCAAGGGGGATGTGAGCGGAGTAGCGGAGAAGGTGGGAGGGGAGGGAGGCAGCCTAAGATGGGTCGGGAAGGCATCAGAGGAGGTGGGGGAGGGGGGTTAGGAGGGGGGTCTTGGGTGGGATGGGGTCCGAAAAGAAGCGGCGGAGCCAGAGGAGCGACTGGTCGAGGAGGCCAACGCGGCCCAGGGAGGAGAGCAGGGTGGAATAGGTGACGGGGTCGGGGGAGAGGGGGTGGGCGTGGGCGTCCCGCATCTCGAGGACAAGGCCAGAGGCGAGAGACCATTGACGAGCACGGAGAGTATTGCGGATGGTGACATTGTAGGCGGGGACGATGGGTGGTTGTCACCGTCGGCAACTCCGCCCAACCACCACTTCCATCTCCGATTAGGCCCCCTCCATCATCACCTCCTCCCATCACTCTTGGAGCTCACTTCACGAGCAACAACGATGATGGTCCAAGACCGCTCACCCCCCTCCAAGCCCTCCAACCGCCACCGTCACCAGCTAATTGACTCGCCGCCGAGGAAAAGCCGGGATTGTTCCTCTTGGGTCTCTGAGAATGTGTACAAGATTGCCTTCGCTTTCGTCCTGGTCATCATCATCACCGTCGTACTCCTCCTCCCCAACATCGGGGACACCGTCACCCTCATCTGCTTCGAGCGCACCCACTTCACTCCCTCAGAGCAATCTCGGCTCCCTTACTCTGAGATCCACTGGTCCTCAGTCCTGCCTCTCCGCCCTCTCGCCGCCGACCCATTGGCCTCATTCCGCGCTGAGCGATGGATCGTTGTCAACACACCCTCTACTACCCCTACACCGGCGCTTCAAGGCCTCACCTGATTGAAAGGATGGCAGCTCCTCGTCATGGCCCTCTCGAGGACCCCTCCAGGTTGGCAACACAAGGGCACCGTTGTCCTGTCCCTCGAAGCCCAAGTTCGCTCACGGGGAGTTATCCCCATTAGGAAGCTGGCGGGGGGATGGGTGAAAACCGATGATGATACATCAAAATATTATATTTTATCCCTCAATGCGTAGACTTTTGTGCTTATTAGGTACCTAAATATATTCATTATTTTGATATTTTGATTTAGGATGCAATTGGAGTCATTAAGTGTGAAACAAAGCCGATTTGGCGATTTTGGACAGTTTTGACATCAGTTTATAATTTGAGCATAACGTTTCCATCCAAGCTCTGATTGGGATGATTCAATATTCTATGGAACGGAAAAAAGATATCTATAACTTTCATGTTTTGAGTTTTAAGATATTATGGTTGATCGCGTCAAGGAAATCGAAACTAGAAGGTGCAAAGAATAGTACAAAGAAGATGGGTTAGCTTCAAAGATTAAACTGTACCTACTCAGGAAGAACCAGATGGGTTGTCATATATGATTAGAAAGTTCTGGAAGTCTAGTTTCTGGATAATTTTACGGTTCATGATTTGAAGCTTCCTAAAAAAAGTTACAGTGTTGTTAGTACCACCAGCACAGGGCCTTACAGTGTTTGTTACAATGTTTGTTAGAGCCCGAATGTGTGTTATATTATGTTGTATGTTATGTTAATGCCTTGAAATCATGCATAGTTTGGCTAATAGAAGTATGAATGCTTGTATGTCTTCAATCATGAGATGTTTAATGTCGAATGCTTTTATTATGTTCTTAGCTCATGAGTTGTTTGATGGAATGCCAAAGAGAGATAACATGAGATAAACTCTTATGGAGTGCTATGCATGGCTTGGCTATTGATAGCATGATCATTGGTAAAGCTTCTAGAGGCTTGTTTGGCTATATCCCATTATTTGCATATTTCATGTTGTAAAATGCTAGTAAGCTCGCTAAGAGCTTAGATGTTTATTGTATAGCTTGGATGTTTGTGAACAATTAACAGGTTTGTAATGTTTAGCTATATTATGATCTATACTTTATTATTAGTTCTCTTGGCATGTTGCATGCTATACTTGACTTGTGTGATGAATTGTCATGTAGAGACACCTAACTTAGTTGATTATGTAGACCCATGCATAATGTTTGCATTAGAGGCATTTAGGGGATGCGTGCGATGGGAGTATCGTTAATTTGGGGGTTTCGGATAGACTGGATCTAGCCCTAGGTTCGGGGTTTTGTTAGTAAAGGCCTAGAGCCTGATTGTTTTCATCAGATCGATTGTGCTATCATTTGGGATTATTGTATAGTTAACCTTAATTTTGTTATGTTTGAAGTTTAGTTGGCGTGTTAGGACTTCCGATCCTGGTGACCTTAGCAGGAGCTCCATCTTGATTGCCGTTCTTGAGGAAAATTCCTCTCGGGCGTGGTGTAGGAAGGGGTCGGGGGTCCGTTGGTGGTTTGGTGTTTCCCTTTCATGTGCGTCGTTCACGTGGCAACTGAGGATGAGGGGCGGTGTGATGTGAGAGCGTGTGTATCCCGACCTAAGGCTATGGAGAAGTCATACGCCCTTGTTATACCTTCCTTTTTGTATAAAGTAAATTAAATACCTACTGAGCTTTGTTTCTCACCATATCCGGGCTGCGTTTGCAGATACGAGCTCAGTTCCCTCTTCTTCAGGTGACACGGTTTTTCATGTGCTTTTTCTTCTTGTGGTGCGTGAGCTCGAGAAATTATCTTTTATCAACTCATTTACGGTTTTGGACTTGAGGACTCTATAACGTATTTTGAGACATGTTGTATAACGTTTATTTTGGTGATATATGAGAAATGATCGATGTTTTCTCTAAATTAATGTAATTTGGTGGAATGTAATATTTAGTTCATTACACTTATGTCCTTATTCTTAACTGTTTAAATTAGTCATGAATTTGTATATGTTATGCACCACAGGTCTGATTATAGACATGTTTGTTCATACCTCAATCCGGATGGGTTTTTTAGGTCGGGTGGTGACACTTTCTGAATGTAGAAAGATTTTACCTTGGGAAGGATCTGTTCCTCCTGGAATATTAACCACCGCCCTGCAATAAATCACAAATAAGGGGTAAACAAAAACAAATTAAAGCAATATTTAAAAACGGAAGCCAAAAATAGTTTAAAATTAGGAAAAAAAATTTAAATAATATTATTTTAAAAAATATGATTAAAATATACCTATGAAGAAAATATTGATGAATCTATGCCTGGTTTGGCCACGTCAGCGCCACGCTGGCGTGGCCTTTTATTTTTTTAATCCTGGCTTTAAAGACGTAACTTCAAGTTACGTCTTTATTAATGTAGACGTAACTTGAAGTTACGTCTTTGACCGTTCCCTCCCCGCTGGAAGCCAAGGGCGGGCGGGTAAGAGTGGTCACTACTAAGACGTAACTTGGAGTTACGTGTATATTAATAAAGACGTAACTCCAAGTTACGTCTTCCATCGTCATCGACCCCGCGGCCGCGGCCCCTTCTCCTTTCCCCCAGCCGGTCTCTCCTCCTTCCCCACCCGGGCTCTCCTCCTTCTCCTCTTCCCGGCGCTCTCCGCCAGTCTCCGACGCATCTGGTCGGCGCTCCGCCCGTGGCCCCGCGGCCCCGCTGCCCCGCGGCCCGCGGCTCCCCTCCCCCCACATTTCCGTCCATCCACTCCTTCAAGAGGACTTAAATCTTGAAATTTGCCGGCGATTTTCCGGCGATCTTCCGGCCAAATTCTTCAAGATCCTTTGGCCATTCTCCATCTTACTTTCCAGTACGTTTTTTATCTTGAAATTTTAGTTATTGTTGTTGTTGTGTGAGATTTTGGGTTTAGATAGTGAAATTAGGGTTTTTTTTTATAGCATGCCTATTTTTTATTCAAAAATTCATTTTTTTAATCCTGCGTAATGGCATGGATGAAATGAGAGGATTGCAACATGTAAGGTGCAGCAGGTGCAATCAGACGGGTCACAACAGGGCTACATGCCGCGAGCCATTACCTAACACAGATACACGAATAATGATGCTTCTCTAATTATTGTATTAAAGTATATTCCTTTGTAGTAGACTGCACATATCCTTTATTTTAGACTATATATTAATATTTTTCAAATGCATGCAACAGGCTCGAGATGGCTCACATGGGGGCCTTTGACCCGAGGCCGTACGAGGGTGAGCCTGGTCCGATTTCTCCAGACGTACTTTGGGACCAGGACAAGCACCGCTCCGCGGTGGTTTGGGATGGCCAGGTAAATGTTACATATAGAACATTTATTGTTATTAAGTTTAATATTTTAATATTTGTATTTGATAGCTAACATTTATAATTTACATACAGGATGACGATGACCTCGGCCTTAAGTGTACAGAGCACTCATTGCGTTTACAGTCTTGGCGGATTGTGGATGAGCGCCAGATAGATTTGCTTCGGCGTTCGGGGTTTTATGTTGTCAATAGACTGCTACCGATTCGACTTGATCGTTGTTTGATCACAGCGCTAGTGGAGCGATGGCGACCAGAGACTACTACTTTCCACTTGCGCCACGGGGAGATGACGATCACATTGCAAGATGTTGGGATACTGATGGGTTTACCTGTTGATGGCGCGGTAGTTTTAGGGAGCACGTCAGGCATTTGGCATGACATATGCTTGGAGCTGCTCGGTGCTGTACCCGCGGAGGGCCGACCGACTATGCTTGAGTTGTCGTGGCTACGCTCTACTTTCAGATATATTGGACCAGATGCCACGGATCAATTTGTATATCAGGCTACACGCGCCTACATTTTATATGTGTTGGGTTGTTTAGTCGTACCTGATGCGAGTGGCTCCAGGGTAAGTACAATTGCCTATTTATATTTTATTTATCTATGTATTGGATCAACTAACATTGTCTTTCAATTATAGGTACATATGAAGTATCTACCTTTGTTGCATGACTTGGATATATGTGGACAGTATGCTTGGGGGGCGGCGTGCCTAGCACATCTCTTTCGGGAGCTTTGTAAAGCTTCACAAAGAGGAAAGCATGAGATTTCTGGATGCCTTTACCTGTTACAGGTGATTTATCATTTAAATATTATATATAGTTGCTTTAAATATTTTATATTATACCTAATATGGAGTTGTTTTCACATGTATGGTCATGGGAGCACCTCCATATAGGACGGCCTGAACTAATGCCACGACGACCACTAGCTACCCAAGAGTAAAATGAGGAGCGTGATTTGCATATCCTTGAAGGCCCCTTAGCAATCCAGTACGAAGTCTTGATTTTTTAAAAATATGTTTTTAATATTTTGTTAGCATTAGCACCGAACTATTTATGTGTAATGTAGATGGACAGCACCACACAGCGGTAGAGGGAACCCGCATGGCCGTTATTTAGCTTACTACAGAAAGCAGTTGGATAGGCAGCTGTCATCCCAGGTATTCTTTCCCACGATCCACGATTTTGCTACCTACTTTAATGTTGATGTTATCTAACTGAGTTCGTATTTTAAATTTTAGATTATATGGTATCCATACGCACCGCAGCGTCTAGCACAATTACCGGCCCTTTGCACTGCGGGGTTTGCTGTCTGGAGGAGTCATGTGCCGCTCATATGCTTTGATGTTGTGGAGATGCACCATGCACTACGGGTGATGCGGCAGTTTGGCCTGCGACAAGAGATACCGCCCTCGGTGACAGAGAGACTATCGCGTGCAAGCCGTCGGGGCAATGCTACTGCGGACTGGGTCAGTACGCACCACCAGTATTTCACCCAATGGGAGGAACGACACCAGAGGATCATTGACGGTGCAGTGGACGATGGTGAGGATCCTGCGGCATATTTACAGTGGTATTGGGGGATCACCAGGCGGTATGTCAGTAGGCCTAGATTGGAGGACAGAATGGCCTTTCAACCGAACATACACCTGCTACGGAAGCTGGTAAATATAATTTGTTCGTTAGTAATTAATTCTTATATTATGTTAATCTAACTAAACTTTATTAACTCGTCATGAACAATATGACACAGCCGAGGAGAATTACATGCTGTGTCGCGACCATTCTGGAGAGGAGCTCGCCGATCGTTTGACACCGGTATTCTACTCTATGATGGAGGATTTGCGGATTTGCGGCGGAGATCCTGTCAGTTCACAACATGAGCAACAGACTACTGGTCAGACTCCTTTCTATGACATACCGATATCTCAAGATATACCATCATCATATCCAGTCATGGGCACGACAGAGGAGGATTCGGAGGGACATGATGAACAAGATGTCGGTGTCAGTGCTACGATGGGGAGAGGGGAGGCTGGACCGTCGAGGAAGAAAAGGATGGCAGTGAAGAAAAGAACTTGGAGATTGTGATTGTCTTCTATTGTAAATTTGGTATTTTTTGGTTAATGGTTTGTGACCATTTAGAGATGTTAATTATGTTTGATGTAAACGATTTTGATTTATATAAAGACTGTGTATGGTTGTGAATGGGGTGGGTGGGTGTTTAGATGTGAATGGGGTAGGTTGGTGTTTAGATGTGATTTGTAAAACATGTATTTTTGTGATTGTATGGTTGTACAGAGCGAAAAAAAAAAACTGAAGTGAGTTTGCTGTGAGCACCAACTAAGACGTAACTTCAAGTTATGTCTTAGTTAGTGAACCCAGGGAAAAGGTTCCAGCTAAGACGTAACTTGGAGTTACGTCTTTATTAATATAGACGTAACTCCAAGTTACGTCTTAGTAGTGACCACTCTTACCCGCCCGCCCTTGGCTTCCAGCGGGGAGGGAACGGTCAAAGACGTAACTTGAAGTTACGTCTACATTAATGAAGACGTAACTTGAAGTTACGTCTTTAATGCCAGGATTAAAAAAATGAAAGGCCACGCCAGCATCGCGCTGACGTGGCCAAACCAGGCATACATCCATGAATATTTTCTTCATAGGCATATTTTAATAATATTTTTTAAAAATAATATTATTTAAAAAAATTGCCTAAAAATTAATCAAATCAACCTAGCAATTAATGGAGCCGTTCTCTCATAGTAGGATTACTAGGGCTAGGTGCATCAGGGTCTACCATCACCTACGTTAAATCAAGCAACCACATCTCATAAAAGGAAATATTACTTGCATGCCTGACCTAACAAGGCAGACAAGGAAACATACGAGCACAAACCAGGGTAAAGAGATTACACTGTTCACTAGTGATATGAATAAGTGAAGGGTCGATTGCGATTGATGGCTTTATATTGTATATCTATTGTTTGACATGTTTGGATCTTATTACCGAGGAAAATACTCACACACTAGCCGGCATACATCCATCTTCGATCCAAACACGTGGCACCCATCTATCGAGTCACAATCATAGTACCTACGGGATCGTACGGGTGCGACTGGTGGGTGAATCAACGACGAAGCTAGTCAAAACCGTCACATACAAAACCACGCAGAAAAAGAAGCTGTTCGTGGATAAAACGTCGATCTCACGGGGACGAGACCTCTATTTTATTTCCGAGCAAATCATATTTAATTTCATTTCAAGAAATTGTAGGCACCACACCCCTGGATCACCAAGTCGGCAGATCCATCATTTACATTCCCGTAGGGAATACATCCGATTCTAGATCCAATAAAAATAAATATTTTCTTATAATAATAATAATAAAAGGAAAATGAAATGACGTGAGGTCTTGGACCACCACGTTCATCGCCATGCAGGATATCGTTCGAGCTTTGTTGCCGGGGCTTCGAATCCGCTGGGGTTTGTGCGAAGTGTGGCGATGTCGCCTGCTACTGGAGATATGGGTTTGGCGTGAACGAGCTCGCGGCGACGGACGGTCACTGGGACTTAGCTCTTCGGAGATCAATGACGGCGAATGGCTTTCCTGGAGTTGAGGTTTCGCCTGCGTCGTGGGGCCGTCGAGGAGATGAGGAGGCAGCAGCTGGAGTTCAAGGACGTCGACTGGAAGCTTGAAGACGTCGGCTGGAGACAGAGCTGCGGCTGGAACTTGAGGGCGCCTGGATCTGGGCTTCGCTGTCGCGAGAAGATGGCCGGAGCAGAGAAATCAGCGGCTGGAACTTGCTGGAAGTCTGGGCCGTGTGGCGAGAGGAGCGGTAGAGCTTGAGGGTGTCGACTGGAAACAGAGGAAGTCGTTTGAAGAAGAACTCGCCGGACCTTGGAGCTGCGAGCGAATGGCGACGAACGGCTGGTGCCGGATCTCGCTGGACAAGATCTCGACGGACGTGGGTGTTGATGCCGCCGCGAGGTTTAGGCTACGCACGGCGGTGGGGATGGATCCGATGGGGATGCGTCGGGTGTTGGAGATGGGGAACGCCGGAGAAGACCTCGCTGGACAAGATTTCGATGGACGTAGGTGTTGATGCTACCGCGAGCTTTAGGCTACGCGAGACGTTAGCGACGGATCCGATGGGGATGCGTCATGTGCTGGGGATGTCGTTGGAATGGGTTCGGATGATGGGTTCCTCCTTAGGCGGCGATGGGTTCCGGCTGGGCAATGAGCTCTTTGGACTCCGTCGGCTGGAACAGAGGAAGACGAGTTCTTTGGGGTTCCTCCGGCTGGATGACAGCGATGAGCTCTTTGAGTTCCACCGGCTGGATCAAAGGAAGCAGGGGAGGCGTCATTCTTTGAAGCCGTTGGACATGAGGGAGTGCCTTGGATATGTTCTCCATCGCCGTCGCCGTCGAGGAAGCCGACTGGAGCGCCTCGCGGGAGGTATGGGCCGAGCGGAGGGATGGAGCTTGCGCCGCAGGACCGGCGAAGCTTCTTGCAGCGGCAACCCAACGACTTGAGTTTTGGATGGGTTCCGGCTGCGTCGACGGGATCGGCGTCTTCCAGTGGTGCACAACCTTAAGCCGTCAACAGGACCTCTCCGTCTTCAAGCCTCCAAGCTCTTCGCGTCTCCGACGTGGGCGTCTCGGCAGGGCTTCGCCATCTATCTCCGGACGTCTCTCACAAACTCCTAGCAGAGCCTTCACGCCATATTTGCCGCCGGAGCTTCTAAGTCCGTTGGGCGTGGAAGAGTTGTTGCCGTCCAAAGGGACCAGATCCCCGTCTCCATGGGAGAACAGCAGCTGGACTTGATGAAGTCGGCTGGAGCTAGAGAAATGTAGACGCCGGCTGGAACAGGGGACGTGCGGCGAGAGGAGAGGTGGAGCTTGAGCGGCGAGATCGACGAGCCTCTTACAGCGTCGACCCAGAGACGCGAGCGTCTCGATGGGTTCCGGCTGCGTTGGCTGGATCTACGTCGTCGGTGACGCGCAACGTTGGAGCGTCACCAGAACCTCTTCTCTTCCTTTCTTCCTCCGGCCTTTGCTTCTTTCTCTGCTTCTTTCTTCAATCTTTCAGCCTTTTCCCTCCCCATTTGCCAACCTTCACCCTCCTCCTTTTATAGGCACGAGAGGTGATCTTAATATGGATGGAATATCCTGATTAAGGGATACTAATTGATGCTAATCCTTTTATATAATGATAGCTCATATAATCCCACCATATTTAGAGATGCTGATTTTATTTTTATTTTTTATATGGTATGAGAATGCAATCCAACCATAATTGAAGATGCTGATTTCTCATATAGTATGATATATATTTTTGATTTAGCTGATTTTATATGGGTAGATATTTTGTTTTGAAATTTGAATTTGAAATTCAAATATTCAGATTTGAATTATCTGAATATTTGTCCAATTATTCAGATATTCGAAATGCCTTATTTAAATTTTAATTTTGATATTTCATATAATACTTTGGAAAATTTACTGAAATATCCCCGGGAAAGCCGGGTGTAAATTACCAAAATATCCTTTTTTTATCGGCCATATATTTTGGACCGAAATGTCTCCGGTGCAGATGAAATATCTCTGTTCCGGATTTTCACACCCCTGAAGGTGTGAAATGACTAAAATTCCCCTTGGGGTTAAATGACCAAAATACCCTTTTGGTTTGGTTATTCAAGCGCGATGCATGGCGACGCGATTTCTGTGCGTGTCGTGGACACGTGCGCGCATTATGTGGTGCACGTATATTTTTGCCGGGACTTAGGCGAATTTGAAGTCGGGTATTTGTTTGGGTTTATTTGAATTTTCGGATTTTTCTCTTATTTATTTCAGGGAATTTTCTGTAATTTCCCAGGTGTGATGGAAAATTACCAAAACGTCCCTATATTTACACAGCTTATTTAGGATGCCGTCAAAGCTATGTAAGGGCTATTTTGGAGTGTAGTGGGAATTTTAGACATGCATTTTGGTCTAAATTCCCAAAATACCCTTGGATGGGTAAAATTACCAAAATATCCTTATTCTTCCGGTTTGTATAGGATGCCGTCAAAACCGGGGATATGTAGGAGATTTGGATGGACTCGACTGTGTACGAGCCAATTTGGGTTTGGTGCGTGCGGATTCAGCCCGGGGACTTCTGCAAATGTAGTCGACTTAGCCTTAGCTAAAATCGATGTCAACAGAAGCGTCATCCAATGGGAGGAGATGCACATTAAATGCTACTCGACATCAAGTTCAAACCTCATCATCACGCCGCATTCGCATTTATTGCGATGCGATCCAACAGTGTGATATTCCAGGCATCGAGCTACCTTATCACCCAACTATTGACATAAAAGATCAACTAGTAAAGTCTGATGCCATCAATCCCGAACTCAAATGACCTCGAAGTTGAGGCACCTTGATAAAGCAATGATCTCGGAGCTAAACCACCTCGAGGCCAACATCCCTAGTTCGGGAATAGGGTAGCCTCAAGGTCGAGGTACTTTACAAGGTTATGGATCCCAGAATGGCGCAGCCTCGAGGCCGAGGCAATGCATGAAATCGGATTATCACGAGGACACTTGGACCATAATCCCACGATCTACCCAACCGCCTTCAAAAGCGGAAGCATAGGAAGTTGAGCCAAAGATCAACAAAACGGTTATCTGGGGTTGGCCACTTGTCAATGCATCAACGAGATTCGACCCATGATTAGGATGACGAGTGATCGTGGGTCGTTGGTTATGGGTGAAGGTAACAAAGGCCACGTGGAAACGGTGATCGGGAGTATAAAAAGCTTTGAAGACAGAAGAAAAAAGAACCCCCGATTGAAACCAGACTTTTCCATACTACTACTACTTTAGCTGCTATAATCATGTTCTAGTTTGTATTCGTAGAAGCTTTCATCGGAGCTGTAATCAAACCAGTTGTTGTTTCAATGGAAGTAACTAGATTTACTAACTTTATTTTCCTGTTTTCCTTAACTCTAGGAGTAACTGTAATCACTCTAGGAGTAGCACAATTACCTTAGGAGTAGCATAATTTCCATAGGAGTAGCATCATCATTCTTAGGAGTAGTTCCAGTTACTTTTAGACGTAGCATCAGCGTTAGGAGTAAAGTAATCATCCTTAGGATCAGTATAGTTGATCTAAGAGCATAATTTAATCACTAAAAAACACAAAAATCTATCTCCTTTTAGACTTAAGTTATTCTCAAAAGTCCTCTTAATCGAGGCATGACAGAATCCACAAATCCTTCTGATATCCATGCGTTACGGTTGGCACACCTCACGTGCCTAGCGACCACGTATTCATCTCAAGTATAATTTTTTAGCAACAGATCGATTCATAATGCACCAGCATCCTCACTGTAAGAACAAAAGGATCCACGACCTCTCCTATCAATCTAGCCACTATATACCAAGGGATCCAAATGGTTAGCCATTGTTGCCAAACCCTAGCAGGAAAGGCTCGAAGTGAGAAAGGGGGTGGGAAGTTACAGCCATGAAGATGGTTTATATCGAAGAGATTCTCCAGAACCGCCCAAAAGGGAACCTATTGCATGTAGAGCATGGTGGAAGGATCGTGGTTGCTTCTTCCACACGTGGGGAGCGTATGGTGCAAAGATCCAATTAAGGGGCTGTTTTGGTAGCAAATTTTCTCTGCAAATAACAAACCTTATTGCATATAACTAATTAAATACGAGAATCCAATATTTGATTGCATCCTATGCTTGAGTTCTCGAAGCTCAAGTTGAGCTAAATACTATTGCCTTGTCAGGTTCAAGGCATAGAGATCTATTAATAATTTGCAGGTAATTTACTCGAGCAGTATATAAACTGAGTGAGAAGATAGAGTATATACGTACACATCACGAAAGGCAGGACATGAAACATGACAGAATCACATAGCTATTTTTCAGAAATATCATATTGCATTTACTCAAACATACTCCAAGTAAATAATAGACATGGTTTTCAAAATTCTATCCAAATATCTTATTCATATCTGAAAATTACAATTAGAAGATCTGAGGGTTAGCACGGACAGTTGGAGATTGACTTTGGCTCGTTTGAGTGACCTGAATAGCTTGATGGAGTGATCTAATTAAACTATTAAGCTTTGGCATGGTTGGGTTTCATTTCACTTGAGCGATGTAGCTAGGGAAGTGATCAATATGTTAGCGCTTGCTCAAGTGAACGGAAAGGTCACTCTAACGACATTAGTTCATGTAGCCAAGTGTCTCACTCGAGTGATATTGCATCTAGCAGTTGGGAGGCCTATAAATGGGAACAACTCGGTGTTTTCTCCTCCGTGTCAGCTTTTCTTATCGAGGATCAACATCGAGACTTAGTCCTTGGAGACAGCTAGCGTGTGAACCCTAGCTAATACTTGGAGGGTTGCCTGATAAGGACTTTACGCTTGTGGATTGCTAATTATCTGAGTCTAGGTCATGATTGGGTCCAGGACTTGGTGCCAATCTAGGATCGATTCGAAGATGAACAACTGAGGATTGGTTTAAAATGATTGATTAAGAATCATTAGACTTTACGCAGGGGATTGCCTCTTAGCGATTTTGAGGTTCCAAATCAGGTTTGCCCGGGTCAGACTTGAGAGAGTTGTATTGGCTCGCGGTTAGGTGATACTTTTTTTTTTTATTAGTTAAGCCATTGGCTAAAGAACCCAATTAAGGGTGAACAATAAGCTAGGGTCTAGAGGCAGCGGGAATAGACCCCGTGCATATCCTCTATCGCTACACTAGAATAAAACAAGTAGGCTTGGCGAACAAGCCAGTCGGCATGGGAGTTATCTTCTCTAGGAATATAGACAATCACAGCCTCTAAAAAGCCACGTAACTCCCACCAGATGCTTTCCACGACGCCTCTACAGTCTTCTGTCAGTGGCATAGATCCCTCAATCATCCGGACCCCAAATAGCGAGTCAGACTCGATCGCCACCTGTCTGTAGCCTCTTTGTGCGGCTTCCTTGACCACCGTGAGGATGGCGAGAAGCTCCCCCTGCAGCGCAGTACCCGCCATCTGGCAGCTTCCATCTAACCATATAATCACCCCTTCATCATCGATACAGACAACTCCCAGGCCCGCCTTGCCCGCTGTAGGATAGAAAGACGCATCCGTTTGAATCCTAACACCCCCGACGCGCGCCGTATCATGCTTCTCTGTTCGTTGCATTGAGGCCATGTACTCCTTGACTTGCCAAATAATAAGTCGGGACAAATCGCGAGCACCATGTGCCTCCTCTCCTGCTACTAGCGTGCACCTGCTCTTCCATATCCACCATATGCCATACGCGATGAGCGAGTTTTCCCTCTTGACTATGTCTCCTTTTCGGGGCCTGCGCAAAAGCTCAAAGCAAGCTTCGAGATTCAGATCACTGGTAAAAAGACTAGTACCAGCTAGAACTTCCTCCCATACTTCCTGAGCAAACCGGCAATTGAAGAGAAGGTGCTCGACGTCTTCATCCGCAAGCTTGCAACGGGGACATTCTCTCTCGGATGTGAGGCACAGGTGCCAAAGAGCTAGCTTGGTAGGAATCTTACCATGTTGGAGCTTCCAGAGGAAGTGCTTGACACGAGGTCCCGCCGGCGCTTTCCATAGACTTTTCCATTGTTGGAACTGCTCATCATGCTTGGCGTTCTCCAGGTGTTCAAGCATCTGGTATGTAGAAGAGGACGTGATCCTGCCATCCTTGGTCCAAGTCCACCGCGGCGGAGAGCTCCCTGTTTGTGGCAGCGAGATTGACAAGATTTCCTCTATCATGGCCGGATGGAAGAAAAGGCCAAGCTTTTGCACATTCCATCGCCCTTCCTCTGTTATCAGGTCTCCAACTATCATTCCGTGGACTTCGTCGTTAAACGCCATTAAGGCCGGAGTCTTGCTCAGCGGATCCACCAATCCTGAACTACATTAGCACGACACAGCTTCTCCGGCGACCATCTCAGGCCTCTCCGCAGCAAGTCGGAAGCTTTGCATATAGATCTCCATAAGCCAGAAACAGAGCCCATGCCTCTCAAGGAAGGAAGAGTGCCAATGTACCTGTACTTGGCCCGGCAAAGTGAGGTCCAGATGGAATCTGGGGTCTCCATGAATCGCGTAGCACGTTTCATCCTTAAGGTTGTCTGCCATCTCCTGAGATTTTTGATGCCCAGGCCTCCTTCCATCTTGTGTTGGCACACGACGTCCCATGCTACCGTGGATAGGCCTCCCCTGTTTCCTTGCCATAGGAACTTGCGTGCTAATCCAACAATTTTGTTGAGAATGGAGACAGGGGTAGGGACGGAGGACATAACAAAGACCGGTAGAGCTTGTAGAACAAATTGAATGAGAACAACACGCCCCGCCGCCGCCTTGATCGGATTTCGCCAGTTGGAGAGCTTCCTCTGAATGGCGTCGAGGAGGAAGGTGAAATCCTTGGCAAGTACTCTACGGGAGTCCAGAGGTACCCCAAGGTATCGCCAAGGCTCTTTCTTCTTAGAGAAGCCTAGGAGCTGAGAGAGCATGCGTCTTCGAGGAACAGAGGTAGAAGGAGAGAACTTGACGCTAGATTTCTCCGGGCTGATTTGCAAACCTGACAACTTCTTATAACGGCGCAGCACATTGAGAAGCTTCTTTGCTTGTTCAGGCCTTGCCGTGGTGATGAAGAGGCAGTCGTCGGCATAAAGGAGGTGACTGATCCGGAGTGACGAGTTGGGGTAGGTGACTCCCTCGAGTGCAATCAGCGGAACACGAACCAGCCTTGTGAGGACTTCCTGGGCAATGATGAAGAGGTAAGAGGAGATGGGATCTCCCTGGCGAAGACCTCTGGCAGCAGGGAAGAAACCATGCACCCTTCCGTTGATAAGAAGTGAGAATCGAGTGGTGGTGATGCACTCCATCGCCCAATTAATCCACTGTTCTGGGAAGGCCATTTGCTTCAAGACTCGCCTGAGGAAGTTCCAGCTTATTGAGTCATACGCGGACTTGATGTCTACCTTGATTGCCATTAAAGCTTCATTTCGTGGTGCCTTCTGCAGAGTGTGAAGAACCTCATGCGCAGCTCCAATGTTGTCCTGGATGGAGTGACCCTGGATATAGGCCGATTGCTCGGCGCTAATGACTTCCTGTAGAGCTGCCTGCATGCGTTTGGCAAGGATGGACGAGATGAGTTTGTAGCAAACATTGCAGAGGTGTGGGTTGGCGCACTTGGGCACGAAAGCAAGGAAGGTGTTGTTCCACCCAGGCGGCATCCTGCAAGAAAGGAAGAACCCTTGAATCAAGTTCACAACATCTTTTCCAATAACCTTCCAGTGCTTGCAGAAGAACTCAACGGTGAGCCCGTCTGGACCTGGGCAGCGGTCCTTGCCCATGGTCTGAAGAACGTCAAGGATCTCTTCCGACTCCACTGGCGTAAGGAGCGTCGCCTTGGCCTCTTCAGAAAGCAGGAGAAGTGGTGGGAGGGGAGTGTTTGCACTTCCTGCATCCGCCGCCCAGAAGAGACTTTGGTAGTGACCAAGGAGGAGGTCCGCTATGCCTTCTTGGTCAGTTACAACATCCCCATTATCAAGTACCAATTCTTTGATTTTGGAGCAAGAGATTTCAGATTTGATGCTCTGGTGAAATGAGTGTGAATTCCTATCCCCTTCAGTGACCCAAGTTCTGCGCCTATGTTGGGTCACGTAAGAGTCTTGCTGCACCTCCAATGCAGCCAGTTGCTGCTCAAAGCTTATCATGCGTTGCTCCTGCAAGATGGATAGGGGTCTGAGTTCCTCTTCAAGGTAAAGGCTATGTAAGTGCTGCTCCAGGTGGGCATGGACGTTGACGATGTCGCCTTCGTCCTGTCGAGTCCAATTCTTGACAAGCTTCCGGAGCTCTTTTATGCGGCCATGGAACACATATTGAGCAGAGCCGTGCCTTGTCCTTTGCCACACTCTGGTCAGTCCTTGCTTGAATGAGGGGTGGGTATTCCAGATATGCTGCAAACGGAATGGAGTTAGTCCAGGGGTCCACTTCTAAGGCTTCAGTATAAGGAGGAGTGGTCGGTGATCGGATTTGCGATAGAGTGAGTGAGTGATCTCTGCATGAGGGAACCAGTCTCGCCATTGTGGGTTAGCAATCGCCCTATCAAGGCATTCAAGAATTCTCACTCTGCCAGATTTGCGATTTGACCAAGTAAAGGATGGTCCTCTGTAACCAAGATCAATGAGTCCGTCCTTGAAGATGAAGGAGAGAAACTCAGTTACAGAGGTATTGTATCTGAAAGGTTTCCCTCCTCTCTTCTCATCAGAGTTGGCAAGCACATTGAAGTCACCCAACATAAGATGAGGCCATCCACTACCATTGAGTTTGGACAGTGTTTCCCAGAGAATTCTGCGATCTCTGCCTCGCCGCGCGGCATACACAACGGAGATAAACCATTGCCCAAGGCCTTTGGAAGTGACAACTCCATGGATGGCCTGCTCAGTATAGTGCTCGAAGTGGACTTTGCCAACCTCCTCTCTCCATATTGCTAGAATTCCCCCATGGCGGCCTCTGGATGGAAGCAAGTATGTCTTCCAGTGAGTTCCCAGTCTTCTGGATATAAACTCCATATTAGCTTCCACAACAACTGTCTCCAGCAGAAAAAGGAAGTCCAGATTGTGTTTCTTGATGAGGCAGCGGCAAGCACTGACCGCTCTTATTGGACCAAGTCCATGGCAATTCCACGCTAGGGCTCTCAACATGGATCACCTGAGTCACGGGGATGCTCGTCCCCGGGAGCTGACAGCCTACACCGCTTGGGTTGGCTCTTCGTTGGAAAAGGTGGAGCTGTGTCCATTTCAACGTCCATTCTTGGCGGAGTGTACCCTGGTGGGATTAGCCGGTCACAAGGATCATCCTCTGCGTCCTCCATATCTTCCCTGTTCTCTGCCATCAGTGACTGTGTATCCATGGCCAGCGCCTGTTTGAGAGAGGAAACTCCATTGTGATGAATGCTGGTCATGGTCTCCTCATCCGTATCCTGATTCACTGTGTCAAAGGTCTTGTAACCGCTGGGCACGACGAGAGGACCAGGGCGATTGCCTTTGTTTCTCTCACGGGCGTACCAGCCGACTTCATGCAGGGATAGCGCTGCGAGTTCATCGTCATCCATGTCCACCATCGTGATGGAGATCGGGCTGAACCGATTGACGTTGGTTGTGGACCAGGGCTTTTTTCCTTGGCTTGCAAGCTGGGCCCATGTGCATGGGCCGGCCCGCTGTGGGCCTTTCCCTTTAAAGGGAGCTAGGGCACCAGCGTGGGGCAACCTAAGGGCGCCGCCATCCCTCTGCGCGCCATCTCCATCTCCTGCTCGTGGTCCCCCTCTGGCGCCGCCGCTTGTCGCGATCCCAGCGTCCAGCGGTTGTACGTTGTCTACACCACGTCCCCGACCAGCCTCTGCATCCTTACGCACTGTTGTCTTTTGCTGAGGTGGCATGGGATTTGTCTTTTCGCGGTGCTGAGCTGGCACAGGTCGTACCTCGTCGTCGTCCCCCCCCCCCCCCCGGTTGTGCCTGGTGTGGTATGCCGGTGCCGGAGCGCGCTTCCCCCTGGCCAGCGTTGAGGCGTCTCCACCTTTTGCTGGGGCACCGGGTTTTCTCCAGCGACGGCGATTTTGAACGATGTGCCACGCGCCTAGGATCCTGTTCTCCGACTCCTTAGGTACGTCCTCTTCTACATGTACACATCGGCTCGGGGGGGCTAGATGACCCGCCAGTGAACACTGAGGTTTGGTTTCCATCCACAGTGGGGGTCTTGACTTCATTCTCTGCTTTTTTGTGCATAGGATGGTGGGGCGTCGGGCATATGATCTCAAGGTGTCCAAGTAGTCCGCACCCATCACATATGTCTATGTTTTCATAGACAAATGGTTGGAGGAAGAAGTCGTTCTCGCTACGCTGCAGGTAGGTGCCTATGCATGCTGGAAGTGTAAGATCTACCTCGACACAGACGCGAGCGTACTTGCATCTGTCTGTGAACTTAGTAACGACGTCAATGGCCAGTGGGGTACCGACGTCAGAGACCATGTCGAATATGGCTTCACGATCAAAGTACTCTGGCGGGAGGTCTGGGATTCGAAGCCAGAGCGGCGCTTTGGTGAACGCTGAGGCCGTCGGGCGGAAGCAATCTCTCCATCGAATCAGTGATAAGGTAAGTCCATCTACCATCCAAGGACCCCCAGTTAACACACTAATCATATCTTCCTCCGAATCGAACTTGAATGCAAAAACTCCATGTGCCATGTTTGTGACAAGGAAGGGAGCTTCAGTGCGCCACAAGCCAGCCAATCGGCGACGGAGGAACTCTATCCCCACCCGGCCGCCAACGAATCGTCCGAATAGGGTGTGGCTCCACTTGCTTCTCAGGCGATGGAGGAGTGTCGGTGACATGGGTGTCTTCCCAAGTCTGAACTTTCCTATACTTTTCATCTTAATTTCATCGGCAAACTCAGCGCCACTTAACATCGCAGATGATGTGAAAACGACTAGATTTACACGATGGTGCTGACGGACGGGCTGAGGTCCCGCCGGTCGTGGCGGTGGTGGTGGGGAGACGAGGTGGTTCAGGTCAGGCGGCTCCTTAACTCCACCCATGTTTTTTATCCTTCCCTGCAGTTTGCCTAGCTGCTTTCCGCTGTTCTCCTTCATATCATTAAACATATATGATTTCAAGTTTTTTTTTTCGGTTAGGTGATACTTGAGGGTACGTCAGTTTTTATCATCAGGGTGGAGTCCTGGATAAAAAAAAAATTCCTCAATGCTCTCTTTTGTTAGGTTCTATTGAGTGATTGTAGTTTTGTGTAGTCTCCTATCAAGTTTATTGTTCATTCTTAGCCGGGTCAGTCGAGCCATATTTGGGCTTTCGGTTACTAAAATTTTTTCTAGAGTGGACCACACGACTTCCATAATAGAGTATATATATGGTTTTGAGTCCAGTGCTTTAAAATGAATTAAAGTAACTACCGATTAATTACTATCTAGCTACAATAGCAACATTTAAAAAATGAAAATAAGAAATTGTATCAAAACTTCTTATATCGGTAAATGTTGAGGATAAATAAGACTTAATTTCTGAGTTTTCAAGCAATTCGGCAATAATAGACTTAAAATAAGTATCATAAATTAATAGATTGATCTTTCTCTGCATGTGTTAATTGGCTTATGAGGCGTTTGGTTGCCTACATCAACTTGATGCAGCATCATGATCCAAACACATGTTTGGTTGATCAGATGCATCAACTGATGCTACATTAGTTGATGCAAAATGGTGGCTTCATATAGCATCAGGTTATGCAGCAAAATTGGCTATATTAATTGATGCAACATCAGTTGATGCATCACATACCAACCAAACATACTTGGATTGGATGAAACAGATGTATTAATTGATGCAATACATAATTATATACCAACCAAGTAAAAAATGAGCTAATACCGCATCAGTTGATACAAGTAACCAAACACTTGTTTTTGTATCAAGTGGTGCAGCATCAAATGATGCAATACATCAACTAATGCAAGCAACCAAATGCCCCATAATTAGTTAATCCATCCAAATGAACACCTCCCATCCACAAATATTTTCCCCACCTCAAATGCAACGCTGTTAGAAAAGATTATTCTAAAATTAAGAACCTTATTATACTTTACTTCACTCAATTTATCCCAGAAATTTAGTTGTCCACAAATCGGGCGCCAAGATAAGATCATACGAATTCAAATCCACCACCAACCTCTGGCTCTCATCAAAAAGTCGATTTGCTATGAGACCCATCAAAAATTCAAAATTCACAAAACAAGGACGTCACCAACTGCAAGAGGTCGCACGTGGGAAGACAACTCACGTGGATCCCTCCTGCTGTCAGACCCCACTTAACCGGCTAAAGCTTGCGTGTGCGGGCCCCACCAGCGGACGGACGTATCTTGCCCCTCCATCAAATCCAGCTCAATCCCCCCCTTGAGTTCCGCACACAGAGAAGCTCACTATTAATATCCCCGCCGTCTCGCTTCGGCTCCTTCTCCGATCGCCGCCTCCTCGTCGTCGACGTATCGCCGCTCTCTCGAGCTCGCTTGGTGCAGGTCGGGAACGGCCTGGCCTCCTCTGCCTCCCGATCCGCCCGTCCGTTTGGCCTGCCGGCGGTTCCTGCCTTGCATCAAGTGAATCCGAGAGCAACCGGCGAACTGCGATCCGATTCATCGGATCTTTTGCCTCAAGATCGTGACTTTCATTGAGATGACGATTTTATGGTGATCTCTTCCCTATTCTTTAGTTCTTTCTGGAATTTTGGTGAATTATGGTATAATTATACTTGTTGCTCGCCGGCATCGGCGTTTGTTTGAATTTGGCCTCATGTTAAAATGAGATCTTTTCTATGCTGTATAGCTGTGGTAGTGTTCTGCCTAGATTTCAGTGGAGTAGATAGAATATAGGGATAATTGCTTTGGATCTTTTGATGGTTAGAACGTTCCTTTGGAGATGTTCAATTGACAGCTAGTAGATGGAAAACTATCTAAGGGGTGATTTTGTGAGCTTGAGTAACAGCTTTCGGATACTAGAAGTCTGAGATGAAAATCCCATAGAGGTGTTGAACAATTGAGAATTTTCTGAGTCAGTACTAGATACAAACTAACATATGAGAATATGGAGATTGATAGGAAGCAGATCTGTCATAGGTATCAATTGCAACATATGAAGAAGTTGCAAAAGGATCCTTTTAGACAAGGTTGGGTTCTTCCAGCTGCTCTAACACTTTAATCGCGCTTGACTGATCGATTTGACTTGATACAAGAAACAAATATATTCGTCCCAATGGAGGTGAGAGCCCAACCAGTCATACTATGCTCTATGGGTGTAGAGGTTAGAGGATGGATGGAAATGGTTTTGATAAGATCTTAGCAGCTAAGGATGTTATTAATTGTACGAGGGTTAATAAATGCAGAATTGTCTATGCAAAGGGTATTCTTTGACCTTAGAAGTAGTGAGTGATGTGCCAGTGTCGAAGATTTTTGAAGTTTAGTATTGCTGCAAATTTCTTTTGACATTCTCCTAAAGTCTTCCATGTGAAGAATCCTGATATTTGCAAAACAATCTTGGAACTTGAAATTTAAATCAGGAATGTTCGGTATCATATTATCTCAAGAATTTTTTTTTAGGACTTTTAGCATTCCCAAATAGCTTCAGTGAAGGACTTAGTAGGAAGCTAAGCAACTTAGTTAGAAGATCCAATTAAAATGTTAAGTGAATTAGTTAGTGGATCTATTCAGGAATAAGTCCAATTAAGTAACCAAGTGGTTACGCCTTAAGATATTTAAAAATCATTTGAAAGGGGGCAATTGAACATCCAACCCTTTGTGTGGACAAGAAACTTAGCATAAAAAAATGCTTAAAGCCAAAACAACCTTTAGACCACAATCTCTTCCATTTAGATATTAAAGAATGATATATACGTCTATACGTGGATGGTATTGCAAAATCCTAGGATTTTTGGAGTTTGAACCATCAAACACTAAGTAGCAGTGTTAAGCATGATTAGCTGTACTTATGTAGGCAACCTGGCTAGGACCCGCATATGTGCTGAGGCATTTTAATGATCGTAGATTTCATGATGATTTCAGCAAATCAGTGTGGTTTATCTACCATTATAACTCTCAAAGTATCTTGCTTTGGCAATGCTCCCACAAATTTAAAGATACATGCATAGGATGCAGAATTCGAGAATTGCATGGTCATATCGAGGCTTTCAGCCTCCTTTTTGTAATTGGGTATACCTTGATTAGATTAGGTTAGAAACTAGCTTATTAACTTCTTGACCTTCACTCAGACTTGAAATGATGTGAACATCGTAAGAAGTACTAACCATTTCACCTAATAAAATTCATATCACACAACATGACCTATATGCAAAAGGTACTTTTTTATGTCTCGCTCTTAAAATTACTCTGAAGTACGTTATCAAATGTATAGGAGCTGGGAATTCATGTTGTTAACTTTAGTTTTAGATGCAATTAGAAACTTTGGTATTGATGTCTTTTGATCAAAGTGTTTTTAGCACATTATGGAGTGGAACACTAACCTTTTGAATCCTGTATTATCCGTTGGGAGTAAAAATCAGCTGAACTACCAGTATGAGATACCCTAAAGCGTTAATATCCGGAATACTACTACTACCTAGGTGCATCTGTGCTTGGCCTTCGAAGTTCATTAGCTTTCTTTTGTTGATAAGTTTATGTGTGACAAATTTGCTTGTTGTTGAAAGTGCAATTAGCAGTTATGATTTGCAAATGAGGGTTCCTCAGGTCAGAATCCTTAATCCTGAAAGGCTTGAAGTGGTTGCAAGTACAAGGGAGTTTTCAACTGCAGAGGCAAGCAATTTAATCAAGCACTCAAATTCGAAGCGCTGAATTATCCTCAATGATAAACCATCCAAACTCTCCAGACCTGTTTGTGATGAATGATGGTAGTCCATGAACGAGTTAGAGCAGATCAAGGTGGCATTACATACAAAAATAAGTTCTATTCTGTAAACAGCTGGAGTTGACTCTAACTTATTCCTTTGGACTATCGAGAGAATGAATAATTTGATTTAGGTGTGAAGTTGATCGCTCATATGTGATCAAATGTACTATGATCTTGAATCATGTTTAGGTTATCATTTAAACGATGCGTGTGCTTGTGCATATTTTGAAGCAGGTTTCATATAGAAAATCCATATCTAAATTTTTCACGCATGCTTCACAATTATATGATCACAATGAGATTAGGGGGATTCATACCAGGGCCCAGGCAGCTCTGGTGTCTTTTTCATTTATCATGGTTAGGTGGTGTCATGTTTGTTCTATTTTTTGGAACAAGGGTATAGAAACATACTGAAATGGCTTGATTTTTACTGGTTAGCAAAGCTGAAGTTCCTCATTGGCTAGGCCCTTTGCTTCAGTGCTAAGAAGCAGGGAAAAGGTTGCTTGATGACGTTAATTTTTCTGTACCAGCGTAGAAGAGAGATTCCTTGAGCACCGAATAAACAATAAAAAACAAGGTGTTAGAACAGAAATTATACAAATCATGTCGTTGATCGGTAAAAGTTAAAATAATCTAACACTCAAGAATCAGGAGGATTGTGGTATATTTCAACTCTTTCGAACTATGTTCGAACAGAGATGTCGAAGCTGTTGAGATTGGATGAGCAAAGAAATAAAATAGATAAAATAGAGGGAAATTGAAAATGATAAATCATGGTTGAACTATTCTTATGAATGGAATTATGATAGCACTACTCTTAAAAATGAAAAACTGGTTACAGGAATTTAATGGAAAGAAAAAGACTTTATTGCTGAATTTAAAAGACTATATTGTAAATAGATCTAAGTCTACTCATACATGTCAAAAGATAAATAAAGTGGTTTTTGCTCTTGATTTCGGGAGAGATTTTTCTTCATCCTCTTGGTCTTTTATAGAGCTTCTGGTAATCACCTTGAAACCACCCGAACAACCCACTACTCTGCAACTGTTGCTTTGAAAGTGGAAACCGTCAGAACAGCTTCATAACTGATTGAAACTGCTACTAAACATCGTCTCATGTCTTCCGCTATAATTTTGTAGATGATAACCTTGGAATCTGGAAACGCTTTGAACATGAAAGTTGTAGATTTTCAAATTATCTTTCCAACGGTATCAGAAACGTCTAATTTGGAAATCAGATGAGAAAGTTATGACTAAAACAATTAAGCTGTATTAATAGCTAATATGACCGATTAGCCAAATATGGACTAGGGGAATATGGAGGATGACATTTAGAATATTGGCCATTATTTACTATTTTGTCACTTGGCATTTTGACTGCCAGTTTTGACACAATAAACGATGGAATCTGACAATCTCGTCAACATGAAAGTTGTAGATGTTTTCGTTCTCTTTCCAATGGTTCAATAATCAACTCACTTGAACATCTTATGAGAAAGTTATGGTCGAAATACATCAGATTACATCGACGATGGTTATTAAATTAATCAGTCAAAATCTGGCCGATTGGAATTTGGCTGATGGAAGCTAGCCGATTGGATTCTTTGGACGGTCGAAAATTCGGCCATTATTTATTATTTTACCACTGAATATTTTGGCTGTCAGTTTGACATACTAAAAGATATAATCTGACAATCTCGTCAACATGAAAGTTGTCGATCTTTTCATCCTCTTTCCAATGGTTCATGAATTGGCCAATTCGGATCTTTTATGTAAAAGTTATGGTCAAAATACTTCAACTGTGTTAAAGCTGAGGTATTTATTGGCCGATTGGTAATATTTACAAAATTGTCATTGATCTTGTTAATCGCCCAAATGACTTTTGGACATGGTTATATTAATAGCTAACATTGCCCCCCCCCCCAATTTGGCTATTCTGTTGGCCATGTGGACGATTTTGTCGGCCAATTGAGTTGTCCATAAAACATATTTTATTAGCCATTCGTCCAATATACTTATTTTATGACAAGTGGCGATCGGCAAGGATGAGGATGATCGGCCATAATATATATATATATATATATTATTTTAGCAAACATTGATCGGCCATGCATGGCCTGCCGTGCACTTTTTCACAACACCTTTCTACGTACACTTTTTCACATGTACTCCATATGTTAGGCGAGCCAATAAATGCATGTCAGGCCAATAAATGCATGTATGTTTGGCCAATAAATGCATGATGAGCATCACTTTGAACACCACATTGTCTTTTTGCCCCCCATGCTCGACCACTCTTTTTCTCTAGGCCCTTTCCTCTATCATAAATGAGCCTTCTAAATATACTAGGACGTTGTAGTTCTTTTGAATTGTCCATTACTACATCATGCTTTGGCCTTTTTTGGTCCATTGGATCATTCATCACCATACTTAAAACATCTATCACTATTGGACTTTTTTACTCCATTGTATCGTCCATCATAAAATCTGGACGGTTTTTCTCTTTGAGATCATTCATCTTCAACTTGACCATTTCTATCTTGATATCACTTTCTACAAGACTCTGCTCTTTTTTATGATCGATCACCATATCATTGCTTGGACAATTTTGTCCAAGTATATTGAACATCTCCAGCTTATCACTAGATGAATCTTGTTCATCATCAATTTCCATAATATTGTTTGGACCATTTATCTCCACTAGATTGTTCCTTATTAAACAATGACCACTTGGATTTTATTCTTTTGTAGATGAAGAGTTCCTTACCAATAGAGTGAAACCACCTTGATTTTGCAGGAAAGATGACAGAACTATTTTGGTTCTCTCACCTCTGAAACTTTCATCTGGGGACATACTTCATTTAAGAAAACTTCGTTGAAAATTATCATCCATATGGTCACTTTCCACGCCTCTAAAAATAGCAATTCTGAGAGTGTCATCTCTCATTCTGTCCATTCTTCTTTGTACAGCTTCAACACATGGTCCCACTGGGCGTGCAAAAAAATGTTAGAATAGAAATTATGCAAATCATGTCATTGATCGGCAAAGGTCAAAATAGTCTAACACTCAAGAATCAGGAGGATTGTGGTATATTTCAACTCCTTCGAACTATGTACGAACAGAGATGTCGAAGCTATTGAGATTGGATGCGAAAAGAAATAAAATAGATAAAATATGGCTGAACTACTCCTATGAATGGAATTATGGTAGCACTACTTCTAAAAATGAAGAACTGGTTGTAGGAATTTAAAGAAAAGAAAAAGACTTCATTGCTGAATTTAAAAGGCTACATTGTAAATAGATCTAAGTCTACTCATGCATGCCAAAAGATAAATAAAGTGGTTTTTGCTCTTGATTTCGGGAGAGATTCTTCTTCATCCTCTTGGCCTTTTATAGAGCTTCTGGTAACCACCTTGAAACCACCCGAACCACCCACTACGCTACAACTGTTGCTTTGAAAGTGAAAACCACCAGAACTGCTTCATAACTGATTGAAACTGCCACTAAACAACGTCTCATGTGTTTTCGTGCTCTTTCCAATGGTTCAATAATCAACTCATTTGGACATCATATGAGAAAGTTATGGCCGAAATACATCAGACCTCATCGACGACGGTTATTAAATTAATCAGTCAAAATCTGGTCGATTGGAATTTGGCTGGTGGAAATTGGCCGATTGGATTCTTTGGACGATTGGAAATTCGACTATTATTTACTATTTTACCACTGAACACTTTAGCTGTCAGTTTGACACACTAACCGATGTAATCTGTCAATCTCGTCAACATGAAAGTTGTCGATCTTTTCGTCCTCTTTCCAATGGTTCAAGAATCGGTCAATTTGGATCTTTCACGTAAAAGTTATTGTCAAAATACTTCAACTGTGTCAAAGCTGAGGTATTTATTGGCCGATTAGTAATATTTACGAAATTGTCATTAATCTTGTTAATCGCCCAAATGACTTTTAAACATGGTTATATTTATGGCTAACACAAGGAATCCCCCCCCCCCTCTCTCTCTCAAGTTCTTTGATATATTAAGTGTGTTGCTCTTAATACATATATAACACATTATCAGCACGAAATTCTACCAGATTAAGATCATCAAGTATATCTCACTAACCTCTATCAAGTATATCTCACTAACCTCTGTTTTACATTTATTCTTAAAATATGATCATTTTCGATTTAGATATATAGTGCTTGAAGCACGCATAAGTTTGTACTTGAAGTACAAATTGAGAGAGTGTATGAAGCACACAACTTTAATGCCTGGAGCACAAGTGACTATTGTGAGTGACTATTGTGAGTGCCTGAAGCACACAAGTTTGTACCTGAAGTGCAAAATTATCTTAGTATCTGAAATACACATTGCCATGGTGGATGGAGCACACATCGATATTTTTTTTGTACTAGAAGTACAAATATTTTCTATACCATAAGTATATATACTAAAATTTTGTTTTATTACTTATATGATATTTAATTATTTTAAGTTGAAGATTTTGATATCTGCAGTGTATATGCATCATTCACTACGTTATATGTAAATTTTAGTACGAAAGTTTATTGGCCCTTCGAGGCCATCCGAGTGGTTAGCGCGGCCGCTCGGACTTACGAGAATGAAGCCCACGGTTCGAATCCGGATCACCGATTCACCAGGAAAACCTGGGCTTGAAAAAAAGAAACAAAAATTTGTTGCTATTTCCTTTACTTTATTTAATTCTTGGCATATTTATTTTGTACAGTCTGATCATGGCTAGCTTAGTGAAGTTGGAGGTCCTCCCCCTGGATGTTACCGGCAGTAACTATTTATCCTGAGCGCTGGATGCTGAACTCCATTTAAATGCTAGAAACCTAGAAAGCACTATTAAGGAGGGGAATGCAGCCACACCAAATAAAAAAGACAGTGCCATTATATTTCTCCATCGCCACATCCATGAGGACCTGAAAAATGAGTACCTTGCTATGCAGGACCCACTAGATTTGTGGAAAAACTTAAGTGATAGGTTTCAACACTTGAAGAACTATTGTCCTCCCCACTGCCCAATACAACTGGATGCACCTACGCTTTCAGGATTTTAAGACCGTTAGTGAATACAAGTCAGCCCTCCACAAAATCACCTCTCAATTATAACTATGTGGCCAACCCTTATCCGACCAAGACAAACTTGAGAAGACCTTCTCTACCTTCCACGTCTCGAACCTGATTTTACAGTAGCATTATAGGCAACGTGATTATAAGAAGAATTCTGAATTAATTGATGCCTTACTTAGAGCTGAGAAACATAACCAAATCCTATTGAAAAATCATGAGTCCCATCCCTCTGGTTCGTCTCCATTTCCAGAAGCAAATGCTTGTACCTATCGTGGAAAGGGTCATAGATGTGGCCGTATACGCGGACACGGGCGAGGCCGTGGTCATGGGCGAGGTAATAATAGGTTTCATTATTATCATGAAGGATACAATGCCCCTCAACCCTTCCCTAAAAATGATCAAGTAGGGAATAGAAAGAGAAATGAGCCTCAAGAGGAAACTTATAAAAAAAAGGGATTATGAGTGTTACCGATGTGGGGGAGAAAAGACACTGGTCTCGCACCTGTCGTGCGCCCAAGCATATTGTGAAGCAACACATAACAAAAGGGAAGAAGTGTGGTGAGATGAACTTCACAGATTTTAACGGGCTGCATTATAATCCTAATGGTGGCAAGTGCTTAAAATTCAGACCTATGTCCTAGTTTGTTTGTCCTTCATTTGTTCTACAGGGCTAAATACAAACTAGACAAAAAAACAAAATATGGTTTCTATTTCATCTACACTCTTCTTATAGGGAATAAAAAAATCAGTGTAACCTGATGTTTATATCCTTGTTAAATTACATCCCTGTTCAATTAACTCACACAAAATTTCTTGATACTTATTCGACAAGATTTTTGGAAAATCAAACCTTATTTGTCAGCAGCTTGAGGATTTGCTTGGTTGGGACGTGTCCTTTCTCTAGGAAATTTACAACAATGGATGGTTAGTTTAAGAATAATGGCGGAAGTTAGCATGAGTTGATTTTCTTGTGTGGGGGCCTTGGGTTCTGGAAACGGGTGGCTTTGTTTATGGAAGTGGGGTGTATCCTATATCTTATTTTGGCCTATGAGTGGTCCAATTTTGCATTAGCAAGGAGGTAATGATAGGCTAGGCATTACTAAATCTTTAATGGATTTATGTGCTTTATTGCTGCTATGAATTGTATACCCTTCAGAAAATGACTTGATATGTGACAAGTATGATATAAGTTGATTGCCTATGTACTTGTTCTTTTCTCTATTCTACATGAAATGAATTTATTAGGTACATGTCTCTGTTGCTTGTT
>OY986970.1:22938437-23150397 GCA_963920575.1 Narthecium ossifragum | reverse complement strand
TTATTGGTTGAGGATGATCCTAGCCGTCCGATCTCATCGGACGGGCAGGATCCTGGTTCCCTATAGAAGACATAGGGAACCAGTTCCCTATAGAAAATTTCCATATATATCTATATATATATATATATGCAATCATATGTTTTAGACTTTTTGTATTGTATGTAATGTTGTTTTAGACAACAGACGAGATATTATTGTATTTTATTTGGACAGTGGTGTAGTTCAATATTGCTTCAATGTTATGTGTTTTAAATTTTTAGCTTCTATTATTTAGCTTAAGTTAAGAGTTAAACTTATATATTTCTTATGAAAAAATTATGTCTTTTTTATATGAATATATACATGTATTAATTAAATATGAGATTTAATAGCTCCAAAATAATAAATTACAAAATGCTGTAAAACTTATATATATTAATGATCTATACCATACATAAATACAAAATAATAATAACTAGCTTATGAACTTAAAACACATTGAAAACAGAATTCGTAGCTACAACCAAACACATTTTCATATTTTTATTTTCAGAAAACAGTTTTTCAACATTTCAAACCGTTTTCACATTTTCATTTTCAGAAAATTGAAAACAAAAACAAAAAATGATAACACGAAAACATTTTCCAAACCAAACGGGCCTTAGATTCCCATATCCATCTTGGGAATCCATAATTCCCTCAAATGGGAGACCTCTCATTCCGTCCCCGAATCCATTTGCCAAAGAAACAATTCACATTCCGCGTTAATTCCCATTTTTTCGAATGCAAGAACTACAAGGCCTAGTACGACAGGCGCGACTATTTGATGTAATTCCTAGCCATTTGGCACATCTCATCCAAGAAAAAAACACAGGAAAAAAGAAATACACTTACAATATCACATGCCTTCTAAGATCCCAAATGCATGTTTAAGGTTAGAGGCATTGACTTATTAACAGAAACATAACACTAGACAGACGAGCGAAAGAAGAAAGTAGCGCACCAGAACAGAATGGATCAATAAAACAGAGAAATGAAAATGAACTTCTGAAAGTAAAATTAAAGCCTATGTAGGAACATATTACAACGACTAGGATTAGCTGAATGTAAGACGGCATTGTTCATGCGGATATGTAAAGAGCAGTAACAAACTTGGTTACATAAATGTGATAGTTGATTAGTTGTCAGCTGCCAAAGCTGTGCATCTTACAGTAGCTCATCAAAGTCCAGACAAATGCCCCTATACCTATAGCAACAAAAGAAACTTCGAAGAATTTTTATAAATGCAGCACTTGATGAGCAATACGATTGCAGTCACATAACTGAGAAATGGGTGACATTAAAACTCTATGCTGATTCAAAAGGTAATAAGTCTGAGATATATTGAGCTCACTCCTTGCAGTTCAACCCTATGATGCCCTGATTTGTACTTTGTCAATGGATATTAGTTGTTGAACTTCAGAAATTGTCCATATATATAGATAGATAGATACAGACGGATCAAGCTTCATAGTCTCCACATATCTGCTAGGGAAAGCAACAATATCACCACTAGCCACTTCCATCAAGTTGCCCTTGAGAAAGGAGATGCGCCATATATTGCTGAAAGAGAGAACACTTTGTCAAAGCCAAGTTAGTAACATTGTAGTTTATTCCCAGTAGAATCGCCCGTACAGCCTCAAGTAAAAAAATTGATAACAAAGAGATCATTGCATTTGTTTAAAAACTTGTAGTCCTGAACAACATAAAAAGCAAAGTGTACTGTTGGATTGGAGACCCTGTGCATAGATCAACATCTGCTGAGCTATCATAGTTGCAGCAAGATTACACAAACTCATGGTGAAAAACTACAAGAAATATACTTCATGGCTGCAAAAAAGCTACTTATGAACCCAGAAAAGTTGTATCATCAATGTCACGTCCAGTTCCACAAATTTCTTAAGGTGAAGCCTAGAAGTGAAGTTTAGCACATTAGATGAAGCATGTTAGTAATGGACACAAGAGACAGACAGGATACTCGAGAAACAGAAGCTGGCACTGCTGATACCAAACTATAGTATTTAAGGATAATTATGTATAAATAATGAAATACCTGTTCTTTCTCCTGTATTATGACACCACCAACAAAAATACTAGAGGTGGCTCATCCTCTTCATTTTACATAAAATACTGCATACTAGAGGTGGCTTTTGCTTTAACTCCTAATAAAATGCCAGCGCTTGCTTTGAAACTTCTAAATCACTTAAGAACATGAGTAATGTTGTACCCCTCCTTTTTCAGTAACAATGTGAGGTATCTTAGGAATAATCATAACCCTCAAGCACTGCGAGAGTTATGATAAGGTCATTCAGACACAATTACATCAGTACTAAGAGGGCCTTCCATAAAGCAATACACACCACTAGACTCATGGCACCAATACAATGTAATCACATAATACAGCTCTGACTATTGCACTATCGGGTCTGATACCATTCCCCATTGTCTTTTTTTCTTTGATATAGATATCTCCTGCTCTTCTCTGAGAACAGGCACTGAATGTACAATGCGACAACTTAATAGTCAATGTACATGGACGCATCTTGAGGACAATCCAGTTAATAGGAAATTTGGAACATCTAGATTATACATAGGGATAATGTACTTGGCTAACAAACATGCTCTTTATTACTATAGTTCTGGTTACACGATTTGACTTATACATAAACAACCAGATTATTTGAATAAAGCATACACTTCTGCTATTACTGTTCCTCGAAATCATGTCTATTGAGACCACCAACCCACTAAAATCCCAGCTTAAAAGCACTGTCCCAAGATATTAGATCACATGAACCTTACTAATTGGCAGCAATGAAATTATAGCCAATGAAAGATATGGCCCCAGTTAACTGCTTACCTGTCACAGTGCAACTAAACCTGTCATAAAAGCAATCTTTCTTGCAGCAGAAAGTTCAATTTTCAACCAGGAATAGCCCATGAAGTAATGACACAGAATGCTTTGCCAACTTACAGCATGGTAGGCATATGGGGATTTGCCTTGGCGTTCAAAATGCTTTGCCATGACACTGAATTCTATTGGTCCCCATTCTTCTTCTTCAAAGCAGTTATCAAGTGCCGCTTTGTACAACTGCAATTCACATCAGACTTCCAAATATCATACTCTAAACAGCAAGGAACTTAATTTTCAAGGTGTGAAATAACAGGACTAAAGGAAAACTAGTAGTGACATGCAAAATTACATTCGCAACAAGAAGACAGAATAGCAACAATATCTGTACAAAAAGAAAAATAGACAAAGACAATAAGCTACAAAAATAGAAATAATATTAAGATATTAAGATCACACACACATACACATCACACATATATGGCATGCATTCTATCACTTTTCCTTCCAAACAAGCAACACAATGCTTTAACTTATGATACTCCTTTTCTTTTTTTGTGGGCCTTGATCTTATGGAAGCTTGTGACAAAAAATTAGCAAAATCAGGAGAGGTCATTATAAGATAGCAATGTATGCCTGCTTCCCAAGACCCATTTAAGCTTACATTGTGTCAATAAAAGATGATATTTACAAGGCTATGTTGCCTTGACATTGGTATGAGTGCTAGTATTGGAACACATTATAAGTTCTATGCATGCTTGTATGAACATTAAATTTCTATGTAACAAGGGATCCTCTCGGTTTTGAGTTTTTTTATCTCTAGGTTTCTTATTGATGTCTGGAAGCCTTCATATTTTTGTTGGCTTATTTGCCTTTCTAGAAGACCTCTAAGCATAAATGAACTGGACCAATATTTTATTTAGATGATTGCCGATAAGCCCATATTAGTGTACATTATTAAAGTATAGCCCTACTAAACCTTTTTTTAAGGTGAATAACCCATAAACAAGCGGTTATGGTTAGTTTCGTATTTACCATGACCATAATGCCCTTATATTTTCATTGTACTTACGAAGCCCTAATCCATTCCCATCACCATCGCAGTTGTCCAACCTCTCCCCAACCCGAGCTCGCAACTACCTACTCCGGCGAACCCAAGCCACGGATATGCCCCCTTCCCCCTCCGACCCGTTCGCCATTGCCGCCCAAACCTGGCAAGTTCCTTCCAATCCCGAGCTCCACGAATCTGGCCAACCCTCGGATCCCACCGCCTCCATTTATTCCAGCAATCCCTTCGGAACCCATCATCTCCTTCAACCCTGGTGACCCACAAGTTCGATCTCCTTCCGCTTCACCCCAACCTAGTTTGGCACCGTCGCGACCTCTGCAATGCTCCTCACCGTTGAGATCCATCCCAGACTTCCCTCTCCTTCCCCACAACTGGCGCCGCCACCGCCCTTAACTCACCGTTTTCGGCCTTCAGACCCCCAACAACCCCGGGTTTGGATACTCAACATCCTCCTGACCTTTCCGCCTTCGTTTCCTAGCGAGATCCATCGCCCCCAGCCCTTCCCATGCTCGTGGCTCGTCTTCCCTGACGAGTAGATCGCGTGTGTGATCTCCCAGCCAGATCTGAGCCATCCAAACCCCATCAGATAGCAGTCAATTCTAAGTTTTCTCTTTTCTCTTTTCTCTTTTCTCTTCTCTTTTCTCTTTTCTATTTTCAAGAAAACAAAAGGAAAACAACTTATACCATCAGTATAACTATATCATTTGAAAATGTACTTCCGTAACTCTGTAACACTGTAGTTGTAACTTGTGAATGTATGTACAAGTACAACTTTCAAAATATAAGCCGATTCACTTTTCACTTTTCTATTCTCTTTTCACTTTTCAATTTTTTTTCTCTTCTCTTTTCTCTTTTCAAGAAAAAAGGGAAAATAGAAAACAGAAAACATATACATCAATGTATAAACCATAGAATTTCAGATTTCTCTTTCATGTTGTTTGGGTTAGGGTTTTATCCAAGATCATCATCATATGGGAAAACAGAAAACGTAGGAATTAATTTGTAAATCCTAGAATTCCAAATTTCTCTTTTATGTCATTTGGACTAGGGTTCTATCATCCGGGATCTAAACAATGATATTCATTAAATTAAAATGCAAAAATTGAGGGGAGGAAGCAGGAATCAAAACATACCTCTTGTTTAGGCATTTTCGACCAATGATCCGAGTAGCTCGGTTGAGAAAAACAACAAAATGAAGCTCGAGAGGTGTTGTGTGGCGAAGAAAACACCTCTTTTCGCTAGAAATCAAACAAAATTGTCTGTGAAATCCTTTCATTGCAGTATTGTTCTTATTTTGGGAAGTTTTTCACAATGTTTTTTTATTTATGAAGGTGATCAGGCAGGCGGGATGTTTTATCCTGGGTTTCTTTTAACATGGGGGTATTAAGGTCATTTTAGCAGCTATTTGCCTATTTTATTTATATTAATCATCTCCATATTTAGAACATCAAATCCCTTATTAATATTAATCAACTCCCATGCATAGAACACTAAAGCCCAATTCTTTATTTATGTAATAGATCCTTTAATCAAGAATTTCCGTCCTATTAGGTCCTACAAACAACAAACAATTGAACTGCTACAAGACAACCCAAGATAAATTGATTCCAACACCAATCCCCAAAACAATAGAGCCTCTTTCTCACCAAATCAGCATCAAGGTAAAATAGCTATCTTATTATTCAAAGTCAACAATAGCCATAAAAATCTTTCACACACAAATCGCTGCATGCACATAAAAACATACATATGTAAGAGAAATCTTTACTAAGAAGGATATGTTATCAACAAATCACAATTGTGTTTGATCAAGAGGAGGTAATCTTGTCCCTGTTTCCTTAACTTGGATTAGCTCAACCCTATTATGGACCTAGAATCGGTTTGAGGTTACTTCAAAGAAAAGGGGGAACAATGTGAAACACATTCATTTTAAGTCCAATGTTTCATGCAACTTTCTAATTTTCTTGCATTATATGGGGACTTTAAGCAACAATTTGCTTGTGGAATAATGCACTAGGTACTTTTTGCAGCTAATTCGCCAAATTGAAGGTTGGAATTACCACGACAAATACCCCCTTAAGGAAGCTAAGTCACTTCCACTGTGGAATGACCCTCTTTAACGCTTTTTTATTTGATCAGTGAGTCAACATGCAGTTATCCTATATTAATTCATTATTCTTCAAACACCTATTCTTTGTTATACCCTTTAACCATATCCTCAATCCATTTCAGTCTCAAAGATTACTCAATGCCCCAACTCTATACTCAAATATGATCCCGAATAAAAATTTTTCACGTATTACTAAACTTTAATGTACAAAAAACATCATCCCACTTATTGTTTTCCCTTTCTGATTTAAATTTATGATAATATATACTTAATAACCAGATCAGAGCATCTTAATAATCCCCATGAGCTCAATACAAACAAAGGAGGCACTTAAGTGCCAAAGGATTAGAGGATGCTAAAGCCCCCCCCCCCCCCCCCCCCCCCCCTCATGGTTAGCTCACAACTAATTTGAGCCCTGATGAACTCAGATAGAAGGGCAGTATAAAATGGAATCATTTTATTCTCGTCAGAAGAAAAGGTCTCCCAAGGCTTGGAACTGTAGCCACAAATCGTCTTTAGTTGGATAAGTATGCAAAATATACTTCAAAGCATGAGATAAAAAAAACCTCAGGAAACAAGTTGTACCATCAGAAATGACCTGTACAACTTTCTAACAATCGGGTTATGAGTGCAAAAGGTTATCTCATGACCAAGAATCCTAATTAGTCCTAGGCACTAAATCAGAAAGATCGCGAGGAGATAAACTTCAATGTGCAGGCTAGACAGCCTTTTAAGGGCCTTACTGTGCATTCGCCAATAAAACAAGTGAGTCCTTTACTATTATGAAATAAGTTCTTAATACAGGAGAAGTATGAGAGAAAATGCCACCACCGGGCTGCAATCCTGATGCATCGAAAAGACGACTGTTCCCTCAGCAACCTATTTGGTGCTTGAGATCCCTAAAGAAAATGCAATTCCACCAACAAACTTTTTAAAATCAGGTCATCAAAGGAGGGCTTCTGTTTAAAGATGGATACTAAGGTCTCAAAGTCTGATGCAGCCAAATTTTAAGCTCCTTATAATAGCTTCTCCTCGTACTTTCCTCCAAAACAGTTACTTTTGTTGCTCTAGAAGACTAGAACACCTTATATCAGTTATTTGGTTTTTTTCATTAGTAGTTCCTTTTTCAAAGGTCATTTCTTGGATCAAGAAGGTTGCAGCGCCTAAGCAATTTGTGGTAGCTATAAAATGCAGAATCAGCTATTTCTGAATGCATTCATTACACAAAATAAGGATAACAAGATCTACAACACAATCCAAGAATCAACAAATTAATAAGAACACTTTAGAAGCTGAAATAAGCATAATGGATTAGAAGAAGCGAAGGATCAGAGGAAACCTTGGCATGGTCGGTGAGGAGCTCGATGCCTGCCGGGTAGGAGGCGTAGAGCTGATCAGCCCGCGACATCCCAGCCCTGGTCCTGCAATTTAACAACCACAACAACGACAAGAGACACCTAAGATTAGGGTTTTCAAGAAATGGTTTTGGATACAGCATGAGATAATAGATGGAAGAGCAGCAGACGTGTTGCTGGTGTAGGCGTAGCTGATGAGCGTTGCGAAACAGTAGAACCCGGCGTAGGATGCTATCCTTCGAAACTTTTGGATCTTTAGGATGGCCTTCCATTGCTCCAGCAGCTCGCCGCTCATCGTTGGCACTTGGCTCCTCCACAACAAGCAGTGACAGGGGTGTAAACGAGCCGAACTCGATCGATTTGGGGCCAGCTCGAGTTCGGCTCGAATAAAAGCTTGGCTCTAGTTCGGCTCGAGTTCAACTCGAGCTAGGAACTCCTGACTCAAGTTCGGCTCGGTTCAAATACGAGCTAGCTCGAGTTCGGCTCGGTCTGCTCGGCTCCTTTACGTGAAAGAGAGGCGCGAGGGGGGCCCGTGGAAGTCGGATCTCGGCATGAATGCTCTCAAACGGAGAAGATCATGGCAGCACGGCGAGGCTTGGCCTCGGGGCAGCGGCGAGAAGAGGTCGAGGGAGGTCGGGAACGAGCTCCCTCGTCAATGGGACAGGCTGGCGTGACAGGCTCGGCGATGTAGGATGGATCTTGGGGCGTGCGAGAGCGGAGAGAGACCGTAGGCGGTGGCGAAGCTTGGCAGAAGCGTGATGAAGGGGTGGGGCGTTGGCTGGGACTTGGGTCGGCGAGGTATTTGTCGGAGATGTTAGTTGCGAGGGGCCGGTTGAGGGGGGGGGGGGGGCTTCGAGGAGAAAGAACGAGTGGGGCTGGGGGGTTTGATCTACGGTGGAGATCTAATGATTGATGGATCTGATGGCTGGAGTTTAGCTAACATAAGAGGGTTTAATGGGGGCTTCGAGTCCAGACCCCACCACTGATGCCAAAATACCTATTCCATCATAAATATATAATGACTAGTACTCACCGTACCTTGACACGATTTTACATTTCCCTTATTAATAAATCAAAAAAATGTATAAAAAATATGATAATATGAGGCCACATAGAGTACTTCTTCGTCGGCATTACAATGGGCAGTTCTTTCTCAGCATCACGTAGTTCACTTCCGTAACTTCAATGATGGGCAAAAGTCTAATTTATCAGCGTAGAAATAGATAAATTGCTCTCTCCCCTCCACGAATGCTGATGATTATATCCTCCCTGTGATCTTTCATTATTCATCATAGGATCAAGCATAATCAATCCATCACATAGAACTATGACGTGTCACAAAATAACTTATAATGATACATTGCATAAATAATTCAAAGAGACCATGATGGCTAAGAATGGTCTCAAGTTAAAAGCTGATTGGCATAACTCACTATATTATCTTCATATCAACACATGTTGCAGGGAACTATGTTTCATCAATTGCGGGCTAGGATTTTGGAGAATCTCTCAAACGTGTAAGACAATAAACACGTATGGACAAAACGTGTTCAGGACCTTACAGACCTTACAGCAGCGCAGTACGCCAATTTGATGACCAGGATGAAGGTAACATAAACACGGAGGCAACGCCTTTCATTTCAGATCATTACTTTTACCTCACAAGTAACTTTGACAAAAAAATACAAACCATGACTTTGCTATTAGATCACAGCTCTGTTAAAATTTTATGCCATCTATCTCATAATCCTTATGCTTTTGCGGACCTGTTGATTCAAGCGAGTTTTTGCGTCTAATGCAATAAATCTCCAGCCTTATGTTTAAAACATGTTGCAGGGGACAATGTTCAAAAATTGCAGGCGAAAGCTTTGGAGAATTAAGGCACCAGGTATGGGTACCACACCACGTCTTCAGGACCTTGCTGCAGCGCAGGCAGACACAAACGCTGAGGACGTTGCTCCTTTCATTTCTGATAAACTTCTTTTTACTTTGCAAGTAACTTTGACAAAAAAAAAAACCCAGCAAGCATGACTTTGCTGCCTCTTAACCACGATGTGATGTGGTCAAAATCCAACTGTCCTCTGGGATCTATAATTGGTTTTTCTATCTCACATCTCTACCATAGTCCAAATTTTATTCACATCGTAAATTGCTACTCTTCCTCATGCAAATGATGCCCTCAAATCGAGTCTTGACCACTCATCCTTTGTGTGGAAATGTTGATGACATCAGTTCAAAACTAATAGCATTGAACTCCATATAGCAAGTCCTAGCAATTATTGACTCCTTCACTGCATGCTATGTATGGGCTTGCTCATATTCTATTAAAATTTAGAAGCATCTTTCTGCAAAATTTAACTCCAAAGGAAAATTCATAATCACCTCTAATAAAAGGAAATGTTTTTTTAAACTATAAACCTCGAAATAGTTAACAAGCGTTGGACACTGACCACTTTGCACAAACCAAATAAGAAGAAAAAAAAATGTTGTATCCTACTACTACTACACAAATACCTTGAAGATGATACCACTTAACATGGTAAAGGAAAGCAAGCTTGCGCACCAGTAGCTCTGGATGCCAATCAACCTCACCCTGGCGTTTGTCATTCCATCCTCCTCTTCATTTGCTGCTGCTACTCTTGCTTCGCTACATGTGGCATTCCTCCTCTTCATTTGATGCCGCTACTCTTGCTTTGCTACATATGGCATTCTCAGTGATGCGCCCACTGGATGCTCTTGATGTCGATCCCTTCCTTCACCATCTCATATAGAGGGATCATCTACCTCAGCTTCTCCACCTGATTAACCTTCAGCTCAACAGCCCGATCAATCTCCGCCTCTGTAGTAACCGAGCGAAGGGGGCCGGAGGAGGGCAGATCTGAGCGGCGGGGGTGAGATCTGAGCAGCGGAAGGCCGGAGGAGAACAGAGTCAAGCAGCGGACTCCAGAGGAGCGACGAACCTGTCGAAGGGGAGTAGATCCCAGCGGCGAGGCCAAAGGAGGGGAGATCCGAGCGGCAGAGGACGCGAACAGGGGAGGAGCCTGGCGAAGGGGAAGAAGAGGAAGAGAGAGGGCGGCGCGTTGGTGATGGAGGACGGAGAGTCGACAGAGGTGATCCCCTCGTGCACAGTCACCCTCACCCTTCCCTCTGCCGAGATCTCGTGTCACCCCGCCACCCTCTTATCCCCGCCGCCTTCACCTCCTCCTCCGGACTGGATGGAAGCGGAGACGATGAGAAGGCTTCCCTCCGCCGAGATCTCGTGTCACCCCGCCACTTTCGAGACGGCGTGCTTGCGTCGGGGAAGGAGAAGGGGAGTAGACTGAGGCGGTTGGCAAGAGAGGAGAGGGGAGTGGGTCGGGGAACTCTGGATATGGGGAAAGCTATCGGGGAAAGCTTAGGTTATAAACCTTAAGTATATATATTTAAAACTAATATCCTGAAAGATGTATATTTAAAACTAACTTAGGAAATATGATAAAAATATACAAAGTTAACTTAGGAAAATATATATGTAAATAAACTAATAGAAGAGAAACGATTGTAACCGTTATTGCTCCTTATAAGGTTGATTCCATAAATCATATCTATGTGTGAAAAATGATTTCATATCGACGCCGCGTCTACATAAACGATGTGACAATTACTCTAATTCGTTCTCAAATCATATTTCATTAACCAATTGACACCGCCGCGAGTCCTTCTCCCTTCTCCCGTCGCCTCCTCGTCGGCGCTCCACCCCTTCCCTCTTTTCGATAGGCCACCATCTCTCTCGCCCCTTCTCTCTCCAATCAAATCAGAAAAGCACTACTTATCCAATCGCTTCTCGCCGGTGCTACTTCATTTGCACGTTGATCTCCCTTGCATACACCAACTTGCTGATAACTCACGGCAAAAGTTGGGATGGACTCCATCAGATTTTTTTTTTATTGGATAATTGGTGTTTACTCTCATTGTATGAAAATATTTGCGCCAAAGTTTGGATACCTTTTACTTAAGGCTTTTACTACTCTGGCATACCGTTATGATTAGCTGTAGTTTTTTAATGACCAAAATGCCCTTCTTCGCAAATCGTGCTCGTAAGTCGGTGATGTTAGCTGGAATAACCAGCAGGAGAGGATGGAGCGGGTGTTGGAGACGATGAGTGCGACGGGGATGGCGGGGAGGGAAGGGATGACGTCGGCCTGAAGGAGGGAGATGGAGCAGAGGAGGGCCCACTATAGGGGGCAGAGGAAGCTGTGCAGGAGGCAGTAGAGGCCGTAGAGGAGGATGAGGGAGAGGGCAAGGCCGGTGTGGGGGCATGGCGATGTAGAGTGCTAAGCGGGCATGGGAGTCGAGGTGTGAGGACCTGCCCCTCTACCCATGTGGCTCGTTGTAGACCGCAAGGGCAATTTGGTAAATTGCGCCTTGTTGGTTTGTTTCACACCCGCGTGTGCACACACTGGCCTTGTATGTGTTAGTGTTTGTTTAGAATGGCTAGGTGGACCCGGGATCGAAAGATCCGGACTTGGGCTTGAGTTCTTGCCCAAGTTTAGCTTTCAGCACACAAAGGATCGATCCTCTATGGCTAAGGGATCGATCCTCTTCGTGCCAGAAAGCCTTGTGAATCGTCATGAAGGATCGATCCTCCCTTGAGGAAGGATCGATCATTCATAGGTCGGTTGGTTTTTCTGCTTCGCGAGAACGGCCGCCGTTGGCCGTCGCTCTCCCCTGTCAGAGGGGGAGGACTTTCCCTCCCCTCCCCTCACTTTTTCCCCTCTTTCCCGGCTGTCCCCTCCCCCTTTCCCCTCCTTTCTTCCCCTCCTCTTCCTCCTTCTCCTCTCTTTCTTCTTCCTTCCTTCTTCTCTCCCGAAGCTCTGTTTTTCCCCTGTTTCGGGCAGCCACCTTTCTCACCTCCGTTCTCCCTCCTCCGACCATCAAATTGGGTGTTCTTTGGCTCGTTGGATTCGTGACAAGGAGAGGAAGATCCCTGAAGAGGTTTGGAGGCTTGTTGGTGATCAACTCGCGGGGAATCAGCCGAGAAAAGCGCAGCTAGGTAGGGTTATACCTACTGTGTTCATTTCGGGTGTTCTTGAGATCTAGCCGTTGGATCTTGTTGATCCTTACTTTGTTGGTTTTCTTATGCCTTGTAGAATAACTGATTTAAGTTTCATGTTAATCAGTTGAGATTTGAGTAGGTTTTATGGATGATTAGCCTCGGATTTCTGGTTTTCTGCTGTTCTTGAGAAACAGCCGGCTTCCGGCGAGTTTTCCGGCCGGCAAGTACATAATCTTGGCTTTCTATAAACATAAGAGTTGTAGAACTATTCGTTAGCTTTCCATTCCATCTTGGTGCATATTTTTCCAATTTATGTACGATTTCGTATGAATTGTTTGCTGAAGGGCTGCGTTGCAGCAATTAATGGGTAAGTTAGTTTGATTGGCGATTTTGATTAGCGTTTTCCCGTTAATCCAACCGTTGGATGATTATGATTTTTGGATATGATGATCCTGGTTTATACACCTACTGGTGACTAAGTTGAATCTTGAATCCGACGTCGTTTGGATGTCGGATCGACGAGATCAATTAGCCCCTAAGTAGTGGTTTTGGGTGTTTGAATATAATATTATATCTCGAAATATAATATTATATTGTTTACTGTTCTTCGAGCGGTTTTCGGGGTTGCTTCCCGTTGCAGGAGTCCGCGGTTGACGGTCGTGGTACCGTCGTAATGCCGGGACCCGCTGCGGATCGGCTGGCAGCGGTTGGTGGTACCGCTGCAGCGATCCAGTAGACTTATATGATATTTGTCATACTGTTGCATGCTCTACTTCTTATCTGTGTATGTCATAGCATGCATTGTTGATTGTGCATTAGTTGCATTGGTTAGGGCGTGGGTGATCCTTGGGTCGCCGTCCCGAGGCTGGAAGCTCGGACTTAGCCCTAGGACCGGGGTTGGGTAGTTTGGACCCGGTTTGAATTGTGGTGTCCAGTCGAATCTTGTGATAGGCTTAGATGACTGGTACACTGTTGTGTTTGATGTTTAGAGGTCGTGTCGGCCTCGAGCCAAGTCGAGGTGTAGCCGGTACCCAGTCCTTCTAAACTCTTGGGTGGCAGGTGTGACTACCCAGCGGTGCTACCCGCCAACAGTGCTCAAGATCCTGTTGTGAGTGGCAGTGCCGTTTCCTGCCTTACTGAGTGTGACCCAGTGTGTGACCAGTTCGCTGGAAGACCATGACTGGGGCTCTCAGGGGTATCCGGTGGGGTTATGGGGCCCCTGTGATACACCTAGGCTTTGCTTGGGGGCGACACTGTTGCGTTTCCCTCTTCCTTCTGTGTGGCGTAGTGTAGATCCCTACTGAGCTTAGTGCTCACACCTACCCGGGCTGCGTTTTGCAGGTGCAGGCGTCAGTTCTTCTTCCTTGGCCCCTACCGGGCAGTTGGTCGGCGGTGCGGCGGCGCCTGGTAGACTTTGAGAGGTGGTGATCGTTTACTGCTTTTACCCTATGTTAGTTAGTCTCCTACGGGAGTAATGTTGTACTTTGAATCTTCCCCTCTCCGAGGATTTGTATATTTAACACTTGAGTTTTAAATCTGTGGTTCGAGGTTTCATTATTATATTGTATCTTTATTTTGGGGATGCTTTTGGTGAACTGCTAGGGAGACCAATAGGTTAGAGGGAACCCTCGCCAACTTTTCTTCCGCGTTTGTTAGGTTCCGGTTCGCGTCGCCCGGCCCGGTTGGGCTTTCGCGGGTCGGGGCGCGACAGCTTGGTATCAGAGCATAGGCTGTAGATCCCAGGGTTTAGGATCAGGATTCGGTTGAGTTGAGCGTGGAATGGGTTAGTTCTATATCTAGAACATCCTTGCATGCTCCTTTTGATGTGTTATGCTTTTCCGCTTTATGTTGTGCTGCTTTGTCTTGGGTTCGAACGAGTGGACGCTCGTTTGTTGTTGGTGATTGCGCAGATGTCGGGAGCTCGAGGCTGACCTTCGGTTGATGGTCGGGGTGGGGCACAACCTGGTCGACCCGCCCGACCAGACAGGGTAGCACCTGTCAGGGAGGTCAGAGCTAGAGCTAGACGGACTGAGCCATCACCAGCGACGGCTTCGGTCGCACAGGAGGAGGCCCTTCTCGCCGAGGAGGGGGTTCTCGCTCCGGTCGACGTGCGGACCGCTGTGGTGGTCTTGCTGGGGTTTCAGCAGTATGCCACCCGGTTCGCGCACTTGGTCCGTTTTGCGGGGGCAGTAGCAGCAGATCCAGTGGCCAGTGCATGTCAATTTGAGCAGAGGCTTCGATCAGAGATCTGACGACGGACCAGTTCTTATCGCTTCCAGGCGTACTCAGCAGTTCTGGACCGCGCCTTGGCAGTAGGGGCGCAGTTGCGAGACGAGAGGTGCCGGGCAGTTCCACCGGCATTCTCTACCAGCACACCGCAGAGACTCCAGTTCAGAGGGGGATTCGGCAGAGGGAACCAGCGGCGTCAGCGACGCTTTCAGCAGCGGTCGCAGCACCCGCAGCAGATCCAGGCACAGTTGCCGAGTCCGCCAGGCCAGTTTCTCCTGACGGCCGGGCCGTCTTGGCAGGCTCCGTCAGGGGGGAGGCCAGGGTCAGCAGCCTGATAGCGCGTCAGTCATGTGCTTCTCGTGCGGGCAGCTGGGACACTACCGTAGGGACTGCCACTTGCGAAGAGCGCGGGGCGCTGTGCCGCAGGGGAGTCGAGGCGGAGGTCCAGTGCTTGGCAGGAGAGCAGTGGCGGGAGCGGATCGGGGGCTGGACCGGGCCGCTCCAAAGGTGGAGGCGGCCAGGGGGGGCTTGTGTTTGCTCTTCCGGTGCGTGAGCAGCCGGACATCGTTCAACTTTTCCAGTCGCCACAGCAGTACCAGTAGCCGCAGCAGTACCAGCAGTACCAGCAGGTAGCGGCAGAGCCATCCGTGCTCAGAGGGTTGGAGACGAGTTGGCTAGAGGTGGCACAGTCAGTAGACTCACCGATCGGCGGCACAGTCAGGGTAGACCGGGTCTGCCGATCTTGTTCCTTGGAGGTTGGAGGCCTCCGTGTCTGTCTAGACCTGCGGGTGCTAGACATGACAGGCTTCGATGTGATACTCGGTATGGACTGGTTGGCAGAATACCGAGCTATCATCGACTGTGGTCGCCGGAGGGTGGTCGCTTGGACACCCGATGGGACACAGTTTGTGTTGTTGGGGGATCGGTTCTCAGCCGATTCCTTTGCTTGTGGTGTGGGGAGACGTGGCAGCGAGCTCTCAACCTTGTTGGCCAGTCTGTCCCTGTTCGGTTCTGAGGGAGTGCAGCAGAGCAGTTTTCCCCAGGATCGTGTGCGACTACACCGACGTGCTTTCCCGAGGTGTTGCCGGGGCTTCCACCGTCCAGAGAGGTCGATTTTGAGATCGACATGGTACCGGGTACCGCACCGATCTCTCTCCCAGCTTTCAGGATGGCACCAGCAGAGCAGAGTGAGTCGAGGACTCAGCTAGACGAGCTTATCAGCAGAGGTTTCATCCGTCCCAGCATGTCTCCCTGGGGGGCGCCAGTGTTGTTCGCGAAGAAGAAGGACGATACCCTTCGACTTTGCATAGACTACAGGCAGCCTCAACAGGGTGACAGTGAAGAACCAGTATCTGATGTCGAGGATCGACGACCTGTTTGACCAGTTGCGAGGATCTTCAGTGTTCTCGAAGATTGACCTCCGCACCGGCTACCACCAGTTGAGGGTTCGGGATTGCGACATCCAGAAGACGGCTTTTCGGACTCGGTACGGCCTGTACGAGTTCGTGGTGATGCCGTTTGGGCTGACGAACGCACCAGCAGCGTTCATGGATCTCATGCAGAGGATCTTCCGGCCTTTCCTAGACGAGTTCGTGGTGGTGTTCGTCGACGACATTCTCATCTACTCCCGGTCAGAGGCGGAGCATGAGCGACACTTGGCGGCAGTGTTGCAGCTACTTCGGGAGCATCGGCTTTATGCCAAGACTTCCATGTGCGAGTTCTGGCTTGCACAGGTGAGATTCCTTGGACACGTGGTGTCGGCAGCAGGGATCTCAGTTGACCCGGCCAAGGTCGAGGCAGTGGTACAGTGGCAGAGACCAAGGACGGTGTTTGAGGTCCGTAGTTTCTTAGGCCTGGCGGGTTACTACCGGCGGTTTATGCGGGACTTCTCCAAAGTTGCCGGATCGTTGACCAGACTGACACAGAAGGTCGTCCCGTTCGTGTGGGATGATGCTTGTGAGCGAGCCTTCGTGGAGCTGAGGACGAGGTTGACCAGTGCGCCGGTGCTGATCGTCCCCGAGCGAGGTGTTGGTTACAGTGTTTACTGCGACGCCAGCGGTGAGGGTTTGGAGTGTGTCCTCATGCAGGAGGGCCACATAGTTTCCTATGGTTCTCGTCAGCTGAAGAACCATGAGAGTAACTACCCGACTCACGACTTGGAGCTAGCAGCAGTGGTCTTCGCCCTGAAGACCTGGCGGCATTATCTCTATGGCGAGAAGTTCCCAGTCTTCTCGGACCATAAGAGTTTGAGGCACGTTTTCACCCAACGTGACCTCAACCTGAGGCAGCGACGCTGGATGGAGCTACTGGAGGACTACGACTTTGCGTTGCATTACCATCCTGGTAAGGCAAACGTCGTAGCAGACGCACTGAGCAGACAGGTGAGAGACACCAGAGAAGCAGTTGCAGGGTTGTCAGCTCGGCAGTGGCAGGCTCTAGAGACGGCGGGCCAGTTGGGGCTCGAGTTTGAGAATCGGGGATCCAGCAGCTTCCTCTACGCAGTGCAGAGTATGCCAGCAGTTCTAGCCAGAGTGTTAGAGGCACAGCACAGTGACCCAGAGCTCGAGGAGTTACGCAAAGCAGCGGGCACGGAGGGCGCAGACGGAGACTGGACAGTATCGCCAGATGGAGGGCTATGGTTCAGAGGCAGAGTAGCAGTTCCAGCATATCCAGTTCTTCGAGACGACGTCCTACGAGAGTTCCACCACTCTCGCTTTGCGGTTCATCCCGGCGGCACCAAGATGTACCAGGATCTTCGGCGACAGTTCTGGTGGCGCGGGATGAAGAGGGCAGTGACGGAGTTCGTATCGCGCTGCCTTACCTGTCAGAAGGTCAAGGCAGAGCACCAGCGGACTCCGGGGTTACTTCAGCCGCTTCCACTAGCTGAGTGGAAGTGGGAGCACATCACGATGGACTTCATGACCGGGCTACCGAGATCCCCTAGGGGGAATAACACGATTTGGGTCATCGTTGATCGATTGACCAAATCGGCGCACTTCCTGCCTATGCGGGTGACAGACTCGACCGACAGGTTGGGCAGTTTGTACGTCAGAGAGGTGGTCAGACTACACGGAGTGCCAGTATCTATCATGTCAGACCGAGACCCCAGGTTCACTAGCAGGATCTGGCGAGGCTTTCAGGAGGCTGTCGGCATACTCCTGACTTTCAGTACGGCTTTCCATCCGCAGACAGACGGGCAGTCAGACCGGACGATCCAGATCTTGGTGGACATGCTGAGAGCATGTGTTCTCGACGCAGGAGGCAGCTAGGAGGAGCACGTTCCTTTGGTGGAGTTCGCCTACAACAACAGCTACCAGTCCAGTCTTGGAGTAGCACCTTTCGAGGCGTTGTACGGTAGGCCGTGTCGATCCCCAGTGTGCTGGACAAAGGTTGGAGAGGCTTCACTCATCGGTCCAGACATCGTCAGGCAGTCGTCAGAGAGGTTATGCAGATCAGAGGCGACGACCGCTAGAGTTTGCAGTCGGCGACCGAGTGTTTTTGCGAGCATCGCCGTACAGAGGTTCTGTCAGGTTTGGCAGAGGTGGTAAGTTGGCGCCGAGGTTTGTCGGGCCATTTGAGATCTTAGAGAGGGTCGGCGAGGTAGCTTACCGCCTGGATCTTCCTCAGCACATGTCTGCTGTGCATCCGACCTTCCATGTGTTGATGCTAAGGAAGTATCACCCAGACCCGTCTCATGTCATCAGGGTGGATGACATTGAGCTTGAGGCAGACGCTAGTTTTGTTGAGCAGCCGGTTCAGGTACTTGATCGAAGGGATCAGGTCTTGCGGGGCAAGACGATTCCCTTGGTCAAGGTACTGTGGAGGCACAGAGACACCGAGGAGGTCACTTGGGAGCGCGAGGCGCGCATGCGGCAGGAGTTTCCGCAGTGGTTTTCTTCTCCAGGTACTTCTTGTCCTGTCCTCTAGTGTAGCTATTTTGTTGTTCCGAGCCCTACCCTTATCGAATCTCGGGACGAGATTTCCTTTAAGGGTATTAGGATGTGAGAACCTGCCCCTCTACCCATGTGGCTCGTTGTAGACCGCAAGGGCAATTTGGTAAATTGCGCCTTGTTGGTTTGTTTCACACCCGCGTGTGCACACACTGGCCTTGTATGTGTTAGTGTTTGTTTAGAATGGCTAGGTGGACCTGGGATCGAAAGATCCGGACTTGGGCTTGAGTTCTTGCCCAAGTTTAGCTTTCAGCACACAAAGGATCGATCCTCTATGGCTAAGGGATCGATCCTCTTCGTGCCAGAAAGCCTTGTGAATCGTCATGAAGGATCGATCCTCCCTTGAGAAAGGATCGATCATTCATAGGTCGGTTGGTTTTTCTGCTTCGCGAGGACGGCCGCCGTTGGCCGTCGCTCTCCCCTGTCAGAGGGGGAGGACTTTCCCTCCCCTCCCCTCACTTTTTCCCCTCTTTCCCGGCTGTCCCCTCCCCCTTTCCCCTCCTTTCTTCCCCTCCTCTTCCTCCTTCTCCTCTCTTTCTTCTTCCTTCCTTCTTCTCTCCCGAAGCTCTGTTTTTCCCCTGTTTCGGGCAGCCACCTTTCTCACCTCCGTTCTCCCTCCTCCGACCATCAAATTGGGTGTTCTTTGGCTCGTTGGATTCGTGACAACGAGAGGAAGATCCCTAAAGAGGTTTGGAGGCTTGTTGGTGATCAACTCGCGGGGAATCAGCCGAGGAAAGCGCAGCTAGGTAGGGTTATACCTACTGTGTTCATTTCGGGTGTTCTTGAGATCTAGCCGTTGGATCTTGTTGATCCTTGCTTTGTTGGTTTTCTTATGCCTTGTAGAATAACTGATTTAAGTTTCATGTTAATCAGTTGAGATTTGAGTAGGTGTTATGGATGATTAGCCTCGGATTTCTGGTTTTCTGCTGTTCTTGAGAAACAGCCGGCTTCCGGCGAGTTTTCCGGCCGGCGAGTACATAATCTTGGCTTTCTATAAACATACGAGTTGTATAACTATTCGTTAGCTTTCCATTCCATCTTGTTTCATATTTTTCCAATTTATGTACGATTTCGTATGAATTGTTTGCTGAAGGGCTGCGTTGCAGCAATTAATGGGTAAGTTAGTTTGATTGGCGATTTTGATTAGCGTTTTTCAGTTAATCTAACCGTTGGATGATTATGATTTTTGGATATGATGATCCTGGTTTATACACCTACTGGTGGCTAATTTGGATCTTGAATCCGACGTCGTTTGGATGTCGGATCGACGAGATCAATTAGCCCCTAAGTAGTGATTTTGGGTGTTTGAATATAATATTATATCTCGGAATATAATATTATATTGTTTACTGTTCTTCGAGCGGTTTTCGGGGTTGCTTCCCGTTGCAGGAGTCCGCAGTTGACGGTCGTGGTACCGTCGTAATGCCGGGACCCGCTGCGGATCGGCTGGCAGCGGTTGGTGGTACCGCTGCAGCGATCCAGTAGACTTATATGATATTTGTCATACTGTTGCATGCTCTACTTCTTATCTGTGTATGTCATAGCATGCATTGTTGATTGTGCATTAGTTGCATTGGTTAGGGCGTGGGTGATCCTTGGGTCGCCGTCCCGAGGCTGGAAGCTCGGACTTAGCCCTAGGACCGGGGTTGGGTAGTTTGGACCCGGTTTGAATTGTGGTGTCCAGTCGAATCTTGTGATAGGCTTAGATGACTGGTACACTGTTATGTTTGATGTTTAGAGGTCGTGTCGGCCTCGAGCCAAGTCGAGGTGTAGCCGGTACCCAGTCCTTCTAAACTCTTGGGTGGCAAGTGTGACTACCCAGCGGTGCTACCCGCCAACAGTGCTCAGGATCCTGTTGTGAGTGGCAGTGCCGTTTCCTGCCTTACTGAGTGTGACCCAGTGTGTGACCAGTTCGCTGGAAGACCATGACTGGGGCTCTCAGGGGTATCCGGTGGGGTTATGGGGCCCCTGTGATACACCTAGGCTTTGCTTGGGGGCGACACTGTTGCGTTTCCCTCTTCCTTCTGTGTGGCGTAGTGTAGATCCCTACTGAGCTTAGTGCTCACACCTACCCGGGCTGCGTTTTGCAGGTGCAGGCGTCAGTTCTTCTTCCTTGGCCCCTATCGGGCAGTTGGTCGGCGGTGCGGCGGCGCCTGGTAGACTTTGAGAGGTGGTGATCGTTTACTGCTTTTACCCTATGTTAGTTAGTCTCCTACGGGAGTAATGTTGTACTTTGAATCTTCCCCTCTCCGAGGATTTGTATATTTAACACTTGAGTTTTAAATCTGTGGTTCGAGGTTTCATTATTATATTGTATCTTTATTTTGGGGATGCTTTTGGTGAACTGCTAGGGAGACCAATAGGTTAGAGGGAGACCAATAGGTTAGAGGGAACCCTCGCCAGCTTTTCTTCCGCGTTTGTTAGGTTCCGGTTCGCGTCGCCCGGCCCGGTTGGGCTTTCGCGGGTCGGGGCGCGACAACGACCCTACTGGAGTTGGACTCGCCGTGGGGCCTAGGAGTAGGACGAGACGAGGCCGGCTCGGGAGTATGAGCTAGGACCGGGTCCGGAGGGCTGCGGAGAGAGGCGGAGCGGAACATCTCCGAGCAAGGGGGAGGCGGCGGGATCGGAGGGGTCGGAGTAGGGGACGGGCTCCATGGTCCCCTACTCCATCTAACTGAGAAGTAACTATCATCTATCATTTTAGTTACTTTTCGCATTGAACTATGGAAAGTAACTACCATCTAGATGGAAAGTAACTACGAGCTCCATGGTCCCCTACTCCATCCAACTAGAAAGTAGCTACCAATTAGATGGAAAGTAATTACCATCTAGATGGAAAATAACTACCATCTAACTGAAAAGTAACAATCATCTATCATTTTAGTTACTTGCCGCATTGAACTATGGAAAGTAACTACCATCTAACTGGAAAGTAGTTACCAGTTAAATGGAAGTAACTACATGTCGCGCCCCGACCCGCGTAGGCCCAACCAGGCCGGGCGACGCGAAGCGGAACCTAACCTACTGTGGAAATTTTGGCGAGGTTTTCCTCTAATCATCAAACAACAATCAGTATTCAGGTCAAACTAACCCTATCATCGAAAACGACTGAATACTACAAATCGAGTCCTGCACCAAGCTACCCGCAATGGTCCTAGAGCTAGATCCGGGTTACCCGAAAACCCGGATCGGCGGTCAACCCACCACCGCCAGCGCCCTACACAGATGCAACTAATGCACAACACAATGCATGTTATGGACATGCGCAGGATAATACAGATAAACATGCAACAGTATGTGATGATATATCAAAACAAGGTCTGGGCACGACACCCTGCCGGCCCGAGGTGGTGAGCAGGTAAAATAAGGTCTAAGGAGCTGCTGCAGTGGTACCACTACCAACTGCCAATAGTCCACCACAACACCTGCACCGGGAAACAGCCCCGCAAACAACAGCTCACAGATAACACAGATAAAGCCCTCGGCACACGCCGGCATGCAAGGCTAAGGAAAGTTGTAGGGCTACCCGTCCGTTTATTCTAAACATCCCGGGAGTCATCACTCCCCCGGTTCACCACTGCCCTATTATAGGGCTAACATGCTTAAACATATGTACAAAGTATTAAGACAGTAAAGAAAACGATACATGCGAAGCCCCGCGGGCAAAACAAGACAAATTCCTCTCTCTGCCATAGTCGGATCGATCCCTCCCCCAAGGGAGGATCGATCCCTCTATTGACAGAGAGCGAACTCTCCCTATCGCGCCGAGTCCGATCGATCCGTCCTCCCAGGACGATCGATCCGACTCGCGATAGGGACATATTCCCTGCTGCGCCGAGAAGGATCGATCCCTCCCTCCAAGGGTCGATCGATCCTACTCGTGATAGGGGACATATTCCCTGTCGCGCTGAGAAGGATCGATCCCTCCCTCCAAGGGTCGATCGATCCTACTCGCGATAGGGGACATATTCCCTGTTGCGCTGAGAAGGATCGATCCCTCCCTCCAAGGGTCGATCGATCCTACTCGTGACGAGGGGAAATCCCATGCTATCCAAGGCACCGGGATCGATCGCCCTCACCAGGGGCCGATCGATCCTGCTCGGGTCAGCATAACCAACAAAGGGGGGATCGATCCGTCTCACAGACGAATCGATCGCGTTGGGTTCTCCTGTAAGCCGACGGTGAGAAATACCGCCGGAAAACTCCACCAAATCCCACCAAAACATGGGATCTAGTAGTACAAGAGATCACGAATCCAAAACCGGCGGAAATACTACAATCTAACATGTATACAATAAGTTCTAAGCATAAGAACATCGACAGCCGGAAAAAAAGCTCTAGAAACCCGAAGAACAGTAGGTAGGAATCCCTACCGGAGCAAGAGCAGCTTCAATCTCAGCTGTTGAGCCTTGGATCGTCCACGAACTCTTCGAAATCCAGGAATTCTCAGCCCGAGAATCCGGTTTTGCAAAGAGATCTGAGGAAGAAGGTTCTGTTTGTTTTATAGGCAAACGAACCGACTTAGCAGGATCGATCCGTCCAAGGAGACCGATCGATCCAGCCAAGAGAGCGATCGATCCAGCCAAGGAGACCGATCGATCCAGCTAAGCGAATGATCGATCCAACCAAGAGACCGATCGATCCTCCTCCGAGTTTGATCGATCCGTCCCAAGAGACCGATCGATCCGACTCAACGATCCACGTTCCTATCAAAGACCGATCGATCCCTCTAGCAAGGAAGGATCGATCCGTCTTTCACAGGAAGCTGAACTTGTGTTAAGACTTAAACCCAAGTCCGGATCTTTCGATCCCGGGTCCCACTAACCATTCTAGCCCAGCAATACCACAAACATGGTCAGTGTGTGCACACGCGAGTGTGAAATAAACCGACAATGCACAATTTACCAAATTGCCCTTGCGGTCCACGACGAGGCACAGGAGTAGAGGGACGGGTCCTCATATCCTAACACCCTTAAAGGAAATCCCGTCCCCAGATTCGATAAGGGTAGGGCTCGGAAGCAAAGAAACAGCTACACTAGAAGACAGGACAAAAGTTACCTCACCGACCCTCTCTAGGATCTCAAATGGCCCGACGAACCTCGTAGCCAACTTGCCCCCACTGTCAAACCTGACAGACCCTATGTACGGTGCTGCCCGCAGGAACACACTGTCGCGCCCCGACCCGCAGGACCCAGACCGGGCCGGGACACGAGGGGAAAAACCTACACCTACTAGCCTCAACTGGCGGAAAACAGTTGAAACTAAAGAGACAGCTAGCAGAAACAGCTGCCAACAGGCACAAGCGGAAGCAAGCTACTACAACATCTATTAACATTTATGATCGATCTTTTGTGTCTCGACAGTGAGGGAAGCTCACTGTTACTTAAGTGATCGATCCTTCCCTTGGTGAGGATCGATCCTTTAGTAGCAGAGAGGGTTTTCAAGGGTTTTGCCCGCGGGGCTTCGCATGTAAGCAGTTTTGACGGTTTTGCCCTTGGGCTTATCTTGTTGTTCATCATGCTTGAATGTTTACTGCTTTGTGGTTAACCGAGGGAGTAATGAACCCTCGGGAATGCTTAGTGTAATGGGCCATGGATTATGCCCTTTTACCGCTTTATGGTGAACCGAAGGAAGTCATGATCCTCGAGAGTGCTTAGAATAAATGGGCCGAAGGTGTGCCTTTGCTGTGTTGCATGTTACCGCTTTATTTAATATCCTGCCCTGTTTCCTGTGCATTAGACATGCTAGGCTAGACTGGGTGGGGTTGACCCGTGAACTCCGGTGATCAATGACTAAGTGGTTGACGCCGTTACCCCGGTAAGGGTGTCCTACAATTAGCGTCCGGCCCACCCTGTGTCAAGGACCGTCGGAGGTAGCCCAGTCCTCGAGCAGTGGCTATCGGAGGGACGTACGTTGGACAGGAACCTTGGGGGGGGGGGGGGAGGACATCGATGGGATCGATGGACTCCCTGGCTAGACTTAGTCTTGGGTCAGGAGTTAGGGGTCATGTTGGCTCTGTGGCTTGGAGTACTGAGAGATGGTAGTCTTAACCACGGTCGTTCCGCCAAGTGTGGAGATCCTGCTTGGAGAAGGGTGTCCTACCAGTAGTGTCATGTCCACCATGTGTCAGGGATTGTCGGAGTTGTCCACCCTTGAGCAGTGGTTGTCGAAGGGGCGTACTTGGGACAGGAGTCCTTCGGGTTATAGACGGGATTTATGGGATCCTTGGCAAGCCTCGGTACTTGGCTCCAGAGTTGGTTCGTTTGGGTTTGCCTTCTTAGCGAGAGTGGTAGAGTTGGACCCTGCTGAGCTGTTGCTCATTCCTACCTGGACTGTGGTGTTTGCAGGTGCGGGTCCTCGTTCTCCTCCGGTGCTTCCCCGTCGCCCGTCTCGTGGTAGCGCGCCGGCACCTGACCATGTCTGAGGGTCAGGATGGTTTCGTTTGTGTGTTCGCGGAGACCCCGGTGGGTAGTGTAGCTTCTTTTTGGGGACTGTTGATCCCTTGTAGCTTGTTGTACTAAACTCTGATTAACTCTTTTATTACTGTGTTGTAATAAATGTTAATAGATGTTGTAGTAGCTTGCTTCCGCTTGTGCCTGTTGGCAGCTGTTTCCGCCAGCTGTCTCTTTAGTTTCAACTGTTTTCCGCCAGTTGAGGCTAGAAGGTGTAGGTTTTTTCCCTCGTGTCCCGGCCCGGTCTGGGTCCTGCGGGTCGGGGCGCGACACACACTGTCGCCAACAGCGAACTCAAGCGGTCGTATTCTCTGATCTGCACTAACCTCTCTGACGACCTTCTGACGATGTCTAGACCGGTGAGTGAAGCCTCTCCAACCTCTGTCCAGCACACTGGGGAACGACATGGCCTACCGAACAACGCCTCGAAAGGTGCTACTCCAAGACTGGACTGGTAGCTGTTGTTGTAGGCGAACTCCACCAAGGGAACGTGCTCCTCCCAGCTGCCTCCTGCGTCGAGGACACAGGCTCTCAACATGTCCTCCAAGATCTGGATCGTTCGCTCTGACTGCCCATCGGTCTGCGGATGAAACGCCGTACTGAAGCTCAGGAGTGTGCCTGTCGCGCCCCGACCCGCGAAAGCCCAACCAGGCCGGGCGAAGCGAACCGGAACCTAACCAACGCGGAAAAAGAACGGCGAGGGTCCCCTCTAACCTATCGGTCTTCCTAGCAATTCACCAAAAGCACCCTCAATGAAAAGACAATATTATAATGAAGCCTCGAACCACAGATTTACGAACTCAAAAAGATTTAATATACAAAACCTCGGAGAGGGGAAGATCCAAAATACAACATCACTCCCGTAGGAGACTAACTAACAAAAGGGTAAAAGCAGTAAATATCGTCACCTCTCAAGAGCCACCAGGCGCCGCCGCACCGCCGACCAACTGCCCGGTAGGGGCCACAGAGGAAGAACTGACGCCTGCACCTGCAAAACGCAGCCCGGGTAGGTGTGAGCACTAAGCTCAGTAGGGATCTACACTACGACACACAGAAGGAAGAGGGAAACGCAACAGTGTCGCCCTCAAGTAGGATCTGGGTGTAAACATGGGTCCCATAACCCCACCGCGTGCCCCTGAGGCCCAGGAGCAGCGCTCAGTAGAAGGAACAACACTGGCGACACACAACTGCAGGGAACGGCACTGCAGGCGGGAAACAGGCACCGCTGGGTAGGCAACTCCACTACCCCAGGGTTCGCACAGTGAGACACCGGCTACACCTCAGCATCCGACTCAAGACCGACACGACCTCTACAATCATCAAGCCACAAGTGTACTAGTCATCTAAGCCTATCATCGAATCGACTGGACACCACCATTCAAACCGAGTCCAAACTACCCAACCTCGGTCCTAGGGCTAAGTTCGAGCTTCCAGCCTCGGGACGGCGACCCAAAGATCACCCACGCCCTAACCAATGCAACTAATGCACGCAACAACAATGCATGCTATGACATACACAGATAAAAAGAAAGGCATGCAACAGGATGTCAAGCATCATATAAGTCTACTGGATCGCTGCAGCGGTACTACCAACCGCTGTCAGCCGATCCGCAGCGGGTCCCGGCATTACGACGGTACCGCGACCGTCAACCGCGGACTCCTGCAACGGGAAGCAACCCCGAAAACTGATGATGAATAGTAACAATATAATATTATATTCCAAAATATAATATTATAATCAAAAACCCTCAAAGCCTCTACTTATGGGCTAATTGATCCCGTCGATCCGACGTCCAAACGACGACGGATTCGAGATCCAACTTAACCACCAGTAGGTGTATAAACCAGGATCATCATATCCAAAAAATCATAATCATCCAACGGTTGGATTAACGGGAAAACGCTAATCAAAATCGTTAATCAAACTAACTTACCCATTAATTGTTGCAACGCAGCCCTCCAGAAAACAATTCATAAGAAATCGTAGAAAAATCGGACAAATACGAAACAAGATGGAATGGAAAGCTAACGAATAGTTATACAACTCTTATGTTTATGAAAAGCCAAGATCATGTACACGTCGGCCGAAAAACTCGCCGCAAGCCGGCTGTTTCTCAATAACAGCAGAAAACCAGAAATCCGAGACCAATCTTGCATAAAACCTACTCAAATCTCAACTGATTATCATGAAACTTAAATCAGTTATTCTAATAGGCATAAGGAAACCAACAAAGCAAGGATCAACAAGATCCAACGGCTAGATCTCAAGAACACCCGAAAATAAACACAGTAGGTATAACCCTACCTAGCTGCGCTTTCCTCGGCTGATTCCCCACGATTTGATCACCAACAAGCTTCCAAACCACTTCAGGGATCTTCCTCTCGTTGTCACGAATCCAACGAGCCTTAGAACACCGAAAAAGATGGTCGGAGGAGGGAGAACGGAGGAGAAGAAGCTCGCCGGCGGTAAAGGGAAGAAAACAGAGCACCGCGGGAAGAAGAGAAGAAAGAAGAAGAAGAGAAGGGAAGGGAATGGAAGAAAAGGGAGGAAAAGCCTGGGGAAAGCCGGAGAAAACAGGGGAAAGCTGGGAGAGGGGAGGGGAAGTCTTCCCTCTCTGACAGGGGAGAGCGACGGCCGACGGCCGTCCTCGCGAAAGAGAAAGAAAGCACCGACTCGAGCATGATCGATCTCCAAGGCATGTGAGATCGATCTCATTTGCAATCCAGATCGATCTCCTTGAAATCCAGATCGATCTCCTTTGCAATTCAGATCGATCTCCCTAGCCATCCAGATCGATCTCCTTTACTCAGAAAGGCAAACTTGGGCTAAAACACAAGCCCAAGCTCAGATCTTTTGATCTCGGGTTCACCTAGCCATTCTAAACAAACACGAACACATACAAGGCCAGTGTGTGCACACGCGGGTGTGCAACAAACCAACAAGGCGCAATTTACCAAATTGCCCTTGCGGTCTACAGCGAGCCACAGGGGTAGAGGGACAGGTCCTCACAGTGCCAACTGCCTCCTGAAAACCCCGCCAGACCCTGCTGGTGAACCTGGGGTCACGGTCTGACACGATAGACACTGGAACCCCGTGTAGTCTGACTACCTCTCGGACGTACAAACCGCCCAACCTGTCAGACGTGTCTGCCGTCCGTATAGGCAGGAAGTACGCCGATTTGGTCAATCGATCAACGATGACCCAAATCACGTCATTCCCCCTAGGAGACCTTGTTAGCCCGGTCACGAAGTCCATCGTGATGTGCTCCCACTTTCACTCAGCTAGTGGAAGCAGCTGTAGTAACCCCGGAGTCCGCTGGTGCTCTGCCTTGACCTTCTGACAGGTAAGGCAGCGCGATACGAACTCCGTCACTGCCCTCTTCATCCCGCGCCACTAGAACTATCGCCGAAGATCCTGGTACATCTTGGTGCCGCTGGGATGAACTGCAAAGCGAGAGTGGTGGAACTCTCGTAGGACGTCGTCTCGAAGAACTGGATCTGCTAGAACCGCTACTCTACCCCGGAACCGTAACCCTCCGTCTGGCGATACTGTCCAGTCTCCATCTGCACCCTCTGTGCCCCCTGCTGTGCGTAACTCCTCAAGCTCTGGGTCACTCTTTCGTGCCTCTAACACTCTGGCTAGAACTGCTGGCATACTCTGCACTGCGTAGAGAAAGCTGTCGGATCCTCGATCCTCAAACTCGAGCCCCAACTGGCCCGCCGTCTCTAGAGCATGCCACTGCCGCGCTGACAACCCTGCAACTGCTGCTCTAGTATCTCTCACCTATCTGCTCAGCGCGTCTGCTATGTAGTTTGCCTTACCAGGATTGTAATGCAACTCAAAGTCGTAGTCCTCCAGTAGCTCCATCTAGCGTCGTTGTAGATACTGTAACCAACACCTCTCTCGGGGACGATCAACACCGGTACACTAGTCAACCTGGTCCTCAGCTCCACGAAGGCCCGCTCACAAGCATCATCCCACACGAACGGGACGGCCTTCTGTGTCAGTCTGGTCAATGGCCCGGCGACCCTGGAGAAGTCCCGCATGAACCGCCTATAGTACCCCGCCAAGCCCAGGAAACTGCGGACCTCGAACACTGTCCTCGGTCTCTGCCACTGTACCACTGCCTCGACCTTGGCGGGGTCGACTGAGATCCCTGCTGCCGACACCATGTGTCCAAGGAACCCCACCTGTGCAAGCCAGAACTCACACTTGGAAGCCTTGGCATAAAGTCGATGCTCCCTAAGTAGCTGCAACATTGTCGCCAAGTGTTGCTCGTGCTCCGCCTCTGACCGGGAGTAGATGAGAATGTCATCGACGAACACCACCACGAACTCGTCTAGGAAAGGCCGGAAGATCCTCTGCATGAGATCCATGAACGCCGCTGGTGCGTTCGTCAGCCCAAACGGCATCACCACGAACTCGTACAGGCTGTACTGAGTCCGGAATGCCGTCTTCGGGATGTTGCAATCCCGAACCCTCAACTGGTGGTAGCCGGTGCGGAGATCGATCTTCGAGAACACTGAAGATCCTATCAACTGGTCAAACATGTCGTCGATCCGCGGCATCGGATACCTGTTCTTCACCGTCACCTTGTTGAGTCGCCCGTAGTCTATGCAAAGTCGAAGGGTACCATCCTTCTTCTTTGTGAACAACACTGGCGCCCCCCAGGGAGACATGCTGGGACGGATGAAGCCTGCTGGTCAGCTCGTCTAGCTGGGTCCTCAACTCACTCTGCTGCTGGTGCCATCCTGAAAGCTGGGAGAGAGATCGGTGCGGTACCTGGTACTAGGTCGATCTCAAAATCGACCTCTCTGGGAGGTGGAAGCCCTGGTAACACCTTGGGAAACACGTCGATGTAGTCGTACACGATCCTGGGAAAACTGCTCTGCTGCACTCCCTCCGAACCGGACAGGGACAGGCTGGCCAACAAGACTGAGAGCTCGCTGCCACGCCTCCCTACACCACAAGCAAAGGAATCGGCAGAGAACCAATCCCCCAACAACACAAACCGTGTCCCGTCGGGTGTCCAAGCAACCACCCTCCGGCGACCACAGTTGATGACGGCCCGGTATGCTGCCAACCAGTCCATACCGAGTATCACATCAAAGCCGGTCATGTCTAGCACCCGCAGGTCTAGACAGACCCGGAGGCCTCCAACCTCCAAGGAACAAGATCGACAGATCCGGTCCACCCTGACCGCTCCGCCGATCGGTGAGTCTACTAACTGTGCCACCTCTAGCCAACTCGTCTCTAATCCTAGCGATGCCACACAGATGCTAGCAACATAGGAAAGAGACGCCCCAGAATCTATCAGCATATCTACTAAGGACTAGAAAGCTGAAAGATACCTCTGAGGACGGATGGCTCTGCCGCTGCCTGCTGGTACTGCTGCGGCTGCTGGTACTGCTGCGGCTGCTGGTACTGCTGAACGGTGTCCTGCTGCTCGTGCACTGGGAGAGTAACCTCACGACCTCGCTGGCTACCTCCACCTCTGGAGCGGCTCGGTCCAGCCCCTGATCCGCGCCCACCACTGCTCCCCTGCCAAGCACTGGACCCTCCGCCTCTACTGCCCTGCGGCACAGGCCCCCGCGCTCCTCGCAGGTGACAGTCTCTACGGAAGTGTCCCAGCTGCCCGCACGAGAAGCACGTGACTGACGCGCTATCAGGCTGCTGACCCTGGTCTCCCCCTGACGAAGCCTGCCCGAACGGCCCGGCCGTCTGGAGAAACTGGCCTGCTGAACTCGGCAACTACTGCCGAAAGTGCCGCTGACGCCGCCACTGGCCTCTGCCGAATCCCCCTCTGAATTGGGGTCTCTGCGGCGCGTTGGTAGAGGATACCGGTGGAACTGCCCGGCACCTCTCGTCCCGCAACTGTGCCCCTACTGCCAAGGCGCAGTCCAGAACTGCTGAGTACGCCTGGAAGCGGTAAGAACTGGTCCATCGTCTGATCTCTGATCGAAGCCCCTACTCAAACTGACGTGCCCTAGCCACTGGATTTGTAGTATTCAGAACTCGATTTGTAGTATTCAGTCGTTTTCGATGATAGGGTTAGTTTGACCTGAATACTGATTGTTGTTTGATGATTAGAGGGAAACCTCGCCAAAATTTTCGCAGTAGGTTAGGTTCCGCTTCGCGTCGCCCGGCCCGGTTGGGTCTACACGGGTCGGGACGCAACACTACCATCTAGATGGAAAGTAACTACCAGTTAGATGGAAGTAACTACCATCTAGATGGAAAGTAGCTACGAGCTCCATGGTCCCCTACTCAATCTAACCGGAAAGTAACTACCATCTAACTGAAAAGTAACTATCATCTATTATTTTAGTCTCCGGATTATGGCGTAATTCCCCTTGGCCTCCTCGGTAGCTGCCAGACTCGTCGGGGCTCGCCGTGGTCGGTGGAGGAGGGCTCGTCGGGGGGTGCTGGAGGCTACGGGAAAGAAGGGTGTGACGGTAGAGCATGGAGTGAGCTCCGGCAAGGTCGTGGTCGTGGGTCGCCCGCGGGGTTGGATGTGTGTGTGTGTGTGGGGGGGGGGGGATCTTGAGGGGGTAGGAGAAGAGAGGGGTGTGTGGGTTGATGACGTAGATGGTAGGCTTACGTGAGGGGTTTGATCCGACGGTGGTCTTCGCCGAAGGTCGGGTTCGTCGAAGGTTTTCATCGGAGGCAACCATGGCTACAAGGAGATGAGGGCGGCGGAGGAGCTTGGGTGGCGAAGGAGATCGGGAAGATGCCCGAAAGGGATGGACTTCGTCGCCGGACGGTGGAAAGTAACAACCAGCGATATAATGGAGGAGGGGCATTTTGGTCTTTTGAATAAAAAAATGTAGTAAACGACTGAAGGAAAGTTATCAAAAACACTAATTTGTATCACATTTTTTTAAAGACTTATCGACAAATCCCTATTTTTTTATTCTACTCTAGGATGCATATGTCTGATGAATTACTAATTTATTGCATGGGAGGATTGACATATGATACAACTAATTAAGCTTTTTTTCGTTTTGTTTTTTCTTTGATCCATAATGTGTCAAAGGAATCTCTTGATTACTCTATCTTATTTAACTGTAAATTTTCATTAAAACTGATGAACGGCGTGTGTGTGAGAGACGATATGCGGATCCTTTGTTGTATAATATGAGTAGTGTATAATTTGAGATTATTAAAGGACCAAATCTGTAAGCTTTACATGAATGGCGACGGAAGAAATGATGTCGATAGACAATAGGGTCGGTAGGGTATCAAGAGAGTGAAAAGACGTGATTTGAAAGGAACAGAACAATCGTATACTAATCTCACCAAAGCTTTCACGTGTTTAATTTATTAATTACACGTCGCGTCACGTTGAGTTGGCGTGTTGATGAGAATGTAAAATGAAATATTTTTATCTCTTAATATCTGGTCTTTCACGCTTATTTGATATCTAAATGTGCTTATTAATTTTATATTTTGATTTAGAATGCAATTGAAGTCCTTAAGTGTAAAATAAAGCTAAATGAAAAATTCTATACAGTTTTGACATCAATTCGTGATATGAACGTAACTTTTCCATCCAAGCTCTGATTGAGATGATTCAACCTGCTATGGAACAACAAGAAATAGCTCTATAACTTTCGTGTTTTGAGTTTTAAGAGATGTTGGTTGGTTGCATCAAGGAAATCGAAGCCAGAAGATACGAAGAAGATTGCAAAGAAGATGGGTCAGATTCAATGATTAAACTGTATTTTTTAATGAAGAACAAGATGATGTGCCATATATGATTGGAAAGTTTTAGAAGTCTAATTTCTGAAGAATTTTACGCTTCGTGATTTGAAGTTTCCTAGAAAAAGTGACAGTGCCAGCGCAGGGATGAATATCGAAAGAAATATGCAGAAAAAAGAAGATCGATCTTTCTTACATAAATGATCGATCTTTTCTCTACGACGGAGTTAACAGAGAGCAAGACTTGAAATGATCGATCATTTATGCACCCAGAGTTGACAGAGAGCTATGTTTTAGATAATCGATCTTCTCTCTATAAATGATCGATCTTCTGCGGGACACAGCCAAAATCTGGGAAGAAAAGATCGATCTTCTCCTATATAAAGATCGATCTTTGTTAGCCGACTTTGCAAAATAAAGGGCTCAGATCTAATCCGAGGATGGGAAACTTTTGAGCTATAAATAAGACTCTTTTTAGGGATTGAGGGAGGCAAATCCTACAGACTTTCATGCTACTTTTCTAGTTCTTTTATATTTCTAGGGCTTTTCTCTTAAATAATTAGGTCTTTTGAAGATTGTTCTTGATGGCCTTGCGTGGTTTAATCTTGATTCTTGGTCAAGAAAATTGAAACCTCGGAATCCATGAACTGTGAGATCTAATCTATTTTTATTGTTCAATTTATACTTGAGTATTGGATGTTCTTATGTGATTATATTCATGATTGTCTTGTCTAATTGCTAGGAGACCTACTGGCTTATTATTCATTGCAATCTACTGTTAGGTTTGATATCAAATCCATAATTGTTTGATCCCTTTAATCTATAAAGCAACTAAGGTTTAATGATTTACTGCATTTCAGATATTGTTAGATCTTAGGAAGAACAGACGACTAAATTAAATATAACCGATTGTGTTTGTGTTATTTAGCTTCATCGATCTCTACGAATCTTAAGGTTGCTACTAGATTAAATCTACAGCACTTGTCTTGGGTTGTTTAATAGTTAGGATTAAGTAGATCGCTTGTTTCTAATTAACAACGACAAGGAGAGATACAGAAATAATTCCAATGGTGAATATTCAAGGTGTGGATTGATATATACTTGCATCGATGATCAGTTACAAAGATTCTGATGGTGGATGTTAACTTAGACCAAGGTTTATTCTCTTGAGTAAATTTGATTCTCTAATTTAGATTATTTCTTATTTGTTTTCGTTCTACTCAAAACCCCCCATTTTGTTCACAAAGCACAAAACTTAGGTTAGACACTACTCGTGGGATCGATCCTTGCTCGCACTACTACATTTATTTTGAGAGCATTGTTTTTATTTTTGGTTGCCTGCGACAGCACACAAAATTTTGGCGCCGTTGCGGGGGAGTGATTCTAGTTGAATTTCGTGCTTTTTGTGATCTTTATTTTGAAAAAAAAGTTTACTTCGTTTATTTGCGCTTTAAAATAGAATTTTTATTTATTTTCATTACTCTACATCTTTGCTGATTTTTTTCTCGGTTTATTACATTCTTCTTGATTGTTTGAGTAGTCAATTATTTCTTACAACAATTACATATAATGCCAAATTGACATCAACCTTATAAGGAGCAATAACGGTTAAACCTGCATTAATTCATATTCCCTAAGTTTCTTTATATATATTCCCTAAGTTTGCTTTATATAAACCTACATTAATTCAAATCAACCTAAATTCTATTAATATTATCTTATGCTAAGACTTATATATTTATATTTATATTTATATTATTTTATATACCCTAAGTTAGACTTATAATATTTTTATATTTTATTAGCTATGTTTTACGGTGGCAGTGAACAAGAAGCTACGACCAACCTTCGAACACTGGACCACCTACGGGCCAACACAGCTGTCTAACCAGACAAACTACAAGGAGTTTGTTAAAATTTTATATTAGTAATAACTAAAAACTGTGCCAGGGGCACAGGTGAGTACTAGTGTTTATATAAAAGTGAATGAAATAAAAAAAAATATATCCAACACTTGTCTTCCATGGATTTCGACATCTTCCTCAACTCTCAACTTGTACTTGTCTTCGTGGCTTTATGTCATGGCAAAATCAAGGGCTAAGAACAATGTCATCATCGTCCTTGTGTGGCGGTAATTGATTGTTAAATGAATTCAACCGTCCAAATCACCAAGCCACTTCTCCTTAATGCATCAGAACTTTTCATCATTTCCATGAACCATATATCATCATTTCCCCAACACAAAAGAATAGCATTAATACTAGCAAGCAAGCAACAAAAACATTTAGGCCAGAAACTCTAAAAATTCATAAAAACCAACATTTGGAAGCAATTTGCACCAACAAGCAGCAACAAATTGTACATAAATCATGAAAACAAGCAATCAAAACTGCAATTAGATCATGTCTACAAAAATCAGAACTACAATTATATCATGTCTCCAACAATCAGAACTGCAATTAGATCATATCTACAACAATCATAACTACAATTAAATCATGTTTACATAAATCATAAAAACCAACAATCATACCACATTTCTCCACATGAGCAAGCATTTTACAACATTTTGCAAATAGCAACAACACTCCAAGATAACATTTTGCAATATTTTACAACCAACAATAATCCAAGATAATATCAAAGTTCTGAAAGCAGCAACATCAATCAAAGATAACAATTCTACAAATGACCCCTAGAGCGCTCGAGAGAATGGAGATCAGGGAAGGGGCCGAAGAACCCTAGATCACGAAAATAGAATGACGCCGAGTGGCGCTGGAATGGGTAGTGTAGCGAGTGCTAAAATGGGTAGTCCAGCGAGCACTAGAAACCAATTCTGACCCATTTTGGACCAGAAATTTTGGCTGAAAAACCCACCGTTTGAAATGGAACCTGGAATGGAACCCAGCCTATTCCAGTGAAACAAACGGTCTGGATTTTTTTTTCCGACACCCAAGCCATTCCAATCCAGCCACTCCAGCCATGTTTCAAGTGACACAAGCATGCCCTTAGTAACTGAGAAAGCTTCATTTTACTTTAGCAATGGGAGCAAAAATATACGCCCTTCCAGAATTGCCCAATTCTACGAATGACAAAAATGTGGCTGAGAGATAGGATCAACAGCCCAACAATAAATATTACTACCATTGTTCCTTTCACATCAATGCATCTGCACAAGCGTACGTAAAATAAGTAGCTGGTATTTCTTCTCCATGAGATCTAGTAGCTGAATGAAGACCCAACTAATTTGCTAACATTGAAATAACTTGAGCGAACAAATGACACCATTTTGTTGACTTGGGCAAGTTAAATCCTTATTTGATAGCTGAACTCATTGAAGCAGTGGCTGCATAAATCCGTGGTCCAAGGCTTCCATACGGTGGCTGTTACTCCAATTAACTCTATGATTGTCTTCAAGCTCTAAGTACATAATTCAGCTACCTTATTTGACAAACCATCAACGACCTCATCTGGGTGCTCACCAATTGGCTCCTCCTGAAGTAGAATACAATGTTGAAGTCACATTAGCATCATTGCAGAAATCCTATAATCTGAACAACTGCATATCTTTGAAGCCTACTTGAAAACTTGCTTGAAAGGTTCAAGTACAGACATAAAAATTCTGTTCATCAATTGCCCATCTGTTAACTCCATAGAGTCCCAATCTGCTTATCCTGACTAAAATAGATTTGAGTGTGCAATGGCAACTTGAGGTCACTATTCTTGAATCAAGGTTCTATAGCCATATTTGAAGTCTAATTATGATGAAATTAAATAGGAGTAAAGTTTGAGGCCATGCAGCCATTGTCCAAATTCAAAGGAATAAGGCAATTGTAACCTTAAATTTGAACTCCAGCATCAAATGATTTTACCTAAGAAAGGAATAAACACAATAAGAACAGTACAGGTTTACTTACTTCAGGTTCCTTTCTGGATTTGACAACTACACACTTGGAGCCACTGATGCTAGCGCTCTTCAGCAACCTCCGAGCGCTATAATTTGGTTTGCTTAGGCCATTTTCTGTAGCTGGTGCTTCAGAACCCTCACCTTGGTGTGATCTTGGAGGGCTTTGGAGGTTAGTGGTAACAGAAGCTGCACTTCGCATTTCAAAATCGTTACTTTCATCTCCAGGTGCAGCTATTCTCTCCCTACAAGAAAACAATAAAATTCTGAACCAGTGAATCTGAGTTTCATGGAATAGACGAGCAAAGGTTCTTGGGACAATATAAAGTATCTGGATACTTAAGCTACTGGAATCCCCTGGTTCCAAAGTAATATTACCTAGGCAAAGAGGCATGCTGCTGCAGTAGAGGAGTGCTTCTTTCACCCTTGCCAGAGTGCTCTTCAAGATGAGCAAATTGTCGCTTGAAACGGTCAACACCACTGCCAATAGATACTCAGGTTACTCACGCAAGTATAGCATTTTAAGTTTTGCCTACTTGATAAAGCAACCTTAAGATTCGAGCTAAACTGGAATTCAGTGTTCAAAGTTTTAATCCAAGCTCAATTATCTGGCTCATTTGGTGACAGAAGGAAAATAATGCTGACAAAAGGTGCATTTGTTAATGTTTAATAGTCACAGTATGCATTCAAAGAAGTAACTTTATAGTGGTATAGATCAAGTATGCATTCAAAGAAGTGTCTCTATTACCAGATCCGGAGAAGGAATAATGCATGACAAAACAGACACGTGCTCTAATAGAAGGACTTCTTAGAGCTGTTTCGACACTCAAATGTGTGAATGTTCTGCAGGGAAGGTAATAAGATCACAGGCTTGGTTTTGGATCTCTAAGTGATTAAGATTGACTTCATGCTTTGTTAGCTTTACCGTTAGACTCCAAGTGGCCTAAAACAGAAACAACTTTGTTGCTAGATAAAGCGTGGAGGCCAAGTATCAATCATTGAACTATTACATGATTTAAGATCATGTGATTACGCATTTGGTCTAAAACTGATACTCTATTTTTTTATGTCCATATAAGTTATATTTCTAATCATTTGTCACATAGCAAGACTAGCTGAGTGAAAATGATGCTGAAATGAGTGGTCTTTTGCCCAAGAGAAGAAAAGGCAAATAGTTCCATCAATGGCATCAAATTGAATATTCACTAGTAATATAGTTAAAACTTCCACGAGAAGAATGAAGCCAGTTGCTTAGTGTCATTCACAGACTTCAATTTACTCTTCAACAAAAGTATCTTCAGAGTCTCAAACAGTAATTCATGTGACATTTAAAGTTTGTCTCTCAATACAATGTTAGCTAGGAGAATTGGCCTTATTTATTTAAAACCTAAGTAGCTCGGACTATCTTGAAAAGTTTCACTAATAGGCTCGCAAAATAAATAAGCAAAAATAGGCTAACAAGTGTCTCTCGTATGGGAAAAGCGAAAAATAAAACCAGATATATGGCTGTCAGGAGCAAATACAGAGGGAAGCTGACACAGGATAATTCAGGATTTGCAGAAATTCAATGTGGTCACAGGAAGATTTTGTGGTCATAGACTCATAACATTATTTGCTATATAAGAAGAGAACATTTCAACCAAGATAAATGGAATAAAAGTCTATGAACCTAAGAACCCTGGCAGTTCCAGAATTTCACAGAGAAGATGAGATGAAAAGGTGAAAGGAGAAAACTCAGGTGTTCAGCAGAAAAGGATGCAAACGCAAGCAGCAACAATAGTTTTAGTTAAGCACCTAAGGAGAGCAGTCTTGAACACCAGTTTTTACCAATGACATGAGAAATTCCTAGACAAACATCGAGCCCTGCAGTTTCCAGTTTCCACACCAGCAGGTGTAAAAGCCATATGGTCTAACAGTCTACGACAGCATAGGATGGACCTGATAGTGTCCTACGCTCATTGGTAGGCTATGAACTCATAATCTTGTACTGTTTTTGTAATTTGAGGAGAATTAGCACACACATATTTGATAAATCAACCCAATACATTGCCAAAATTTACAGGAAAAAGACCATCACAAAAGGCAGTCTTTCTTTCTGCATGCCAATTATTTTCCCCATAATTCAAGAGGTTTCTTGTCTCTTTCATGGTCAAGGATTATTCAGTTTCGATCAATCAGATATTACTTTATGCTAAAAAGGGTTGCAGTTATTTTGGACATGTTACACCTGTGGGCCCTGACCCCTTGGGGACCCGAAGGGCAGCCAAGGTGGGCCCCACGTCCTCTTGGTTCCTCTTCTACTTCTTATCCCACTGCGAGTATCTTTACTACTAGGTAAACTGTTTTCTAGTGTCTTCTGCTGTCCTAATTCGATTAGGACTATTTGCTATTTCCTTGTTTCCATTTTTGAATGTGTCCTAATTTGAGTCCTAATAGCTTGTAAGACCTAGTTTGGATGGCTGAGTCCAAGTAGAGTGCCAGTTTTAGTTTCAGTCCTAGTTCAGTCTTTTAAGGTCCATTTTCTATGTGAAGGGGACCCCTATGTACTCTCTAGTCATCGTTATCAATTACTTAATTAAGAGTTTTCACTTTGGGTCTTCATCACCAGCATGTGATGGAGAAGGTCGAACCCACATGGTTCTTCATTGGGCTTTCTTGTGATTTCCCACCTATTGCCGCATTATTCCACCTCCATCTCCACCTTGCATCTCTATCTCCAACTTGTGGGCTCCTCACCATCGAACTACCTCCACCCACAACACCTCACACACAATCCACTTCCTCTCTCCCGCAACTTTCTCTCTGCTCTCGCTCTAATCTCTCCTCTAGCAGCCCTCTCTCTCTCCTCAGCCCCCTCTCTCGTGGCTTGTTTTCCTCCTTGGTCGGCTCATCTTCGAGCTGGATCGAGCTAACTTAGCCACCTTGAGCCAGATCAGAGCCGTCTTGCTTATTGGCTTATTTTAAGTCATATCAGGAGCCAGATTCGAGTCAGATTGAGTCAGATCGAGCCACAGAAGCTGTTCCAGCCTTTAGCCTCTTTCCTTGATCCGGATCAAGAGCGATCCCTTGTCTAAACCCAGCAAGAGACCAGGCTCGCACAGGTTACGAGCCCCATGCTCATAACATAACAAGAGAAGCTCTTTTAGCAATTTCTTGTTTTGAAGATCAAGTCAACCAATTAGCAGTCTTATCATTCGTCAAGAAGATGGCAAAAATACTAAAGAATGGGGACATTTATGGAACCACTAGTGAAAACAAAGTCTCAATATCTGCACACCTTGGGTACATGAAATGAACCTGATCTGTGCCTCTAAGATACTCCTGCAGCATTTGAGGGTGATACTCTAAAATCTGTTTGCTTTTCAGAAAAAGTCAATCATAAGTGAAAAATGCAGTTAAAGGCTTAATATGGGAACTCTGAGAAATACTAGCAAATTGTGCTCCTGTACCTCTCTATAGATCAACTCTCGTACATCATCTTTCGTCAATTTCCTCCTTTCAAACTCAAACTCAAGTTTTGAGATGGGCTGTGTTGAGGGTTCACGATCTAAATTTGCAAGACCATGGAAGTATGGATCACTTAGTGCCTGAAACATAATTGGCAGCAATTGAAAAATACAAGTTGCAATCTTTGGCATCTCAAGTATTAGTTGGTTATAGCTTTTAACCTCTTCAGCAGTGGGCCGATCCTTAGGATCAAATGCAAGCAGTCGTTCAAGCAAACTAAGAGCCAAAGGATCTACATCAGGGAACTTTTGGGAGAAGGGAACAGGTGTCTTTTTCCGCATGTTGCTTAAATATCTTCTAGCTTTTTCATTGCGAATCTGCAGAAATTCATTGCATAAGATACCATATAAGTGAAAACAAAACAGGAGAAGCAGAAGTTCAATATATGAGAGCCGGTGTTTCTTTCTGCATATTGGATAAAGATAATTCTAGCTTTTCAACTGGATCTGCATAAAGTTCTATAAGAAATAGGAAATCGTGGATCGGTCCAAAAGAATGTGTGCATGACGCACAAGTAAAGGAAACTATCTGCAAACCAAGCTAGACATCAAAAAGAAATATCCTATTGGTCCATTTTTAGTTATTGGAATCCATATGCTAGCCACCATAGACGAAGAACTGTTCCCCCTCCCTCTCTTCAAACATTTAAAACCTCCATTTTAGAAGAAAGCCATCCCTTTGCAAGGTTATTGTGTTTACAATATGATAGCCTATATCCAAACTTCAAATTGCAGCGATGTTAAAAAAAACAGCAAGATCTTAAATATGTAGGAAACGTTTGAGTGATTTATGGTTGACACAGTGGTTGACCATTTCATATCTCTTCCTTGTCGTTAAAAACTCTTCAACTGAACTCAGAAGAAAACATCACCATAATAAACATAGATGGGGTTTCATAGAATGAACTCATGAAATAATTCAAGCAAACAAGTGTAAACATTCTTAAAGGATTTTTTTAAATGCTAAAGACAAGCGGAAATGAAGAAAACACCAACCCTTGCAATAGTTTCAGCTGGAGGAGTACCCAGAAGATCAGTCATGAGATCCAACTGATGCACCACATTTTTGCCAGGAAACAATGGCTTTCCATTTAGCATCTCTGCAAATATGCATCCTATGCTCCATATATCAATTGCCGGAGTATACTGCAGAAAAGAAAAGAAATGTAGTATCGGGATACAAGTTGTCCAACAAGTAGCATCGACTGGAGCTTAAAAGTTAGACCAGTATGGGCTAAATATGGAAATAAACACAGCTCAAGATTATAAGTCATGACATTGCAAACTGACTCATCAAATGGGTAAAATGTATGTAAGGCCATAATGAATGTGTTATTTAAGTGATAACAGCTTTAAATGCCTCTATCAGTATCTTATGGAACTACATCTCAAACTTAAAGTCCATGTTTCACCACATTTATGTAGCTGCTACCCAGATTTCTATGACTGTAGCTCAATGATATTTACTGCTGCAAAAAAAATCAGAAAAATTCCATGTAGCAGTGTCACAAGTGGCCTTTCCTTCTAGTAAAAATCAACAGAAGGCAATGAAAAATGAAGAGGTGAACAAACAACTCAGTTTATGGCGTCAAAATATCTGGATGATATATGTCAATGAAGTTCTGTCTGGAAAATTCACACACTATATATAGCGAAGATCTCAAACAAATTAGAATCTTTAACAACCAGATTATTCAGTTTTACATGGAAGACTCCAGAATGAAGTCAAAACTCACAATTACCAAACATAAAAAATACAGCTACCTATTCGTCACTTCACATCTAAATGATGATGCTAAAAAAGCATGGTCTTATATTGATGGTGGCAGACAATGAAGCTTACCTATAAAAAAGATATCCCTCGGTTTACTGAAACTAAACATGTGCTCCAATTTTTTTTTAAAACGTCGGATTATAACTATTGCTTCAAAGAAAAAGCTCAAGCATTGGTTCAAGAAAGAAGTTTCGTTTCTGCCCTTGGATGTGTTGCAGAATTACATCTAGCAGATAAAAAAATGTCAGAAAATCTCGAGTCATGGAATTATTGTATTAGCTTTCAAGTCAGTCATTTTAGACCCGACATCCTTTTTTCGACTAAGTAATCTGTGAGGTAAGATGTAGTTGCGCAACAAGGAATCCAAGAGCAGAAACCAGAGATATTCCTGACCATGCAGACACACAAGCACGTGAATGCTCTCAAAATTAGTTCATTCATGAATGTGGAAGCAATACATTGACAATTCTCCGTAAAACCCAATTTTCTACGTAAAACATACAGGTATATGAGGCTACGAACTAAAGGCACAAGCAAGCTAAAAGTCCACTAATCTAGTAGAATACCAGCAAATACAATGTGGGTAGCATCTGTTAAAAACCAATTTGCAGAAATAGGCTAAACATTAACACGGAGAAGAATTTAACACACTCAATTTGCATGTATGAATAATCCAGATATCAAGATAAGGCACCACAAAATAAGCAAAAATTTTCTCTAATGATAAACACATATGAGATAATATTCTCCTTGTATATATATTAGCACCATTTTTCATAATACTCATAAACCCTACTTTAGCATTTACAATAATCTTTGAATATTAAAAATATCCAAGTAATGAAAAAAGAATCAAACTTACTTTGGAAAAAAAGGAGCCACATAGTTCAGGAGCTCGATACCACCTTGTTGCTACATAATCCTAGACAAGAAGTGCAGAATCTAATTAAAAAATGTAACTCAAAGTGTGAACCTGCCATTGAGCTATTCATACTTAAAACCACACCCATTATTGGAAACACGCCAACACCAAACCCCAGCCTTGTTCTTTAAAACAAAGCAGCAGTAATAACTGCTAAACATAGACAAACTATCAGAAAGAATGACTTACTGTCCAGAAAATAGCTGATGGGGTATCATTAAATGATACACGGGCAAGCCCGAAGTCACAAATTTTCAACTTGCAATCCGCATTAGCAAGGATATTTTTAGGCTTTAGATCGCGATGAAAAACATTAGCTGTAAAACAGAGAAATTCATAAAGGATAATCCACTAAAAGTAAATTAAGATGCTTTACAAGAATCATCAGCTAATCTTAACCTGCATGGATATACTTGAGAGCACGAAGAAGCTGGTACAAGAAAAATTGATAATGCTCAGGAGTGAGATCATCATTTGCCTTTATAACTTGATGAAGGTCTGATTCCATTAGCTCAAAAACAACATAAATATCTCTAAATTCCCTCCTAGAAGGAGGAAGCATTATATGCTTAATTTCGACAACATCTGGGTGGCGGAGTAGCCTAAGTAGCTTAATCTCCCTTAAGATGCGGGTGGCATCAGAAACATGCTCAAATACATCATTTATCTTCTTAATCGCCACCTTCTCTCCAGTATGAGTATCAGTCGCAGCCCCAACTACCCCATAACTTCCCTTGCCAACTACTTCATGTATCTGATATCGACTTGCTTCGCCATACTCAGTGAAAAATTCCCTCTCGAGAATATTCTGAAAAACTTAAAAGAGAAAGAATTAACCATACAGAATTCTATGAAAAAATGAAAGGCATCAACTAAAGCCTATTGAAGCTATAGAATCTACCGACAATGTTAAGAAGTGATGCCCTCCTTCGGCAATGCCGTATCAAAGGCAGCTACCATAACAACTCCAACGTCGCATTAAAATAAAAGAAACTTTCATTTGAGTAAGCTATTAGCATCTTGGTATGCAATAGTTAAAGATACTTTTGATCAAATAAATCGCAGCAAAAGGATCCCAGATAAAACAATTGAGAGCAAATTACAAACCAAAAACTTCAAAAATCACAATTTTAGAATACAAGGCATAGATTTCCCAAAGAAAAAAAAAAGCATCTTTCGGTAGGAATTCAGAAACTGAATCCATAAAAAAGCACAGATCAATGAAATAAATAAAAAACGAGATAACCTCTGAAACAAAAAAATTAAGTTTGAGAATTGCAAATCCGGAACTAATCGATCCCAATCGACGAAAATGGCGGCAGTCTAATCACCGAAATGCCAACCCCACGCCATCAGAAAGTTCCAGAGACGCCTCAAAAGCAAACAGTGACCAGACACAACCGAAACCAAACAAATCACATGATGCACACAGCCGGATCACAGTTCCAGGCGATCAAAGACAATGACAGAGATGAAGTAAGGACCTTCTTGTGGGGGTCGAACCCGGCCATGCTGCTGCTCCCTCCTCTCTGGGAACCCTAATGGGGCTAAGGGCGGAGATATCCAACTCCGTGATGGTGCCCTCCTTCTCCTCCTCCTCTACCAAGTGTCCTCTGACGCGTGCGGTGGAGCAGCCGCGGCGGGAGCGGCGATGGGACTTCCATGGTTTAAATTAACCTGGCATCGGCAATGTTCTCACCGAAATAACTGCCCACTAAGTATCCATTACCCCATCAACCCTTTTCCCTCAACAAACTTTTTGGGTGGCTGCTTCCCAGAGGTCCGATAATTCTTTTAAGCGAAAATTATCTTTTTAGTTCTTAATTTTCATCGAAGTAACATTTAAGTCCCTAATCTTTTATAAATTTCAATCGGGTCCCTACAGGCTCCTATTCGTTATAATGTGGGACATCTGCCTGACGCCGTCTCTATACTTAACGGCTGGGGGTCACATGACCGCACGTGATTGAAGTTAAGGGACTAAAACATTACTTTGATGAAAGTTAAGGGACTAAAACGTTACTTCCATCTACACATCATTCATCACGTGTGGTCACGTGACACCTCAGTCGTTAAGTATAGAGACGACGTCAGGTAGATGTCCCACATTGTGACGAAAAGGAGACTGTAGGAACCCAATTGAAACTTATAAAAAATTAGGGACTTAAACATTACTTAGATGAAACTTGAGGAACGAAAAAGATAATTTTCCTTTCTTTTAAAATAGTCTGAAAATATATATGTTTTCTCCAATATAGACCTAAAAAATAGTTAATTGTTCCTTGTCTTTGTCTATGAGGAGGGTGGCAATTTAGATCGAAAACAGTTCCATAAGAACTCATTTGATGTCGTCTCGATTCCTGATAACGAGCCAGCGTTAACTTGACCAATATTGGCTCAATCCGATTCGATCATTATTTAATTTTTTTACATATTTTTTATAAATTTGTTCAAAGAGCTTTCATATTTTCTTCTAAATTTATAAGATAGGTAAGATCTCAACCTCTAGATCATAAGATCTAGAGGCCAATGAAGCTTTCAGTCGTTAGATCTTAAGATATATATGGCCCTCGCCCACGTGACTCTCTCCTCTCCCGTCAACAACCCCTTATCATCTCACTCTCACTCTCTCTCTCTCTCCACGGCTCTCTCTCGCTGGATTTCACTAAGACGCAGCTGGCTCAGCTCTCAATATCTTGCTAGCATTCAAGTCGAGCTCAGGTGTAGGGTTTCTGACTCGAATAAATAGTGTGTCGAGCTCAAGATGAGCCCAGCTCGAACTAATTCGAGCTCAAGCTGACCCCTAGCTCGCTCGATATCGGATTGTTTCTACCCTTTCTGTCTTGTTTGGTGTGGAGTTAAGGTGGAGATACCTATTTTATCCCCAAACAGAATGGAGTTAATGAAATAGGGATAATGTAAGTTAAGGTGGACCATCCTCTTAAGCCATCTAATAGAAGGTGCCCCAGATGTCACGAAGAATCATAAACTATAGAACATGCAGTCTTTGGTTGCCAATTCATCTTTGAGGTCTTCTCCAGGATTGCAACCAAGGAAAACTTCCAACTACCGTAATGGAATTCAGATAATTTATTCAATCAGCTCTTCCACCATGGATCTAAACAAATTAAATCCTTCCTAAGTTGCGGTATATGAGAAATCTGGAAAGATCGAAACAGCATAGTCTTTGAGGGAAAGGGTGAATTTGTTGAAGCTATCACTTGCAGAATTAGGAGACTGGTTAAGGAGCACCTTGACAAGAACCAGTAGACTTCTATCTTACAGAATGATCGTATCACACCCAAAGTCGCTCTGGTGATTCAAGCAGACTTGTTATTTGATCCTTCTACATAAGAGGCAACTATAGGTATGGTTGGACTGCTATCCAATGGTAAGGAGGCTTGGGCATGGGCCAAATCTATAACCACCGATTCAGTGCTCAAAGGAGAAATGGAAGCCATCCTTGAAGCGATGAAGAAAGCAAAGATCATTGTGCTAAAGAAACTAATCATCGAAACATATGCCTTAATTGTTGTCCAAATTCTAAATGGTTTAAGAGGATGGCCCCTGGACATAGAGGGTATGGCTAAGAATATTTGGCTACATACCCTGCTCTTTGATTCTGTCTTATTTTTACACATTTCTAGAGATTGTAACGCAAGAGCCGATAATGTAGCTCGAGCGTATCGTAGAAGCCATGCCGTGTTGACCTAGACCTGTTAGTTATGAACAGAGTTATTTGGTAGCTGAATGTTGTAATTTTGTTTTGTAATTAATTAGCCAATGGGCTCATCTCATAAAAAAAACGGCTAAATTTCATATTTGGTACATGTAAAATATGTGAATTACAAATTTAGTACATGAGATTTGTTATTTACAAATTTGGAACCTCAAGTACCTTAACTTACCAATATGGTACCAACCATTAGCTACCATTCTCCTCAGTTGACGGTATTCCGCTCACGTGTTCTGGCGTCACGAACGCGGAAGGAGATGGTCGGAGGTGGCAGGGATGCGAGATCTAGCCTTGGATTAGATCCGGGAGGGGCGGAGGCGGCGACGTTGAGCAGTGGCAGTGCCGGGTTCTGACTTGAGTTCAAGCTCGGGGAGGATATCAGCAAGGAGGGGTACTGGGTCATCGGATCCCGCCTGGAAGGGGTCGGAGGGGGGTCGCAGTGGTGAGGGGACTCCGAATCTGAGGGCGGACGGTGCTAGGAGGTCGTGGGCTACCGGCTCTAGGGAAGCGCGCACTAGATCCGGTGGAGGGGATGGGGCTCGAGAGGTCCTAGGCGAGGAGGGGTGGCGGTGCCGAGTTCTGACGTGAGTTCAAGCTCGGGGAGGATCTCGGCGAGGAGGGGTGCTTGGTCGTCAGATCCCGCCTGGAAGGGGTCGGAGGGGGGTCACAGCGGCGAGGGGCACTGGATCTGAGGGTGGACTGTGCTGGGAGGCCGTGTGTCACACCTGGACCCAGAAAACCCAACCGGTCCGGGGTGTGGGGTTCCTACTACTATTTATGTAAGGACCCGTACCTCTAACCCGGTCCGACCGCGTGGGTCGAGGGTCTGGTTCGGTTGGTTTGGCCAGTCGGCCTTGCTTTGCGATCCCCACTGATCGTTGCAGCTCCAGGAGTAATTTGATAAATTACTCTTGCGGAGTTGGTTCCACACACGTGTAGCGCACACACTGCATTGTGGTGATGTATGTGTTTGATTAGACCAGTAAGAGTACCCAGATCGAAGGATTTGAGTTAGATCATAAGGATCGAGATCTGAGCGGCTTGGGATCAGATCTGGCTAATCGGACGGCCAGGATCTAATCTTAAGCCATCAGTACTTAAGCCTCCACTTAACCCATCTACTGCTAGGGCTTCAGCCGCGATTAAGAGAGAGAGCTCATCGCGACGAGAGAGAGAGAGGGTCGTGAGAAGATCCCGTGCGGCGGCGGCGGCGGCGCGTGCATCCACTTCTGGAAGTCTAGGCTCTCCACTGGCAACTGTGACTGGAGACGGAGAGGTCGACGGCGAGGATAAAGAGCTCGACGCGGCCGGAGTAGGAGAACATCTCGACGATCCAAAGGTAGAGTTTGATCTAATCACATGATTAGGCTCTACTAGAGTAGAATAGGGTTTGATGCTTGTGGTTTTGGATTGTTGATTGCTCTGTGGTTTTCCTTGGCTCCGATGGTTGGAAATTGTTAGTTCTCTCATTCTTCTTGGATTTCTGTGGAGTTTTCTGTGGATTTCTCTTTGAATTTCTTATGGGATTTCTCGTTAGTTTTCTCCTTGGATTTCTCCCTCAGTTCTTGAGTTGCTTGTGAACCGAAGATTTGAAGCAAGCCAGCTTAGAATTTTTGGTTGTCTTGTGGATTTCGCGGGCTCTGGTTGTTGTTCTTCCTCGTTCATTGCATTGCCGCTTCCTAGATTTGTAATTTAATGGTGGATTTTGATGAGCTTTATTCCTCTTATATGTTTGTTTTTCATGGACTCCGACGTGGTTTATCTCCTTCTCAGAGGTTAGGCTATGGATTTCGATGATAGGCTGTCACGCCCCGACCCGCGAAAGCCCAACCGGGCCGGCCGACGCGAACCGGAACCTAACCAACGCGGAAAAAGAACGACGAGGGTTCCCTCTAACCTATTGGTCTCCCTAGCAATTCATCAAAGCCCCCAATTAAATCAACAATATTAAAAGCAAAGCCTCGAACCTCAGATTAAAAACTCAAGTGTATTAATATATACAAAACCTCGGAGAGGGGGAGTTCAAATTACAACATCACTCCCGTAGGAGACTAACTAACATAGGATAAAGGCCATAAAGGTCACCACCTCTCAGACTCCACCTGGCGCCGCCGCACCGCCAACCAACTGCCCGGTAGGGGCCACAGAAGAGGAACTGACGCCTGCACCTGCAAAACGCAGCCCGGGTAGGTGTGAGCACTAAGCTCAGTAGGGATCTACACTACGACACACAGAAGGAAGAGGGAAACGCAACAGTGTCGCCCTCGAGTAGGATCTGGGTGTATACAGGGGTCCCATAACCCCACCGCGTGTCCCTGGTGCCCAGGAGCAGCACACAGTAAGCTCAACAAACACTGCCGACACACCTACAGGAACCAGACACTGCAAGGTCAGCACAGTGGGACACTGTCCCTGAGGCCCAGGAGCAGCACTCAGTAAGCTCAACAAACACTGGCGACGCCAAAGGTCAGCACAGTGGGACACCGGCTACACCTCAGCCTCCGACTCAAGGCCGACACGACCTCTACAAACATCAAGCCACAAGTACACCAGTCATCTAAGTCTATCACTGAATCGACTGGTTACTACAATTCAAACCGGGTCCTAACAGCCCAACCCCGGTCCTAGGGCTAAGTCCGAGCTTCCAGCCTCGGAACGGCGACCCAAAGATCACCCACGCCCTAACCAATGCAACTAATGCACACAACAACAATGCATGCTATGACATACACATACAGGAGATAGGCATGCAACAGTATGACAAATATCATATAAGTCAACCGGATCGCTGCAGCGGTACTACCGACCGCTGCCAGCCGATCCGCAGCGGGTCCCGGCACTACGACGGTACCACGACCGTCGACCGCAGACTCCTGCAACGGGAAGCAACCCCGAAAATCGATGATGAATAAAACGCAATATAATATTATATTCCGAAATATAATATTATATTCAACAAAACACATAAGCCTCTACTTAGGGGTTAATTGATCCCGTCGATCCGACATCCAAACGACGTCGGATTCAAGATCCAACTTAACCACCAGTAGGTGTATATACCAGGATCATCATATCCAAATTTCATAAACATCCAACGGTTGGATTAACGAGAAACATTAATCAAAAGTCGCTGATTAAACCAACTTACCCTTTAATTGCTGCAACGCAGCCCTCCAGCAAACAAATCATAAGAAAACGTAGACAAATCGGAAAATTACGAAACAAGATGGAATGGAAAGATAACGAATATTTCTACAACTCTTATGTTTATGTAAAGTCAAGATCATGTACTCACCGGCCGGAAAACTCGCCGGAAGCCGGCTGTTTCTCAAGAACAGCAGAAAACCAGAAATCCGAGACTAATCTTGCATAAAACCTACTCAAATCTCAACTGATTAACATGAAACTTAAATCAGTTATTCTACAAGGCATAAGAAATCCAACCAAGGAAGGATCAACAAGATCCAACGGCTAGATCTCAAGAAAACCCGAAATAAACACAGTAGGTATAACCCTACTTAGCTGCGCTTTCCTCGGCTGATTCCCCGCGATTTGATCACCAACAAGCCTCCAAACCTCTTCAGGGATCTTTCTCTCGTTGTCAAGAATCCAACGAGCCAAAGAACACCCAATTTGGTGGTCGGAGGAGGGAGAACGGAGGTGGGAAAGCTCGGCTGCCGGAACAGGGCAAAGAACAGAGCTCTCGGGAGAAGAAGAAAAGAGGAAGAAGAAAGAGAGGAGAAGGAGGAAGAGGAGGGGAAGAAAAGAGGGGAAAGGGGGAGGGGAAAGCCGGGAAAAGGGGAAGAAAGGTGAAGGGAGGGGAGGGGAAGTCTTCCCCTCTCTGACACGAGAGAACGACGGCCGTCGGTGGCCGTCCTCGCGAAGCAGAAAAGCCACCGACGCGATTCCGATCGGTCGCTCCAAGGAGCGATCGATCGCTCGCGGCCTGGCTCGATCCCAACACCAAGTCGGATCGAGTCCGATCGATCGTTCCAAGGAGCGATCGATCGCTCAGGGGTCGTCAGCTGCCCAAAGGCAAGCTTTCGCGCGCCCGAGCTGGGATCTTCCGATCCCGGGTCCACCTAGCCATTCTAAACAAGCATTAACACAAATAAGGCCGGTGTGTGCACACGCGGGTGTGAAACAAACCAACAAGGCGCAATTTACCAAATTGCCCTTGCGGTCTACAGCGAGCCACAGGGGTAGAGGGACAGGTCCTCACATCCTATTACCCTTAAAGGAAATCTCGTCCCGAGATTCGATAATGGTAGGGCTCGGAACAATAAAACAGCTACACTAGAAGACAGGACAAGAAGTACCTGGAGAAGAAAACAATTGCGGAAACTCCTGCCACATGCGCGCCTCGCGCTCCCAAGTCACCTCCTCGGTGCCTCTGTGCCTCCACTGTACCTTGACCAAGGGAATCGTCTTGCCCCGCAAGACCTGATCCCTCCGGTCAAGTACCTGAACCGGCTGCTCAACAAAACTAGCGTCTGCCTCAAGCTCAATGTCATCCACTCTGATGACATGAGACAGGTCTGGGTGATACTTCCTCAGCATCGACACATGGAAAGTCGGATGCACAGCAGACATGTGCTGAGGAAGATCCAGGCGGTAAGCTACCTCGCCGACCCTCTCTAAGATCTCAAACGGCCCGACAAACCTCGGCGCCAACTTGCCACCTCTGCCAAACCTGACAGAACCTCTGTACGGCGACGCTCGCAAGAACACTCGGTCGCCGACTGCAAACTCCAACGGTCGTCGCCTCTGATCTGCATAACTCTTCTGCCGGCTCTGAGCCGTCAGAAGCCTCTGCCTGATCTGTACCAACCTCTCTGACGACTGCCTGACGATGTCTGGACCGGTGAGTGAAGCCTCTCCAACCTCTGTCCAGCACACTGGGGAACGACACGGCCTACCGTACAACGCCTCGAAAGGTGCTACTCCAAGACTAGACTGGTAGCTGTTGTTGAAGGCGAACTCCATCAAGGGAACGTGCTCCTCCCAGCTGCCTCCTGCATCGAGGACACATGCTCTCAGCATGTCCTCCAAGATCTGGATAGTCCGCTCTGACTGCCCGTCTGTCTGCGGATGGAAAGCTGTACTGAAAGTCAGGAGTGTGCCAACTGCCTCCTGAAAGTCGCGCCAGAACCTGCTATTGAGCTGGAACGCCGCGAGGGTGACCCGGATCCGGTCATCCCCGACGAAGAGAGCGTCGAGAACGCGCGTGACTCCTCGGAGCCAGCCGTCTGCCGTGGTCGGATCTCCAGTCTCACCGCTGAACCTAGGCGGGTTCAGCCGCTGGAAGTCCATCATGACCGCTGTCGCGGCCCGCCCGTCGACCGGAGCGAGGACCCCCTCCTCGGCGAGAGGAGCCTCCTCCCGTGCGACTGCAACCGTCGCTGGTGATGGCCCAGTCCGTCGAGCTCTGACCGTCCTGACAGGTGCTACCCCGTCTGGTCGGGCGGGTCGACCAGGTCGTGCCCCACCTCGACCAACAACCGTAGGTCGGACTCGAGCTCCCGACATCTGTGCAATCACCAACGACAACGAGCTTTCACTCGTCAGAAACCCAAGACAAAGCAGCACAACATAAAGCGGAAAAACACAACACATCAAAAAATGAGCATGCACGGATGTTCTAGACATAGAACTAACCCATTCCACGCTCAACTCAACCGAATCCTAATCCTAAACCCTGGGATCTACAGCCTATGCTCTGATACCAAGCTGTCGCGCCCCGACTCGCGAAAGCCCAACCGGGCCGGGCGACGCGAACCGGAACCTAACCAACGAGGAAAAAGAACGACGAGGATTCCCTCTAACCTATTGGTCTCCCTAGCAATTCATCAAAGCCCCCAATTAAATCAACAATATTAAAAGCAAAGCCTCGAACCTCAGATTAAAAACTCAAGTGTATTAATATATACAAAACCTCGGAGAGGGGGAGTTCAAATTACAACATCACTCTCGTAGGAGACTAACTAACATAGGATAAAGGCCATAAAGATCACCACCTCTCAGACTCCACCTGGCGCCGCCGCACCGCCAACCAACTGCCCGGTAGGGGCCACAGAAGAGGAACTGACGCCTGCACCTGCAAAACGCAGCCCGGGTAGGTGTGAGCACTAAGCTCAGTAGGGATCTACACTACGACACACAGAAGGAAGAGGGAAACGCAACAGTGTCGCCCTCGAGTAGGATCTGGGTGTATACAGGGGTCCCATAACCCCACCGCGTGTCCCTGGTGCCCAGGAGCAGCACACAGTAAGCTCAACAAATACTGGCGACACACCTACAGGAACCAGACACTGCAAGGTCAGCACAGTGGGACACTGTCCCTGAGGCCCAGGAGCAGCACTCAGTAAGCTCAACAAACACTGGCGACGCCAAAGGTCAGCACAGTGGGACACCGGCTACACCTCAGCCTCCGACTCAAGGCCGACACGACCTCTACAAACATCAAGCCACAAGTACACCAGTCATCTAAGCCTATCACTGAATCGACTGGTCACTACAATTCAAACCGGGTCCTAACAGCCCAACCCCGGTCCTAGGGCTAAGTCCGAGCTTCCAGCCTCGGGACGGCGACCCAAAGATCACCCACGCCCTAACCAATGCAACTAATGCACACAACAACAATGCATGCTATGACATACACATACAGGAGATAGGCATGCAACAGTATGACAAATATCATATAAGTCAACCTCTTCAGGGATCTTCCTCTCGTTGTCAAGAATCCAACGAGCCAAAGAACACCCAATTTGGTGGTCGGAGGAGGGAGAACGGAGGTGGGAAAGCTCGGCTGCCGGAACAGGGCAAAGAACAGAGCTCTCGGGAGAAGAAGAAAAGAGGAAGAAGAAAGAGAGGAGAAGGAGGAAGAGGAGGGGAAGAAAAGAGGGGAAAGGGGGAGGGGAAAGCCGGGAAAAGGGGAAGAAAGGTGAAGGGAGGGGAGGGGAAGTCTTCCCCTCTCTGACACGAGAGAACGACGGCCGTCGGTGGCCGTCCTCGCGAAGCAGAAAAGCCACCGACGCGATTCCGATCGGTCGCTCCAAGGAGCGATCGATCGCTCGCGGCCTGGCTCGATCCCAACACCAAGTCGGATCGAGTCCGATCGATCGTTCCAAGGAGCGATCGATCGCTCAGGGGTCGTCAGCTGCCCAAAGGCAAGCTTTCGCGCGCCCGAGCTGGGATCTTCCGATCCCGGGTCCACCTAGCCATTCTAAACAAGCATTAACACAAACAAGGCCGGTGTGTGCACACGCGGGTGTGAAACAAACCAACAAGGCGCAATTTACCAAATTGCCCTTGCGGTCTACAGCGAGCCACAGGGGTAGAGGGACAGGTCCTCACATAGGCCGTGCCCTGTTTTCTCCCCTGTTTTCCTCATTCCCCTCTATCATCGCCGTGGTTCAGTTCCTTGGGTGTTCACGGGTTCTTGACGAGATTTCTTTCCCTTCTCTGGTTATGCTTCTTTCTCCTCCCCTGTTCTTGGGTTGTCTGAAGCCTGAGTCTTTCTCCTCCCCCTCTTCCCGATTGCTCAGCGAGAGTGTGTGTTGGATTTCCCTCGGAAACCAACAGCCCCTTTTTAGATTGCTGATTGGCAGGGAAGCCGATGAACGGCAACGAGGCAGTGGGCGGAGCAGCATTACCTTGTGGATGTCTTTAGCCACAGCTTGAGTTCGTTCCTATGTCTCTAGCTATGTCAGTAGTGATGCCATGTGATCCTAAGTATTGCAGCCCAAGCTTCAAGTCATGTAAACTGAGGGAATTTAACTTGCTGGCCTTTCTCCCCTTTTGGAACTGGTTGGTTCAGGGTAGGCAAGCAAGGTAATTGTGGCTTTATCGCTGTGCTGCTGTGAGCTTGACAGAGCTTGGTTGTGTTGTTGTTCTATCAATTGGAATTGAGTCCTTAGTGAATCAAGATTGACTGAGAAATTATTTGGCTTGCTGGTTGTGCTCTATCGGGTTGATCATGTCGTTTGGAGGTTGTTAGTTTGCTGGTTCTTCCCTCTTCCGGTCGATCTTTGGATACTTAGCTTTCTAGTCTAATTCATTTTTTAAACTGTGTTATGTAGATGTCTATTGAAATGCTAGGCTGCTGTCGATTATGGCTATGATTTCCTGCGATCATGGTATATGTATGCCAAGCATGTTAGTTGCGTTTTATTATAGCATGTTCCCTCCTCGGTTCGCTTCCTGTTAATTAATGTGAACATCGCAATTTCTTACGCTCTTCGTCAACTATCCGATTGTGTGCTTTATATCATGCTCAAGCCTAGGGCCGGCTGTGCACCCGTTTATATTTCATTCGTGGGTTAACTAAGGGAGTAATGCCCCTTGGGAATGTTTAGTCTAATTGGGCCGAGGGTGTGCCCTTGGTTATCGAATGATATTATATATGGTTTAGATGTATGAATGCCATGGTTGGATTTTATATAGCTCTAAAATGCAAAACCCTACTCTATAACTACGGTATATCATGTTGGATAATTGACTGATGATTTGTCATGTAGAGACACCTAGGCCTAGTTGTTTGAATAAGCTCATGCATGATGCTTGCATTAGAGGCATCCAGGCTAGGTGATAGGCGATGGTTTCGATCGCCGATCCGGGGTTCTCGGGTAGCCCGGATCTAGCCCTAGGACCGGGGTTTGGGTAGTCGAGGATTAGGACGTGATTGTCATCAATGATTATGTTGGATATCATTTGAGGTTATTGCTATAGTCGACTATGGATTATATATTTATATTTGAGGTGTAGAGGTCGTGTTGGTCTCCAAGGCCAAGTGCTAAGGATGGTTGTCGATGCGTTCCCTGACATGTGTGTCCCCGCGAGAGATGGTATGACTGGGCAGGGTGGTACCTGGACAGGAGCCCGCAGTCTTTGTTTCCTCTCATTTGTTCTTGGGTAAGGGTGATCCCGCATGGTACCGTTCCCCTGTTGGTGCTTAGGGTGATCTTGGTAACATGTTCAAGAGAGAGGTTCATGACGGGAGCCCTTGGGACATCGATAGGGTTATGGGACCCTTGACATTCCTTAGACTTAGGTGGAGAACGACACAGTTGTAGTTTTCCCTTCCTTTCTGTGCGACGTAGAGTAGAACCCTACTGGGCATTGTTGCTCACCCTACTTGGGCTGCATCGGCGATGCAGGTCGTTGCAATTCCTTCTTTCATGTGTTCCTTTAGAAGATGGCGCGACATTTCGAGGTGATCGAGGACTTGGAGCGTCGAGGAGTTCTTCTACTTATAATTTACAGTTTTAATCAGAGATGTACAAATTGATGTATTAATTGATGTATAACATGATGTATTCAAGGATATAATTATAAGATTATTAATTCAGTTGTATTTGAGAAATATTGTAATATTCTTTGATATAAGTGTTGAGGAATGTGAGAATGTTGAAATTGTAAAATGTACAGGATTCTTGTGCTGTAATTATAAAGGGGATTTTGCCAAAATTTTTATGAACTTGAGGAATTAAATTGTTTAAATTCATAGCAGTTGTATACTTGTGGGCCAGTTGATGATGTAAACAGGTTTAGGTGGCTCACGCCTCGATCTGGATGGGTTTTTTGGGTCGGGGTGTGACAATTTACATCCGATACGGCGTGATACAGTATAAAGCGGAATAAATTGAACTTAAAGACTTCCAAGAGCATAATAGTAAATCTAACAAACTAGAGATTAATATTGCGGAAATGAAACTCAACCAAAAGAGGGAACATGATTTTATATATTAAATATTAAGTACATCATCCTAAAAAAGGTAACTATAAACAAAAGCTGCCAAAATGTACATCTGTCCCTCTGAGACCTCAAATGCCTCTGGAAGTTGACGCGCCGTCAAGTCCTGATCCAGCTGGAACCATCGAGGATGTGCTAACGCCTGCACCTGCAAATGCAGCCCGGATAGGAGTGAGCAACAAATCTCAGTAGGGTTTTACTCTACTTTACGTCGCATGAGAAGAAAGGGAAACCACAGTCCCGGATTCTATCTCATCTCTAAGGGAAACTCAAGTTACGTCCACCGCCTACCCCAGGGCACGCGCTCTGTGACCTCAACTGTCAACAGCCATCCCTCTCAACAACCAAGCGCCCAGCGTTGAACAACAAAGGGGTAGGACCAAGGGCAACACGTAACTTCCCTTAACACGGATATTGAGCATGAGACAAGAGCTCTGGGCGACCTCTACACCTCAAACAACATATAGTAGCCAACTAGACCCATCCTCGAGAATACAGAGATTTGGCATAACAATCCCCCTATGCCTACCTACCCAGCCACGGTCCTAGAGCTAGATCCGAGCTACCCGAGAGCCTCGGATCGACGAAGACCCTATTCACCCATGCCCTAACCTTATGCTCTAATGCAAACAAGATGCATGCAATGCTCAGGCACATCTAAAGAGATATAAGCATGCAAAAGGATGTCATCAATTATACAAGGCTGGGCATAGCCTGAAGCTGGCCAAAGGGTGAGCATAGCAAGGGTCTAAAGCAAAGAAGATCTGTCTAACAAAGCAATTACAATAAACACCCAACAGATCAAATTTCGGCATTACAACGGCGCCCACAATCGTCAACTGAAATTGCTACAACGGGGATACAACCCCGGCCAACCAACAACAACAAGATAGATTAACAGTACAACAGGTTATGCCCCCGGCACATGCCGGCAATCAACATGGCTATTAATCAAAACAGTAAAACTATTCTAAGCATGTGGGGCACACCTTCGGCCCATTTATACTAAACATTCCCAATGGTCGTCACTCCCTCGGTTACTCATAAAGCGATAAAGCAATCACAAACTACATATATATACATATATACATATAGATATATCATGCTTATAGAGAAACTGTTTGAAAACCGGTAGAAACCGATAAACCGATTTGAAATACAACTTACGGCGTAATCCAGAGATAAACCCGCCAAAATTCCGATAAAAATAATATAATATTCACTACTTATCATCGGAAAAGCCCCACAAGAATACCGGGTCGAAAGGAAATCGAAAACATCAAATTCGGATCAATATTAACAATCAGCATATAAGATATCGATCTTCTTACCCAGTCGATCTTTTATACGAGTGTTCTCTGCCTTAAGGAAGAGATCGATCTATCTTCCCTAAGAGAGTCCTTTGTTTAGGAAAGAAGAGATCGACCGATCCTTCCCAAATTAAAGTTCTGTCTGGGAAAGAAGAGATCAATCTTCATACTATGAAGATCGATCTTCCTTAAGTGCTCCCACTATCATAGGAAGAGATCGATATTCTCTTATGGGAAGATCAATCCTTCATAGATGAAAGAACACCAACACATGAAAGATCGATCTCCTACCATGGAAGATCAATCCTTCATCTGTCGACAGCCAAGGTGAATAGTGCCATCTATCAAAACGTATCAAAATCAAACCAAATTTGGCTGAGGTGTGCAATTGGATGCGGGGAATCTAATGACATCAAGAAATCCAACTTTGGATGATCAAATCCTCGGGATTAAATTAAATTTCCCCAAAGCCGACGAAACCGACGAAAAAACTGAATTTGTTGGATTTGATATATCAAACGACGATGGAATCCATTCAAACTTTGCAGGAAAGTCTATCTTATGGTGGGGGATTCATTCATGCAATAAAAAACAAACTTAGATAGTGAAATATCATATCTGAGTTCGACCCCGTCGAAAAACTGACAAAAATACGGAATTCGACCGAAAGAATACATAAACGCAACCATCACTAGTTTCTAAACATGCCATTGAGCTAGAATACAGAAAAACATAGCATTCAAATACTCACAACAGCCACAAAAGTACAAAAAGGCGATCCTAGGGTTACTGGTTCACCAGAATCGGGTAGAAACACTTACGTATAGCAACAAGCAGGCGATCTACGAATCCCTCGCCTCCGATCCACGCGGATCCACGCCGAAAAGCCACAACCCAAGCTCCAACCAGCAGCCAAGGGGAGAGAGAAAAGAGATAAGAGAAAGAAAGAGAAGAGAAAGAAAAGAAAGGGCAATTTATAGAGATCAGAACCGATCTTGCCTGTCTGATTCGATCTTTCCCGATCGAGCTCCGATCTTCCGATCGGAGGCACCCCTAAGGTCATAATTAATCACATACATCAATCCAAGGCAGTGTGTGCAACGCGGGTGCAAAACCGACCGTCAGGGAGCAATTTTACCAAATTACTCCTGGGTCAAAAACAACCATACGATCATCCGATCGTACCCAACGCGGAACCAAATCAACAGGAAACAGTCCTCGACCTACGCGATCGAGCCAGGTTAGAGGAACGGGTCCTCGTACCGTGGGCTACCGGCTCCAAGGAGGCGACACTAGATCCGATGGAGGGGACGGAGCTCGGGAGGTCCTTGGCGAGGAGGGGTGGTCGGGTGGTGTTGTAGTGCTGTCGAGCGTCGTCGGAAGGGAAAGTCCCGTCGGGTGGAAACTCCGGAGGAGAGGCAAGGAGCTCGGTGTGGCGGTTGACGACGAGGACGGGGTGTCGGGGGGTGCTGGATGCGGAGGTCTAGATAGAGACGATGGTGGAGAGATGGAGTGGTATTCGGAGATGCCGGAGAAGGAGAGGGTTTTGTCGGTGGTAAAATGAGGTGGTTGTGAGGTTGCCAGGGCCGGAAAAGGAGCAATTTTTCTTTAGAATTTTAACGCCGTTTGAGCTTCCGATCAAATTGTTACGGTATTGATACCAGAGGTATCAAATTTGTAAATAACAAAGCTCATGTACTAAATTTGTAATTCACATATTTTATAGGTACCAAATATGAAATTTAGCCAAAAAAAATTCCACTCCGATTTGTATCCATATTTTTATTTTTTTATTAAAAAAATATTTTGGTATAACCCCACTCGTTATCCCAACTTTTCTAACCCCAAATCTCTTAACCCGGAATAGTTTACCAAACACCCCTTCTGCGTTTATCTTATACGGATTCTAATTAGGCCATCCGCATCAGCTTCCCTATCTATCTTCCCTAAAATACTCCAATATATGTTATTTCCCTATTTTACAGTTTCCCTATTTACAACACCCTACATCAGCTTTCCTAAACCATTCCCTACATCATTAAAATACTCATCCCCCATCTTTCTTTTCATATTATATTCTTCATTTATTATTTGACATTCATATAATTATAAAATTTGTATTATATTACATAATTAAACTTTGAAGCCATTGTTTATTAATTAAAATAATATATAGAAATAATAATATATAATTTTATGCCAATACTTCTATTAATTAAACTTTGAAGCCATTGTTTATTAATTAAAATAATATATAGAAATAATAATATATAATTTTATGCCAATACTTCTATTAATTAAACTTTAAAGACATTGTTTATTAATTAAAATAATATATAGAAATAATAATATATAATTTTATACTAATACTTCTATTAATTAAACTTTGAAGCCATTGTTTACTAATTAAAATAATATATAGAAATAATAATATATAATTTTATGCCAATACTTCTATTAAATAAATATATGAATTAACATTTTTTAATATAAATTAATATATAGGGATTGCCACAGTGCTTCCCCATATGTAGGGGAGCACTCTTCATCTCCTCCCTTATAGGAGAGATGAAGGGAAGCTGATGTAGCTCCCCAAAGGCCATCTCTTTGTATTTCCTACCCTATTTTAAGGTAGGGAGGCATATAGGGCATGTGATGGTGGATGCCCTTACTCCTCAACTTCTCCTTCTCTTCAATTAATCTTAAAAAATCAAAAGGTGAGGATAACTCAATCAAGAAGATCATGAGCTATTGACATTTGTCTTTCAACGATGGAATCACATTTTGACCGATGGTCCACAATCAAAACTTTTCTAGTCCTCATGATAGACACGTGTCAGGCTATTATTGGCCATCTGGGTGAGAAATTAATTTTGGCACCATCAGATATAAACCTAGTGAGATATCTTCCATTCTAGAAGCCGACTGAGACGGCCCCCCCCCCCCCCCCCAAAGCCTCTGGTTTGAACACCACCCCCAAAGTCTCCGGTCTTCACACCGTGAGCTTCCTCTTGACTGCTCCGACCTAACGTCGTTAAAAAAAAGAGGGATTCGAAATGGCCGTCCCTCTCAAGCGACCACTTTCTCTTCCCCTTTATCCGTCTCTGGCCTCCGACATCCATCTCGACCCCTTCGGCCGGCCATCATGTTCTCTAAGCTCTCGCCGTTTCGCGCCGGCAAGAGCTCTTCTTCCCAGGTGCGCGAGCTTTTGCTGACATCTATGTTCTTTTGCTTGACCTATGCTTGTTGTCATGCTTATATTGTTTTCGTTCTTGTAAACTGTGACTTTCTTGTTAGGGTATAAGAATAATGAATTGATAGTGGGAAGCAACTCGAGATGGTTTGGGAGCAAGTAGATTTGTTGCTTGCGGATTACCCAACGTTAAAGGTTTTCCGATTTTTTTAGATGGTTGGCTATCGATCTCGAGCTGTTTAACAAAAAATACAAACTTTGTGGGACAAAATTCTCTAAAGAAACAAGTTTTGGCAGCATATTAACTATTGGATTTATCAGTTATTGGTTTAATCAGAAGTAGTTATGGGTTTTATAAAACCATGCCGGCCCTGTTTTAGCAAAACCTGCCTTTCAGTTTTATGGAATAATCTTTCTGAGAAAGGGTCGTATAAAGATCATCAACGAGGTGAGCGAAAGACCATAATTGTGAGTGGAGAAGGCTCCACTAGACTATTAAATTCATTCTAGGTGCAACTTTATGTTAATTCTCCGATTTCACAACCTTCATGCCGTATTCCTAAGCATGGAAGGAGGCTGTTTAAGCAGCTTAAGCTATTTAAAAGTAACCTTCTTAAATTTTCTTCGACTAGGAAAAAACCTGGACGAATAAAATGTTTTATAATAAGAACTTCATTGTGTCCATCATTGAGTGAGGAGTTATGAGGCAAAAATAATTAGCGGCATATTCCAGTAATAGTGAATAAAAGTTCAGTTAGTAGTATAAGTGAATTAAGCTTTTCAAATTGCATCTTCTTATGTTTTACATACAATCTTTTCATCGAGCACTTAATAATAGGAATTTTTACATGCACTGACTGGAAAAATTTCTTCAATGAATTACAGACTGAGAAACATAAACGCTATGAGAGATTTACTTCAGAACAATATCCTCTGGCAGAAGCAAATTCCAATATATCCTACTTCTCACCGAAGTCACTCTTAGCTAAGAAATCAGATTCGGAAGTTTATTCTGCTGACCCATCATACCCAAATTCTGGTTCCTCTTCACCAATAGCCGCATGTTTTTCTGATGGAAATTCAAGCCTGAGCTCTCCTAGAGGATATTATGTATATGATGGTAAAGAAAGTGTAACAACTTCCTCTGATTTATCCGGGGATATAAACGTTGGCTCACACTTACTACTTCCCTATGAGGATGCTGAAGAACAATTCTTAGAAGAGCATGAAAATTACTTTTTAAACCTGTCAGTGGATAACTTGCGCAAGGATCAGTACCCAAAATTAGAACTGCAAAGGATCGCCTATTTGGGCCATGCTAATTGCCCCTTGTATTCGCGGTTTCAGGTACCATCTAGCTTTTAGTTTGATTGCGTGTATGTTAATTTGTTGTTGATAGTTATTAGTTTGATATTTTGATAGATGTCTTCTGTCCTTGTTACTTTTTATAGTTTAATGCTTCTTGTCTTCTTAGGGGATGAGTCAATTTACTTTCTGAAGCTGTGAAGCCTTTAGATCAAGTTCCCATCTACTCATACTGTCGTACATATGATGCAATGAATATTCTGTCAGCCTGTCCGTTGAGGCTTGTAAATTATAACATTTGAAAATCACACATTTTGTCCTGAAAAGAGAATGAGGATGATGCACACGTAATGAGTTCTTGGATGTTTATAGTTAGTCAAACAAACTAGGGAAACCGATCTGTTTTGGAGTATTGTTTGGGACTTGAGTGTTGCTTGGATGGTATTATTATTACCAAGACGCAGACAATGTTTTGTGGGGACCTTTGACGCGAGGAGAAGCATGATTAATATGTGAAAACTCTAGAGATTTAGAATCCAACGGTGCAAAACCTTGAATCCACAAGAATAAAGCAACAAGAGCTGATAAATTAACAACTCTATGCTCTAGGGCTGCAAAACAAGTATTTTAAGGGCCAAAACTAACCTAAACCAGTAGGAAAGAGTCCTACTTAATTAGGATACAAGAATAGCGAAAAAGGGCTAACATTGAGCTCGGATAGACTTGGATCAGTGGATCTCAGTCGAACAAAAAACCTTATCGTGTCCATGAGAAAGGTCATGTGGTTTCATTCGGGCAAAGACATTCTAGCTCAAGTGCTCTTTCTCAGCTGCAAACTCACCCCGAATCAAAACCTTGCCCCCTCGAATGAAGTCTGTTTTTGTGAGGCTTTCCCATCATTCCTCACAACTTGTCCTTGAGTTTCTTTTTTTGGATCTTGGCTTGCGGTTCTTGCATCTACTCTTTTTGGGAATTGGGGAAAGACACACCCATAAGAATGACTATCGCTCCACTTGTGGAAGCACTGGATGTGCTTGCCGACTTCATCTTGTGTGCACCACATGTGAAGAAGCACATATTATCTCTTTCTCTATAGGTCACGTCCACATTGTACTTCCAAGGTCTACCAATAAAATGTGGCTCCAATCCATCTTGATTGCATCACAAACGACCTCCTCAATTATATTATTTACATCACAAACGACCTCCTCCATTATATTATTTACCAATAGAAATACGAATGCAGCAAATTTTTAGTACCTTTATCTTATGTCCCTTTTTAATCAACCAATTAAATAGAGAGAGGAATGGCCCTCTGTAGACAGCATCAGATTATCAACTAGCTTCTTAGAAACAAAATTACCATAACTCTGATTGCCGACAATCACGTTGCATACCTTCCCTTTGGTAGTTTATGACAATTTGAATATGCCGTTACGGAGTGGGTGGAGTACCATACAGTACTAGGGTTAGTAGAAATACATATTATGAAACGCTATTGTATGGATTTTCACCCTAATCCTAAAAGTGGCCTCTCTCTCCCGTGGAGTAGGCAATTGCCAAACCACGAAATTTCTATGACTACTTCTCTACTTTCTATCTCTTTGCTTGTGCTGATTTCTCTAACAAAGTGCGCTTTTCTTCTATTTTTAGGTTGAGCAACACATGCAATATCTAATTGAAGAGTCTGATACCTTCTTAGGTTTAGGCTCTTTAACAGACCAATGCGGTGTGCAGCAGAATATCTACATTGATAATATATGCAAGCACATTTTCAATCTTCTCAACACAACCAAGGATGAGTATTCTGTAATTTTCACTCCTGGTCTTCCGTCATGCTACCGCCATTTTGGTGAGATCTATAACTTCACAAAAGGCAGTGTTCTCCTTGTCAGTCATGACCATCATAAGTTTGTAAAGCATATGACTCATGCAGCACAACCAAGTAAGACTAAAGTTGGATTCATACCTTTGAGAAAAAAAGATTTTGGCTTTGATAGCAGTGATTTACAAAAATTGCTCAGACAACAAGCCTCGAGCAGTCATGGATGTGGGCTTTTGGTCTACCCAGCACAATCATGCTTGTCTGGGATGTGCCATTCTCTTAATTGGATTGTGAGTGCTCAACAGAATAGATGGAAAGTCCTTTTAGATGTTTCGAGTTGCCTTCCCATGGTCAACGTTGATCTATCTTTATGTCAACCTGACTTTGTCATTGGTTCTTTGTACCAAATACTTGGTTATCCTTCCAGTGCTGCTTTTTTGCTTGTTCGACGGAACTCTCAAACTATCTGTCATGAAAAGGTATCATCTAGGCTGAATCTACCTGACTTTTCTGATAATGGAAAGGCTGTTCAGGTTGTGACTGAAGGTGAGAGTATGAACATCCACACATTCGCAGCCTTCTATTTTGGTCTAGAACATTTGGAGAGCATCGGCATTTTGGCAATTCAGAAGCGGGTAGCGAGCTTGGTGTCTTGGTTAATCCAGACTCTGAAGTCCTTGGATCACAAGACGAATAATAAGCCTTTGTTACAGGTTGGTTTCTCATGGTAGTCTATTGTTATCCAATTAAAGCAGCAAGTATATTAACTTAATTTGACTGACAGTTGCATTGGCAAAATTTTAACAATTTGCACATTTCATCTCAATTCTCTTTTTTGATCAAGATATGCTAGTTCTCATATACCGCGAGTTCTATTGTCATGAAATGTTTCAGACCGACTTTTGCGCCATGTACGAGTTCTGATCATTTAATTCAACATGCATTAGTTTCTCTAGGAGTGGGAGAAAGCTAACTCTGGTTTTGAGTTGCTTCTCTTTCGAGTTGTACCTTTACCCTATTTTGACCAAATGCATGCAAGAGATTCTTTTTCATCTGTTAACAGCTATTCTCCCTTTTGAGGACAATTCATCTATGGTCTACTGGTTTATCTTTTTTTTTTGTGCGTATGTGATTCTAGAGGCGAGGATATTTCTTCCAAGTGGATTCATCTTAGCAACCACAGCTCCCTTGTATGCTTTTTTCTCTTGACGTCTCTTGCATAATGGTGATGCTAAGTACAAGTATGAGCATATTATGTCTCTCAGGCTATTTTTTAGGCAGCTGTGCATCTCATAAACTCTATCTTCTCCTTCTTTCAAGGGATCTTCTTTATGGATTCAGTTTTTTGATCACTGACAATATGTTCTTCATATGTACATTCATTGGTCATCTTTCTTCCTATAAGACATGGTGTTCACACATTTCTTCTTGTTGCGTTCTATGCTATAGTGATTCATATGAAGCATATCATGCTGAATGTTGCCTGGCATGCCTTTTTCGTGGAGAGTATATAGTTTATAAGTCTCTGAATTTCCTACTGCTCCTTCCTGTTTGTCACTAATCTTACGTTTCTTAATGTGCAATCCATTTGTCTTGCTACCGCGCGCTCCTCATGAAGGCTCCTTGCGTATACTTCTTCATCCTGAGGTTCCCATTCGTTTATTGATCTTTTGGATTTACTGAGTGCTATCATCATCATGACTTCTATTCAGCTTGTTAAGGACCTTGAGGCACAACAATAGACAATAATGCTACTTCTGGGCCTATGGCTTATCCCTTAGTGTCCTTGTTGAACCAATATTTTCAAAACGTGACATTTCTCCATGTTAAAGTTCCTGTTAGCATGCTGTTTTCTTTTGTCTCCAATTAAATCCCCAGATCATCCAAGTGTATCTTGACCGGGATTTTTTCACCGATTCTCTGAGCATTGAGATGACACTAGCATTTAGTCTTTAAAGTCTGTTCATTATCTTTTGCAGATCCTTGTCTCTAAACTTTAATCCACAGCCACACCCGGAATTCTCATTGAAGGCTTTGGTGGCAATGAATCAGTCATGCTAGCATTAAAAATGAGTTTGATTTGCTAGGATTCATCCTCTCATCTCTTTGTTTGCATTTCCTTTCCAGTTGAGCTTATTTTGTTAGGCTGTCCTGTTTTTTCTTTTCAATGGAAATTTAGTGTCATTCTTTTAATATTTTGTTTTAAAGGGCAATCTAAGAAGGTGAAATTGGTTCCTATGCGGATATCTAAACATATTTTTTCCCTGCACAGGTATATGGATCTCTGGACCCGAAGAAAAGAGGATCTATCGTGACATTTAATGTCCAGGATTCCACTGGAAATATACTTCCAGCTAGACTCGTTCATAAGCTCGCGCTGAGAAGCAATATTTTTTTGGGTATTTGTTGCCTTTGCGATCCTAATGCAGCTGATTTCTTGAACCAAAAATTTGACAAGCAGGTGGACATTGAGACTCTTTTTGCATCTACATGTTCTCTGGAAGCAGTTCACTTATCCCTTGGCCCTGTTTCGACATTTGAGGATGTCTACAGGCTAGCACAGTTCTTATCTCGCTTTAGGGATGAAGAATATATGTCGTCTGAGGCTGCTAGGTACATTGAAGAGCTCGAAAAATGACTCTTCATCTGCTATAACTTCAAGTTAGTTGTTTGTAGTGTTGTACAGTGTGTGTATATTTCATCTGGTTGCTATTTGAAAGGAGCATTTTAGGAGAACTAACAAAGGGAGGGCTAACATTCCCAATGTGATAGATTCAAGGATAATGTTTTATGGTCTGCAAGAAGGAGATTCAACTATTATTTCGATGTTGATTGAATTATGCCTGGCGGAATCATGTAGATAAGGTCCATGAAGTACCTAGCTTTTTGGTGATCTGAAACTGAGTCTTTTCTATTACTGAAGCATTTGTATGATTCAGATGAAAAGAGCTAACTCTAGAAGGCAGATTTCTGATTCGGTCTTAGAAGAAGAAAGCAGATAGGAGTTTGGTACCGAAGTGCATTTCGAGCAATTCTAAGCAATTGGTGTATGATGCTGGAGAGACTTCAGGACATTCTTGGAGAATAAAAGAGATGGCCCGAAGAACTGCAATCCGTTTGCATAAATTGACATGCCAGATACGAAGTTTCTGGTGATCCCATCATGCAATTATGCTGAATGCTTCAGCTGAGTTTAACTGTCCTTGTTGAAGTATTAAAGGAGAGAAATTGAATGGTGGGGCATTTGCAGTTGGTTGCAGTTTTATTTAGGGCCATATGTACCTTTTGCAAACATTCTATGATCAAATAAAAATCTGGAGATTTCAAAGTTATTAGAGAGCATTAGCAAGCAAAGCATTCATAAATTCAGATACTCTATACGGTCTTTGGTCATTTATAAACAAAATTACTTCAGATAGTACACTATTATTTAGGTTAGTGACACCGTGAGGTTGCAAATTTAAGGGCAGGAACTGCAAAGGTTTAAGACCATTGTCCCTTGTCTAGCTCATCCGCCACCACAATTACTCCACCTAAGAGAGCAACTCCACACTCTTCGCAGGATGAATTCCTTACCTGGTTCAAGGACTTACCTCCCAGCTTTTGGTCTTGATGATGTCTCTGCGTTCTCTGAAATAAAACTCCAATCTCTAGCAAAATTCAAGTTCCAATTAACAGTCATCTCATTTGGTTTTTGTGCAACACTTGAATGAAAAATGAGCACTTCCGGTGGAAAACTTTTACTGGAGGTAGCGAGCTGGCTATAACTTCATCAATTCTAAAGCACAAGTCAACATGTACTGGATGCCGGCATTTCTCAAACTATGTTGAGATTTCTGGAGGTGTCCAGCAGCGGGTGGAGGCTGAGGTGGTTGTCCCCACTTTGGATTCCCACCCAAGATCAATCAATTCAACTCTACAATGGTCTTTATTTTATCTTTTTTTGTTAAATACCCTGCATTTCCAACAAATTTGGGTGCTTGGAGATTGGATCATAAAACCAACCCATTACCATCACTGGATATTAATTAACCACTTGAGCTAAGCTACTCAAGGGCTGTAACTCTACACCGGTGTTACCTCACTAATTGTCCCGGAAACTTAAGCCTATGAGAAGGGGTAAATTCAATATTTAAAATTGTACTCTAATATTAACAGATACAGAATAACTCAAAATACCGGCAAACAATTTTGATCCTATGCTTTCTTTGCTAGTTTCTTCTATGCTTCTGTCTTGGCTTATAATATATATATCAGATTAGACTCTCTCTTTTTCGCTGGATTGTCTCTTACTTGAAGCCCAGGTATGACGTGCAGAATTGGATTCCAGGACATAGTAAAGCATTGCACTTTGCCTGCAGCCTTAAGCTCGACGTTGGATTCTCCACAAGTAATCTCCTTTCCATCTCTTCATAAAGTTTGATGATCAGTAGAAGGGATTGCATAGATTCCTTTTCTCTACCTTTCTTAGAGTTTGGCAGTGGTCATTCATTTCAGGAAGGAGCATACAGGCAAAGGTTTCTTATCATGGCACAGATTTTGCTGCATGGAACGTTGCATGCCACGATTTATGAGGCGTATTCTTTGAGAAACCATGAAGGAGATTCTGGCTGCTGTAATGAACTTACGGGGAAGGTATGTATATAACTTGAATCAATGATTTAACTTACAATTAGGAGAAGAGAAAGGAAAAAAATCAGAAACTCAAATCAGAAATTTCAGATTCCAGGAGCACCCAGATATGGGCCCAAAATTACCAGTACAAAAGATCTAAAACAACTATTGTATTGAGTTCTCTTGTATCCTAATATAGAACACCTCAGTTATCTGGAGTTTTGATTATGTATCTCGCAAAAACAATTTTAATGTTTTCATGAAGGCATGAAGCAATATATATAGATCTTATTAATCTAATAAGATAATTACATATCATGAAGCAATTTAATGTTTTCTTCAAAAAAAAAAATTCTGAGCACTTTACTTCTTGTAATTCTTGAATTACATGGATTTGTTTCATCAATTAGCCTTTAGATTTTCATTCAAACCCTTTTGTCATCTAAACTGAATCGTGGTTTCAAAACAAAAATTTTATGAGCATTTCTTTTCCAGTTCTTATAGGAAGTTTCCATCGAAGTGTCTACTTGGTATTTTCCACCCTCCCATGGATATGGCTAATCAATGGGAATAGAAGAGCCAACAAAACCAAGCTTGATAAGTTGCACTTGCCAAACAAACACATTTTGTGTGAATGAAATTAATCAAGCAATTATATGTATGGTCTGGTTGCAGGGCTCTCTATGAGTTAAGATAGAACACTATCTCTGACTCTCTGTAGCAATTGTTTATCTAAGCCAAAGGTAGTTAACTAATCAAGCACCTGCAAAAAAGAAATGCAGTTATCACAGATGCAAAGTTGCCAACATGTATGAAAAGATTCTGTAGAAATTGGCCTTTGAAAATTCACTGACTCTTCATGGCTGTCTTTCCCAGATAAATTGAAAAGGAAAGTTTCAATGACAAATTTTGCAGACTTTCCACAAGATTCAACATCTAATGTTGGCAAAAATTGATCGGTATTTTAGAAAAAATCGACACAATTTGATCCTTATCTACCAACAAGAAGTCTAATATCCGAACTAGACATCAATCGACATGCAACAGTTTTGGTCTGAGCACTTAAACTGATTATCTAATAGACAGAACAAGTGGAAAAAGATTAATTTTTGCTTTTGATCTCTTACCAGAGATAGAGATTCAAGTAGCTATTTTTCAATCTGTTGTCCCTCCTCGTGTCATGATAACAAAGAATTCATAAAACAATTTTCACATCAGCCAAGCAAAGCTCAAATGTTGTTCCTACAACTCCAAAATCTTTCCTGATAACTTGTATTTCCTGATCTACATGACAAATTTGGAGATGCTGAGGAAGAGGTTTACGAAAAGATTTTCGTGGATCAAGCGATTGACATCATTCTGCGGCGACAAGGTTTTCTTGAACTCTGACCAGAGCAAGGACTTCTTATGTTTCGTAATTTCTCAAAATTCTCATACCTTGCAAGTAGTTTTAACTCTATATTTTTCTTTATAGCTTGCAGAAGACGTCCAGGATTCTGTGGGTATTGGCAAAGGCTCTAGCAAGCTTTACGCATCCATTGATCTCGAAAAGGCCAGACTTGGCAGGACCAGAGTGATCACCAAGGAACCCAATAACCCCAGGTGGTATGAGTCCTTCCACATCTATTGTGCTCACACTTCTTCCAATGTTGTTTTCACTGTTAAAGCTGATAACTCCATTGGAGCTGTCCTTATTGGAAGAGCACACTTACCTGTTGTGGAGATCCTTAATGGTCAAGAAGTTGATGCATGGCTTCCCATACTTGACAACAATGGCGATCCTATAGAAGGAGGTGCAAGGATTCATGTAAAAGTCCAGTACTTTGATGTCTCAAGAGACACTAACTGGTCGAAGGGAATACGGAATCCGAACTACCCAGGTGTTCCTTATAGTTTCTTCCAGCAAAGGAAGGGTTGCAGGTTGTCACTGTATCAGGATGCTCATGTCCCTGATAACTTCATTCCTAGGATCTCTCTTGCCAACGGGAAATACTACGAGCCTCGGCGATGCTGGGAGGATATCTTTGATGCTATAACTAATGCACAGCACTTGATATACATTGCTGGGTGGTCAGTGTACACAGAGATCACATTGGTGAGGGACCCCAATAGACCAAAGCCAGGAGGAGATGCTACTTTAGGGGAGCTGCTTAAGATGAAGGCAAGTGAAGGTGTTAAAGTGCTGATGCTTGTTTGGGATGACAGAACCTCTGTGAAGCTACTGAAACAAGATGGCCTTATGGCTACACATGATGAAGAGACTGCGAACTACTTCAGCGGCACGGACGTGCGCTGTGTTTTGTGCCCCCGGGATCCTGATGATGCCAGCAGTATTGTGCAGGATATCGAAATATCGACAATGTTCACTCACCATCAGAAGATTGTCATTGTTGACAGCGACATGCCTAGCAGGCGGTCCCGGGGGAGAAGAATAGTGAGCTTCATCGGCGGCATTGATCTCTGCGACGGGCGGTATGACACTCAGTTTCACCCCCTGTTCAGGACGCTGAGCACCACGCACGTCAAGGACTTCCACCAGCCGAATTTCCCCGGGTCGTCGATCAAGAAGGGAGGGCCAAGAGAACCGTGGCACGACATCCACTGTCGCCTGGAAGGCCATGTTGCATGGGATGTCCTGTATAACTTTGAGCAGAGATGGAGGAAGCAAGGTGGCAATGTGCCAATTGTGCCAGTCACAGACATGTCTGATGTTATCATACCCCCATCACCAGTCACATTCCCAGATGACAAAGAATCATGGAATGTTCAGCTGTTTAGATCCATTGATGGAGGTGCTGCCTTTGGTTTCCCTGAGAAACCAGAGGACGCCGCCAGTGCTGGGCTTGTCAGCGGGAAGGATCACATCATTGACAGAGGCATTCAAGATGGTTACATCAATGCTATCCGGAGAGCCAAGGACTTCATCTATATTGAGAACCAGTACTTCCTGGGTAGCTCTTACGGATGGAAACCTGATAAGGGCATCAAGGTTGAGGATATTGGCGCCTTGCATCTGATCCCCAAGGAGCTGTCACTGAAAGTTGTGAGCAAGATCGAAGCCGGAGAGCGGTTTAGCGTTTATATAGTCATTCCGATGTGGCCGGAGGGAGTGCCCGAGAGCCAATCAGACCAGGCAATCCTGGATTGGCAGAGAAGAACCATGGAGATGATGTATAGTGATATAGCTATAGCTCTCCAAGCTAAGGGTATCAAGGCAGACCTCAGGGATTACCTTAGCTTCTTCTGTTTGGGTAATCGAGAGGCTAAAAGGCACGATGAGTATGTGCCGGAGGAGCAACCGGAGCCTGATTCAGACTACAGCAGAGCTCAGAATTCTCGGAGGTTTATGATCTATGTTCATGCCAAGATGATGATTGGTAAGCTCGCTTTCATTTAGAAATATAAATAATTCACAAAATATATATATAGGGACTCGATGTTAATTTTTTAAAAATGAAAACAGCATAAAAACATGTCAGAAACTACGATAGTTAACCTTTTTATATATTCCAAGTTTAAATTCATCTTCTTTGTGTGCAGTTGATGACGAGTACATAATCATTGGATCAGCAAACATCAACCAGAGGTCAATGGATGGAGCCAGGGACACCGAAATTGCCATGGGCGCATACCAGCCGAGCTATCTGGCAACCACGCAGCCAGCAAGGGGCCAAATCCATGGCTTCAGGATGGCGCTGTGGTTCGAACACATGGGTCAGCTTCAGAATGCATTCCTCCAGCCGCAGAGTCTGGAGTGCATGCAATTGGTAAACCAGATCGCGGAGAATCACTGGAACATATATGCCGACGATGGGTTCGCCGGTGACCTTCCCGGGCATCTCCTGAGATATCCGGTAGTAGTTCAAGACGACGGTGTGATCATGGAGTTGCCGGGGGTAGAGTGCTTTCCAGACACGAAAGCTCGCGTCCTTGGCAACAAGTCGGAGTACCTTCCGGCAATACTCACGACATGATCAGTGTTTGTGTGCTAATAGATGTCTCTCTCTCGGCTTGGTGCTCTTCTAGCTTAGATGCTTGGTTTGGAATCTTATACAAGCTTTGGAAGAGCTCATGTTGGTTACTGCATTGTAGTCAAGTATTGTACATTGTGTATAGAGTGGTGTATGAAGTAATGTGGTGTGATGGAGTGTATGGTGGTAAGGGTAGCGGGGGGTAATGATTAAGATTTAGTGTGGTGTATTGAGTAAATTAGCAAGCTTTAAAACTACGTGTGGTGTATGAGGATATTCCTATTCTATTTAGTCCTTTCCTAATTTAACATTTTAGGTAAGAATAAAATTTTGTATATATATGGACATGTGGCATGTGTAATGCACGTGCCATCGAATCGGTAAATCACTACCGATGGACTAGATCAATGAATCGATAACTCACTACCGATTGAATTGTACGGGTAGTGAGGTACCGATTGATAGGGAGGTAGCGATTGATTGATAGAGTACATCGGTAACTTACTATTGATGGATTAGATGAATAATTCGATTGATAGTGAGATATTGATTTATTGATATAGTTCATCAGAAAGAATTGGTAGTCCACTACTGATTCAAGCATATGTAATGCACATGTCACATTAACATGTACACAAATGAGTGCATTTTAGAGCGACTAATAAAAAAATGGGAAATTGGTGTTTAGTCTTTTTTGGAGATTTTATTTGCTGTATAGTCTCCTTGAAAGATTTTAAGCCATTTAGTCCTTTTTTGGACAGCTGTATTTTTTTTTATCTCTAAAATACCCTTTATGTATTTTTTAAAATGAGAGATGGATGAATAGTTTTGAATTAGGTGGTTGGCATTAAATGGAGTAGTTGGGAATATATACACCTATTCCCAATACATTGAAGGCATGCATGCATCCACTTTATGGCTGGATGCATGCATTAATGGGGGCATTAATAGTAAAATTGGGGGAGTAACTACCAATTTATATGGGAAGTAACTACCAGTTAACTGTGAAGTATCTACCAGTTTAATTGGCAAGTAAATACCAGTTTGAATGGGAAGTAACTACCAGTTGAAGTGTGAAGTAATTATAGTTTTTTTGTAAAGTAATTACCGCTTAAACTGGGAAGTAACTACCAGTTAAATGGAGGAAGTAACTACCAGTTTGGATGGGAAATAACTACCAGTTTTGGGGGGAGTAACTACCAATTTATATGGGAAGTAACTACCAGTTAACTGTGAAGTAACTACCAGTTTAATTGGCAAGTAAATACCAGTTTGAATGGTAGTTACTTCTCACTTCAAGTGATAGTTACTTACCGAAATAAATGGTAGTTACTTCCCAAATGATAATTGGTAGCTACTTCCCTTATCTATGGAAGATAGTAGGTGGTTAGATGGTAGTTACTTCCCAATAAAATTGGTAGTAGCTTCCTAGTTAAATGGTAGTTACTTCCCTTATAATCGGTAGTTACTTGTTAATTGGAAATTACTTCCCAAAATATTGGTCATTACTTTATAATTTTCTGGGAAGTAACTACAAATAGTTAATATAAAAAAAATTTCTGATAAGTAACTACAAAAATTACTACAAAATTTTTTGGAAAGTAATTACAATTTATGAAAATTATCTACAATTTGTGGGAAGTAACTATGAATATTGGTAGTTACTTTCCAGTGTTACTACCCTATTTTTGGGAATAGTAACTACAATTTTTTGAAAAAGTATCTACAATTTATGCGAAGTAACTACCAATTTTGGTAGTTACTTCCCAGTTTTGGAAACGGGGAATGTGGCGGGGGACGCCGGTGGCGGAGCTGGAGCGGACCCGGGGATGCCGGTGGCGGTTGGAGGCGAAGTAACTACAACTTATATGCGAAGTAACTACCAATTTTGGTAGTTACTTCCCAGTTTTGGAGCCTGGGAATGTGGCGGGGGACACCGGTGGCGGAGCTGGAGTAGACCTGGGGACGCCGGTGGCGGCTGGAGGTGACTGGAGGCGGCTGGAGTCGGGATCCGCCGTTGGGAGGTGGCTGGAGGCGACTGGAGGTGGTTGGAGGCAGCGTCAGGAAGGTAGCTGGAAGCTTGGAGGTGCCGTTGGGAGTCGGGATCCGCCGTTGGGAGGTGGCTGGAGCACAATGGCGACGGGGGCGGACCTGGATCACGACGGGGGCGGATCTGGAGCTGGAGCTGGAGCACGACGGCGAAGGGGGCGGACATGGATCACGACGGGGGCGGATCTGGAGCTGTGAGGTGGCTGGGGACGCCGGACGGAGCTGGGATCCGTGGCGGGGGAGGTGGGATCCGGAGCTGGGAGGTGGGATCCGTGGGATCCGGACGGCGCTGGAGCGGGGCGGCGCGGGAGCACGACGGAGCTAGGAGGTGGGATCCGGACGGAGCACGACGGCGCTGGAGCTGGGAGGTGGGATCCGTGGGATCCGGACGGCGCTGGAGCGGGGCGGCGCTGGAGCACGACGGAGCTGGGAGGTGGGATCCGGACGGAGCACGACGGCGCTGGAGCTGGGAGGTGGGATCCGTGGCGGGGGAGGTGGGATCCGGAGCTGGGAGGTGGGATCCGTGGAATCCGGACGGCGCTGGAGCGGGGCGGTGCTGGAGCACGACGGAGCTGGGAGGTGGGATCCGGATAGAGCACGACGGAGTTGGGGGGGATGCCGGGCGGCGCTGGTTGGAAGTAACTACCAGCTGCGGGGAGGGGGGGAGGTGGGGTTTAGGGGGGGTGTTTTATGGGTGGTGGTTAGGGGGAATTTATGGGTGGTGATTAGGGGGGTTTAGGGGGGTATTTTGGTTCCCTCCTTATTTTAGAGTAGTAAAACACTTAAGGAGTGTTAGAGGAGACTAAATGATAAATAGGGGTCACTTAAAAGACTAAACAACAAATCCCAAAAAGGTTAGAGCATGGTTTGAAGTTTCCTATGATCCTGATCCGAAAGTCCGAAAGAAGGTATCAGGCTTTGGCGGGAACCACTGATACCGTATCGGGTCTTTGTCCGGACCGAAACGATGCCAAGACTAAACTTGGAACCATGGATTAGAGGTGTGAAAGTAGGATTGGACCATTAATGCAGTTTGAAATTTTAAATCGAAGATGTATTCTGGACTTGGGGTCTCTCATATATTTTGCTCCCGAAAGGCCTTTGGAGAGGGAGGGAGAGGGAGGGAGAGATGGAGACGGAAGCCGGGAGCAACGCGAAGGATACGCTGGAGCTGGTGTTCCAAATCTCCAACCTACTTGAAACGGGGCTCGATCGTCACACCTTATCCCTCATCATCGCCCTCCTCGATCGTGGCGTCAACCCCGAGCCCCTCGCTGCCCTCGTTCGTGAGCTGTCCTCCACCAGCACCTCCGCCTCCGCCGCCGCCGGAAACACCTCTTCGTCTCGCGCTAATAACCACTAGGTCTGTGCTCCGTCAATTTGCAGGTCTTTGTGTGTGTCTGTTTGTTTGTAAGGATGGGGATGTGATTTGGGAGAAGGGTTCTTGGATCCGGTTCGCATGTTGTCCACTTGCTTAAAATTATAAAAAAAAAAAAACGATTTTTTAGGGTTTTTCAACGTTTCTGAACAATTCTTTAGATTTGCAAAGATGGGTCCTGAATAAAGTGGGTTTGATAGGTATGATGTTTAGCATTTGTCTTGATTTTGAATAAAATGGAGGATAAAGCAGGATTTTCCAGAGTACTAAATTGCCTTAGGTGAAAAAAGATATATATGCGTGGATTGTTTTTGTGATCTTTGAGCACCAGATTTCTAGTAGGTTATATAGGTTTGCTTGTTATGATTAGATATAGATATGACTGTTCCAATAGAGATATCATGTTTAGTTAGTAATAGAATTTGGAAATACCATGTCAACAGAAGGTAAGAGGCATTGCTATAGGGGAAGTGCAGACAAGACAATAGAGGTTGGACATGTATAATGCAGACCAAAGAACAACTCTTGATGTTAAGCAATTAAGATGTCAGTATAATTGTGAATGATAATAACTAGAGTGCATGTTGACTACATGCTTGGTGGCAATGCCTCTATTGCTTTTTATACCAAATCAGATCATTATCATAAACTTATATGTGATTTGGATTGACTTTTCAATTGGGTATGAGATGTTTTCTTGCAGATTGGAATTGTCTTGAGAGTGTAGGCACTAGGCAGCAATGTATCAAGTAAACCATCCAGTTGGGTGATCCTTGGTGCATCCGTTGAGCATAATTCTGTTCTTTTAAATCTTGTTATGGACAATCATTTATTAGCTCGCATATGTGAGGATTTTGCAATTCCTAGTTCCCATATCCATTTCTAAAGGCATTGAAAAGATTCCTTAACACGGTTTAGGATGTTTCTTCTATAAACCATACCTCAGGCTTTCCCTTGAATATCTGATTGATTTGAGAAGCCTCTTGGAAAATTTCAAGAACAAATGGGAGATGATAGAAGATGAAGGTTACAACTGTTCATGGACACAAACTCCTCGGTGATAGTTGAAAACAGGACTGCTAGTCTGCTACAATTGATTTCATAACTAATCACAAAAAACTCAGAGGATGGAGATAAAGGCAGTAAGGAGCATAAAAGAGTCATTGGAGCTTAGCAATGAGATATCAAATGCTAGCTCACCCTCGCCTGATCACCTTTCTCAACTGTGAATTCAACCTGGAGCCCCCCATGTCCTATTTTGCATACTTTCCACTTCATTTACACCCTATAGGGCCTATACTATTACTGCCACCTCCATGTTTGCTGCATCTCATCTTCTCAAGTAAGCTCCACCAGGTTGGCGTCCAGGGTTAAGAGTTACATTTACTAGGTGATATCTTTGTCAACGTTTTTTATATAATAGCTGGGAAAGGGCTCCATGAACTTTTTGAAGAGCATAACTAGAAAATTTCCTCGATAATGGATTTGGATAGTTCCTACTTTTCTAAATTCATAAAGAGAAAAGGTGTTTTGGATAATGCATCGATTTGTTTCCACTTACCTCCTCCTTTGGTTGTCCCTTTGCGAGGAAAATAAAAGGCAATGTTTCTAGTTAGAGTGCAGCTCAAAGTTCTCAGGCATGAAGTGATTGCAGGAAGGCATGCTGCAATTACTTTGCGGCTTTTGTTCATTAGCTAATGCATTTCGTAAAGAAATTATGATGATCACTCACCAGGTGGATTTGTGTTCTAGAGCATTTTGAAGACTCATCCCTTAGTCATATAGGTAATTAATATGCTGTGCTCTTCCCACTAATTAAATTGGTTGTGCTCTTCCTCATTAGAGCTGGTATTCCACCCTATCATGAGCCATAAAAAAACAGCAAAATAGCTGCTGGAATCCTATGAGAACTTAGTAGTGCTATTTGATTAACCTAATGGAGTACCAGTCCCGTCCATGGATGTAGCAGCCAATAATTCATAATGCCACAAGATTCACAACTTTTGTTTAGCATTCCCGCTTTTATGAGTTTATTCTTTGTACCTACGGTTTTCAATGTCTTTTATAAGTTTACTTTGTACCTACGGTATTCAATGTTCTCAGAAGTGTGCTGAATTATTCTTTCCAGAGATAAAAGGGATGGAGAAATCGCTGAGTTTCGAGGGCGTCAAGGCTGCAGCACGTTGCCGCTTTGGTTCTAGTTAAAATGAAATTTCAGAAGAACCTCTGATCTGTTTATTCTGTTGTTCCAGAGTCTCTGTAGAGTTTTCAGAATCCGTTTGTACTTGTGGCCTAGTTAAGCATTTACATCTGTGATGAGAATGAATGGAGAGTACTTTTCTGCCTTTGCCTTGAGTGAATTCATTCGCATCAGTTGCCAAATTGCAGCATTCTGAAAGATCTAGAGCTCAGTGCACCCATCATGCTACCTTACGAAATTATACGTTCAACTTGTGATATTGAAAGATTGTCTCTTGTTTATGTGGGTCCCTACAATTTGCTTACATAATCCCTTGAAAGCAAAGAAAGCAAAGCATTATTTGTCACACCCTCATCTGAAAGTTTTCATCTATTATATTCATCCTTGGTCTTCAATCTTCATGTAGTGCTGCTGGTGGTACAACCTAACTTGACGGAGTACTAAAAGAGAAAAAAAAAGCTGGAATTTGGACATAACTTGGGAATAAATAGACAATGAGATGACTGGAATATCTAATTAGAAGGGCTATTCTGCAAGATCATATCAGTGTTCGAAATTTATCGCAAGATACCTGTAAAGCATTGTGTTTGTTGAAATCAACATTCCTCGACGGATGTGTCCAGCCTAAATATTAAATCTCGGGTCTATCAGTATTTGTCATAGGCATCATCCGATGTCATTTTTTTGATTAGATAAGCCCAAGGGGTTGAGAACAGAATCAAAAGGAAGAAAGATCAAAACAGAACAAGGGAAAAAACAGAGAAAACAGAGTTTGGACATAGACAAGGAGCAATCAATGCCTAATTCCTGGTTGAAGACCCAAGCGCGCATTAGATAAGCCCAAGGGGTTGAGAACAGAATCAAAAGGAAGAAAGATCAAAACAGAACAAGGGAAAAAACAGAGAAAACAGAGTTTGGACATAGACAAGGAGCAATCAATGCCTAATTCCTGGTTGAAGACCCAAGCGCGCTCGAAAGGCTATCCGGTCTGCCACCATGTTTGCCTCGTGATGAATGTGAGTGAAGCTCGAGCTACGTGCCATGCTACTAGACCACCAGATTGACTTGAGAACTAATTGCAGCGATGACAGTCACACCATGGTGTCATTCAAATAACCGATCGTCTGGATGTCCATCATCTTTCTTGTTAAAGCTTTCTTGATCGCCTCATCAATAGTCAACAACAGATCTGGCCCCACAAGAGCCATTCCAACACCAAAGAATACCTCAAGAAGCTCCAAAAACACAACAAGCTCCGAGACCGGCAATTTCATTAAGAAAAGAAGCGTCCGTCAAAAGATCAAGATATTGCCGGGCATCATCCAATGCCATAATCCGTGCACCTTTTCTCGAACAAATTGGTGGTCTCGGATATTTGCCGACCAACCCCAACCCTATAGAAACGAAGAATACGACCACAGAACCACTGAAGTGATTTGTGTACCTGCGAAAAAGTACTTTGATTGATAATTAACTTGTTTAAGTGGCTATGCAAGGCCAACAGAGGACATTTATGAATAATTTGCATATTAAATTCGCTTTAATTTTGGTTTTACAATAGAGGATCATTTTTAGTTTTCATTACCGGACAGGCGATCTGCATGTGAAATCTTTATTTGTTAGTCGGAAATTCCTGCTTATAAAAGTAAGGATCCGTGACCAAAAGGCCTACTACTTCCTAACGAAAACACAAAATAGCCATAAGTTGGAAAATCAAAATTAAAGTGAATTTAATATGTAAATTTCTCGCACTTCCAATGTTACTACAGCAAAAAAGAAAAAAAAAGTTTTCTTCTATAAATAAAGACACTTAACAATGTAACAAATTTTTTCTCATGCAAATTTGTTGTCGCCAACAAACTGATACATAGCTTAGATGATCACCGCACATGCATCTGATGACCCATCAGAAAATTCCTTTCATAGCTCTCATGGGATTTTCCTGCAAGGCTCAAACAAGCAAATGTTAAAAACTGAGACACAAAAGGAAAAAAAAAAGGTAAACAGATCAAAACAACAGAGTTAAGATCGGAGAAGCCAAGAACAGGGCAACATACACTCTCCAGTCACTCCTAGCATCTCACTAGCTGTTCTTTTGGATTTGTGCTTCGACTTTTTATCCCGCTTCTTATTGCTGAAATACACGTCAACAAAAGAATTTAATGTCAAGAAGGCAAGATGAAAAAGAAAGAAATTTGTTTACAATAGGCCGGCCGGGGAATTACTCGTCTTGTGAAGTTGGATCCCAACAATTCTTCAGCTTTCGGTCAATGTGCCTCATGTCCTTTGCTGTCGGGATCTTAAGTTTTGCAACCTAGTAAACAAAAAGATAAGCAATGTTACATGAATAAGAATGATCCTTTATCACTGCAAAAATGAAAATGGACCTTGATGGTGTCACAGTTGAATTTCTTAGAATCATAGAGAATTCACAGGAGTTTCCCAGAGGGAAAAAGGCTAGACAAACAGAAAAGGTAAAAGAACAGTTCTGATACCGTGGATGGTGGGGAATGAAAGAGCGAGCCAGATGCTGGAATATATCTATAGCATTCTGACAAATCCCAAACTAAAAGGTATATTTCCCTCTTGACTTAAGCACTAAACAGGACATGCATACGAAGATGACCAAAGTTCATGTGTGTTTTTTCCTTCACATCCCACCCACGTGAATATTTTCCAAGATAACAGGATAAGCTATTAATCATTCCGCAGTTTGAATATATTTTCACAAAAACATAGAAGATGAACACAGTTCCATAGCTTTCTAGGAACGAGGAAATTGGTGTCAATAAATACTAGATCAATGACTTTTGCAACCAGATTAGAACTTCCTAGACCATCTGTCCATGTTTTCAATTTTTGAAATTCAAGATTAGGTGCCACTGCTCGAGTCCCTATTTGAATGCTTCGAGACTTACTGAAGCTCATTTTCTTAACTATTTTTACCAATACATGGATTTGAATAAATTGATCCATACAATTATTTCTCTTTTTCTTCATAACCTAAATTTCAAAATTATGTTAGACAGAAGCACATACTAAGCTTTCTGGAAAATTTGGATAATGAAATGCTACTAAGTGCATATGCTTGCTACAGGCTCTCTCTCTTTACCACATTGTGGGACACAGACCCATCCTTCTCACTCTCTCAGAAGTTCTCTGCAAGTAAACCTATAACTACATCCTTATGTTCAGCAACTTCAGCCTCCTTTGTTTCCCAAAAAATTCTATGGAACCAAGTGACCAACTTCAAAAGAGCATAATCAGCTGTTGTCATCTTCTTGCACTTTTTCCATGGTAATCTACCAATCACAACTGCTTGGTAGTTAACACAGCTTAATGGAGGATTCTTTTCATGCAAGATAACTTCAGGCTTCCAGCTTCCAGCTTCCAGGACAGATGGAAGAAGGGTCGCTTCTAAGAGATAACTCCCCTCATTACACTACTTCAGTAGTTTGTTGGCTCTCTATATCTGTCCAAGGAGATTTAATTTCACAGATATAGTGAGCTGTGAACTTGAGCAATACATTTGGTTGTTTCCTGGTACCTAAAAGAACCTCTTACCACCATAATTGATGCAGATCATTTAAGAGAATGTACGCATATGTACTCAATTAAACTAAAGCGGAGGAGTCAAATTCAATTAACGGAATAGAATTCAAAATATTAATACAATAAATTAAGATAGAGCAGACAATTACCAAATTATCAATAGCATTCAGAGTATCAACGAATTGTGATATAGCATGAGCAGAGCGTTTTCGAGATAATACACTCTCCAAGTACCTGAAAAGGTTTGTATGAAAACGAGATTAGCACTCTCAAAAGTGTAAAAATGAAAATGGTAGATACTGTCATAGGAATGTCTATAGAAAAGTTCAGAAACCTTTCAAAATTGAGAACTCTGTGTACCTCATTTGACCTGCGCAAGGCACATAATGCCATCTGCACAACAAATGCTACAATCATGAGATAATCACTATTGTGAGAACTGGAAACTTGAAAAACCAAATAACAATGAGCAGCAACAATTGATGCTGCCATGAACTTGATTTACATTATTTGCAATTGAAGCAGTGCAAATCCAGCATACTAAACTCTTATCATTTCAGTTACTACTGTTTTGCATGTGCTGCATATTCGAGGAAAGAAATGATGTCTCCCTCACGTGAGACAGAATCTAAAAGTTAAGGATACCAAAAAAAATCTGATAGCTGATCTAGGTCAAGCTACTTGCTTCCTGCGTTAGAAAAAATCCATGAGCAGGGTCAGACTGGAGAAGCCAACACCAGATTGGCATTTTAGGAACACGAAGAATCATAGGGCAGTTGTGGGAAGAATCGCAACTCCACCCAAGAATCACGAGGAGCCACAGTGGTCATACTGCAATAGAATAGACATGCATCCACAATACCAGCAAAATACTCCTAAATCTTCTTTATGATTCTAATCTGCAACCTTTTGCATGTACCACATTTCAAAAATCTTCCCACAGCTTGGACAACAACAAATTCCTAGAAATAAGCATGTATCTATGTATTCTGTAAAGGGACAATGCATTTCAAACTAAGGAGCATATCAGCATACATTTATCTGTGATCAAAATAGAAGGAAAAAGAATCCATAAATGAAGTGCCATGGCTCCAAACATCCTCAGATTAAGAACAACTTGATGGAACACATGATCTTTTAATTGAAAGTAAGGAGTTCCATCAACTGCTATAACAAACCAATTATTTCTCAAGCTCCAAGGTACAATCAATCAGCAATAGAGGTTGGAATGCAAAACTAAAGTTCTGTGCCTGAATCCAGATAGGGAAAATTACCTGCCCAGGGGGATAAAGAAGAGGTGCATCAGTCAACATAGTCTTATCAATCTCCAACTCAGCAGTTTGTCTCAGATTCTATAATGAAGAAAAGATAGTAAAAGTACATGACATATACAGCAAATTTTTACTTTTAGTGCTGCATATAGAAATATAGCATACAAACTTCAGCCTTCCAAATAGACTTTTGATTTTGCAGCTTTTCAGTTTCAGCTTCATCTTGAAGTGTTGTACTAAATGAATCCAAACTCGAGAAAATAAAAATAAGTTAAAAGCCAGAAAAAATTAAACACGCCAAAAAAAGTCTTTGACGTGAGTGCTGTGGCATGTATTTTGAAAAATATAAATTTTGTAAATAACGTAACCAACATTACATTTGCTATTACTATATTGTTGCACAGACTTTTAGGATATAGTATGTTTTGAAGAACCTAACAGTGTTAAATTATCCTAAATTCATTATGGAGAGTGAACTCCAGTACTCTCCAACTGTTCTTAAAATACACGAAAATTTACAAGCTTTGTCCAAATTTATTAGTTATGTATAATTGTTCGTTATAGAAGTCAAGGGCCTAAATAATAGATGTTACTTATGAGAAAGCATAATGGTTGTTCAATAATTAGTTCAACCAACAAATTTTTCATGAACTTCTTGTGATGGGCACAGAATAGTTTTGTATTCTCAATCTCTTCTGATCTGTTTACTTAGCTGGGGGACAGCAAATGAGCAGGTTTGGCCTTTGGAACAGTGCAGACTTCTTAATAGGTCTTCAAAATGCAAAGCGTGTATGAAAATTACACATTGAGGACAAGTACCTTAAACTTCTGATTGACTTCATTTGTCGAGTGGCAAAACTCCTGAAAACAAAACCAAAAAGATGAATAAAAAATCATTACAGTTGATACAAGAAGATGCATTAATTTCTAGCTCTTGAAGATTGTCTCAAACAAGAATCCAATCTCCTTTAACTAATGGCATGATATAAGTTCATCTTATAACAAAAACAAAATGTACCTCCATGTCATCAACAAGGCCTTCGACCGGTCTATAAGGCGCATAAACAATAAGATCAAATCCCAAGCTCTGAAAAACATAAATCATTAGGGAAAATAAGCATCCAGTTGGCAACATATCCTAGGTAGGAATTCAAAAAGGTGGAAAACATCAATTAAAAAAACTTCAACATTTATGCACCTGAAGAACAACCATCTCATTATTGAGAATCATCTGATGATCCTGTTGGATTCCCTTACCAAGTTCCTCAGCTGATACATGATTTTCCTCAACCTTGCAGGAAGCATATATGCAAGTTAGCCTGCAAAAATAAGAGAAAATTTCACATTAATTCCAGGTCAAAGTTACTGCTAGTTCATGACTCAATGATAAGTACTAGAACCAGACTCAGGTAGAGAATACTATGGAGAAAGATCATAGGGAGATGAGGTGGCTAATTAGGGGGCAGAAGGCTTATAGTATATGGGGGAAGGCATAGGCTGCAAGTGCACAACCATAAAACTAGAGCCTTGAAGTGCCATGCGACACAAATACATGCAACAATGCATCTGAATTAACTCGTTAGTCTGCTCCAGCAAGCCTAAAACTAGTCTAATAAGACTGCACATGTTTGCAAAAACATGTACATTTAACTCAATATTCTTATTGAAATGAATAGTGATATAAATATTTGAACTCACATTATATGTTTTGGGTGATGCTCCATAACAGACCACTGCAAATAAAACCTTTTAAAGTATATAATAGCTGTCGCCTGCAAAGTAGAGCATGCGATTTTTCAGAAATGTTATGTGAGTGCAGATATAAAACCCACATTCCATAGCAACTAGATTTATATTACCTGAATTTTGTGAGGAAATCTAAATGCTCCACAGACTTCTTGAATCTTTTGTTCATAAAATACCTGCATAAGTTGCTCCTCTTCACAATTAAGTGGTTTTGGAACGAAATGGCGTTCACCTAAAAGTTTTGCAAGCACAGATTAAACCAAGGATGAAGTTACACCAACAAAACAGAGATAAACATAGAGCATAACAGAGATGAATAGAACATAAAAATCAGAATGGAAACTAAGCAAATCGTTAGAGGCTGATTAAAACAGAAAGTGCAGAAAGCATGAACAATTACCATTACTTCGGTCATAAACAGGTTCAGGGAAGGATATTGACCCATCAATATCTACTTGCATATGTGTAGTTCCATACTGCATTAGTAAAAAGGTAAACAACAGATGAGATTGATAGGCATGTTATATAGAACTTCTCAACACAATGAGACATTGAACTGATCCACATGTAAAGACAAGACACGCATGTCAGGAAATGAATTGCCATGTGTAGAAGATAGCATGTGGGAATCCCTATAGACCAAAAGAGAAGCAAAAACATTGAAAAGTACCTGCATCAACATCTAGAATGGCGAGGGAACATCTTAGGGGAAACCTTCATCGAATAGACAAGTACACCAGGACATACAATGTGAAGATAGACTGAGTGGCATCTCATCCCTAGAATGGAGTACCGTAATATACTCAACTCAGGGTTCTTAGACAGTTATCTGTTACAGATGCATTCTCCTGGATAGATAACAGTCCACAAGAAGTCGAGGTGAAAGACTGACAAAAGGACTAGGTAACGAACCAAAATACCTCATGAGTCACCTTAACACCCCTTTCAGACTCCCTTTTCTAGTAACTTATATTTGGTTTTAGTAGCAATGCTTATCCTTCAGTTATCTGTATCTTCGAAGTTTGGATTTTTAGGTCACAAAATCACCATCATCTGACCCACCAATTTCCTATGACATTTTCAAGAACTTAAAAGATCTTTCATAATTGTCACCAACATGGTAAGATGACATAGCTAGAACGTGGTAAATAGTAGCTTCACTTCAGATGTCACTGTCAATGCATGCAGCTGAATTTGTACTCAAAAGAGATGATTTTGAAGCTAGAATGAGAATGTGGTGTTTCGTAAGAAGCATTCAAGACTAGAAACCCCCTAAAACAATGATAAAAACATAAAACAGCACTCTTCAATCAAGTCATACAATGAAAAAAAGTAATTTTTCAAACCACACCTGGTCGAGCATTCTGATAGCCCTCTGATTTGCAGCCTCATGCTTCTCAAACTAAACAAAAAAAAGAGAAGAGGGTTCAGAAATTAAGTGCCGATATTCCACACTTCATCACTACGCAAGCATATGAACGCCGATAATACGTATGATACGAATATTACTATAACTACATAGATAAACAAATTTATATAATATAGAGATATTAACATTGAAAAGTTTTAAAACTCATCAAGTTTAGTTCACGAAATATATACATATCTCACAAACACTAAAACCATCGACAACCAAAGGAGCTCGCAGTTTACAAAAGTCTCCGTATTTCTGAATCCGAAGTGAATTAAAAGGCAGAAAAACCCAAGAGAAATAAGCAAAACTTGAAAAGATGATACCAAGGAGAGTCCATCCAGTAGGAAAAATCGCATCTTCTTTCTGATCCTTTCGATGATACCCCATCAATCAACAGGGTAAAGAAGGGAATGCTAGGATATTGATGTGATTACCAGGTCTTGGGGGGTTAAGATCCACTTCGAACGATGAGTGGAAGTCAGGAAATCCGCCATCCCTGCTCCTCGAGCTCTGATGTTGGGTCCGACTAGTACGTTTGTTTTGGGGTGTGATATTACGGAGAAAGCGTACGGATAGCCGTCGCCGTCAGTGGCCGCCGGCGGCGAAACGGCGAGAGCGAGGCGTGAAGAGGAAAATAAGGTGGGTTTCGAGTTTAGAAGGGCCCGGCAATATTATGGTCTTAGAAACGGATCGAACCGAAAACACTTTGGGCCAAGTCGAACCAAGCTTAATTGGACTCGGACTTGACGACTTTGGATAGTATTGGTCTGATTAATTGGTGGCTTATTTAAGGGACCCTAAATAATAAAAAAATCGGGTAATTGGTGATAACACCAGTTTAACAAAAATTATTATAAAAAACCCCATTAGCTTAGTTTTTAAGGTGAAAACCCCATCACGGTATTAACTGTCGCGTATTAATGATCTAAAAGTCAAAAATGCCCTTATATGCTGATGCTATTTAGTTGCCGTAATCTCGTCTTTCTCCGATGATCCACCACACGTGCGAGCATCTTTAGTTGCTGTCGTCTCATCTTCCTCCGATGATCCACCACACACACGAGCATCTTTAGTTGCCATCGTCTTGTTTTCATCTGACGATCCACTGCGTACGCGAGCATCTTTAGTTGTCGTCGTCTTCCTGCGACGATCTAACGCACGGTGAGCAGCTTTAGTTGCCGTCATCTTCCTTCGACGATCATTCGCCGTCTTCTTCGAGAACCCTAACACGTGGCCGCTTCCTCGTTCATTCTCCCTAGTATGTATAATGATTCTTTATCATTTTTAAGGATGGTTTCTTTTGTGGTTATAACTTTTGTGGTTAATCCTAGATTGGGTATTTATCATTTCTCCGTTGGTGGTGATGACAGTGGCTACGACAGACTAGTAGGTGATGAAAGTGACCGCGGAGTATTGTTTTCGTAGGACATTAGCAAACGTTTTTATGCGTACATTTTGTTGTTTTTATGCGCTGTTATAGTGTTGTCCATCGTGAGCAGTTAAAGTGTTTTTATGCGTACCTTTTGTTGTTTTTATGCGCTTTTAAGGTGTTTTCCATGCGATGTTAAGGTGTTTTCCATCGTGAGCAGTTAAGGTATTTTTATGCGTACTTTTTGTTGTTTTTATGCGTTGTTAAGGTGTTTTTTATGCGTTGTTAAGGTGTTGTTTATGCGTATTTTTTGTTGTTTTTATGCGTTATTAAGGTGTTTTCCATCATAAGCAGTTAAGGTGTTTTTATGCGCACTTTTTGTTATTTTTATGCGCTGTTAAGGTGTTTTCCACCGTGAGGAATTAAGGTGTTTTCATGCGCACCTTTTGTTGTTTTTATGCACTGTTAAGGTGCTTTCCATGCGCTGTTAAGGTGCTTTCCATCGTGGGAGTGGCGGGCATTGGAGTGGTTATTTTATAATATATGTCATGCAATGCCCAATGCTCGGTGCTCCTATCCCTCCTTGACGCTCCGCGGTGAGCTGGCCACTGTCGACTTCCCATCCCTCCTAGACGCTCCGCAGTGAGCTGGGTCGACCTCCCATCCCTCGATGCTCCTCGATGAGCTGGCTGTCGTCGACCCTCACCAGCCCTCTCCTCCCTTAAGCCCCTGCTTTTCTTTTTCTACCCAACCTTTCCTCCTTCCTTCACCTTCCCACTCGGCCTCTCATCCTTCCCACGGACTCTCTCCGCCTCAACATGTATAGTTTTTCTAGCCTCCCCATCACCTTCCCCCACGTCGGTGCCAAAGGTTGGAGACTTCGATGGGTCTCAAGTTCAATGTCGACGTCATCGTCATCGTCGACGGCATTTACGATGCTTACTCTAAGTGGCTATGTGCGTCGACGTCGACGAAGTTGATGTCGTCAGGAGAGGAAGCATCGTAGATGTCGAAGAACTCATAGAGTGGGTTGGCTTTGGAGGGTGTATAGAGTTATACTCGTATGCATGGTTGTGTGAGTTTCTACGAGTCTATAGAGTTATACTCGTATTATACACGTAATATACTCGTGTATAGAGTTTCTACACGAGTTCCACAATATACCCGTAGTAAAAATATACTCGTACATAAATCTCTTTATATGTGTGGTTATGTGAGTTTATATGTGTGGTTATCCTGGCTCTTCCTTCTTCTCGGCATTACCACTCATATAAACTCGCACAACCACGCATATAAACTCTTTTTATGCGTGGTTGTGCGAGTTTATATGCGTGATTGTGCCGAGAAGAAGGACGAGCCGGAACAATCACGCATATAAAGAGATTTATGTACGAGTATATTTTTACTACGAGTGTATATTGGAACACGTGTGGAAACTCTATACATGAGTATATTATGATGCAGGACCAAGCCCGGACCTGACCGAGTCCGATCCGGAGCAGCTCCCGAGGCGATCCGGACGCATTCGGATCCCATCCGTCTGACTCAGATCTCCGGGTGACTCCGACCGTCGGATGGGCATAACTTTCGCTCACGACGTCCGATTAGGGCGTGCGACCAGTCAAAACGACCGGCTCGACGAGCCCGTCAAGAATTATCGGAGATCACAGATCTCTCCATGACCTTGACCTCCGGATCTCCAAATTCCTTTTCTTTTGGCTTAAAATTCAGTTTTTGTGAAAAACTTTCCTTTTTATGCAGTTTGTTCAAGTCTTTCTATTTTTGACAAATTTCCTATTTCTAGTAGGTTTTCTCCTCTTGAAATTCCGGGTTTAGTACTTGGATTAGGATAATGAGGTTTGAGTCCATGTTTGAGTTGGTCTGGTCTTTCCTTAAATCTATAAAAGGAGGACTTAGGGTTTGTAAAGGGAGTTTTGATGATTAATGAAAGTTAGGGTTTTTGGTTTCTCCGCTTGAGAAATCTGGTTGTCTCTCCCATAGAGAGGTCCACGTTTACCATGCGCCATATTACGTGTATAATACGAGTATAGCTCTATATACACGTAGAAACTCACACAACCACGCATATAAAGAAATAAAGATCGTATTTAAAAAGTATATTTCTTGCGGGCGGCGAGGGCGGGGTGGACGACGGTGAGCTGGGCGGGCAGTGAGAGTGGCCCACTGCCAAAGCCGAGAACGCCGATGGGCTCCACAAGCGTCGTGTGCGAGTATGCGAAGGTGAAGTTGAGGAGAGAGGTCGGTGATCTCGAAGAAATTGAGAGATGTCGTCCTCCACGAAGGAGCTTACCAATGAAGGTGCCATCGCCGTAGTAGAACGGGGGGCAGTGGTAGGAGGAGGACGAGCATGAGGAAGTTTCCATGTCGCCCAGAGGACAGGCGGCGATGGAGAGAGAGAGAGAGAGAGAGAGAGAGAGATGGAGGCGGCGGAGCGTGGCGGTGGCGGAGATGGAGTGGTGCGGGAGATGGAGATGGAGGAAGTGGTTATTTTATTATATATCCCATGCCATGCTATGTATGATCGTATGGGATGTATGAAGACATGGGATAAGTGGGGGTATTTTGGTCTATTCAGTGTTGAGGGGTATCATTGTGAAAAAAATAGGATTATTTACTTTTGAGACCTTGAAAACTTCTTAAATTACAAATGTACCCTTACAATCTTTGCTTTTACATATGTACCCCTGAAAACATTGTGATAATGTTAACCATGCCCCTCCGTCCAAGTCCGTATATATATCTAACTTAACCAGAGTAGAAACATAACCAGAGTGGGCAAAATTACTTAATTGCCCATCCCCATTAACATTTAACTTAACCGGAGTAGAAATATAACCAGGGATATAATTATCTTTTCAAAAGGGTTATTTAAAGATGTTAGGCATATTCCAAGCATATTTCGTGAATATTAACCGACTAGTAACCGGAGGGTATGGTTAACATTATCACAGTGTTTTCAGGGGTACATATGTAAATGCAAAGATTGGAAGGGTACATTTATAATTTAAAAAATTTTCAAGCCTATATGGAGATGAAAACGCCAAATGTGAACATGGGGTATCATTTGACAAAAAAATCTCTTTCGGCGTCCTATATCGCACTGACTCTATCTCGCACCCATTACACTTGTCCCACTAAACCCCATTCCATAGTTGCCATACCTAATTCCAACCTCTCTTAATACCCTTTTTGTGAGTTTAATTGATGTGGCTTCATGCGAAGAATATGCATCCTACTTTGTTAACATTATATGATCTCAAGACAACGTTTCTAGGATCTACAGGAACTTTTCGGTGGATCCACTCTTTCCTTTTCACCATAAGGCCAAGAAAAATCATTCCCAAGAACTGTTCTTGTTTGCAAATCTCGTTAGTTTAGAATGGTGGTTACTCTTGTATGTTCTTTTTGGATGGCCACCTTTTCCCACCCAATCCTATAAGCTGATGGCTGAGAATACCTGAGAATTTAAAAACACACCTGTCTTTCCGACATCCACTCGTCCAGATAGGAGAATTGGAGCATGACCTACGTAAGCTTATTTCCTCTTGTAGATGATAGATAATATAGCTCCTCTGTCCGTTTCTTGAATGACTGGAAATTCATAGGAATGGGAGTTTGTTCTTAAGTTAATGACTGATGCAGAAAAACTGGATGAAGAAATGCCAGCCATATGTTCTAGTGGTGTTCCATGGCCTAACAACAAAGAGTTCTGGTCTTCTCTATCCATCATACACTTCAGGATAAAGTCGGAGCTTTTCTTTTTGTTTTAGATGAAATATTCCTTCCCTTCTTCTTCTTCTTCTTCACCCCACTTTTTCTAGCGTGGCGGAGGACCTAGCAACTTGTTTCGCGGTTTTTGATTCTTGTATAGTGGTCTATGGAGGTGTGAGGAAGTGATGAGTGATGGTAGAAAGGATACTTGGTGACATCTATTAATGCTAATAAGATTAGGCTTTGTGGTAGCTGCCTCAGTTGCAGCCTATGCAGTCAAGCAGGTTAACACTTCCAGGACAGCTCCTTTAAAGCCTTCAGGTTTGTGGGCTCTCATTTTTAACAATAGAACAGAGTTAGCACATATAAAAGTCCCTACCTTGTCAAACTTTTAGGTATCCAGTAAGGTTCTGCTTCCTTAGACTGTGTTTTAATTGCACACATAGAGTTTCAGCTTCTTATGGTGAATTTTGAATGCAGAGAATGGAGAAGAAAGCTCCAAGCCTGGTTGGAATGAAGAGAAGGATAAAGATATTAGCGTTAGCCAAAGAAGAGAATATGTATGTTTTAAAGGCTTTAACTATTATGATTTTAATTGGGCTAATAATTTTGCTTTACTGATTAGCTTGAGATGCCCTGCTAATGAGTACTACGCTCTTTTGGCGGCTCTAAACTTATAGGTGGAAGAAGAAGAAGAAGAAGAAGAAGAAGAAGAAGAAGAAGAGGAAGTTAAGACGATTAATAGCGTGATAAATTCAGCCTTGAACAATCCTGCTCTTGCTATAATAGACAACGAAGACGACATGCTGCCTGAATTTGAAAGCCTTCTCTCAAGGGAGATAGACATCCCACTGCCCGGTGACAAGTTCGATTTCAAGCACAAATCTCAGTATGATATGGAGATGGCAAACAACGCGTCAGAACTGGAGAGGTTACACAACTTGGTGAAAGAATTAGAGGAGAGAGAGGTTAAACTTGAAGGAGAGTTGCTTGAATACTATGGCCTAAAAGAGCAGGAATCAGACATAACTGAGCTACAGAAACAACTGAAGATCAAAGTTGTTGAGATTGATATGCTTAATATTACAATCAATTCACTGCAAGTTGAAAGGAAGAAGCTTCAAGAAGAGATTGCTCAAGGGGTTTTGGTCAAGAAGGAGTTGGAGATCGCGAGGAATAAGATCAAGGAATTACAGAGGCAAATTCAGCTTGAAGCTAGCCAGACTAAGGGACAGCTTCTATTGCTGAAGCAGCAAGTGACTGGTCTGCAGGCGAAGGAGGAGGATGATTCAAAAAGAGATGGTGAAGTGGAGAGGAAGCTGAAGGCTGTGGAGAAGCTGGAGGTGGAGGTGGTGGAACTGAGGAGAAGAAACAAGGAGTTGCAGCATGAGAAGAGGGAGCTCAGTATGAAGTTGGGTGCTGCTGAAGCCAGAGTGGCCACACTATCTAATATGACAGAGGTATGAAGGCTCTATATCTTAGCTGTTTAGTTTTTTACAGTGAGATAGATTTCATGTAGTATTATTACATAATTTTTTTGTGGAATTCTAGCTTTTGGCTGTTGGCAAAAATGGGCCATTGTTTTTCTTCATTTGTGTTTAGGACCTGAGTACTTTATGTTCTTTCGTTTTGGTCCCATCTTTTTTGTTATTTCTCTTTTGTTTCTTTGCTGACGGACTTTTTGTGCGCATGCCACCAAGAAGGATATTTTGCCTTTGCTCTCCCTCTTTTGTACAGAAAACTCTCTTTTCTTCTGAATAAAAATGATTTTATGAAATTAATTCAGTGCTACCAACTTTCATACTGATCACATAAATCTAATTGCACTATAATGTTCCATTTATCTGTGTGAGCTAAGTAGAACTTTCACATTTTCTCAAAGCTTGATAGCAATTCTCTGCTTTCTACTAGATGATTAGACCATCATAAGATCCAATACCAATAGTGGAGCCCTTATACTAGTGAAATTGAGGTTTGGATACTCTATCCTCCTTCTAGATTTCAGAAAGCAATAGTCATTTAAGCTCCAATCAATGTAATTTATTGCACTAAATAATAAGTAACTTTTTACAAGAAACTATTTAATTCCCAAAAGAATTGCTCATCTAAGTCCAAAGATCACTACAGATAGCAATCTCATATTTGTTGGATTAGATATCTCAAAAAATTGGCAGGCATAGTGATAAAGAAAAGTGTTGAGTTCCAGTAAGTAGGCACATGAACGTTCCAGTACGATTAGATTGCTAGCATTGAGTACCTGAAGTTCTGTTACTAATTTCCATCCTAGAATTTCTGCTGATAAAATGACAAGCCACAACCATTCTGTCATGCAAATTTATTATATCATTTCGTGAGTATAAATTAGTATGTCCATAAGTATATTGTTTCCAACATAAACGTTGCTGTATCCATCCTTTTGTGATTATGATTCTCAAAGCTGCATTGGTAAATTATATTATGTCCTCACTTCATGATGAACCTTTGAGGCAGTATGTTGTTTATGGGGCTAATCAAGATTCATTATGTTATGTTATCACTCTGAAGAATATATGCTTATTATGCCTTGGAATGAATCTGATTTTATATTTTTCTCATGCAGAGTGATATGGTTGCCGGAGCAAGAGAGGAGATCAACAATTTAAAACATGCAAATGAAGACCTTGTAAAACAAGTAGAAGGCCTGCAAATGAACAGGTTCAGTGAAGTAGAGGAACTGGTGTACCTGCGCTGGGTCAATGCGTGCTTGAGATACGAACTCCGAAATTATCGGACACCATCAGGAAAGGTCTCAGCCAAGGATCTGAGCAAGAGTTTGAGCCCAAAATCTCAGGAGAAAGCTAAAAGGCTGATGTTAGAGTATGCAGGATCAGAGCGTGGGCAAGACACAGATCTTGAGAGTGGTTCTTCTCAGCCATCTTCGCCAGGGAGCGAAGATTTTGACAATATTTCCATGGATAGTTCTTCCAGTAGATTTAGCATTCTTAGCAAGAAACCAAGCTTGATCCAAAAGCTTAAAAGATGGGGGAAGATCAAGGATGACACCAGTGCTTTGGCCTCGCCAACAAGGTCCCCTATGAGGACTAGCATCAGCCAGAGACCAGCCAAGGGGCCACTGGAAGCCTTGATGCTTAGAAATGCAGGTGACGGCGTGGCAATTACAAGCTTTGGGACCAAAGAACAAGATCCTAATGAGTTTCTAGAGGATGTGAATCTCCCAAGGATAAGAACTAGAGTTGCATCAAATGATTCAATGAATAGCGTGACAGCTTCTTTCCATCTGATGTCTAAATCAGTTGAAGGTGTGGCTGAAGACAAGTATCCCGCATACAAAGACAGGCACAAGCTAGCTCTTGAGAGGGAGAAGGCAATCAAGGAGAAAGCAGAGCAAGCAAGGGCAGAAAGATTCGGTGACGTTTTGACTTCAAGTTTCCATTCTAGAGCGAAGTTAGAACGAGAAAAGTCGATCAGTTTGCCACCAAAACTTGCTCAAGTGAAGGAGAAAACTGTCACCACAAACGGTGAATCAAATGAGCAGACCAGTGATGCCGGCAAGGCCGATACGCAAGTTGTGAGCAAGATTAAGCTTGCTCATATCGAGAAGAGGGCTCCAAGGATGCCAAGACCACCCCCAAAACCATCCGGCGGTGATGCTCTGGGAAGTGATGTTAAAACTTCTGATGCATTGGGAGGTATACCCCCTCATCCACCATTGCCGCCACCTCCACCTCCTAGTGGTGGTCGTGGTCCACCGCCACCTCCTCCTCTTCCAGGTTTGTCAAAAGGTTCAGCTGGTGGAGATCAAGTTCACCGCGCACCTGAGCTCGTCGAATTCTATCAGTCATTGATGAAACGCGAAGCGAAGAAGGATACGGCATCCTTAACTTCAACATCATCAAATGTTTCAGACGTTAGGAATAATATGATCGGCGAGATCGAAAACCGATCGACTTTCCTACTAGCGGTATGTTTGTTAGCTATATATGGGTTCAAACACTCAGATTATAATCCTAGAAAATGCTTTGGATCTCAATATTTGGTTTTGCTTCAGGTGAAAGCTGATGTGGAGACACAGGGTGATTTTGTCAAGTCGTTGGCCACAGAGGTTCGCGCATCTTCTTTCACAGAGATTGGATATCTGGTTTCCTTTGTGAACTGGCTGGATGAAGAGCTCTCCTTCTTGGTAAATCCTTTTGAGATAGTTGTTTATCTTGCATGGTTAACACTGCCACATTTCTTATCTCCATTACTTGTATTCTTGTTCTTATAGGTTGATGAGAGAGCTGTTCTTAAGCACTTCGATTGGCCAGAAGGGAAAGCAGATGCCTTGAGGGAGGCTGCATTTGAATACCAAGACCTGATGAAGCTCGAGAAACAAGTTTCATTGTTTGTTGATGATCCAAAACTTCCCTGCGAAGCTGCTCTAAAGAAAATGTACTCTTTACTTGAAAAGTAAGCCGCTCATCCACATCTCATTCGTTCTCAAAGTATATGCTAAGCTTTTGAAAAATCCTCCACAGACCACACAGTACTTTTTGATATTATAAAGTTCATGCATTCCTCATTCATGATTCAATCCTCTGCTTTTCTTTTACTGCATATCTCTAACAACTTGGTATATGCTTGATCTTCAGAGTGGAACAGAGTGTTTATGCACTGCTACGTACCAGAGACATGGCTATGTCACGCTACAGGGAGTTTGGAATTCCAGTTGATTGGCTCTCAGACACTGGTGTTGTAGGCAAGGTAAACGTAACCTCTAGGCTTCCTTGCTTGATCTCTTATCTCTAATATTACAATTCACTCCGTACTATGCATTGGCTCGTAAGTACAGTGCCTTCCTTCTTTCCCAAATATGAGTTACTTGACTGGCTTTATCTGCTGAGTAAAAGCAAACATCCTAACTTGGTTACAAAGAACAGACGCTCTAGTTTCTTTGTTAGTTGAATCGTTAATCTTGATTTATTAGGGACAAAAATAGTTGGGGGGGCATTGGTGATGTAACATAGAATCAGAAACGCAGTTTTTTTTTTTTTGATTAGTTAAGCCGTAGGCTAAGAGACCCAGTCAAGGGTAAACAGCAAACTAGGAGCTGGGGGCGACAGGGACAAACCCCCTGTGTTTCGCCCTCTGTAAACAAAGGGGGTTTAAAATGACCACCGACTTAGAACCAGAAACGCAGTTAGCACATATCTTTCTTCCATTGCACAGTTTGAAATGACCACCGACTTACAAGAATGAATGATGTTGTTGCAGATCAAGCTCTCCTCTGTTCAGCTGGCAAGGAAGTACATGAAGCGAGTGGCAACAGAACTCGATGCCATGAGTGGCACCGAGAAGGAACCAAACAGGGAGTTCCTGCTCCTCCAGGGCGTCCGCTTCGCCTTCAGGGTCCATCAGGTATACTATATATACTACGAATACGCCATTATTGTTATGGTTCAATGCTTTAACATTCTAATGATGCATGTGGTCCAGTTTGCCGGTGGTTTTGACGCCGAGAGCATGCGGGCTTTTGAAGATCTCAGAAGCCGTGTTTACTCCCAGACTGGAGACGCCGAGAAGAGTATTGAACCATAGTCTCATATATTGTTCTATATATACATGTACTGAGCTTACTTTGAGTAAGATCTGGAACCTCCAAAGCCATTGGAATGGATGGAAAATATAGCCTTATATTATTGCTCTTAACTCTTACGAATACCATGATCCAGATTTAGTTTTAATGCTAAGCAGAGTTAAAAGCAGCACATAAAGAAGAGGAAAAGGTCATCCATCGTCTTCACACGTGTAAACCTGCATGCCAACCATAACCCCACAGCTCCACACGTGTCCATCTGGGTCCCACGCTCTGGCCTTTATAGCTTAGCTTTTACATCTCACTCACCTTCGATCTCTATCCGGCCATCCCCGTCCGATCGACCTCGTTAACGACGCTAGCTCGTGCTCATGGCGGATCGCCCCACGCGCTCGCCCCAGCGGCCCTCTCCGGGGACCATCACCCCCGGAGGCGACGGCGCGTCGCTTCTACTGCGGCTTCAGGAACGGGCGCCGAACTCGACGCAGGTGGTGGGGTTCATGACTCTGGTGATCTCCGGCGGGATCCTCCTCCTCTTGACGGGCGTCACCCTGACTGGTGCCGTCATGGGGCTCATCCTCTTCACGCCGCTGATCATCCTGACCATCCCCGTGTGGGTCCCCGCCGCCATGGTCCTCTTCTTCACGGCGGCCGGCGTGCTGTCCACGTGCGGGTTCGGCGTGGCGGTGCTGGCCGTGGCCACGTGGCTGTACAGGTACTTCAGCGGGCGGCATCCGGTGGGGGCCGACCGGGTGGACCGCGCACGGAGCCGGATCGCCGACACGGCGAGCCACGTCAAGGACTACGCCAGGGAGTACGGCGGATACCTCCATGGGCGCGTCAAGGACGCGGCGCCCGGAGCTTAGCTTTAATTAACTTTTAATCACTTCATCATGGGTGAGGTTTGCCACTCTTAAGTCTCTTGTTTGTGAGCTGGTGTTCTTCTTGTATTTCTAATTAAGAACTCTTGTTGGTTAATTAGTTGCAATCTGGCCCTTGTTAATTAGACGGTGATGAGCATGATATATATATATATAATAAGATGGCTTTGAATATTGATAGAACTCCTTTGGAGCTTGTTGCTAAAAATAAGCATGTTTTTTTTTTTTCAAAACCGGACCCAAAAATGGACAAATGCCGGTAATGTCTATGTTGTGAACGGGTTTAAATACATAACATGGCATAGTTAATAACAAAATCCAATGGCATAGTTAATAACAAAATCCAAAGTAGACCTTCCCATGTGCATTAAATGCGACGGAATTGATAGACAAACGGCCTCTTCTAAGGGTGTGTTTGGCAAATCTGAATCTGATGAATTAGTTGAATGAGGAATCTGTGGAATTAGTTGAATGGGGAATGAGCTGAATCTGGTGATTCCGTTGATTTTGGTTCTGTTGTTTGGTTGGACTGTATGGGATGAGCTGAATCTGTTAATTCTGGCGTTTGGCTTGTCTATTATGGATGAGCTGAATCTGCTAATTTTGTGGATTCTGGTGTTTGATTCATAAATCTCTGAATTGAAACCGAGTGAATTTTGACAGCATGTTAATAATAAAACTTTAAGTTTTTTTTCAAATTAAGACATGTTTTTCATTATAATAATAACAATATCCACGAGATATGATTGATCGAAATTATTGAAAATTTAGGTCAAATTAATTCTTTGAATGCATCTAATCATGTAAAATGATTGATCGAAATTATTAAAAATTCAGGTATAATTTAAGTTATAATATATTAAATGATTTTATAAATTAAATTACATCAAATATTTGCTTTCAAAAATACTCAATATTGGTCTCATAACGAAGATATCGATGATATCTTTCCAATGAGACTAATTTCATAAAGTTTTAACATGTATATTTAAAGTTATGATAAATATAGCCATTTTAAATATCAAGGATAAAATAGTCATTAAGGGGAATCTCAAATTTGGGATCCGCGGATGGATAGCGGCGTCCGCTCGAAGCCGTGATTCCAAATTTTTGGAATCCGACGTGGATCGGATCCTGCCGATTCCAAATGACAAAACGAGCCAACACATGAGAATGGGCTGAATGCGGAATCCGCTCATTCCCCATTCCATCTAATCCACCCCATACCATGCCATCCAAACTCACCCTTTCTCCCGCCATACATCTCCTTCTTGGTGCGCTATTCCTTACATCTCCATGAAAAACACAAAGCAATACGCCACATACGTTTTTGTATGCGCGTGGCATTGAACACGAAAAACTATATGCGTGTAATATTATACGCGTGTATTATTATATGCGTATCACTATACGCGCGTGCGTATAACTATACGCGCATAAAGTTGTATGTGAATGCCTGCTGTTACACGCCCATGAGAACACGCACGAAACGTACTTCGTGCGCGTTCTAATCTTTTATATGTGGATATTCCGTACGTGTAACTATTTTATGCAACTGACCCTTTATGTCATGGATCGGGTAGGCATGAAGTTGGACCCGTCGTGAACACATATGCATACGAAGAAATATATTATGGACAGGATTGGATACCTGATAGCGACGAGAATGTGCAACCGGCTTCCGACGTCATAGACGAGGACGAAGACGAGTACATTCTCAATTATGACACATCGGAAGCTCAAGCAGCCTCCTTTGTGAATGCCCTGGAACCATACGTGGGTCAAACGTTTCCCAACAAGCAACAGATGAAACGTGCGCTCGCAAGATAAGCCATTACACGCCGGTTCGAATACAATATTAAGAAGTGTAAAACAACTAAGGTAGTTGTCCGTTACCTTGAAACGAGTTGTTCATGGAAGGCCATTTCCTGGAGTATAGACTTATCGGATAAGCGTCTTCGTCAAAGAACACACGTGCAACTGATCGTTGATTGGCCATGGCCACAAGCAGATGACGGTCCGACTCCAGTCGTGTGATCATCTTATAACGTTATACATTGCGAGATACAGTCACTTACCATCTTTTGGAAATTTGTTGGAAGAAGTTGTGGGGTTCACAGGTGACATATGATTTCATGTACATGTGCACACTTGTTCACTTGTTTACTTAACGAGCACTAGAAATTTGCACGGGGTAAAGACGTCTACAAATCAATACGCGCTGCATATATATATAAGAGCGAACACGAGAGCCTATACGTGGCGTAACAACGCGTAGAAATGTAATGCGCGAAATTTGTCACAATAAACGCGCGTTATGCAATAAGAACAACAAGGATGCACACATATTCTATAATTGCGAGTATAAACATCGCATCAACGCATAGATGGGTAAGCTGACAGTTGTATAAATGATGCACACATATCTTGCAAATGCGAGTACAAATATGTCATCAACACATAAATTAGTAAGATAACACAAGTACAAATGGGAACTACATGTCATCCGCGCATATATTAGTAAAATAACACGAGTATAAATGGGAAGTACACGAAGAACTAACAAAATAAAAAAGGTACACGAATGGCTACTATTTCTTCTCCGCCGCGCGTGATCCTTCTGCCTGTCTTTTATCATGCGAGTGTAAAAATTATATGCGAGTAAATGGAAGCGAAAAATATGATATATATACACGTAAACTGTAAACAGTTGTCATATTTTTTAGCAGAGAAAGGATAGTGATGGCATAACAAAAATGTGAACAAAAAAAGTTTTGACAAAATATGAGGGGAAAAAGCTTGATTTCAATTGCCCTTTCGGATAGAGGAGACTGAGCCCCACACCAATGGAAATGGGCTGCAAAAAGGTTACCTGGGAGAATGGCGGGCTGCGATCCTCCCTCAGGTCCCCCATCGCGGCGTAACAACTTCCCAAACACCTTCTCTACTGCCTTTTCCATGGTTGCGGCTATTATGTCTTCCATGGCGCTCGTTCTACTTCGTCGTTAGTCGATAGGAGAGGGATGGCGACGGCGGAGTAAACGGGAAGGCTCGACGGTGAGAAACGAAAGAACGGAGAGACTGTAACCGGTGACGACGAGATGGGAGAGAGTGAACATGGATTTTAGGAAGAAGGTGGTTTGTATGAAAATTATGCACCGATTAAGCGATTTTGCGTGCTTTAAGGTGCCATACCATTGCTTCTGCGTGCCCCCGTCTGCAAATGCGAATATGCCACGTGAAAGGAACCACAACTGAAGAGTTGCATCGTGTTTAATTTTATTTCAAATTTTTCGCCAGGTGTTCTGACTGAGGGTCACGTAGGGGAGGCCATTTGTCCATCAATCCCATAGCATTTAATGCAATCCCACGTGAAGGTCTACTTTGGTGGGTTTTGTTATTAATCATGACATGCTCGGTGTTGAAAACAACAATAAGGAGTCTTGCTTTTTATTAATAATAACAATGAATCCTTTACAATAGCTTCACGTGTTGGAAAAAGAAAAGAAGAGGAAGACAACGACGAAGAAAATTCATTTTAATCCGAAAAAGAGAAAAAGAAAAGAGGAGGAAGACAACGTCGATGAAGAAAATCTGCTTGATCGAGACCAGTGTGCCACACTGTGCCCTTAAGCTCCTTTTGCCTTCCATCCCTTGCTTCTGGTTCTTCAGCCAACGAGCTCTCAGGGTACAACGATCCATTGCGATTGGAGGGAAGCCAGTAGTCCGATCTCCTTTCGAATTCTAAGATGGAATGGTAGTCTCAATCAAGACCCTCTATTGTGCAAGTGGTATGGTAAGAGGTGAATGGATGAGCTAGCTGTAAAATGGCTGATGTGGGGTCCTATTAATAGGCTAGTTGATTAGTTATTTACTAGGGAGGTGACTCAGCCCACTGCTGATGAATTAATGGCTCACTCAATGTGGCTCAGCCCACTTGTGATTGTTTAGCTTCTTGAACGACTACTTGCCATGTGGAAAAAAACGCACACGCATGGCGTGCATGTGTGGTGCCTCTCTCTAAATCTCACATAAGTTCAAACTATAGATGCACAAGGCTCTATATAAACAAGAGCAATGTTTTAGTTCCAAGCAATACGGGACTAAACATTCTACACGCACGCATGGGCTCTCATATGGCTCTTTTCTAATAGGCTTCAAGAGGCCCATTTGATTCAACCAAGATTTAGCCCAAACCACATACCCTCACATTAGGTTTTATTAGGGTTTGGGCTTATTAAATCCAACAATCCCTCACATGAATCAAATGACTGATCAGATGCAATACGATCCTAATGCACATGAGAGTACCACCAAAATTTGTTGAACTAGGAGAGGTAGCTTTCGGCTTTGAACCTTCCTTAATGAAACACAATTGGATGTGCTTGCTAAACAGTGAACGCGATGTCTTGAACTGTTCAACTTTTATGTACACCAATACAACAGTGTTTACACAGCGCATTTTTTTTACCATTGATGGCTCATTTTTTGTGTTCATTTTGGCCCTACACATGCATGGTAGAATTCAAGTGCTTTAGAAAACCAGCCCTTAAATCGTTCTCATAGAAGCGGCCCCTTCTTACTCGATATAGGTGATCTCTTATTAAGAGCATTATGCCATTCTCCGACTTGTTTCTTTAAGTAATAAGTATCATTAAAAGTATAGCTTACCCTTCACACTATGCATGCTTATCACTCATTAATCATAGGAATAGGTAAGGTAATTTTCCCGAGTGATCCTAGTGACCCCCCCAATTCGGTTGTTCCATTGAACCTAGAACCTGGGTCCACCAGATCAGCTAGATTGGGTTGCCATTGTGGAGGATAGTCATTTCATAGGCTTCAACCCCATTCCGCTCAATGAAATATCCACTAAATCTTAAGGAAGGCCTTTGTTTAGTGGATCCGCAATATTATCCTTCGATCTCACATAGTCATTTCATAGGCTTCACACCAGTCGATAATAATTTCTTCACCGAATTATGTCGTCAACGTCTATGTCGGGACTTTCCATTATACATATGACTTTGTGCCCTACCTATTGCCGACTGACTACCATAGTGTAAGCTATGATAGGCACTGGTTTGGGCCACATAGTAATGTCCTCTAAAAAGTTATGGAGCCATTCTGCTTCTTCTCCAGTTAGGTCTAAAACTATGAACTCAACATCTATTGTAAACCTTACTATGCACGCTTGCTTGGAGGATTTCCAAGAGACAACTGCACCTCCAATTACAAAAATGTATCCACTCGTGGGTTTTGTGTCATTGGAGTTCAAGATCTAGTTTGCACCTGAGTACCCTTCAAGTACCGTTGAATATCTTGTATAGTGCAGTCCAGAATTTGTTGTGTATCTTAGATACCTAAGGAATCTAATTATTGCTTTTCAGTGATCTGCACTTGGATTACTTGTGTATCTACTCAACCTATTCACTAAGTTGGCAATATCCGATTGAGTGCAGTTCATGAGATATATCAGGATGCCTACGATCCGGGAATACTCCAATTGTTGTATACCTTCACCATAGTGTTTCTTTAGATGCGAGAGAACATTTATTAGTGTCCTGGCTAGTGCATCACTCCCTTAGTCATATTTATCAAGCATTTGCTAAATATAATGACTTTGTGATAAAGCATAACCATATGATGTTTTAGTGGTTTTCATACCTGGAATTACATCAATGATACCCATATCCTTCATGTCGAAGTTTCATGGCAACATACTCTTGGTAGCTTTTATGATATTATCATTGCTACCAATGATGATCATGTCATTTACATAAAAGCATAAAATAATATATTCATTTTTATTGCGTTTTATGTAAACGCATTTGTCACACTCATTCATGTGAAAGCCGTTTGCCAACATCACTTGATCAAACTTCTCATCCCATCTTTTAGGTGCTTGCTTAAATCCATACAAAGACTTAACAAGTCGGTATACTTTCTTTTCTTTCCCTGGAATCACAAACCCCTCGTCTTGTTCCATATAAATTTCCTCTTCTAGATCAGCATTTAGGAAAGCCGTCTTTACATCCATTTGATGTATTTGTAGATCATTTAGCGCCGCAAGAGCGATGATCAATCTAATTGATGTTTTCCTCGTGACTAGAGAATATGTGTCAAAATAGTCCACCCCTTTAGTTTGCTTAAAGCCCTTGATTACAAGTCTTGCATTGTATTTGCCGTTTTATCTGCTTTTATTTTCTTTCTGAAAACTCACTTGTAATCCAAAGGTTTACATCATTGTGACAAATCCACTAATTCCCAAGCATGGTTTTATATGATGGAATCAATTTCACTTTTCACAGCTTCCTTTCAGAGAGGAGTGTATTGAGTTGACATTCCTTTCTTAAATATCCGATGGTCCTATCCTAACAAATATGTTAAAAAATCAAGGCCAAAAGGAGTTTCTTTTCTAACCCTCTTACTCCGTCTAGATTCTCATCCTCTTCATGAACTAAGGACCCTTGGAATCATTCTTTCTCAGTGTTGTCATAAGCTCTCCCACTAGCCTCTATTGTAGGAAAAGGCTTATATAGGAACACGTCTTTTAAGAATGGCATCTCTAGCCTCTAGTATAGTGTTCACATACATTTCAGGATTATCCGATTTATAAACAACAAATCGATAAGCACTACTATCCTGTGCATGTCCTATGAACACACAATTTACCGTCTTTGGTTCTATTCTAATTCATTTAGGAATTGGAATTGATACTTTTGCTAGACAACCCCATACCCTTAAGAATTTATGACTAGGTGCACGACCTTCCAATAATTCATAAGGCCTCTTATCTAGTCGTTTGTGCGTTGTCTATTCACCAAATGATTTGCTGAAAGTATTGCTTCTCCGACATGTTATGGGGTATGCCTAAACTAATCAGCATGACATTCATCATTTTCTTTAGAGTCCTATTCTTCCGTTAAACTATTTCATTTTGTTTTGGTGAATAGGGCGCAGTGGTTTGATGAATAATGTCATTCTCGGCACATTTCTAAGCAAAAGGTGGCTCATATTCACCTCCTCTATCGCTTCTTAGCATTTTGATCCTCATGTCGAGTTGGTTTTTCACTTCATTCTTGTAATGAGTGAACATCTCTACTACTTCATCTTTATTTTTCATTAAGTAAACATAGCAGTACATTATACAATCATCAATAAAGGTAATAAAATACCTTTTACCACTTCTATTTTGTATATTTTTCATATCACACTCATATGTATGTACCGAATCTAGTGGTTCAGTGCTTCGTTCAATTGATTGGAATGAAATCTTAGCCAATTTTACTTCAACACAAACCTTGCATTTGTATTCCTTATCAATTTTAAATTTTGGAAGAAGATTTAAAGACATAATCTTTTCATTGAATTTTTATTCACATGTTCGAATCTTTCGTGCGATAATTTAAAAGACTCAGTCACATAGGCAAGCTTGGCATTATTATTAGCTTTTTGGGCAACATTGATTACAACAGATGCACTAGCCTTTATGGCTTCACTAGTCTAGACCTCTGGGATTACAGTCATTACATTCATTTTAAATAACCCTTCGATCATATAGCCTCTGCTTAAGTACATGCCATTCTTTGACAAAATGACTTTGTGAAACTCGAAAACTAGCCTGAAGGTTAGGTTCTTGCGTATCTAAGGCGCATGAAGTACCTCCATCAGGGTCAGCTCCATGGTCACATTTCCTTCTACCTTAGAGGTTGTAGAGTTCCTTATGTAGTAGCACTCTCCATCTACTGCATGGTAGTTGTCAAACATCCATCTGTTAAAACAAATGTGACGGGTAGCGCCAGTGTTGACCCACCATTCTTTTTGGTTGCTCCCAACTAGATTCACCTCTGAGATGGCTGCGACTAGGTGCAAGTCATCCATCTCTGCAACGAGACCCTCAACTATATTGGCTTGAGTTGTCTTCTTTTTCTTTGAAACTGGCTTCTTCTTCCCTTCAACATTTGGGCAGTGATGGTAGTCCTTGGCCAGATGCCCTGTTTTCCCATAGACAAAGCACTGACCCTTGAACTTTTGAGACCCACTGCCTTCATTTGTGCCTTCATTGAAGAGCTTGCACGTTTTATCCTTCACACCGCTGGTATTCTCAACTAAGTTGGACTTAGAATATATTCTAAGACCGTTGTTCTTATCGGTCTTGCAATTATCATGCTCGACTTTCAGCCTCCGAACGAGATCCTCCAAACTTACCTCCTTGTGTTTGTGCTTTAGGTAGTTCTTGAAGTCCTTCCATAAAGGTGGCAATTTCTTAATCATTGTTGCTGCTTGGAAGGGTTCATTAACCTGCATACCTTCAACACTCATGTCATGGTAGATGAGTTGAAGCTCTTCCACTTGATCCACCACGCTCTTACCATATATCATATGGTACTTTATGAATCGGCCGACAATAAATTTATTTACACCGATGTTATCCACCTTGTACTTTTTATCCTAAGACTCCCCAAGTTCTTTGGCAGTCTTTTTGGAAAAGTACACGTTATAAAGCGTGTCGTCCAAGCCATTCAGAATGTAGTTCCGGTATAGGAAGTCAGAATGATCCCAAGTGTGAGGACTTGCCCCTCTACCCCTGTGGCTCGTTGTAGACCGCAAGGGCAATTTTGTAAATTGTGCCTTGCTAATTTGTTTCACACCCGTGTGTGCACACACTGACCATGTTTGTGTTAGTGTTTGATTAGAAAGGTTAGGTGGATTCGGGATCAAATGATCCGGACTTGGGCTTAAGTTTTAGCCCAAGTCTAGCTTTCTGCGCCTAAAGGATCGATCCTTCATTGCTAGAAGGATCGATCTTCTAATGCCAGAAAGTCAAGGTGTGATCGTCAGGAAGGATCGATCCTTCTTCTTGGAAAGATCGATCTTTCATAGGTCGGTTCGTTTGTCTATAAAACGGACGCAACCTTCTTCCTTGAATCCATTTTGAAATCCGCGTTCTTGAGCTCAGAGCTGTCGGATTTTGAAGAGATTTCGGACGATCCAAGGCCTTGCAGATGGGATTGAAGCTGCTTTAGCCTAGGTGGGGATCCTACCTATGCTTCTTTTCCGGTTTTGTGAGTTTGAGTTTGATTGAAGCTTGTTTTGCTTAGATCTTGGTAAATACTTGTTAGTTTGTAGTATTTTCACCGGTTTTGGACTCGTGGTCCTTAGTACTACCAGATCCCAAGGTTTTGTGGGATTTGGTAGAGTTTTCCGACGGTATTTCTCGTCGGAGGTTTGGTGGAGAACCCAACAAGATCGATCTTTCTGGGAGAAAGATCGATCCTTCCTTGTTAGTCATGCTGAACCCGAGCATGTTCGATCATCGGGTGAGGATGATCGATCCTTGTGCCTTGGGTAGCATGGGATCCTCTTGTCGCGGGGAGGATCGATCTTCCTGGGAGGAAGGATCGATCTTCTTTGGTGCGGCAAGGAGGATATCCTCTATCGCGAGGATGATCGATCTTCCTGGGGGGAAGGATCGATCATCCTTGGCACGATTTGGAGAGGATGCTCTCTGTCGCTTGGAAGATCGATCTTCCCTTAGGGGAAGGATCGATCCTTTGAGGACAAAGAGGGATTGTCCTTGGTTTTGCCCGCGGGGCTTTGTATGTACAGATTTCTTTACAGCTTTATATCTTGTATATACTCTTAAGCATGCTAGCTCCATATTAGGGGCAGTGGTGAACTAGGAGGGTGATGACTGCTGGGATGTTTAGAATAAGCGGGCGAGTGGCCCTATCGGTTTCCATAGCCTTGCATGCCGGCGTGCGCCGAGGACTTTTACCTGCGTGGCTTGTCTCTATTGTTTGCGGGGCTGTTTCCTGATACAGGTTGTTGGTGGACTGGCTGGTAGTTGGTGTTGTACCACTGCAGTAGTCCCATACCTTAAATATCTGTTCACCACCCCGGGCCGGCAGTGTGCCGAGCCCAGACCGTGTTATGCTATCAGCACATACTATTGCATGCTTAACTGCTTATACTATGTATGTTCATCGCATACATCTCTGTTGTGTATTAGTTGCATGGTTAGGGCGTGGGCGATCTGTGGGTCGCCGTCCCGAGGCTGGAAGCTCGGACTTAGGCCTAGGACCGGGGTTGGGTAGTTTGGACCCGGTTCGAATCGTAGTGTCCAGTTGGACTTGGTGATAGGCTTGGATGACTGGTACACCTGTTGATTGATGATTATAGAGGTCGTGTCGGCCTCGAGTCGGATGCTGAGGTGTAGCTGGTGTCCCACTGTGTTGACTCTTGAGTAGAGGAGTTGCCTACTCAGCGGTGCCATTTTCCGCCTGCAGTGTCGGGTTCCTGCTTGTGAGTCAGCAGTGTTGTTTCCTACTACTGAGTGTGACCTGACATGTGACCAGTTCGGCTGGAAGACCATGATCGTGGGCCTCAGGGACACGCGGTGGGGTTATGGGGCTTCTGTATACACCCAGGTCTTACTTGAGGGCGACACTGTTGCGTTTCCCTCTTCCTTCTGTGTGTCGTAGTGTAGTTTCCCTACTGAGCTTAGTTGCTCACTCCTACCCGGGCTGCATTTTGCAGGTGCAGGCGTTAGCTCCTCTTCGGTGGCCCCTACCGGGCAGTTGGTCAGCGGTGCGGTGGCGCCAGACAGAGTCTGAGAGGTGGTGATCATTTACAGCTTTAAACCATATGATAGTTAGTCTCCTACGGGAGTGTTAATGTTGTATTTGAATCTTTTGATAGCTCGCGAACGTTGTCGTTAAAACGTTGCTAACCTCAATCAAATCTTAAATTTATATCCTTATTCAATCACTAATACTACCACGTAGACTAGTGGTGAAATCCGGAGTCGAACCACAGGGAATTACTAGGAAAAACAAAATCACTTCTCAAAACTCTTGATCTAAATCAAACACTTCATTGATAGATTGATCTAACTGAAACTTTGTAAGAAAGCAAAAGAAAATATTAATGTTTTAATCAGATGGAAAAAAATGTCTTAGGAAATACACAATCCACCCTAATTTCACCCTAAATCTTCCATAGTTATCATCTTGATCACTTCTCTAAGCATTATGGATCGTATGGCTACAAGCTCACACGAATCCCTAAAAGAAGGTTTTATGCTTCCAACGGCATAATCTATCTTTGTTTGGCATAAATCATCTCTGGTCCTACCATTATCTGAAGTTATTCTACTCCTAATGACATTAGCATGACTTATCTTCACGTAGCATAGATTATCTCAAAGGTAAATCACAAACCACATGAAAACTATCTCATGAATCTCTACACTCAAGTACAACCATCATGTAGGACTAATAATACGTCAACGGAACTCTGTTCCTTCAACTCTATAATCATTAAAAACATATTCATGAGATTATACGTAGAGAAGTTCACAAAAATCAAACTAAGAAAGATCAAAAGTTACACTAGGGTTTCATGGTATTCCTAAGAACAAGAAATCTAGCCACTCATCTTTTGGAAATCATGAATCCGTATAGAGGATGAAGCCATTGATCCCCGTGGAAAGATCACCGTCTTCAAAACCCTAACCTTCTCCTCCAAAAGTGCTCCAAGAGACCCCCCAATTTTCGGCCTAGACAACACCTTCTTATCGGTGTATTCCCGGAATTAGGGTTATAGGTTGGGTTGGACCTCTATTGCAACTCGGATTTCCTAGTTTAATTCTGACAGCCTCTTCCGGTCGGGACTGGATTCAACCGGTCAGGAATTTGGAAATGTGGTCAAGATGAAAGATGTAGATTAGGAAGCTTTCTGTCCTCTCCCGAAGATGTGACATTATTTGGACTTATTTGGAATATTTGGAGAATATTCTCTTGAGCATCGACAGACCAGTTTCCCAGCATCTGTTTATCTTCATATTCTTGCCAACTGCTATTAATTTGTCCAGAATATCGCACAGTGTCCAACATGAAAGTTGTTTATCTTGAAGTCTTCTATAAGGTTTTCAAATTTCAGGAATTTAGGATATATCTGGAGAATTTGGTGAATTCTTTTCAAACTGACAGCGGAGCGGTCTTTTTGTAGAATTTAATGATTTTTGACCGAATTTCTTGTATTTCTTCTCAAATCCTTCTTAAACCTGAAATCAAGCAATATGACATCAAATACAACCACTCTAGGCCTAACAAAGGTAATTTAAGGGGTTTAATTATATATAATATGTGATTTATCATCTTCCCCTCTCCGAGGATTTGTATATTAAACACTTTGGGTTTTGTAATCTTGGGTTCGAGGCTTCCTTATTAATTGTTGTTTTTAAATTGGGGGGTGTTTGATGAATTGCTAGGGACACCAATAGATTAGAGGGAACCCTCGCCAAATTTTTTTCGCGGTTTGTAGGTTTCGGTTCGCGTCGTCCGGCCCGGTTGGGCGTTCACGGGTTGATAAGACTTGAAAAGTGCACGAAACACCCTTGTAATTTGGCTTTGTTGGGCCCGAACAATGCTGTACTGACTACTTTTATCCCATTTCAGGTATAACAGACCATGCTACGAGTTAGATCAACTTTGGAGCTAAAACAAGGGTATTCTGGCGATTTTGGCAATTTAGATTGATCGGACTCAACAGGAGCGATCGATCCGACTCAATCAGCACGGTGATAAAGAGCAAGCAGGAGGATCGATCGGACTCGATTAGACGGATCGATCCAGCATGGGACGTAGCGTAACATTAATGGCACGATCGATCGGACTCGATAGTTGGATCGAACCGGCTCGGGAGTTACCAGCAATTAAATGAGTCGGATCGATCCAACTCCAAGAGAGCGATCGATCCGACTCGGCCAGAGTCTAAAATCGACGGCTCAGATCTAATCGGTGGGAGGTTGTTTCCTGGGCTATAAGTAGTCATTGTTTAGGGATTTTTGGGGGCTTTTTCCAGACGTTTTTGGGGAGAGTTTTCCTATCTTTTGCTACACTTTTCTTCGACGCTTTTTTGGAGGAGATCCATGGTGGGAGGAGATCATCAACTTCCACCGATGGATTGACCCCTAAAGATGAGTAGCAAAAACCCTAACCATGGGATTCTTATGATGTAGCTAGAGTTTTTACTAAGGATTTCTTAGATCTTGGGTTTGTATACACTCTTGTTTGGTTTATATGGATTGCGTCCTATTTTCTTTATATCTTGGTGTTAATTTCTTGCTGGATATATGGATTGTCCTGGTTTGCACTTGATTCTAGAGCTTATGTATGCTAGGGCTTGGATTGGATTCATCCAAATAAGAGGATCATACTAATCCCATGATATCTCGGATGAATCTTCTTCGTGATTAGGGATTGTATAGTGCTAGTCCCACTATAGTAGTGCTAGTCCCACTACATTTCATCCCTAATCGTTCATGCATCTTACCTTTGTAGTTTTGGCCATCGAGATGCGAAGTCATCTCGATCTTACACCTTAATCCATATTATTGTTATTTGCGATGAATTCATCCTAGTAAGAGGGTTCATTAGCAGTAAACGTAACTAATCATTTGATCACTGACATTTAGATAATTGTTCTTGCCAACAAGGAATCCTAAACAGAACTTGTTGAGTGATAAGGAGAACTAGCCATTCACTTATCAACTTTTAGGAAGCCACTCATCGTGTTTGCATGCCCTGATCTTAGGAAGACTTGGTAAAATCTTAGTTACTGATTAAGAATCCTGTGGTCCTTTCTTTCATATTCATAATCCTTTAGTATAAGTTTAGTTTAAATTCAACCTGCAATCTTTTCTCAACTCATTAGTAGGAAATTTACTAAGTGTTCGATCTCAATCCCTTAAATCCCTGTGGACTCGACTCGGACTTTCCACTATCTACTATTTCTTAGTAGTTAAAGTAGAGCACCGGAATTTATTATAATTTTGATTAGACTTGTTAAGCCGCGACACTTTTCAAGTCGTATCAAAATTTTGGCGCCGTTGCCGGGGATTTTTACGGTGTTTTGAGTTGTTTACTTAGTATTTCTTATTATATAAAAGACCAAAAATAGTTTCAATACTAATATTTCCATATCTTTTTGTGATCCGTAGATGAAGAACGACGCGGCATCCTTCCAAGCGGTGAAGGAGCAATCGCCAACAAACACATCATTGAGAGTGCACCGTTTGTATTTCTAAACCTTGGTTAATCTTTATGATGTGTGAATGAGTGATGATAAGGATCCAGATCTTTCTCTCACGTTGAAAGAATTTTTTGCTTCTTGTTCTACAGCACATAAACTGTCAGTATCTTCTCCTACTCATTCAGTCATGGATAACCCTAATGACCATCATGAACCTAATGCCAATCCTAACCAACATGAGGACCAGGGTCGTAGGGCCATGAAGGATTTTTACGTTCCAACTTCTTTCACTTCCAACTCTTGCATTCAACCTCCGGTAATTGGGGCAGCTCTCTATGAGATTAAGCCACAATTTTTACAATCCTTACCAACTTTTCATGGACTATCTCATGAGGACCCATACAATCATATCGAGGAGTTCATTCTGATTAGTTCTACAGTAAGTGTCAATAATTTTGCCGAAGATGCTTGGCGACTTAAATTATTCCCTTTTACTCTTAAAGGTAAAGCTAAACATTGGCTTCCTTTTCTAAAACCCCGATCAATCACCACTTGGCCTCAATTACAAGCGCAATTTCTTGAAAAATTCTTTTCGATTACCAAGACAAGTGACCTTCGCCATGAAATTTCCTCATTTAGACAAGCCGACGATGAAACATTTCATGAGGCTTGGGATCATTATAGAGAACTCCTTAGAAAATGTCCCCATCATCAATTTCCTCAATGGGCTATAGTAGAACATTTCTATAAGGGCCTTAAGGAAAATCATCAGTTGACTATAGATGCTGCATGTGGGGGAGTTTTCATTACCAATCCTCTTGACAATTCTTGGAGGCTTTTTGAGAGACTTGCTGAAAACTCCCAACATCATGCCACCTCCTCTAGGAATAATCACAGGCCTTCCACCCAATCCAATCCTAGAGGAATCCTTGAATTAAATGAGTCAACCCGTCTTGCTCAACAAGTTGATGCATTGAGTAGGAAACTAGATCAAGTTCTTACCCAAACGACAAATCAGGTTGATTCATCTATTCCTCCTATGATTCCATCTTCCGGAGAAATCTGTTTCTTGTGTTCTGCTCCTGGTCATGATGTCACTGACTGCCATTTAGCATGTCATTATCCTGAGTTAGTACAGGAACACATTAATGCAGTTTATGGTCAATCTAAACCAGCTTATGATCCTTATTTCAACTCCTACAACCCTGGTTTAAGAGATCACCCAAATTTTTCTTGGAGAACACCTAGCCAACAACCAACTTCTTTTAATTCTAGGCTATCCATAGGTGCTCAAACTCCGAATTATCCTTCAAAATTCCAACCATCATATCCTACAAATTCTCGAGGCCAAACTTCGTCGTTCCGACCCCCACATCGGCCTTTTCAAAATCAACCATCTCAATCTTGGGGAAGTAAACCGTATGTACCTCCCCAGAGTCAAGGACCCCAAAATCAAGCACCTCTTCCTCCACAACAACAAAATCAAGGTCCAAACAACGATGAGTTGACCCAATTAGTACATTCACATTCTCAAACTCTGGCAAAGATAGAGGCCCAATAAGGTCAGTTGGCTAATGCATTGTCTAGAAGAGAATATGGGCAATTACCGAGTCAGCCCATTCCTAATCCCAAAGGCCAACATCATGTAGACTCATCTCACGAACAAGTACAAGCTGTGACAACTCTTCGTAGTGGTAAAACTTTTGTCAATATTGAACAACCTAAGAAAGCAACATGTAATCAAGATTTACATGCATCTCATTCTCAAACATCATTAGACAATGGTTCCCATGCATCAAAAGAACCTAATTGATCCTCTGACACTCCACGTTCAAATCCTCATGATTCCATTGACAATCTACATGCATCACCAAACATGGCATCATCTCATGAGAAAGAACCAAATCCCACGACTTATGTTCCTAAGGTTCCTTTTCCTGAAGCTTTAGCAGATCCTACCTCCACTACATTCAGAAATTCAAAATTAGATGAAATGATGGAGGTGTTTAAGAAAGTTCATATTAACCTTCCTCTGCTTGATGCCATCAAACAAATTCCATCTTATGCTAAATTCCTCAAGGATCTTTGCACTCATAAAAGGCAATCTAGATCGCACGTGTCTAAAAAGATTTTCTTGACTGAGCAAGTTAGTTCAATTCTTCGATGTGATCTTCCTCCTAAGCTTAAAAATCCTGAAACCTCCACAATCTCATGCATTATAGGAAATCACACGATTGATGGAGCACTACTAGATTTGGGTGCAAGTGTCAACCTCATGCCCTACTCCTTATATTCTAAGTTTGGCATAGGAGAATTGAAACCAACGGCCATGACCCTACAATTAGCCGATCGATCAATTAAAACCACAAGGGGAATCCTTGAAGACGTTTTGGTTAAGGTTGATCAGTGTGTATTTCCGGTTGATTTTGTAGTTCTAGACATGGAACCCGGAGTTCAAGCTAAGAAATCAGTCTCTATAATCCTTGGCCGACCCTTCTTGGCTACAGTCAATGCTTGTATTAACTGTAGGGATGGTTTCATGACTGTCACATTTGGTAATATGAAATTACGTTTGAATATATTTCATGCTTCAAAGAATCATGCGTATGATGATGACTGCTTTATGGTTAATGCGTTGGTTAATGAGGATGAGGTGACTAGTTGTATTGATGATACATTATCTGCGTTGTTGTTGAATGATGATACTCCGTGTAGGAGTTTTGAGAATGGTTGTGACATGTCTATTGTGGTTGAGGACGATGTTTTTGAACAGTATTTGTCAAATTTGTATGAAGATGTTTTGAGTACGGATGTAGTGTTTTTGGTTGTGAACGATGAAAAAAATGATTTGAATGATTTTGTATCGGTTTTCAAGTCTGAAAATGACAACGTTTTAAATGATTTTAACGATCTTGATTTAATTACTGATGTTTGCGGTATTTCCTGGAAAGAGCCCCTCCTTGAGCCTTTACCTCCTACATCCTCAATTCCAGCTGTACCCTCTTTAGTCACACCACCATCTTTGGAATTGAAAACGTTGCCCTCCAATTTAAAATATGCCTTCCTTGGACCTGAGTCTACCCTTCCAGTAATTATCTCTTCTGCTTTAACCACTGATCAAGAGCATCAATTACTCGAAGTCCTTAAACTGCATAAAAGAGCTATAGGGTGGTCCATTGGTGATCTTAAAGGCATTGATCCCTCAATTTGCATGCATCGCATACTCTTAGAAGATGACACTAAATGTGTACGGGAGATGCAACGCCGACTCAACCCTTTTATGAAAGATGTTGTAATGAAGGAAGTAATTAAACTCTTAGACGCAGGGATAATATATCCGATCTCGGACTCTAAATGGATTAGCCCTACTCAAGTCGTTCCTAAAAAATCTGGAATCACAGTGGTTAAAAATGATAAAGGGGAGGATATCCCAACTAGACAGACCTCGGGTTGGAGAGTTTGCATCGATTATAGGCGTCTTAACGCTTTAACTCGTAAAGATCATTTTCCATTGCCCTTCATTGATCAGATTTTAGAAAGGTTATCGGGCCAATCCAATTATTGCTTCCTTGACGGTTACTCTGTGTATAATCAAGTGGCCATAGATCCTAATGATCAGGAGAAGACAACCTTTACATGTCCTTATGGAACATTCGCATATCGTCGCATGCCCTTTGTCCTTTGCAATGCTCCAGCGACATTTTAACGTTGCATGCTTGCTATCTTTGGGGACATGATTGAACAGTTTTTAGAGATATTTATGGATGACTTCTCTGTGTTTGGCCAATCTTTTGAATCATGCCGTGAAAACCTATCCAAAGTCCTTGCTAGGTGTGAGAAAACTAATCTGGTGTTGAGTTGAGAAAAGAGCCATTTTATGGTTACAGAAGGTATCGTTCTCGGCCATGTAATTTCAAGTAGGGGGATTGAGAGGTAGATAAAGCTAAGTTAGAACTTATTTCTAAACAGCCACCTCCTTCTTCAGTGCGTCAAATTTAGTGGTGAGCAAAACCGAACCGAATTTTTAGAACCGAACCGAACAATTCGGTTCGGTTCGGTTTTTTTTTGTGAAAAATTCGGTATTCGGTTCGGTTTTGGTTTTTATTTTTAAAATTCGGTCAATACCGAAATACCAAAAATTTTAAAATTATATACGTTATTTCGGTTCGGTTTTATATTGTAAGTAAAAAATTACGAATTATTTCGGTTTTTTCGGTTCAGTTCGGTTTTTACATGAATTCGGTTCGGTTCGGTTTTTAAATTAGTGTACCGAATTAATTCGGTTCGGTTCGGTTTGGTTTTATGCACTAATTCGGTTCGGTTCGGTTTTTTAAATTATGGTATTTCGGTATTTCAGTATTCGGTATTTCGGTTCGGTATATACCGAATTCTCACCCCTAGTCAAATTCGGTCATTCCTGGGCCACGCCGGGTTCTACCGGCGATTTATTAAGGATTTCAGTAAGATCTCCCGACCGTTATGTGCTTTATTGGTTAAAGATGTTCCATTTGTGTTCGACTAGTCTTGTCTTAATGCCTTTAATATTTTGCGTGATTCACTCTCTTCAACGTCGATTGTCCATTCTCCAGATTATAACCATCCTTTTGAAATCATGTGTGACGGGTCTGATTACGCTGTAGGTGCCGTTTTGGGACAAACTATTGATAAACTACCCCGTGTCATCTACTATGCTAGTAAGACGTTAAATGAAGCTCAGGTAAATTACACGACTACTGAGAAAGAGTTAATTGCTGTGATCTTTGCCTTCGAAAAGTTTCGTTCCTATCTTCTTGAATCAAAAGTCATAATTTTTACCGATTATTCAGCCCTTAGGTATCTTGTCTCTAAGAAAGTGCTTAAACCTCGATTAATTCGTTGGATTTTGCTTCTCCAAGAGTTTGATCTGGAATTACGAGATAAAAAGGTAGCTTTAAACGTGGTTGCCGATCACCTTTCTCGTCTTCCTTTAGATGTCATTAATGATTCATCCCCGATCGATGATACCTTTCCTGATGAATATTTATTAGCTATTGATCAAGTACCGAAACCGTGGTTTGCACACATCGTAAATTATCTTGTTTCTGGATTCACTCCTGCTCATTGGCATAAACTAGATCGAGATAAATTCTTTTCGAAAGTTAAATCCTATGTATGGAATGATCCCATTCTCTTTAAGCACTGTTCGGATCAGATTATGAGATGTTGTGTACCCGAATATGAAATTATCTCCACTCTGACTTTATGCCACTCTCATGCATGTGGAGGACATTTTTCAGGCCGTAGAACCGCAGCCAAGATTTTTCAGTCTGGTTTTTATTGGCCCTCAATTTTTCGTGATGCTCATAGGCTTTCAAAAGCTTGCGTTCGTTGTCAACAGTTAGGTAGTATTTCTCATCGAAACAAAATGCCTCAAAATCCGATCATTGAATGTGAAGTATTTGATGTTTGGGGTATTGATTTTATGGGCCCGTTTCCTCCTTCGAATGGCTACATTTATATTTTATTAGCTGTTGATTATGTTTCGAAATGGATTGAAGCCATAGCGACTAAGACCAATGATCACCGAGTCGTTGTAAAATTTCTTCATTCTAACATTTTCTCTCGGTTTGGTCATCCTAGAGCTATAATAAGTGATGGTGGATCACATTTCATGAATAGGTATTTCCGTCACACTCTAGATAAATATAATATATCCCATAAGGTTGCCACCCCCTATCACCCTCAAACCAGTGGGTAGGTAGAGGTGTCTAATAGGGAGATCAAACGCATCCTTGAGAAAGTAGTGCGTTTGGATAGAAAGGACTGGTCCATGCGCTTGAATGAAGCTTTATGGGCATATAGAACGGCATTTAAAACACCCATAGGGATGTCACCATATCGAATGGTCTATGGTAAGCATTGCCGCTTACCAGTGAATCTCATGGATAAAGTGTGGTTAACTATTAAAGAGGTTAATTGGTTACCTACGGGTTGGAGTGCTCGACTGCTCCAACTTAATGAGTTGGAGGAAATATGTAATGAAGCCTATGATAATGCTCTTATCTATAAGGCTCGAACTAAAGCGTACCATGATAGGTTCATTAATCAGAGAACTTTTAATGTGGGAGATAGGGTGTGGTTATTTAACGCTAGATTACGGCTCTTCCCAGGAAAACTGAAATTTAGATGGACATGCCCATTCGAAATCACTCAAGTTTTCCCTCATGGGGCTGTTGAACTCCGCCATCCTAACTCTGATTCCACCTTCAAAGTGAATGGCCAAAGGTTAAAATGATATATAGAAAATCCTCTGACCTTAAAAGCCACACAACGGTTGTATGAACCAATTCCTGAGTAATTGCGCTCTCATTGGGTCGAGCTAGAGACGTTAAACCAAGCGCTTGATGGGAGGCAACCCATCCTTTATGTGTTTTAATTAGTTTCGTTCTTTCAAGTTTTCTTTGCATGCTTGCGTAATTTCTACTTATTTGCATAGTTGATTTTGATTGTCTGATAATACTATCATCGCTGCCCGTGGCTGATCATATTACTTGTTAGCGTGGGGATGTCCATGCTTGAATTCTTATGGCCTGGAGAGGTCCGTATTTTTTACAGGGTTAGTTGAGGCTTAATTCCCAGGGTTATTATGCAATTTTTCACGTTTCGTTAAGACCGATCGTTCTAGCCGATCTAGACCGATCGATCTAGCCGATCTAGACCGATCGATCTTTCTTTGCGTCACGCATAATTTTCATCGGGCCATAGTTGGATCGATCCGTCCCATTGTGTCCGATCGATCCGAGGTGGGTATTTAATCTTGACAGAACTTAGAGTTTTCGCCACCCCATCACCTGATCTTTCCTTCTATCCCTCAGTCTTTGCTTTACTCCCTACAATAGTAGGATCGATCGGGTCTTGGGAGAGGGATCGATCCTACTTGTTGATTTCATCTTGACAGAACGTAGTGTATTTTGCACTACACATTCCGATCGATCCCTCTATCTCTCCGTCCATATTAGAACATCTAAGGTAGTAGGATCGATCGCTTTGCTTGAGTAAGATCGATCCAAGGTGGCTATTTATTGGTGACAGAACGTTGTATATTTTGCACCACACCTTCCGATCGATCCGTTTATCCGTCGCTCTCATTGAGTATAGTTGAGTAAGTCGGATCGATCCTGCTCAACGAGTTCGATCGATGGGCATATTTATTCACTATATATGATCCGATCGCACCCGATGCATCCACGTGGCGACGGATCGATCTAACCGGTCTAGGCCGATCGATCCTGCTCGAACCTTTCTAAAACTTACATGTTTAGCGCCGCCGCCGTCGCCGTCTCCAACTCGGACTCGATTCCGAGTTGAGCCACAACTGTTCGCTGCCTTTTTATTCTTATCCTTACCTCAACTACGATTCCTAACGAGTGACCTAGTTCGATTTTCGTTGCTCTGCGACCGCCGTCCTCCATCCCATCCTCTGCGTCCGGCTCATGCGTTCCACCATCGTCTCCGCTCCCAGCGTGTTTCTCCAGGCGATTTCATCCTTCCAGTAAGAGTCCAACGCGTCCTCTTCCTAGTTTTTCTTCTTTCCATTTCCGTTTCTTGGCTTTGTAGTTTTGTTTTAGTTCATTAATAAAATTGGGTTTAGGGTTGATTGGGTATATTGTTTTGATTTGTGTGATGCACTGTGCATGCCATGGATGATCCGCATACCTGCCATGCACGTAGGGGCGAAATTCCATGAGTTCCAGCTACTACTCATGGTTAGCGACAGCCGGATCGATCCGGCCTATATCGACCGATCGATCCTCCTCACTTACCACGTTTTACGTTGTGCATTGGGATGATTTCCGCGTGGCCTCCGATCTATCCAACCCCGGCGGACGGATCGATCGGAGTCACGTTATTCTGGGGTTTATAATCAGGTGTTCGATCGATCCTAGGGCATTCTTTTCTCCTGATACGAGGTCGAACCGAGCCATTCCAAGAAGGGACCCACGTCCTTGCTTGGATGGGCCCACGCCAAGGAGTTGGCTGCACCCAAGTCCCTTTGGGCGTTCTAAGCTCAACCGGCCAAAGGAATCCTATTCCTAGCTGGTTTGCTTACTTAGATGATTTCCTAGTTAGTAGTTATCTTGATTGAGTCAGTTTCCTAAATTGAGTTCAGTTTATGATTTGCTTAAATCAGTTCCTATTATGAGTCCTTGTTATTAGGAAGTTGAGATAAGACTGAGTCTTATTAGGAAAGTATGGTTACTTGCTGATTAAAGTAAGGTAGTTCTTTAGTTGGAGTAGAACTCTCTTGAGGCTTCTATAAAAGGACCTCCATAGCTTGTAATTATGCATGGACGAATTTATGAGAGTTATTATTTAGTAGAGATAAATCCTAGGAGTAGAAGTAATATAGGAGTAGCTGTAACCTAGTTTCCTCATAATCCACCAGCCACCTTCATCTCTCTCTACAGCCGGTTCTTCTCCATCACCGGTCTCCTTCTCCGCTGCCGTCCACTCCTTCGCCACCATCATCACCGCCGCTACCAACCACCTCCGCCGTCCATCCCCAAGTCCCCGGCGTCCCCTTGGCTGCCGTGCTTCCCTCCACCACGTTCTCCAAGGCTTGGATCTCCAAGAGAAGCCAGCCAACCCTAGAGGAGCTGCAAGGTATCCCTCTTCTCATCCGTCTCCTCCTCTAGTCTTCGCCTTCCTCGTCGAATACCTAGGGTCCTTCTCCTAAAACCCTAAATGTATCTCTCGACCTAGCCATAGATTTAGCTAAAGAGGATCTGAGATAAGGCAAGAGACCCGGTACGAAAGCCCTTGAGAAGGTGCATCGTACCATCTCCCTTCGATCGATCCAGCTTTCCCCCTTCCGTTTCGCTCGGACGCCGCCACACCTTGTTCTCCCCTCCGACCGGTGCTCGGCCTTGCCTCCGGCAAGACCTCCTCACCCCCGTCCTCTACCGCACTCTATACCTTTCGTCCGACCCTCTTCCCCACTCTCGACCTCGCCGTTTTTCTCCTACAAACCCATTCAACCTCTCCGACCGCGGTTCCTTGCTTTCTGTTGATCGTCGCCGGCGCTGCACCTTGCCTTCATCCCCATCATGGTGCGTGCAAAGAATGTGATCCGTAAAGGCATTGGCGGAAAAGGAAAGGCCACCGCCGCTTCCTCTTCCACCCCTCCCGCCAGACGGCTACCCTTGACTGCGGCTCCGACGAGGACTTCTCCAGCCACATCCGCATCTTCGCCGGCTTCTTCCTCTTCTCCACCTCCGTCACGGCCGATCCGGGCCTCGAGAGCCCCACCATCTTCTTCGACGGCGGTTACTCCTTCGTCCGGCAAGCGGAAGGCATCCGCTGTTGCGTCCTCCTCCCAACCATCCCAACGACAAACCAAGCGTAAGAAGTCCCAGCCGTCGACTGCTCTGACCCACGTCCGCGGCCTCCAACCTCGCTGGCAGCGCGAGCTCAATATGGAATACACCTTTGACGTCGATTTCTTCCGGACGATCGACCATGCTCAAGACTCTATTGCGACCCTCGAGCGCCGCGGTCTACTACCGTTGTGCACTCCTTGCACTTCTATGTATCTACGACTGGTCTGCATGTTCTATCAGAACATGCAACCTATTCCATTTGGGGACAAGCGCGACAAGGATACCTCCCGCAAGTACGCGTCCCGGGGCTTCACTTCCTTGATTGACGATGTCGAGGTATCTTTGATGCTCCGGGCAGTTTGTGACGCTTTATCGATTCCTAAACACTGTCCTAGCCTCCACAGAGCGATGCCCGATGAGCTGTATGTCCATGATTCAGTTCCCTACCTTTTTCTCCATCCGGGATGTCATCACACCGACACTTTTACTCGCGCCGAGCTGCCGGCGCACATGCAGCTGGTAGACGATGTGCTGCGCCAGAATGTTTTCCAGATGGGGCATGATTAGTATCGGGCTGGGGATTGGCTCCGCACGTTGTGGCTGCTGGCCAAGGATTGGGCCATGAGTATCCCGCAGATGATCTTGGAGGACATTGCCCAGTTCTATCGGCGAGCGGTGCTGGAAATGCGGCCGAGTTACGACGATGCTGCCTTTCCGCATCCTCGGCTTATCTCCGCTGTTCTACAGAGCCAGGACCGCGTCCCAGAGGGGGAGCCGATGTTTTTATCCGCCAGCCGCGTCCCAGCCGATCGCATCATGCGCCAGAGTATTGGCCGGTCGACCATCCTACACTGGGTGAGATGTACAGAGAGTTCAGCGCTGGGTTGGCACGCTTACACCAGCGCTTGGACACTGTAGACGCGAGAGATGCAGCCTTCCGGGCGGACATCTCGTCCATCCGGGCGGACCTCTCGTACGTTCGTACGCGTCTTGACGACCTTCATCCTCCTCCGCCAGTGCTTGCTATCGTACCTTATCGCCCGTTATCCTTTCCTGGCTCACCACCCCAGCCTTGAGTCCTTAGATGCTTGCTTCGATTCCCTGTACACCTTTTCGGTTACTTGCATCTAAGGTCGTGCGCTGGCATGTTTGGATTTGACTTTTGTGGTTGATGGCCTCACTTTTGTATGGGCTTGACACTTTATATAAATTTTGACTTTTCGGTGCTACTCTGTATTTGTGGGAGTGGCTGCAATTTGTATTGTGTGCTGCCGGTAGACGCTTAGGCTAGCTTACTTTTTCTGTCCGTGTGTGATGCATGTTTGTACAACCCTTGTGCTTACTGAATAAATAGATGGCATGCTGCCCGAATTTTCTCCATTTTTTTTATGCTTATTCTTTACATTCCCTAAATGCAATCATGGGGTATTCCTTCTATGATTTTACAGGGCCTATATGTTATCGCACGCACAGCAGGGTGCCATTCCGCCATTACTTGCTTGTTCACGCCTAACCTTGATTGCAACAAGCTGCTTTTCTTTTTATCATCAAGGTTACTTTTTCGTATTCAGCCTTTATAGGTTATCTCTACCCTATACTCTTTGCTTTATTTTTTTATGACTTAGTGTAATTGGGGACAATTACATTTAAGTTGGGGGGTAGAATTCTAGGAATTCATGTTATTTATTCTATGATAACCAAAGTTTATACATCCTTTATAACGTGTCAGACGAAGGAAGTTATGATGGTTATTGATAAAGATGCATCATTTAGAATATTATTCAATGAGTTATTCAGAAATTCATATGTCACATAAAATTCAGTAAATTTAACTATGTATGACATGAGTTCTGTACTTTAACACTTTTACCATGATTTAGGGATAACTTGACATATCCTATTGCACTTGAGCACTTTTATATGTGGATGAGTTGAAGTAAGATTCTGAGCATGAAACTAGGATAGATCTATGATTTTAGGACATGTCACAGAAGATGCATGGACACATACAGTTTTCTGTCTGCAAAAAAGTATGTGTATCAAAAGTGGAGGGGTTCAACTTAGTAACCGGGCAGTGTGCCTAACCAACGTGTTGTTCGCGTAAAACGGTTGAATGTCCTAACAGAAAAAAGGGGACTTCATACTTAGTAACCGGGCAATGTTCCTAACAAGGTGGGTTGTTCACGTAAAACGGTTGAAGACCCTTGTGAAAAAAAAGAGAAAACAAAATAAAAGAAAAAGAACAGAGATTGTTATGTGATAAGGGGAAAATATGTGCTTGTCTAGAATTGTGATCTTGACTAGTGGAATGTTTGGATATAATGGATACTCTGACACATGTGGAACCAAATCCACACACTGGAGAGTTAAAATTATTTTTGAACCATGATTAAATATGTTGAAGTGCTGGAACTATGCTTTGATTGGTTCTTATTTACTTTATGTTTATATGACTTTGGATTGAAGAATAGACTCATGGATAGTATTTCTACTTGGTGCATTTGAATTAATGAGCACTATAATGGAGTTCTGATGACATGTTAAAGGGGATGTATAGATGTTTGTGGGTATTATCACTGGAAACCCTCAGGAGACTATAACTCCTCCTCTGGGGCCACCCAGGGGCTTAAAGGCTTGTTGCACATGCTAAGTGCAATCGTGAGACCTACGAAAGTGGCTAGTTAGATTTACTGCTTTAATTTTAATTTTTGTTGCTTTGCTCGAGGACTAGCAAAGATCAAGTTTGGGGGTGTGATAAGACTTGAAAAGTGCACGAAACACCATTGTAATTTGGCTTTGTTGGGCCCCGAGCAATGTTGTACTGACTACTTTTATCCCATTTCAGGTATAACAGACCCTGCTACGAGTTAGATCAACTTTGGAGCTAAAACAAGGGTATTCTGGCGATTTTGGCAAGTTAGATCGATCGAACTCAACAGGAGCGATCGATCCGACTCAATCAGCATGGTGATAAAGAGCAAGCACGAGGATCGATCGGACTCGATTCGACGGATCGATTCAGCACGGGACGTAGCGTAACAATAATGGCACGATCGATCGAACTTGACAGTTGGATCGATCCGGCTCGGGAGTTACCAACAATTAAAGGAGTCGGATCGATCCAACTCCAAGAGAGTGATCGATCCGACTCAGCCAGAGTAAAAAATCGACGGCTCAGATATAATCAGTGGGAGGTTGTTTCCTGGGCTATAAGTAGTCATTGTTTAGGGATTTTTGGGGGCTTTTTCCAGACGTTTTTGGGGAGAGTTTTCCTATCTTTTTCTATACTTTTCTTCGACGCTTCTTTGGAGGAGATTCATGGCGGGAGGAGATCATCAACTTCCACCGATGGATCGATCCCTAAAGATGAGTAGCTAAAACTATAACCATGTGATTCTTATGATGTAACTAGGGTTTTTACTAAGGATTTCTTAGATCTAGGGCTTGTATACACTCTTGTTTGGTTTATATGGATTGCGTCCTATTTTCTTTATATCTTGGTGTTGATTTCTTGCTGGATATATGGATTGTCCTGGTTTGCACTTGATTCTAGAGCATGTGTATGCTAGGGCTTGGATTGGATTCATCCAAATAAGAGGATCATGCTAGTCCCATGATATCTCGGATGAAATCTTCTTCGTGATTAGGGATTGTATAGTGCTAGTCCCACTATAGTAGTGCTAGTCCCACTACGTTCCATCCCTAATCCTTCATGCATCTTACCTTTGTAGTTTTGGCCATCGAGATGCGAAGTCATCTCGATCTTACACCTTAATCCATATTATTGTTATTTGCGATGAATTCATCCTAGTAAGAGGGTTCATTAGCAGTGAACGTAACTAATCATTTGGTCACTGACATTTAGATAATTGTTCTTGCCAACAAGGAATCCTAAACAGAACTTGTTGAGTGATAAGGAGAACTAGCCATTCACTTATCAACTTTTAGGAAGCCACTCATCGTGTTTGCATGCCCTGATCTTAGGAAGACTTGGTAAAACCTTAGTTACTGATTAAGAATCCTGTGGTCCTTTCTTTCATATTCATAATCCTTTAGTATAAGTTTAGTTTAATTTCAACCTGCAATCTTTTCTCAACTCATTAGTAGGAAATTTACTAAGTGTTCGATCTCAATCCCTTAAATCCCTGTGGACTCGACTCGGTCTCTCCACTATCTACTATTTCTTAGTAGTTAAAGTAGAGCACCGGAATTTATTATAATTTTGGTTAGACTTGTTAAGCCGCGACACTTTTCAAGTCGTATCACGGGTCGGGGCGCGTCACCAAGCCTGAACTACAACTACGGTATGAGAATTTTTCTGTTTTTCAGTTAGAACAGGCTCATCCTCATTGAGATACCTGACTAGTTTAAGGGTGGTCAAATAGAACAATATTTTCAACTACCACTGCTTGAAATACAGCCCCTTAAACTTTTCAGGCATCTCTAGCTAACAGATTGATAAGGAAGAGATCTCCACTATAGGTGGAGTGTTCACAAGCACTTCATCTACAATTGGGTTGGTTGAAGACTTTTCCACTACAAGTGGATTAGTCCCAGTCTCACTTTGCCCTGAAGCCATCTGCAAGAAGAAGATCAACTACAAAGTGATTTAGTACTTGGTTTTAAAAGTTTGCTTAGAAAGTAGAACTTTCTCTCAAAAGGAAAATTAAGAAAATCAGAAGAGGATCCGTACAAGAAGTGGATCCCGAAAAATCGATCGATAACAAAGAAATAGAGCTTAAGAATGTTGGAAAGAAGAACTAGGACCCCTGCTTTTTATTAATAATAGCAAGGAATCCTTTACAATCGGTTTTAACAAAAGTAAACATTCTTCACATACCGTTAATCCCGAAAAAGAAGAAAAGAGGAGGAAGACAATGCCGATGAAGAAGATCTGCTTGATTGAGGTGAATGCGCCACATTGTGCCCTAAAGCTTTATTTTCCCACCACCCCTTGCCTCTGGTTCTTCAGGCAACGAGCTCCAAGGGTATAATGATCGACCATGATTGGAGGGAAGCCGGCCGTCCGATAGTCTTTCGAGCTCTAAGATGATACGGTACTCTCAATCAAAACCCTCTATTGTGCAAGTGGTGTGGTAAGAGGTAAATGCATGAGCTAGCTCTAAAATGGCTGATATGGGGTCATATTTACAGGCTAGCTAAGCTAGTTGATAAGCCATTTAGAGGAGAGGTGAAGAAACTCGCCACGTCATCTGTAACTACTGCCACATCAGTGCCACGTCATTAGTAACTACCCAGTCATGGGCTGCCACTCTGCCACATCAACAATAACTACTTCTTAGTGGGGAGCTGAACATGCGCTACATCACCAGTAACAGCCACTCAAGAGAACATGGGCTGCCACCTAATCTAAAACTGCCCAGTCATGGGCATCATGGAGAGACCAAGAGTCATAACTGACTCGGCCCTCTTCTGATGAATTAATGGCTCAATCAATGTGGCTCAGTCCACTTGTGACTATTCAGGAAGATGAACAATCACCTGCCACGTACGCAAAAACGCACACGCATGACGTACATGTGTGGTGCATCTCTTTAGTTCTCACACAAATTCAAAATATAGATGAACAAGCCTTTATACAAACTAGAGCAATGTTTTAGTTCCAAATAATGTGTGACTAAATATTTTACGCTCACACATGGGCTCTCATATGTCTCTCTTCTGATTGGTTTCAACAGGCCCATTTGATTCAACTAAGATTTAGTTCAAACAACGTACCCTCACTCTAGGTTTTGTTGGGGCTTATTAAATCCAACACTTGGATTGGTCATTGATTTGATATTATGAAAGCTCATGTAGTTGAGCCACTCATGCTATATTTGATGCTCGTCTAGGAGTCGCTAATTGATTGCGTTGTAACATGGACTTAGCTAGCCTTAACAAATGGGCCAATGCGTTACAGTGGTCCCTCGAGGAGCCGAGACTATAGGAGCTTGATGTTGTGAAATTGCTTGATGAATTGTATTCAATCGCTGATCTCATAATATAGTTACAAGGAAAATAATACAAAAGACATGCATGATTATAGCTCTATAAAAGGAAAAGAATACAAAAGACATGCATGATTATAGCTCTTGGAATCATGCTGCTACTATAACTAAGCAATCTAGGCTGTGCGTTATGGTTCCTCTCCTCACAGGATTGTAACTGTTATAAGTATACTGCTCCTATAATTAAGTTAGCAGAATCAGCAGCTAATCAACAGCTTTAATACGCCACCGCAAGATTGTAGTTTCATCAGTATCACCAATCTTGGAGCAGAGTAAATGAAACCGAGATCTCGTTATAGGCTTGGTGAGAAAATCTGCTAGCTAGCTGATCTTGCATATGAACATGAAAGACTATGAGCTTGCCTTTGTTAATATAATCTCTAACAAAGTGAAGATCAATGGTGATATGTTTTATATGAGAGTGCATCACCGGATTGAGACTCAGATGGGTGGCACCAATATTGTCAGAAAGAAGTGACGGAGGCAAAGCAAGAATAATTCCTAATTCCTGTAACAGACAATTGACCCAAGCTATTTCAAATGCTGCAGTAGCCAGAGCTCGATACCCTGCCTCGGTGGAGGGGCGAGCGATGGCATTTTACTTCCTAGTCCGCAAGTAAATCAAATTCGAGCTTAAGAATACCAAATAAGCGGTCGTTGACGTACAAAAAATCTTGGCTGTCAGCCCAATCCGCGTCAGAATATCCACGTAAGGTAATTGGAGCACCTCGACAAAGGAAAATTCCATGGTTGACAGTGTGCTTTAAGTAGCGAACTAATCGCTTGGTGGCTTGCCAATAAATGGAGCTCGGACAATGCATGAATTGCGCAAGCTTATTAACGGCATAACTGATGTCTAGCCGTGTGAAAGAGAGGTATTGTAGATCACCTATGACACGCGGGAACTCAGTACTTTCGACTTTAGCAGAACCATCCAAGATGCAGGCTTCATAGAAGTGGATAATGCAGTCGAGACAACCTTAGCGCCGTTGTGAGAACCCGTTCCTCTAACCTGACACGATCGCGTAGGTTGGGGCCATGCCCTGTTGGCCTGTTTTCGCATCGAGCGCGATCAGTTTGATCCCATCACTACAAGAAATATGGGCTACAGTGACAAGCATTCAGTGACAATAACAGTTATTGTCACAAAAAGATAGGCTTACAGTGACAAGATTAATTTGTCGTCACTGATCTCAATTTGTCCAACTTTTCAGTGACGAGAGTTTTTAGTTGTCACTGAAAACCTTATATACTGTGACGAAAATTATTTATCGTCACTAATGCTTGTCACTAAAAATTGAAAAAATTAGCTAATTTAACGAAAGTAAAATTTATATTTAGTGACAACAAATCTATTTTCGTCACTAGTAATATTCAGTGACGATAAAAAAAGTTATGTGCTTGTCACTGTAGCCCAGCAGTAAACGTAAAAAACTGAAAAAAAAACATTCAATATAAAACCTCTCAATCCCTAGCTAATTAAAGCCGCTCATCTCCTCTCCCCTCACCTCCCCTCTCCTCCCTTCTCTGCCAACAAAGTGTGTTTTGTACGGCCGGCGGGCTCCGGCGGCGTGCTCGGTGGACTCCGGCGTCCGATGTGTCCCCTCACCTCCCCTCTCCTCCCTTCTCTGCCAACGAAGTGTGTTGTGAACGGCAAGCGGACTCCGGCGTCCGACGTGTAAGCTCCCTAACTCCCCCTCGCCCCGCCGCTCCACCCCCCCCCCCACCCCCCCCCCCCCCCCCCCCCCCTACTCCGGCGTCCGACGTGTAAGCTCCCTTACAAATGAAAGAGGAAATTCTGGATTTCCTCTTGCTATGGTCCAAGCAATTAGCACTATAGGCTTTATTCCTAACCACTGTGAGCATATGGGCAGCATGCTTTTTATTGTTTAGATTTGGTACTCATCCTAAAGTTGTCGATCTTCCATTTGATTCTTTTGGAGCACCATGCAAAGTGAAACACAATATATGCCATTGTATACAAAGGTCATTGTTTTCTATGGTTTCAAAGCAAAGACTAGGAAGTGATCCTTTACAAAGTTTAGATATTCATCTGAATCAGGTGCACTATGAAAATCTCAAATGCTTATGGAAGATATATTCTTCTAAACAATTTCCTGTTCTGAACTTCTTCCATAGGGACACAGCTGGACAGGAAAAATTCAGGAGCCTTATTCCAAGCTACATTCGTGATTCTTCTGTTGCAGTCATTGCATATGATGTTGCAAGTATGTTAATTTAACATTCATTTAATTTGATTTGCAGTAATTCAGCAAGGTTCTCTCTCTCTTCCTTATTATGTTTGAACGAGAGTTAACCATCTTAGTTCAATCTTCTTATATGACATGGCTCATGTTTTATCCTCTTTGTTTCTTGGCTATGCCAATGCAACCAACTAGAGCATCTAGCTAACTTGTTTTGGTCTCTTTTCGATGTAGGCAGGCAATCCTTCCTGAATACGTCAAAATGGATTGAAGAGGTTCGTACAGAGAGAGGTTGTAAAGTTATCATCGTACTTGTGGGAAACAAGACTGACCTTGTTGACAAAAGGTGATCCAAGCCTTTTCTTGTCATTGTAATAGTTCATTTTCTGATGTGGTCGTATCTTTTTAAGGCGCTATTTTCTTATAGAACTCGCATCAGCAGGAGCTAAAAGTAGAAATTTCTAACATAGAAGTGGTTAGAATTCTCAGTTTGTTTGTAAAGGGCTTTGTCGCATACAATTTTATTTCTCTGGTGCAGAGTTTTTTAAAACCATCGCAAGTGATATATCACAAAATTTTAGCATGGTTCTTCTTCATCACAATCTGGTCATCTATTATGCATCTCTGTCTTCATCACGATTATTTGTGTAGTGGAATGATTTTTCACTGTTATTCTTGTGTATATAACTCGTTAACTCTAGTTCCATAGTTTTTCCCTTCCTATTCTTCTGTTTCACTTTCTCCATTCTTCCTTGCTATCTTCAAGGGCGTAAGCAATATAGCAGTAGAAGAGTAGGTCTTTTAACTGTCAGTGGTAGTTGGGAGCCTGGTAGTGCTACCAGGGCTGCTGAATCATTAATTGTTGCCTTTGCACTTCCTTATAAAGTATATGCACAAGGGATCGAGTGTAATACAGCTTCCACTGAAAATCTGGCCGTATGCTTTTGCTTTGAGCCAAAAGGCATTACTCAAGCTATATGGAATGGTGTACTGAAAAATATTGTGGTACCGTTAGGTAACATGGGTTTAGTACACCGCCTATTAATTTTTGAATTGGCAAGTCTATTCATGCATGCACCTGTCAAAGTTCACATTTCTGTTAAAAGAGGTTTTCAATTTCTTTATGATCCAACAGGCAAGTCTCGATAGAGGAAGGAGAGGCTAAAGCTCGGGATCTTGGTGTGATGTTTATTGAGACAAGTGCCAAAGCTGGCTTCAATATAAAGGTCTGCTTCAAACTTAACTTTCCATTGTATTATACCTCTTAGAATTTTGTTGAGAAACCTCAACTAGATGAATCCAGACGGAGGTCTAAGTGCTGTGTCACATCACCATCAGGCAGACATGCATAGAGCCAGAATCTGGCATGAGAGGATATAGTTAACAATCATGGCATCTCTTTTTACAGAAGCATTTTAGTCTTCTTTCTTTTCTCAGTGTGAAAGAAACATTATTTTAAAAAGAAGGCTTGGTTACTTTTGGTTTGAGAAGGATATAGTAGCTTGTGTTAGCAGATTGAAGATCAATACCCTAATTTACACTGGATGATTCATCGTACAAATCTCAATGGCTTCTCACATATTTTACAAGATTGCATTGCAACTTGTTATAACCTAAGGTCAATACAGTTTGTATAGATGCTCCAATTAAGCCATGCCGAGATGTGAGCCTTGACCAATAAAAAAGCATGATTTGCAGCTAAACATGAACTTCAGGCCATAATATTTTTCTTTTTGAGCAGGCCTTGCAATGGTGTAATTCTCACATTCATTCATGATTCTTCTTGAACTTACAAGCATGCTGCCTCTATGTTCCGCCTTATCTTTTTTTTTTTGATTAGTTAAGCCTGAAGGCTGCGAACCAAAAAAAGAGAAAAATTACAGACAGTTCAGAGGATCCTAGTTTGCTTCTTGATTGCTATATCTAATCACCATTTCCTTACATGCAGATCCATGAACTGGGGTTTGGGCACATCCCCAAAAGATAAGTGTAAGTGATTTTTAGTTCTAGCTTTGTAGATAATTTAAACGTTATCTTATATACCAACAAGATTTTTTTTTTGGTGGTAGATGGGTAGTCCCATAGTTTTCAATTTCATTGTATAATTAATGTTGTATTGTTTTATGTTTGCAAAACTAGTTGCAGCTAGCATTGCCTGTGACCAAATCACACTCTCTATTCTTCTTGAAAAAAAAGATCATGTTTGGCCATCCAATTAGCTCTGCAAAGTGATTTGTTCCTAATGCAATTCTATGAATCAAACCTTGAAGAATGGGCCTAATTGCGTATTAATTTTTAACAATATTTCTCTTTTTCTACATAAACTTAGTTTGCAATCAAGTCTCTAGTATGCTGTATTTGAAGACTCATGCTCAGTTGCTAGGATTTCTATTATAACAGTGGCTATTAATTGCAACTCCTGTGCCTCTTGGCTTTGTTTTTGTGGAAATGCTTATTTCATAATTGCAACTCTTGTGCCTCTTTGCTTTGTTCTTGTGGAAATGCTTTAAGAATGGTAAGCCAATGTATAGGTTTTTATATTGTAAAGATGTTGTAGATGTGTTAAAAACCTGTTTAAACAGTTGTACCATTTGAGAATGTCGAAAATACAGGGGAGACTCTTGTCCGTTCTATTTCTTAAATTTAAATTGTAATGTTGGCTTTTATATAATTGTCTATTATACACATTGTATTTATGTTTCTAAATGCTAATTTTCTTCTTTTGTTTCCTTCTTATATAACAGGATACTTGATCTATTAGATCAATGTTAGCTGGTGCGGTTATCGAGCAGACTTGTTTTGGATATTAATGTAATTTAAGTGTACTCTTTTGAATTAACATAATTATGTAACTTTGATGTATGCAGTAACTATCTTTTTGTATCAGCAACATACAAAGCTTTTTGTTTATGAAATATATTTTATGGTATGAATTATTTTCATTTGAATCCTAATAATGTGTTTGTTTGTTTAGAGAAAAATAGTTCTTATAGTTAAAGATTAATTTTTAAATTGAAATATAAAATAATAAAAATAAGATTTGATAAAAACTTTTAGTGACAAAAAAAACTGTCACTAAAACAAGATTCAGTATTGTGTGACAAACTTAGAGAGTATTTGTTGTCACTAATAATGTAAATAGTGACAAACAATGTTGTTATTACTTGTCACTGGAAATACTTTTAGTGACAACATTTTTATTGTCACTAAAAACTACTTTTAATGACAATATCACTTGTCACTGTAAAAATATATGTTGTCATAAATAAAATCTAATTATAGTGTATTTCAACATATAGTGACAACAAATTTATTTACAGTGACAACAATGATCGTCACAAATTCAAATCAACTGTGACAAGTGTAGTCGTCACAGATAAGTAACTTTCAGTGACAGGTATTCTCGTCACTGAAAGTAACTGATTTTGTGACAACGCAACAAAGTTGTCACTGAAACTTTCAGCCACGGAGGTATAGGCGACGACCCTAAACTCGTCACTAAAAGTTTTCTGTGACGGATTTCAGGGTATTAGTGACGAGTTGTATTGTCACTATAGACCTATTTTCTTGTAGTGCATTGTTGATTTTGGACCCCTAGGGCAATTTGGTAAATTACGCATTGACGGTTGGTTTCATACCTAGGTAGTGCACACACAGCCCTATAAATGTTTATTGTGCTTGTTAGAGTCTTAGGCGAGCTTGGGATCGAAAGATCTGAGCTCGAGCGCGCGGAAGCTTATCTTTAGGATAGATGTCAGCCCAAACCGATCGATCGCTCCAGGGAGCGATCGGTCGGATTCGAGGTCGGCACCATCTTTGACGTGTCTTGATAATAACGCAAACCGACCTAGTCCGATCGATCGCTCAGGGAGTGACCGATCAAACTCGGGCCTATAAGAATCCTCGAACCGGCTCTGTTTTCTTTCTTCTTCTCTCTTCTTCGTTGCTATAATCCACGAGGAAGGCTTGATCCAGAGTTTGGTAAGGTTGCTAGGAGGTAGGAGAGCAGCTCTAGATCTCCTCTACACGGTTTAATCAAGGATTAAACGTGGATTAAGCGTAGTTAGGTAGGATTCTTCTCTAAGCTTAGTTTAAGTGTTTTTCTTTGATTGAATGCATATTTCTTCAATTAAACTGTGATATATGATGCGTGTGAGCTTGCTTAAGATCTGATTGAAGTTTGGTTGAGTTTTGGTTTGATTTAAATTGGATTTAAGCATGTTTTCTTTAAGTTATTTTCGGATTTTCTGGTTCAATTAGAACATCGATGGTCTATCTTGATTTCAGAGCTTTACATTCATAATCTCAGTTGATCTTCAATATAAAAGTTGTAGATATATGGGTATCTTTCAATTCCAACTAGTTTCATATTTTTCAGATTTAAGTATGAGTTTTACTGAATTAAATAGCATGACTGTACAGAACATGGCAGTTATTTTAATTAGTGAAATTAAGTGAAATTTCGTTTTCCGATTGATTTTTTTTTTGAAGGAGATGATCTTAATTATCTTTAGCAGTGATCTGAAAAATTTGGACTCAATCCGACGAATTTTTGAAGGGATTATGCGTTGTTTATCGTATCTGGATTTTTACCGAAATCATGGGTTTTGACTTATTTCGTTTTCCCTGATTGATCGATTTTTTGGATATGTAATTCGGGGTATGTCGTTGAGTAGGCATATCAAGTTTCATCTGAATAGGATATCTAGATTGAAAGTTAGGATTTTTCGAATTTAGTTGTATCGTTAGTTTTATTTCGTTAATTCGATACTTTCAATCATGTCATATATATACATATGATATTATATATGTGTACGTCCTATGTGTGGCCCAGCCTTAGGTGTGGCTTGTGGTTGAACCAAGGGATTCACGCCCCTTGGGATGTGTAGAATAAATCGGCCGATGATGTGCCATACTACTTTAATTAATAGCCTCGCTATTAGCTGGCGTGCGCCGTGGGCATAACTCGTTGTATTGTTAATTAAATTAGTTGTTGATTGACTAGCCAGGGTTGTATCCCGTTAGTAGGCCTACGTGCCTATTTATCCGCTTTATCTGTACCCTATATATGCTATGTTCACCCTTGGCGAGCTATGTGTTGCGCCTAGTCTTGTATATTATCTGGCATATTGTTGCATTCCTGAATCTTATCTATGTGCGTATGATCATACATGTAATTGATTGCATTAGATGCATTCTAGGCTAGGCGTGGACGATGAGTTGATCGTAGATCCGAGGGCTTGGGCAGCTCGGATCTAGCCATAGGACCAAGCCTGGGTAGCAAGGTCGATGACTGAATTGTTATGATAATATGATGTTATCGAGGATACTGTCTAGCTGACTGAAATTTACTCTGATTGAGGTATAGAGGTCGCCTTAGGTTCTAGTCTCAGTCTCATTTCAGTATGGGAAGTTACGTATCGCCTTGGGTTCTACCCCTGTTGTTTCAGCGTTAGAGCTCTCGGTTTGAGAGGGACGACTGTTGACAGTGGAGGTCATCAGAGTGTGTGCGCTGGGGTAGGCGGTGGACGTAACATGTGTTTTCCCCTAGAGATAAGTTGGAACGTGGGAATTTACTGTCACCCTTCCTTTGTGATCGTCGTAATATAGAATCCTGTTGGGCTTATCGCTCACTCCTACCCGGGCTGCGTTTAGCAGGTGCCGGCGTCAGCTCTTCTTTTATAGCACCCGTTGGACATGCACTTGATGGTGCGTCGACAACTGGAGGTGTTTGAGGATTTGGGGTCCAGTTTCCTTTTTTGGCTGACATAAATGTATAATTTCCTTCTGTAAGGATTTTAATAGTTATATATATATATATATATATATATATATATATATATATATATATATATATATATATATATATATATTTTGAGGATCAGTTGGATCAGAATTTTATCTTATATTAGAGATGATAATTTGAGCCTAGACCAATTGTTTAATTTAGATACTTTATCTTATTATAAATGCACCACATATGGATCGAATAGATTTGGAACCCTCACGCCCCGAACCGGACGGATTTTCTGGATCGGGGTGTGATAGCCATTCACTTGTGTTTTGTCAAGCAGATCTCGCACATATCATTGCTGAGTGAGGAAAAGACCAGAAGTTGTTAGAATCACTTCAATGCCCAGAAAGAACCTAAGAGGTAATAGGTCATTAAGAGAAAACTGTCCACCTAGCTAATGTACAATGTGATGAAGATGAGCCTTGTTATTACATGTGATAATAAATTCGTCTACATAAACTAGTATGTATATGACGATGTGAGGACCTATTTCTCTACTCCTGGGTCGACCGCCCGGGTCAGACCCGTGGCTCGTTAGCTTGTTTTACGTCGAGCACGCGATCCGGTGGATCGTATTGTTTCTTGGACCGCAAGGGTAATTTGGTAAATTGCGCATTGTCGGTTTGTTTCACACCCGCGTGGTGCACACACGACCCCTATGTTTGGTTTATGTGTTTGCTAGAACCCTAGGCGGGCTTGGGATCGAATGATCCAAGCTCGGGCGCCCAGAAACCTGTTTTTAGGCAGCTGGCGGCCCGTGTGTGATCGATCGCTCCTGGGAGCGACCGATCGGACTTGTGTCGGTGGTCGGCGCAGCCGACGTGACCGGATAAGGACGCGAACCGAATTAGCCTAGCCCAGTCCAGCCGATCGGTGCCTGGACTGATCGATCGGACTCGAGCCTATAAATAGCCCGCGACTTCCCCTATTGTTCCGGTTTGCTTCCCGTCTCCTTCTTCCCCTTCGTTCCCCCTCCTCCGGCCATCTTTTTGGGTGCTTGAAGGCACGTTGGATTCGTGGCAGTGAGAGGAAGATCCCTGGCTTAGTTTGAATCCAGTTTGATGGTCGTACCGCGGGGAATCAGCCGAGGATTGGGTTTCCGGTAGGTTTCTACCTACTTGGGTTAATAAGGGGTTTCTCTTGATCTAGCCGGTAGATCTAGGTGTTCTTGGTGTTGTTGGATGCCTATTGCTTAGTTTAGTTTATGTTGTAACTTTCATAAGATTTGATTGAGTTTTTGGTAGGATTTTAACTTGTTTAAACTCGGATTTTCCGGTTTCTCTGTTCTTGAAGAATAGCTGGTTTACGGCGTGGTTTTCGGTGTGTATGTGCATTAGTTGGGCTTATTATGAAATGAGAGTTGTAGATCTTTGAATCTACTCTCGGACCCAACTAGTTTCATAATTTTCTGATTTTCCTATGATTTGTTATGATATTCCTACGGATGGGCTGCATTGCATAAATTAAAGGTAATTAGTGAGATTAGTGATTTTCGGTAATCTAGCCGTCGGATGTTTCCCGGTTTTGGATATGTTGATCCCAGCATGTTTATCTGTGGGTTTCTAACTTGGATCTCGAGTCCGACATCGTTTGGATGTCGGATCGACGAGGTCACTTAGCCCCTAATTAGAGGGTCTTGGTGTTATTAATAATATTATGTGCTGAACATAAAATATTATATTATATTTTCATCTGAGTTTTCAGGGTTGCTTCCCGTTGTAGGAGTCCACGGTATCGTCGTAATGCCGGGACCCGCTGCGGATTGGCTGGTAGCGGTCGGTAGTATCGCTGCAGCGATCCAGTTGGACTTGTATGTTATCTTCATCGTACTGTTGCATGCTTACCTCTTGCCTGCGTATGATCATAGCATGTATTCTGTTGCGCATTAAATGCATAAGGATAGGGCATGAGCGATGGGTCGATCACCGATCTGAGGCTTTCGGGTAGCTCGGATTTAGCTCTAAGACCATGGCGGGTAGCAGGGTCCAAGTTGGATTGTAGTATTCAGTCGATATCGATGATAGGCTTAGATGACTTGAATACATGTTGATTGATGATTTAGAGGTCGTGTCGGCCTCGAGTCGGGTTCTGAGGTGTAGCCGATGTCCAGTTATAACGACTTTTGAGTAGAGGGCGTGCCTACTCAGCGGTGCAATTTCCCACCAACAGTGCCGGTTACTTGCTTGTGGGTCAGTAGTGTTGTTTCCTGCGTACTGAGCGTGACCCATCATGTGACCAGTTCTTCTAGAAGATCATGATCGTGGACCTCAGGGACACGCGGTGGGGTTATGAGACCCCTCTGTACACCCAGACCTTACTTGGAGGCGACACTGTTGTGTTCCCTCCCTTTCTGTGTGTCGTAGTGTAGAACCCTACTGAGCTTAGTGCTCAATCCTATCCGGGCTGCGGTTTGCAGGTGCAGGCGTTAGCTCTTCTTCAGTGGCCCCTACGGCAGGTGTTTGGTGGGGCGGCGGCGTATGGCGGTGCTGAGGAGCGGTGATTGTCTGTTTACCCTTTTTGTTAGATAGCCTCCTACGGGAGTGTGATGTATATTAATGTAAACCCTTTTGAGGATTTGAATATTATATTATATCTTTTGAGGTTTGAAATTATTGTTAATTAAGGGTGCTTATGAATTGTTTAGGGAGACCAGTAAATTAGAGGGAACCCCTCGCCAAAAAAAATTTCCGTATTAGTTAGGTTTCGGTTCGCGTCGCCTGGCTCGGTTGGGCCTTCGCGGGTCGGGGCACGACAGACGATACCTTCATAATTGTCGATGAACAACGAGAAGTCTGATAGAGAATTCCTGAAGCCTGAATTTATTAAGCTGCTGTGAAGGGCCAGAATTGTTAATGTACAAGGTGATGAAGATGAGCCTTGTTATTACATGTGATAATAAAGTCGTCTATATAAACTAGTATGTATATAACGATACCTTCATAATTGTCGATGAACAACGAGCAGTCTGAAAAAGAATTCCTGAAGCCTGAATTTATTAAGCTGCTGCAAAGGGCCTCGTACCAGGCTCTAGGTGCATGCTTCGGTTCATAGATGAAGGTTTGTAGTTTATAGACATGGGAGGGGTATGAACTGTCAATGCATGAAACCAGCCAGCTGAGACATGAACACGTCCTCTTCAAGCGTTTCATGGAGGAATGCATTATTCACGTCAAGCTGATGTAAGGGCCAATTCTTTTGCAAGGCAATGGAGAAATCAACCAAATTGTTGTCGGTTTGGCTACGAATGTCTCCTTGTAGTCCAGACCCGACCTTTAATGGAACCCTTTAGCCACTAATCGAGCCTTGAAAGCGATCAATGCTCTCATCAGGCCGACGCTTGATGCGGAAAGCCCGCTTATTCCCAACAAGTTTCTGCGATTGGTGTGGTGGAATGAGTTTCCAAGTCCCATGCCGCACCAAGGCATTGAATTGGTTGGACGTTGCCTGTCGCCAATGCGGATTCTTAAGTGCATATGACAAACTTGTTAGTTCAACAACAGGAGGAGGTGGGTGCTTGGTGTAGAAGTTTAATTTCTCTGTATGAATACAAAACAGTGACAAGAACTTATTCGTTAGCCTACGATTTTCCGATCTATTTCACGTGATTCAGGTGATCTTGTTATGAGAACAAGAATCAACAATTCACAACCCAAATTCCTTCTTCGTAGTTCTTCTCCACTGGATCTCTTTTTCTTCCCGTGTTTCTAACTCTGTTTCTTTCTCCATAAACTTGAACACATACAGAGTCCCCAAACGGTTCCCATTAGTGAGCAGTTTTGGTAACTGCATCTAACCGTTTGATTAACTTAATGTGGGCTAGGCTCTTTAATCGGGTCTAGCCATCATTGACAACCCTAATCTATTTATAAACCAACATCTCCCACTCGCCGATGATGAGCTGGATTTATCCAGTAGTGTAGACAGAACTTAGATTTTTCTAGAATCCATTCATACAAGAAAAATGGGTCGTGCGACCTGAAAGCACACTAATAATGGGAGCTCCAATATAGATACCAGTTAAGGTCATAAAGGAGACATCAACCATATAACATAAAGGAAAAATAAATTGAAACGTGTACCTTAGTACCCCAAGCATTTTTAGCTACACATAAACGAGTATAACTCGATCCCTCAGAAGTCCAATACTCGTTACTCTCTTATTACAAATAGTCACAATCATGTCCAACTTTTTCAAGTGACATTACTGTCGAGCCGGAGAATATAAGTAGCATGTGTAAAACTAAATTTTCTCTTTCTTTTGCCCTCATATCATTAGGATCAGAATTAATTCGCTTTCCCAGTAGTGTTCCTTTAGATCGAATCGACTCATGATCATAGATAACACTCTAAAGTAGCAATAATTAATCCTTTCACTTTGTGATATGGTCAAAAGTTACAAATGGTGACATTTGAGATCTAAATTAAGATCTCCAGGACTCACACAGTATAGAAGCAAGGAACCATTCCATACTTCCTGATAGGTCGGCAAGCACATGCAGTATGAAATGCATGTTACGGTGGAGCTTCTCTTTTCTTTATTAAGATAAAGAGTGTATGTCATTGCCCTTCTTAAGTAAAAACACCATACAAGTCTTAGTCTTGTCGCCAAACCAACTCGGGCATCAAACTTGAAATTTCTATCTGCTCACTATCTACAGCGCTAGATCAAAATGTCACACTTGGCTTCAATTGATAAACTCATGGATAGTGGGATATTATCTATGTTGATTCTATTAGAATCTCATCTTGGTTTTAACCAAGGTGACTTAAATTTAAACTAAACTTGCTCCCACTGCGCCTAAAGTCGCTTTCAAAGCAATTAGTTCAAATCGCCCAGTGTGCCTAAAGTCGCTTTCAAAGCAATTAGTTCAAATCGTCTCATCTCTGCTCACTCTCTAAGCGCCAGAGGTGATTGTTCATGTGAGTGAACCAATCTTCGTCTATTGACATACAACATTAAACTGTACAAGCTGTCACTTACAGTAAAATACCAAAATAATTTGAATGAATTTTACCAACAGAAGGCAAAAAACAAATTTCATTCAAATTAACTGTAAAGTAATACAAGTGAACCATTGGACCACATCAGATAACATTCACATTCTACACAAGCCCAGAGATTTTACATGTCCAACAAATGAATCTCTAGCTATTGGCTTGGTGAAAGGATCAGCAACCATATTTTTTTGTAGAAATGTGTTTCAGGATCATCTCCTTTTGTGTAATCATGTCTCTAACATAATGATATCTTATTCAAATATGTTTGATTTTTTCATGATACTTAGGATCCTTAGCATAGGCAACGCAACCATGCTGTCAGAGAAAATTGTCACTGGTTCTGATGCTGATTTGACAATTTCCAAATGTTGTAGGAACCTTCTTAACCAAACTGCTTCTTCTATAGCAGAGGAACATGCTACGTATTCTGCCTCCATGGTAAACAAGGCAATACATGATTGTTTCTTGCTACTCCACGATATTGCACAACCATTCAACAAGAATGCATATCCTGAAGTTGATTTGCGCTCATCTATGTCACCACCTCAATCGGCATCAGTATAACCAACTAAGCGCAAATCCTTTCCTTGATAACACGGTACAAAATCCGACGTTCCTCTTAGACACCGCAAAATTCTCTTGACTGCCTTCCAATACTTAATTCCTGGATTTGACTGATATCTGATTACCAGCCCAACAACGTAGCATATGTCGAGACGTGTGCACATCATTGCATACATCAAACTACCGACAACACTGGAATAAGGTACATTAGACATTTTTTGTTTTTCTTCTGGAGTCTTAGGACATATGTCTATACTTAAGCTCGAGTTTCTTTCAATTGGTGTGTCCATCGGCTTGCAGCTGTGCATGTGAAAACACTCTAACATGTTTTTGATGTAAGTCTCTTGAGATAAACCCAAAAGCCTTCTAGCGCGATCCCTTAGAATTTTCACACCCAGCACAAAGTTAGCGTCACCCATGTCTTTCATCTCGAAATTTGATGATAACCACTTCTTAGTGTTTTCAATCAATTCCTTATCATTTCCAGCCAATAAAATGTCATCAACATATAAGGACAGAATGACAAAACCATTCTTTGAACGTTTCACTATTCATTGAACGTTTCACATATACACAATGGTCCTCTTCCATCATTGCAAACTTATCCATTAGAATAGCTTGATGAAATTTGTGGTTCCATTGTCTAGATGCTTGTTTGAGACCATATATGGATCTTTTAAGCTTGCAAACTTTGCGCTCATTACCTTTAGATTCAAAACCTACAGGTTGATCCATATATATGTCTTCATCTAGTTCTCCATTGAGAAATGCAGTTTTCACGTCCATTTGGTAAAGGTCTAAGTCCATTTGAGCGACAGTGGCTAAGATGAGGCGAATTGAAGAAAACCTTACTACTGGTGGGAAGGTTTCTTCATAATCAATTCCCTCTTTTTGGGTATAGCGTTTGGCCACTAGTCAAGCCTTGTATTTATCAATAGTCCCATCCGCCTTTCGTTTTATCTTAAGAACCCATTTGTTCCCAATTGATATACGTCCTGGCGGTAAGTCCACTAATTCCCAAACTTGATTGGTTTTCATAGACTCAATTTCCTCCTCCATAGCTTTAATCCATTCCCTAGCTTTAGGACTAGAAAGAACTGCTTGAATAGTCTTAGGTTCCTCTTCATCCTGTGGAGCAACCATAAAAGCTTCCCACTCAATCTCAAATCGACGAAGAGGAATCTTTTCACGGATACTCCTACGAGGTTGAGATTGATCATGATCATGCTCCATAGGAGTGATATCATTGCTCCAACTAACCGCTACTTGTTCAGGAATATCTTCCTCAACTATTCAATTGGGTGCTTTATCAGTTAGATCCCTCTACTTCATTAAGATGAAAATCCTCAATAATCTCTCCTCGTTTAGGGAATTCCTATTCTAGGAAAATAACATCTCGTGACTCAATTTCTGTAACTCTCTCATCATTTTCTTATAACAGAAACACAAATCCTTTGGAATGATCCGAGTATCTTGTAAAGATACACTTCTTTCCCCTAAGATCAAGTTTTCCATATTGGTGAGAAATTATGTGTATATAAGCTGCACAACCCCAAGGATGCAAATTACCTAAATTAGGCCTTTCGCCATTCCATAATTCATATGGGGTGGAAGATATAGTTTTATAGGGCACACGATTAAGTATATAAGCAACAGTTAATAATGCATCCCCCCAAAAGGAAATAGGAAAATTAGCTTGTGCCATCATTGACCTAACCATGTCTAATAGGGTTCTATTCCTTCTTTCTGCAACTCCATTTTCTTGTAAAGTATAAGGAATAGTTAGCTGTCTAACTATACCCTTTTCATCACAAAAACATTTAAGGGTTTTTTACATATATATCCTCAAAAAACTTTCAAAATACGTATTTACCCCAACATTCTTCATATTTTCATATATACCCCTCAAAAGTTTAAGTGATCACATATATACCCTTCCGTCAACTCCCGTGAGGTTAAGTAACTTAACCATGGTTAAATCATATTTTAGGGAGCTTTTTGTAAATTTATGGGTATTTTCGTGTAACTATGGGTTTTTTTAGGGGTTTTGTTTGCAAATTCTCAGTTTTCACCGCCGACATAGGCCATTTTGCGGCCAAAAGCCGGCCAAGTTTACTGATCTCCTTCCTGTTCTTATCCCTTTCTTCTCCCCTTCTTCTCCCCACTATTTCTCACTAGAAGCTAGTAGAAGGAGTTTGAGAGAGAAAGAAACGGACAAAAACATAGAAGAAAAAAAAGGGTTTTCGCCGGATTTTTTCGAGATTTGAGTGGTAATCGTTGATTTTTTTTCTTCTTTTTGGTGTAGATAAGCTTCCTTATTGATTCCGGGTTTTCTCATGTATTTTTGGGCATTTTTCGTGACATTTTTTGGGATTTTTGGATCTTCTCCGGCGAAGGTCGCCGGAGACGACGTCGGGGACGACGCCGTCCCCTTTTTCCAGTGACTGTAGCGTTGGGTAATCGGCGATTTTTTCCTTCTTCTTGGTGTAGATAAGTTTTCTTGTTGATTTCGGGTTTTTCATGTATTTTTGGACATTTTTCGTGGTGTTTTTCAAGGTTTTTGGATCTTCTCCGACGAAGGTCGCCGGAGATGACGCCCCCCCTTTTTCCAGTGACTGTAGAGTTGGGTAATCGTCGATTTTTTTCTTCTTCTTGGTGTAGATAAGCTTCCTTGTTGATTCCGGGTTTTTTCATGTATTTTTGGGCATTTTTCGTAGCATTGTTCGAGGTTTTTGGATCTTCTCCGACGAAGGTCGCCGGAGACGCTGCCACCCCCTTTTTCCAGCGACTGTAGCGTTGGGTAATCATCGATTTTTTTCTTCTTCTTGGTATAAATAAGGTTCCTTGTTGATTCCAGGTTTTTCCATGTATTTTTGGATATTTTTCGTGGCATTTTTTGGAGTTTTTGGATCTTGTCCGGGGAAGGTCGCCGGAGATGACAGCGGGGATGATAAACAGTATCAGGGGCAAAAAAGTAATTTGACACCACGCCGTTAACGGCGTTATGGAATATTCCCATTTGATTCCACGGCAGGTAACCCGAGGGGCATATATGTGATAACTTAAACTTTTGAGGGATATATATGAAAATATGAAGAATGTAGGGGTAAATAAGTATTTTGAAAGTTTTTTGAGGATATATATGTAAAAAAACCCAACATTTAAATTGATCAGATAGATATTCATGACCTCGATCAGTCCTAAGAGACTTGATATTTGTGGTTAACTAATTCTCAACCAACTTAGTGTAACAAATGAAGTAATCTAATGCTTCAAACTTATGAGAGATCAAATAAACATGTCCAAATCTTATGAAATCATCTATAAATGTGATGAAATAGAAGGCTCTATGCCTAGCCCTCACATTCATTGGGCCACATATGCAGGATGGATTAATTGCAATGGTGTTGTGGCTCTTTTGGCTTTGCCAAATGGTAACCTTGTTGATTTTCCAGCAAGACAACGCTCACAAGTTGCTAAATCGAGTTTAGTTAGTGAGCCTAATAGACCTTCTGTAGCAAACCTATTAAGTCGATCTTGCCCAATATGTCCTAATCTAGCATGCCATAGAAGATCATCTATAACAATACTAGAATTACCAACAACATAAACGGTAGCATTGTCAATTACATCAACATGTACGGTGTCCATCACCATAAAACCATTTAATACATAACCACAACCATAGTAAACATTGTCTATAAATACCTTAACACAGTTGTCCACAAACACAACACGAAATCCTAAATTCAGAACAACAAGTACAGAAATTAAATTTCGTCGAACTTTCGGAGAGTAAAGCACATCATGAAGATATAGAGTGCGACCACTCCACAGCACTAGCTTGCAGGTACCGACTCCAAGCACTTCATCGGAAGCATTATTCCCTATGTATATGCGTCTACTTCCCTTTGGTATACGACGAAATTCCACGAAGATGGTTCTATCCCTTGCAATATGGCCTTTTGCTGCTGAGTCTAGAGGGAGCAGACATGTGAGGACCTGTCCCTCTACCCCTATGGCTTGTTGTAGACCGCAAGGGCAATTTGGTAAATTGCGCCTTGTTGGTTTGTTTCACACCCGCGTGTGCACACACTGGCCTTGTTTGTGTTAGTTCTTGATTAGAATGGTTAGGTGGACCCGGGATCGGAAGATCCCAGCTCGGACGCGCGGCAGCCCATTTTGGGGCTGCTGGCGGCCCGCGAGCGATCGATCGCTCCTTGGAGCGATCGATTGGACTCGTGAGCGAGTCGGTGGGTTTTTGACCCGTTCGGATCGATCCAAGTGTTTTGGATCGATCCAGCCTGTCTCGGATCGATCCGACTTGGTGTGTGGGATCGATCGGGTTGGTGTCTTGGATCGATCGAACTCGGAGTTGGATCGATCGGACACTGTGGGATTGTCGGTGGAGTTGCGAGGACGGCCGTCGCTCTCAACTGACAGGGGAGAGGAGACTTTCTCTCCTCTGCTTCCACTTTTCCCCGGCCTTCCCGGCTTTCCCCTGGCTTTTCCTCCTCTTCTCCTCCTTCTACTTTCTTCTTCCATCTTCTTCCTTCTCCCGTGGCTCTGTTTTCTTCCCCTGTTTTCCGGCAGCTCCTTCTTCTTCACCGTTCTCCCTCCTCCGACCACCGTTTTGGGTGTTCCAAAGCTCGTTGGATCCGTGGCGACGAGAGGAAGATCCCTAAAGTGGTTTGGAACCTTGTTGCTGACCAGTTCGCGGGGAATCAACTGAGGAATGCGCTGTTCGGTAGGTGTTCTACCTACGAGAGTGTTTAATGGGTTTCTCTTAATCTAGACGTTAGATCTTGTTGATCTTTGTGTTTTTAGCTTCCTCTTGCTTAGTAGAATTTTTGGTATAAATTTCATAAGCTTTGGTTGAGATTTTAGTAGGCTTTATGCATGATTAATCTCGGAATTTCCAGTTTCTGCCGTTCTTGAAGAACAGTCGGCTTGCGGCGAGTTTGCCGGCCTGTACGTACATGATCTTGGGTTGTGATGAACATGAGAGTTGTAGATCTTTGAATCTACTCTCTAACCCAACTGATTTCATATTTTTCCGATTTTCCTACGAGTTGTTATGAATTTATTACTGGAGGGCTGCGTTGCAGCAAGTACTTGGTAAGTTAGAGTGGGATCGATCGGACTTGCAAGTCCGATCGATCGGACTATAATTGGTAAGTTAGTTTGATTAGCGGTTTTGATTAGTGCTTTCCAGTTAATCCAGCCGTTGGATGATTCTGGATTTTGGATATGTTGATCCATGCATATAGATCTACTGGTGGCTAAGTTGGATCTCGAATCCGATGTCGTTTGGACGTCGGATCGACGGGGTCAATTAGCCTCTAGTAGAGAACTTTTGGTGTTTTAAATATAATATTATATGTTGGATTATAATATTATATTTTTACTGTTCATCATCGTTTTCGGGGTTGCTTCCCGTTGCAGGAGTCCGCGGTTGACGGTCGTGGTACCGTCGTAATGCCGGGACCTGCTGCGGATCGGCTGGCAGCGGTTGGTAGTACCGCTGCAGCGATCCGGTTGACTTATATGATGCCTTATCATACTGTTACAAGCCTATCTCCTGTTTGTGTATGTTCATAGCATGCATTCTCTGTTGTGCATTAGTTGCATTGTTTAGGGCGTGGGTGATCTGTGGGTCGCCGTCCCGAGGCTGGAAGCTCGGACTTAGCCTTAGGACCGGGGTTGGGTAGTTTGGACCCGGTTCGAATTGTGGTGTCCAGTCGATTCGATGATAGGCCTACTAGAGGACTGGTACACCTGTTGCATGATGATGATTAGAGGTCGTGTCGGCCTCGAGCCAGGTGTTGAGGGTGCCACTGGTGTCGGGTCTTGTTCTTTGAGGGGTCGGGAGGGTTAGTCCGGCCCAGGCAGTGTCTGTTCCTGCCAGCAGTGGCGACCAGTGTGGGCCCAGACCGTGTTGGGTGATCGCAGCTGGAACCCTGCGATACTAGGTGTATCCAGGATGGGCCCAATCCGTTGGGGTGACCATGGTTGGATATGCCTAGAGACACCGGTGAGAGGTTATGGGACCCTTGCAACACACTCGAGTCTGGCTTGAGGGTGACACTGTTGCGTTTTCCTCTTCCTTCTGTGTGACATAGTGTAGAACCCTACTAAGCTTAGTGCTCACACCTACCCGGGCTGCGTTTTGCAGGTGCAGGCGTTAGTTCTTCTTCTGTGGCCCTTACCGGGCTGTTGGTCGGCTGTGAGGCGGCGCCTGGTGGACTTTGAGAGGTGGTGATCGTTTACAGCTTTTACCCTATGTTAGATAGTCTCCTACGGGAGTAATGTTGTATTTGAATTTTCCCCTCTCCGAGGATATGTATACTAAATTCACCTGGGTTTGTAATCTGTGGTTCGATCGAGGCTTATTAAATTATTGTTTTTAAATTGAGGGTGTTTTGTGATAAATTGTTAGGGAGACCAATAGGTTAGAGCGAACCCTGGCCAGCTTTGTTTTCCATGCTTCGTTAGGTTCCGGTTCGCGTCGCCCGGCCCGGTTGGGCTTTCTCGGGTCGGGGCGCGACACATAGCATCCAGTACCTTCGCCTCAGTGCATTCATGAGCGAAGTGTCCTAGCTTGCCACAGTTAAAGCAATTCTTGCCCTTCTTATCTTTTTGACCACCACGTTTGCCTCTCTTGCGCTTGTCATTCTTTGGACCTAGTCCATCCGCTTTGCCTTTACCTTTGAAATTTTTACCTTTACCTCGTTTGCGTTTAAAGCCCGAAGCCTTTCGCAATGAGCATTCAGTCATAAAAGCTTCATCAATAGGTTTTTCAGCATGAAGACGATCTTCTTCTAACTCGACATGACATGCAACATCATCAAAAGTTTTGATATTGTCATTATGAGTAAGATTAGTCTTCATATGTTCCCAAGAACCGGGTAAAGTAAGAATTACTGCTTGAACAAGTTGTTCGTCAGTCATTTCATGCCCAGCAATCCTCAATTCACTAATCATATTTGACATGATCGTCGGGTGCTGCCTCATTGAATGATGTTGGCACTTTTTGTACCTATCGAAATTGAGGGTTAACTGACGAAGTCGAGTAGTATAAGTTCCTCCATACTGGACTTTGACAGCATCCCAAACAGCCATGGTTGAACAATGCTTTTCAAAATGAAGCATCAAGTCATTTCTCATGTCATTTCTCATGTTGCTCAGCATCAATATGCGAGGAACTCTATCCCTGCGCCTATAAGCTTGATAGATTTCTAGATTACGCCGATGCTGAGTAGTTGTGCCTTGCTCAGGTTCAACCATAGGTTGTGTTATTGTTTCCAGCATGTCCTGTTCTTTCAGGAGATACTGAATTTTCCTATGCCATATGTCATAGGTTTTCTCATTCAGTTTGTCTCCCTGATTCAAATCAGCGATAATGCTATTTGTTGCAGCCATTCTAATTTAGAGACAACAAATTAACATAAGGAATTAGCACAATAAAATCCTCATAGAATCTTGCTGCAATATCTTGAATTAAGTAAAAATAATCTAACATATGTAATAGTAACGAAAAAGAATATTTATAACATTCTATCAATTCCTACATACATAACCAAATTATTAATACTTAATCCTTAATTGCCCAAGATTTCAACTATTAGGCGAAAAAGAAAATTCAAACCTAATATACCTACTTAATAAGATATGATATCATGCTCATATACAACACAATTAAAGAAAGCTCCAATAATTAACATAATATTTACATATACAATGAGCATAAATATAGTATTCACAAATACAACAAGTGACTCAGATCAATCTATGGCCTAGTACAGCTTGGATTTCTTAGGAGGAGGGGTGCCATCAGACTCAATCTCAGATACCTGTCTAAGATCCTTTTCAGGCTCACCTGATTCAGTCACAGAATCCTCACTAAGAGACTTAGTGAGATCAGATTCAGTATCAGAAAACTCGCTAGGAAAATCCTCTCCTTGCTCAGCTAAAAATGCATTAGAAGAACTATAGACATCTTCAAGAATCATGTCACGAAAACAACTTTTAAATATCACATCATCCATCTTCCTTATCCAAGGAAAATTGCCTTCATTGTGATTTGTTCTTCTTGCACTTTGATAACTATGAGCATATGAAAGAGATGTTGAGCGTTATATGTTCCTTTGAACATTTCGCTTTATCTCTTCTTCTATCTTTCGAGTTATATTGTTGAAATCTAAGCCACCAAGTTGCTTATTTAGCTCCTTAGCAACTACTTCCAACCTATCAGGAAGAGAATCAAGCAAGATTTTCATTTTCCGATCTATGTGTAGTTGAATCCCATATTCTACAGAAAGATAGAAGAGCTTTCTCCACATATTTTGAGTATGCAAGCTCAGTGTGTCCTCATCTTCTATCTTATAGGCCAACACACTTTCTAATGAATTGTCATCCTCAACTGCATAGAATTGGGCATAATTAATCAACACACTTGTTTTATATCAAGCATAATGTAGTTCTATCTTATATGCTAATACCATATAAGTATCTAGTTAAGCAAAGAGTGTTAGGTTCTAAACCTTAAAACTCACTCATTAACTAGACACTAATTACATAGTAAACATGCATACATTAAACATGGAAGTGAACTAAAAATAGAACATAACTCAGTCATATAATAAATTATATATATATATATATATATATATATATATATATATATATATATATATATATAACTCATTCATATAATCAGTGGGATGGGAGCACCACTCAAAAAAAAAACAAACACATGGCCCGGGACTTTGCCCAAGTCACATGGCTCATCCAGTGAAAGGAACAAATAGATTGGATTAAATCATATTTAATCCATTGAAAAGGTTCGGGGTTTGGAGAAGCTGGCGGCCAAGGTGAGAGGAAAACACCCAAACTGACATTCAACCATGGCCTCAACATCCAAGGTGAATCGAGAGCGTCCTCGGCCACTGGTGGCGGTGACGCAGCGCTCCGGGCCCCGTCTTGACGAGATCATTCCTCCGTCACCGACCACGTCGACCGCGTCCCGGTCTCCGGATCCCCGTCTCGACGAGATCCGACAGTGGCTCCCATGTGCTCCTTGGTCGTGGCGATCTTGCGCCTCATCCACGTCGACCGCGACGCCCTCACCTCCGTTGACGTCGGATCTGCCGCGGCAGCCGCGCTGAAGGTCTTCGACGCCATTCATGGGGTCGAGTGACCCTTGCTCAGCGACGCCACAATCATCCCCGACCTCAACCTTAGTTCTAGTCCCTAACAGCGCTCAAGGCCGTCCTCATCATCGACATCCCAGAGAGCCCCACGCTCTTCGTCGCCTCCTCTCTTGCCCCCGAAGGAACGGAGATCGGACTGGCAGGATCCGAGCCGATGAGGTTGATCGTGGTCAAGCACCGGGGAATGGGAAAAATGAATGTCGGGTCGGAGGATGAAGGCGGTGAAGAAGAACTTCTTCAACCAGAGCCCTTCCATGTATGTATACTATCCCAATTCCCATTCTCCTTCTGGCCACCGATCGAATTGGACATCGATCGAGAGGAGAAAAAAATACATCACCAATTCACGAAAACAAATCTAAAGGCTCTGATACCAATGTAGAAGTTTAATTTCTTTGTATGAATACAGAACAGTGACGAGAACTTACTCGTTAGCCTACGATCTTCCGATCTGTTTCACGTGATTCAGATGATCTTGTTACGAGAACAAGGATCAACAATTCACAGCCCAAATTCCTTCTTCGTAGTTCTTCTCCACTGGATCTCTTTTTCCTCCTGTGTTTCCAACTCTGTTTCTTTCTCTAGAAACTTGAACACATACAGAGTTCCCAAATGGTTCCCATTAGTGAGCAATTTTGGTAACTGCATCTAACCGTTTGATTAACTTAATGTGGGCTAGGCTCTTTAATCGGGTCTGGCCATCATTGGCGACCCTAACCTATTTATAAACCAACACTTGGTTACCAGGTATAGCTGCTTAGGTTTGAATATATTGTTCATGGAGTGAGTGGTCATCTGCTGCGCTCGAGGAGGAGTATGGGGAGGTAGGGAGCTTGAGGTGTCTGAGGTGGCGATGGAGGGCAAACGATCCAAAATTGAAGTTGAGCGAGCAGGAAGAGATGTGGAGGAGGACACCATACCTGAAGGAGGCGATCTCGGAGGCACCGATGAAGTCGTTTCGTGGTCTTCTCGTCCTGATCTCTGAATTACACGAGGAAGAGGTGCAACATTCATGTTAGAGCCCAAGTCTTGAGGTTCAGATGGGGTTTTGGTGGCATCATGACTAGTACGGAAGGGGGAAACAACTTCTTCAAAGGTAACATGCCTGGAGACAAATAGACGTTTGGTGTCTATGTCTAGACAAAGGTAAGCACTTTGATTATTTGAGTAACCAACACATACATAAGGGCTGGACTTTGGTTGGAGTATATTGTAATTATAAGGCTTTAGCCAAGGGGAGCACAAGTAGCCAAAGGTTCTCAATTTGAGGTAGATAAGAGGCTTGTGAAATAGTTTCTCATATGAACAGAGAGACTCAAGAACCTGAGTGGGTAGTTTGTTTATCAAGTACACAGCAATCTGTAGGGCATAGACCCAATGCGACAGGCATGTGAGCTTGATGAAGTAAGGTGAGATAAGCTTCCACAATATGGCGGTAGCGTCGCTCAGATGTACCGTTTTGTTGCGGTGTATGAGGGGCTGTGGTGAGATGGCCTATCCCATGCTTTGCAAGGAAGGGTTTCAATTTGATAAATTCACCACCTTGTATGAGTAAAGATTTTTTACTTTTAAATCAAATTGTCTTTCTAGAGTTGTGACAAGTTGAATGGATAAGGATTCAACATCAGACTTTTGATAAAGTGGAAACAACACTTGTAGCCATTAGCATCCATAATGAGAGCTGCCCCCCACACATCAGCATATAAATATTCCAAGGCAGAGGTATTGGAGAGAGACGTGGTAGTAAAGGGAAGTTTGTGGGCTTTATTCATGCCACACGAAATACAATGAATAGGGGGTGTTTGGTTGCTTACATAAGTTGATGTAATGTATCAGTTGATGTTGCATCAGTTGATGCAACTGATGCATTGCATGCGTGTTTGGTTGCTTGTATCAACTGATGTAGTATTAGCTAGTTTTGTGTTTGGTTAGTATGTATTGCATCAGTTGATGCAGGGAACCAAACGCTGCCGTCACTGTCGCCCGCTCACCTCCGACGACCTCGTCGACAACCACCACCACAGCACCACCCTCTATCTCCCTCATCTCTTGACTCCTCCTCCACCCTCCTCTCCTCCTTCCTCCTCAAGACCCCGCGGCCACCACACCCTCGTCATCTACGGTCTCCATCCAGCTCTCCACCATTAGTCCCGGTGAAGCTCCCAAGGTCGTCGTCACCTCATCGTCTCCTCCTTCCCAGGCTGTCACCTCGAGCTCGGCCGCCGATCGAGACCCCTCCCACTCACTCGGGAACACCTCCCACGACGTCTCCGCGTTCCCCGCTGACGCCTCGACGTCACCCGGCCTCCCTCCTCGTCTCGATCTCCCCCGTGCTCCAAGCCTCATCAGAACCCCGCGCTGTGACCACTCGGCATCGTTGTCTCTGACCACCCCGCTCCCAACCACCTCCAGATCGGACGCCCCCTCGCCTCCACGCACCCGATCTGACGATCCATCAGTGTCCTCGACGTGCGGCTTGTCCCCTCCATCGGATCCAACGCTGCCTCACTCAGATCCGTCACCACTTGGCATCGTTGTCTCCGATCACCCCGCTCCCAACCGCCTCCAGACCGAACACCCCCTAGCCTCCACGCGCCTGATCCGACGATCCATCGTCGTCCTCGACATGCGGCTCGTCCCCTCCACCGCATCCAACGCCGCCTCACTTAGATCCGTCACCACTCAGCATCATTGTCTCCGACCATCCCGCTCCCAACCGCCTCCAGATCGGACGCCCCCTCGCCTCCAGGCGCCCGATCCAATGATCTATCATCGTCCTTGACGTGCGGCTCATCCCCTCCACCGGATCCAACGCCGCCTCACTCAGATCCGCCGCCCACGGTCTCCTAGTGCCATCGTCCTCAGATCCGGGGTCCCCTCGCCGCTGCGACTCACCTCCGACCCCTTCCATGCGGAATCCGATGACCCAGCGGCGGCGCCTACCTTGCCTGTGTCGCGGCCATCGCCTTCCTCGTTTGCTTCGAAGAAAAGAGGCGAACGGGAAAGCATCATGTGATACACACGTGATGTATCAGTTGATGCTGCATCATGAGATGCTGCATCTCCTGATGCAGCATGAAGTCACTTTTTTGCATCAGCTGATGCATCTAACCAACCAAACATGGGTTTGGACCATGATGCTACATCAACTGATGCATGCATCTATTGATGCATGCAACCAAATGCCCCTTAAGTTGTTTGGAGGTTGACACAGACAGGGACTTGGTGGTGAGAAAGTGAGTAACAGTCTTAGAGGATGGGTGTCCAAGTCAGTTGTGCCATTCTTCAAAGGAGACTCAATTTCCAGCCAGCAAAGTTGCATTTGCCATCCTGTTATTCTGAAGATCAGAAAGAGGATAGACCCCCATCAACGCATTTACCTCGTAGAAGAGGCGCCCCTGTGATAAGATCCTTTGCAAGAAAATGATCAGGGTAAAATTCAACTATAACATTGTTAGATTTGGTGAAGCTATGAATAGAAATAAGATTCTTTTTGATCGAAGGAACACAAAGTATATCATCAAGCAAAAAGGGACAAGTAGAGGAGGTGAGACTCATGGAACGAACATGAGTCACAAGCAAACCTGTACCATCACCGATGAGGACCTCATCTTGACCTTCGTACTCAGAGTGGAGACTGAGGTTGGAGAGGTCGGAAGTTATATTATGGGAGGCAGCGGAATCCATTAAGCACTTCTTCTCTCAGCTGACATAATTCACAACAGCATGACAGGATTCTCGAGCCCTGATTGGCGCCACAATATCATGAAATTCTTGCCCAAGTCCATTGAGGACATGTAGAGCCAAGTCATCATTGGACAATGGAGAATCAATAAGGGCGAGTTCATCTTCAGTAGTTTTGATGGATTGAAGATACTCAAACACCGAACGACCACCACATTGACTCCAGGTGAGAACTTCCTTTAGTTGCATGACTTGGGTTCTAGAGGATTCGCATAAAGCCTTGCGAGTTTGCTCCATGCTTCTCGGGAGGTCTCAGCAACTGCAATGAGTGGTATGACACTCTCAGATACCAACACAAATATAGCATGGAGGAGAAGCTTGTCCTTGTAATACCAATGTTGGTATTCAGAGGACGCAGAGGAGGCTGCAACATCTGAGGAAGTAGATGGACATGGCAATGTACCATCAATATATCCAAGTAGATCATAGCCGATCAAGGGAGAGATAAACTGGACACGCCAAGAAGGATAGCTTGATGCGGTCAGCTTGAAAGGAAGCTGAGAGGGTGCATTGATAGCAACAAGTTAGGGGAAGATCAGTAGATGCAAGGCCCTTGTCGGAAATTGGAGCTGGTCCAGAAATGCTCACAGCAGTCATGAAATGGACTGGAAAAAAATTTAGATAATTAGTGTTTACATCAAAACAAATAAACTTATTAACTGGTACACCACCATCTGATGTTTTAATCTGTAAGCACCATTTGACGTTAGTTATGGACAGTTATGCTTGGTTATCTATTTTTGATGACCTTTTTACCCCTATGATGACTCACATCCTGATCTCAACTTTAACTCCATCTCCCACTCCTCTCCCCCCTCCCCACCCTCTCCCCCTCCCCTCCACGTCCCTCTCCCCCCCTCCCCTCATCGTCCCTCTCCCCGTCCCTCTCCCCCTCCCCACCCGATGTCCTCTCCACCTCCCCTCCCCCTCCTCTCCCCCTCCCCTCCCCCTCCTCTACCCCAGCAACTCCGCCGTCGCGATCAACAAGTGCACCGCCTCCGATCCGGCATCGCAATGCCTCAACGTCTCCGATCCATCGTTGCAGCGCCTCAACGCCTCCGATCCGTCATCGCCGGAGGTATTCGTGGTGAACGACGCTGTCTACGTCGACTCCGACCCGGTCTACTCCTTCTAGGACATCCACGAGCAGATCGTCGGCTCCGAAGATACCTCCGCGGACCCTGCCCCCATGAACGGCTTCGTCCAGCAAGCCGAGTCCATGGGCAAAGGCATGGCCCTCACCACCACGAGCGGCTTCGCCCCTCACAACGTCTCAAATTGAGCTCGCCCGTGTTGAGGCCGAGCTCGCCTTCTCCTTCCCTCCCAACCTCCGTGCTCTCCTCTCCCTCGTCTTTCCCTCCACCCGAGATTCCCTGACTAGTGTCGCCTGCCCCTCCTCCGCTTTTCCATCGCAGCAGCCTCCGCCGCCGTAGCTTCACTCCATCAGTCTCACCGCCATCGCGCCGCTACTGATCCCTCTCTTCCACACCCACACCGGCGCCGGAGTCCTCGGTGGCCTCAGCACGGGCATCTTTGCGGAGCCCACCCTCTGCAACCTCTACCTCATCGTCACCAACCCCCACAGTGGCATCTACAGCGGCGTCGGCAGGTCCCAGTTCGCCAAGCAGATCGTCGATTCGCTGTTCATCATTGGGTGTAATGAGAAAAGAAAAAAAAATGAAAAAGAGAAAAGTGAAGTTAGGAGTTCAATTAAGACCAGTATAGGAGGGATAGTAGGGACATCAGGGAATGATTATGGTGGCAGATTTACAAAAAGAATACTGAAATCCATTCATGTATATTAATCAAGAAAAGAAAAGGGAAATATGTAGTCATTGTATGAGCACATAATACTCTTTGATAGGTATTCTCTTTTTATAAAGAGAATACTATAATGCATTCATGTATATTAATCAAAAAGAGAAAAGAGACGATTCAGGCCATTCATGTATATTAATGAAAAAGACAAAAGAGAAAACTGCAAAGTGAAAAGAGCATAATCCAAACCATACATGACCTCTAAATCCTCTTTCAGTATTCTCTTTTTACAAAGAGAATACTGAAATCCATTCATGTATATTAATAAAGAAGAGAAAAGGGACGATTCAAGCCATTTCATGTATATTAATGAAAAAGAGAAAAGAGAATACGGCAAAGAGAAAAGAGCACAATCCAAACCATACATGAGCTCTAAATCTTCTTTGATAGGTATACTCTTTTTTACAAAGAGAATATTGAAATCCATTTATGTATATTAATCAAGAAGAGAATGGGAAAATCTACAAACATTGTATGAGCACATAATACTCTTTTATAGGTATTCTCTTTCTCTTTTTACAAAGGGAATACTGAAATCCATTCATGTATATTAATCAAGAAGAGAAAAAGAGAAATATGCAATCATTGTATGAGCACATAATACTCTTTGATAGGTATTCGCTTTTTATAAAAAGAATAGTGTAATGCATTCATGTATATTAATCAAAAAGAGAAAAGGGGTGATTCAGGCCATTCATATATATTAATGAAAAAGAGAAGAAAAAAATACTGCAAAGAGAAAAGACCCCAATCCAAACCATATACATGAGCTCTCAATCCTCTTTGATAGGTATTCTCTTTTTACAAAGAGAATACTGAAAACCATTCATGTATATTAATCAAGAAGAGAAGAGGGAAATATGCAAATAGAATATTGCTGCTCGTCGAGGATGATGACGGCTGTGTGCAGGGGAGGGTGGTGGCCGGCGGATCTCACCGAGGAACGGTCGGCGAAGGGTTGCCCGTCGACGAGGTAGTCGGATCTGGTGCCAGATGAACCGAGATGAACCGAGAAGGCCGGATGCAACGTAGTTGAGAGGAGGCGGTGCTAGAGCTCGTGGAGAAGAGGTTCTGCGAGCTAGGAGAGGACGGTGGTGCTTGGTCGTCGGATCTGGCCGGAGAATGGACGGAAGAGGGTCGCGGCGGTGAGGAGTCCTTGGATCTGATGGTGGATGGCGGTGGAGACGTCAGGTGCGGTGGTGTTGAGCAGGGGGCGGCGCCAGTTCCCAAAGAGGTTGCGGTGGTTGCGGGGTCTAGAGGAGGAAGGAGGAGAGGAGCGTCGGGCGGGTTCGCCGGAATGGTGCTGAGGGGTGGATGCTGCGGGGTCCAGAGGAGGAAGGAGGAGAGGAGCCAGGGGGGCTGTGTGGGTTCAGTGGTGCTGATGGGTGGGGGCGGTGGCGGATCTGGATCTGGGAGCGGCCGGTGACGGATCTGGAGGTGGCGGATCTTGATTTGGGAGCAGCCGACGACGGATATGGAGGTGGGAGTGCCTGGTGACGGATATGAAGGTGGGATCTGTCGGTGACGGAGATGGAGGTGGAAGCTGCCGGTGACGGATCTGGATATGGGAGCAGCCGGCGACGGATTAGGGAGCAGCGGCCGGCGACGGTTCGAGATCTGGGAGCAGCCGGCAACGGATTTGAGGGTGGGGGCGCCGGCGGATCTGGATCTGGGAGCAACTGGCGACAGATCTGGATATGGGGGTGACGGCGGCCGGCAACAGATCTGGATATGGGGGCGGTGGCAGCCGGTGACGGATTTGGGGGCGCCGGTGGATCGGGGTCTGGGAGCGGCCGGCGACGAATCTAGGGGTGGGGGCGCCTGCGGATCTGGATCTGGGAGCAGCCGGCGACGGATCTGGATATGGGGGCGGCGGTGGTCGGTGACGGATCTGGGAGATGCGGATCGGGATCTGGGAGCGGCTGGTGACGGATCTGGGGGTGGGGGCGGCGACGGATCTGGAGGTGGTAGCCGTTCGGATCTGGAGGTGGGGGGGAGGTGTTTTAAAAAGAATATGGTGATAATAATAGAGAGAGAAGGGTATAGGAGTCTTTTAAACTCTAAGATGGTGTTTAGGAGTTAAATCTAATGGTTGTTGCTTTATTAGTAGGATCAGATCTACTTATGGTGCTCCCTGCTAAAACCCCAAAAAAATTTGCTATGCTCGTTAGAGACTAGAAGCTTGATAACATATAGGAGCTTGATGTTGTGTAATTTCTTGATGAATTGTATTCAATCAGTGATCTCATAGTATAGTTACATAAGGGGACTGTAAAAGAAAAAGAATACAAAAGGCATGTATGATTATAGCTCCTGGAATCATATTGCTACTATAACTAAGCAATTTGGGCTGTACGTTATGAAGAGGAATCTGCACAGCATTGTAACTGCTACAAGTATACTGCTCCAATAATTAAGCTAGCAAAATCAGCAACTAATCAACAGCTTTAATAGAGAACCATCTCCTTGGGAAACTATATATCAAGAATCTTGTCTTGTGGACTGTGGTATGCCTATATAGTGCTGTATAGGCTAGATGAACGTTTGATATTTCATCATGATCCACACTATATCCTGATCCATGCATGGGTTGTGTTAATTTGCCCGGATGGGAAAAGGGGGGATATAATCTCTCCCAAAAACATATTCCATGAGATTTGGGATGTGTTCTATTTATAAAAACTCCTTTTCTTGTGTCAGGTAACTTTCAGGATAAATGTAATTAAATTACATGACAGTAGAGGAAAGCTATAAAAACAATTTTGCTCTTTTGTCTACAACATAATTATCTACCTAACTAGGGTAATTTAGACCTTTGCATTAAAATCCAACATTTCCTCTATCAGAGAGAACATATATATCCCACCCTCCTTGGAATTATTTAATTCCATGGTAATATACGTGGGATATTAACCTTTGAGACATGACAGCATTTAACCTCTGAGACAGGTAAATTAGAACCAGCCTTCCAAAGGGCATATAATATGCTCAATTAATTAGACAATCGGCAAAAAAAAAAAAAAAAAAAATCATTAATGTTTCTAGTTGGTAAGGACATCATAATTTGAGAATTTATAGGCATTTCAATTTCCAATTTTCTTGTTTTCCTTGTTATTATAGAGTGATCAATTTAGGAAGTTGGTGGCAAAGACACACGGAACTTTCTTTTTGTTTTTTCCGAGACCTTGTCCTTTACATGCCCAAGCTATAAAAACAGTAAAAGTAATATAAAAAGCTCTATTTTTTTATTTTTACTTAGATGCGCCCAAGGGCAAGGAAAAGGGAAAAAAACAATGGAAAATTGGTGGTTGGTCTTGTTGGGAAACCTTTCTTGCTACGTAGTCCTTATATAAATTCTTAAGACAATTAGTCCCATCTGCTTTCATTCTAGAAGTAACTTTTCATGCAATATGGAAAGTAACTACCCTTTTTTATTCTGAAAGTAACTATAGGGATGGCAATTTGTACCGAACCGTTCTGCCCCGATTCTTTGCCCCAAATCCGTGATTTTGCCCCGTGGATATGGGTTTGGTAGAACCCAATAGATCCCCGCGGGGAATGGGGCAAGTTTGGTATAGGTTTTTCCCCGAACCGATTCCCCGCCCCGCCCCATATCTGCCCCGCCCCGACAATTAAATTACTAAAATACCCTATATAGTAGTGGGGTTAGTGGGTGAAAGACTTGAGGTTGTAGGGTCAAATTGGAGGAGAAGAAGGATTCACTTATGGTTTTTTTTTGTTCTCAATGATGTTTTACCAAGAGTTTTTTTGAATCGTTAACTTATTTTTCTCTAATCTTTATACTTGTTTTGGATTTAGTTATGTTTAAAGTATATTATGCCCGGTTGTGTAGTGAGTGATGTAGTACTTGGACCAAACTATTTAGTCAATTATGATATGGAATCTTTAGATGTGGTTCAATGGTTTGAGAATTATTCATGATTATGATTTTGTAAGTGTTTATGCTAAACCGTGGTGATCCGTGGTTCCCCGAACCCCGTTTGGTATGAGGGACGGTATGAACCCGCTAATCCCCGTGGGGAATGGGGCGGTTTTGGGGCATGGTTTTTTAATGGAGAATGGGGCGGTTTTGAAGATCCCCGTCCCAATCCGCCCCGTTGCCATCCCTAAGTAACTATCATATTGGTGATTGGAAAGTAACCTAATCTTAACTAACCTATCTTTGTTTAACCACATAATCCATGAAAAAAAACTGAAAAGTAACTTCTGAAAAATAACTACCAACTTTATATGATAGTCAGGTATATGGTCGTGGGGAGATTTTCAAGATAGTAGCAATGGTTGGGGGTGTTGATGTCTTTTACCTATAAAAAATAGTAAATAGCTTAAGGTCTTTCAATGAAAACCTAATGATAAATTGGTATCTTATAAAAGACTTATTGACAAATCTCACAAAAAAAACAAAAGTTATTACAAGAACGGCCTCACATCCATGGAACCGTGGAGTTCGCCCAGACATGCATGTGTGGAACCGGCCTCCAATCTAGTTAGCTAACCTTTGTTATAATATCACTAAGATACATGCATGTCTAGCTACAATCGCGATATCATAAACTAATTAATACGGTCCTACATTCATCTCTCTTCACACGAAGTACACGCCTTTCCTACAATAGACAAAGACCTTCGTTGATCTGATCAACGAGACAACCACCTTTGAAGCTTAATTCCTATCAATCGACTAATTAAAGAATCGAAGATGAGGTATAATTAGTGCATGCATCAACACAAAAAGGTGTAGAAAAATTCTGCGAAGCACACCTCGCCACGCCAACACGCAAAAACTACAAACCAAGTCACACAGCCAAGTCGCCCTGCCTCTATATTACTGCAAGCCAAGCAACAGCACCACCCAGTACTGCTCTAGCTCAGAGCTCCATAAGGGCCATGTCCGGCATGTTCCAATCGGCGACAGCCCTTGTCCGCTCCGCCCGGAAGTTACTCAGCCATGCGAAGCCTTGGAAGCGGGGAAAGAGGCGGACGGCGCCCGTCATGGGTCGAGGAGCCAGTTTCATACCCTTCCTCGGGATGAAGAAGAAGAGCATGGATGGCGAGGATGATGACTGGAAGAGCTGCAAGACTTCCAAGTCCGGGAACGAGAGCGAAGAGGAGGACGGAGCCGGAGTGTGGCGGCGGTCTATACTTATGGGGGAGAAGTGCCAGCCGCTCGACTTCCCCGGCGTTATATACTATGATTGTGATGGGAGGCAGCTCCATGAGCTGCCGGCAGCCCGGTCGCCTCTACTGAGCCCTCTACACTCATCTGTGCTTCGCCAGGCGATCATCTGAATTCTTTCATGTATAAATACCCCCAGGAAGACAGTGATTCAGGATCGACGATTAATTGTATCCTTTCCATGATCATGATCTGTTTCTGTAGATCTTTTGCGTGCGTAGCTTCTTCATAACCTCTTTGTTGGTTTGATCGGATGATGTATGAATTCTGTTCTTAGTTATGTGGAATTTCAAGGGAGAAATATTCTTGTTTTTAGGGATTTTTTTTTTCTTTCAAAGTAGCTTGTTATTATCCTTTGTTTCTTTTTCTCTTCAAAGCTTGTTTTTGAAGGTAAGGAGAGTAGAAATAAAGTCTACTTAAGATTTAATCGAGCATCACAAACTAAATACTCATATATAATTTAGAATCGGGACCTAAAATCAATTATACAAGAGAGGAAACCAATCACAGAAGAGAGTCCTAAAGTTTACGTGGAAAATCCTCCAAAATTTTTTAACTGAATAGTCACAAACAATCAATGACGAAATCAACGCTATGAGGAGAAATTAACAAATTAAGATGGATCGATCTCAGATCGAGAAGATGACCTGATCGATCACTCCCTAAGATTTCTACTCTCATAAATCTCATAATCGCCATCAAAAGACTCACAAATCCTAGGTCGCATGCAGTCGTCTTAAATAGCTAGCTAGAATCCCTCAAAAGAATTTTACCCAAGTGAACATTCAAACTTGGTAACAATTGTAGCTAGATAGATAGAAAAGTAGGTAGTTTCTTGTTCGTTGTGGATGCCTGACTCGCCTCGAGACTTGACTTATAGGGGTGTTGACGTGATTCCCTTCTTTCTCGGCCGCGTGTGATTCGTGAGATGCATGCTGACGAAACACCAAAAACACCAGATTCATTCATCAGATATTCCTCATTCATCTGTTTCTCTAGCAATATTAATGGCCTATGAAACACCAAAAACACCAGATTCTTTCATCAGATATTCCTCATTCATCTGCTTCTCTAGCAAAATTAATGGCCTATGAAACACCAAAAACACCAGATTCTTTCATCAGATATTCCTCATTCATCTGTTTCTCTAGCAATATTAATGGCCTATGAAACACCAAAAACACCAGATTCATTCATGAGATATTCCTCATTCATCTGTTTCTCTAGCAATATTAATGGCCTATGAAACACCAAAAACACCAGATTCTTTCATCATATATTCCTCATTCAGTTCATCCTATAAACTCATGATTCATCAGATTCGGCAGATTTGGGGTGGCCAAACACACTGATTGTTTCGCTCCTACTTCATGTATTGTACTTTATGCAATTTCCTGCTTTCATAATTCGTGGCTGGCTTTTATTTACTTATTTCCATTTCTCCACGCAATTCTTGACCTATGTTATCAGTTTTGAACCCAAGTTTCCACACTATAGCAGGACATTTATCACGAATTGAAACTAGTCAATTGTCGTAATTCTTGGAATAGATCTTGACCTGAATCACGAGTCAAATCAACAGTTGGAATAAATTTAGACGCTTGACTTGGTCCACCTAGCTAGCTCCACTGACTTGTCCACTCAAAATCTCCATAGATTAGAGCTTTCCCGCGTTGGTCTTAGTTAATTAGTGATAGACCAATCTTTATTTCACTGTCGGCTGCAGCCTAATGGATCGACCGTCGTCGTCTCTGGATTAGACCTAACCAAATAGCCATCTTAATTAATTCCTCCGTGCGTGGCTGCAACGCAACTTACCTTGTTAATTCCTTACCTTAGCCCTTATCAAATCATGGCACCAAATATTCCAAATCCTTTCAAAAGTTTAGTCAAGGTGCATTAACTTGCTGGAAGGTGTGAAACTTTATAAGCTTCTAGGTGCATGCTTCCGTTCTTAAAATACTTGTTTTTCTCTTTCTTAATTAAACCTGGAAGGAAATACAAGAAAAATTTATGTATTAAATTTCCTATTTGTTTATTTTACAACTCAGAGTCATTTTGCCTTTTTGTTACCAAATAGGTGTTAAAAATTAGTGCTAAACTTGCTCTTAACATGCTATGTTATCTAATAGGTTTCATAACTTATTAGGGGCATTTTGGGAATAGTATGTTATGTTATATATAGTGGTATGTTATGTTAGAGAGGTTAAGTAGGTGATGAGAAGTTTGCTCTTGGGTAAGAGACTTCTCTATTTTGCCTCTAGGTTGTTTCTTCTTAGTTTTGATGTCAAGAGCAAGAGAAGGGAAGAGGGAGTAGTTCAAGTTTGTTGGAGATCTTCTAGGAAAGAGGTGGGTGGCCTCTCTTCCTACCATCTACATCTCTTGTAAACTTTCATCGGGTATTATTTGAAAAGCTTATTAGTTGGTTCTTCAAATTGGTGTTTTCCTTTGTCAACTCTTGGTGAATCTATGCATTGAAGTTGCTTGGGTATCTCTTTGTGAGTTTGGTATTCTCCGTTCTTGTTTCGAGTTGGTAGTGTGCGATCCTTGGCATGTATGAGACCTTGGGTTTCTACACTTAGAGAATAGGAGGTGCTCGGTGAAAGAGGCCACCGGATTTCTCTACATGGTATCAGAGCTACAAGGGTTCTTTGTAGTGGGTTGAGATCCTACATCCTTGAGAAGCAAGGGGGAGGTGTTCCAAGTTGTGCACACAAGGTGTTTGTTGTCAGTTTTCTATGATGGATGCAAGTGGAGGCTTCAACTATCTTGTGATTGAGAGGCTCACAAGTTCTAACTATCAAATATGGAAGTCATGCATGGAGGCATACCTTCAAGGGCAAGAGTTATGGGAGACGGTGAATGGCTATGACACCCAAATGCCGACATCGGACAATGAAGAAGATGACTATGAAGAGCGAAGAAGAAGATGGCTTGCTAGAAGCGACAAGGCGATGTTTGTGTTGAGGACATCTATCCATCGAGATTTGTTTGAGCATATTAGAGAGGCCAAGACCCCAAAGGAAGTTTGGGATATTTTTGAGAAGTTGTTCACAAAGAAGAATGAGGCTCGATTGCAATTTTTGGAGAATGAGTTGGCTGCCACAACTCAAGGAAGCATGAGTATTTCGGAGTACTTCTTGAAGGTGAAGAACTTATGTGCCGAGATTTCTAGTTTGGATCCTAATGAGCCAATTAGTGAAGCAAAGTTCAAGAGGTACCTTATTCGAGGGCCTCGAAAAGAATATCATCTCTTTGTCTCATCACTACAAGGTTGGGCTACACAACCTAGTTTGGTGGAGTTTGAGAATTTGCTTGGCAATCATGAGGCATTGGCGAAGCAAATGGCGGAGTGTTCAATCTCCAGTAGAGATGATAGTGAAGATGCTTTGTTTTCTAAAGACAAGAAGGGAGATCCAAAAAGAGGCAAGAACAATGCAAAAACACATGAAGGTGAAGGCTCAAGTAGTGGAAATGAAGCTTCAAGAAGAAAGAATGTGAAATGCTTCCGATGTGGCAAGATGGGGCATATGAAGAGAGATTGCCGGGTGAAGCTCAAAGAAGGTTTTGTTGGCTCTAAGAAATCGGATAAGAAGCAAGATAAAGATTGGGGCTCTTGTTTTGTGTCAGATGGTACCTTAGAAAGTCGCCCTTCAAGTGTTCGAGCTTTGGCAAGTATCAACTATGAAGATGATTGGATAGTAGATTCGGGTTGCTCTCATCATTTGACCGATGACAAGTCAAAGTTTCATGAGTTTGTGCATTATGGTGGAAATGATGCAATTGATGGAGGACGGAGTCACTTTGAAGAGCGTATTTCATATGTCGGGTATGACTAAAAACCTTGTCTCCGTTTCTCAAGTAGCGGATGCTGGAAATTATATATTGTTTGGGCCTAATGATGTGAGGATCAAGCGGAATGTTAGAAGCTTGGATGCCGATGTTGTTCATAGTGGAAAGCGAGTAAAGTCACTTTATGTGCTATCGGCCGGTTCCTCTTATGTTGAGAAGACTAGCAAGAATGATAGTGCTAGTTTATGGCATGCAAGACTAGCACATGTTGGTCTTGACAAAATGAAGCATATCTTCTCAAAGAAGTTGGTTAATGGCATACCCAACATTGATGAAGTCAAGGTGGGTAGTTTATGTGAAGGTTGTCAACTTGGAAAATTTCATTGCCTACCATTTGAAGACTCTAAGTCAAGATGCAAGAAACCACTTGATCTCATTCACACATATCTCTTAGTGTCAAGGAGTGCTCTAAGTCTTTCCGGGTGTGGTTATATGATTCTTTTTGTTGATGATTACTCAAGGTTTTCTTGGGTGTATTTTCTTAAAGAAAAGTCCGAAGCTTTCCCCAAGTTCAAGCTTTTCAAAGAGAAGGTGGAAGGAGAATGGAGAAGAAGAATCAAGTGCTTGCGAAGTGATGGAGGTGGTGAGTACATCTCAAGGGAGTTTGAAAACTTTTGTAGACAACATGAGATCCGGAGGCAAATGACTTGTGCTCATACTTCACAACAAAATGGCATGGCGGAGCGCAAGTTGCGACATCTTTCCGAAGCATGCCAGTGTTGGCTTTATTCCAAGAACTTGCCGAAGGAGTTATGGGCGGAGGCTATGATGTGCGCATCTTATGTCATCAACCGAACGCCATTGAGCTCATGTGGTATGAAATCTCCTTTTGAGTTGCTATATAAGTTGAAGCCTTCTATTAGCTATTTTCGTGTATTTGGTTCTATTTGCTATGTTCATGTGCCGGATGCAAAGAGAACCAAGTTTGATGCTAAGGCAGAGAAGTGTGCTTTCATTAGCTATGATCCTCACAAGAAAGGTTGGAAGTGTATGAATCCGAAGACTCACAAGTTTATTACTTCTAGAGATGTGGTGTTTGATGAAATGTCTTCATACTATGATCGGCCAGTGGTTGTACCAAATGAAGCTCCATCAAGCCCTCATGTTGAAGCAAGTTTTGAGAGGTCTTCCTCAACACCATTATCTTCCAGTGCACCAAACTCATCAAGCTCTTCTTCATCAATGGAGATGAGTGGAAGGGGGAGTTTGGATTCTTCCATTGAGAGTTCAAGTCCAACACATGAGGTAGAGGAACAACCAAGGAGATCCACAAGAGAGCAAAAGAAGAATCCAAGGTACTTTGGTCCGGAATGGAATTCGGGTGCTAACTTGGTAGATGTGGTTTCATGTTTCTTTGGCAGTCCTATAGATGTAGATGAGCTTTCATGTTATAATGAAGCCAAAGGTGTTCATAAATGGGAGAAAGCAATGGAGGAAGAAGTCCACGCACTCAATCAAAATGAAACTTGGGATTTGGTTCCAAAGCCAAATGAGGTTGAGCCGGTTTCATGCAAGTGGGTGTACAAGATAAAGAGAAAGGCCGATGGATCCGTGGATAGGTACAAGGCACAGTTGGTGGCTCGTGGGTTCACTCAACAACATGGAGTGGATTATGAGGAGACATTTAGTCCGGTAGCCAAGATGACATGGGTTCGGGTTCTCATTTCTTTGGCGGCTTGCAAGGGATGGAAAATGTGGCAACTTGATGTCAAGAATGCCTTCTTATATGATGAGGTGGATCGAGAAATCTTCATGAGCCAACCACCGGGTTTCTTGTCAAAATCTTTTCCCAATCATGTGTGCCGATTGAAGAAGGTGATTTATGGCCTCAAGCAAGCACCTAGAGCTTGGTATGATAAGATTGCTCAATATCTTATCTTTTGTGGATTTCTTGTCTCTAATTCCGATCCGAGTATGTTTGTGAAGAAGCATGGTGGTATGCATGTCATTGTATTGCTCTATGTGGATGACATGATAGTTACCGGAGATAATGCTAAGGAGATTAGTAAGCTTCGAGATGAGCTTGCTATTCGGTTTGAGATGAAGAACTTGGGTGAGCTAAGTCTCTTTCTTGGGTTGGAGGTGGAAAATGGAGTTGATGGTATATTTCTTTCTCAAAGGCATTATGCATCTAAGCTTGTTGAGGAGTTTGGCTTGAAGGAAAGCAAGCAATGCTCTACTCCTATGGATGCAAATATCAAGCTACGAAAAGGTGAAGGCAACGCTCTTGAAGATCCAAGACTTTTTCGTACTCTTGTTGGTAGTTTGCTCTATCTTACCATCACAAGGTCGGATATTTCTTTTGCCATTGGTGTTGTAAGTCGTTACATGCAAACACCAAGGAAGACTCATTTGGATGCCGCCAAGAGGATTCTTAGGTTTGTCGACTCCTCTCTTGATATTGGTCTTCTTTACAAGAAGGATGCAAGTTGTAAACTTGTAGGTTTCACCGACGCGGATTGGGCGGGTGATTTTGATGAGAGGAAGTCGACATTGGGCTATGTTTTTGTCTTGGGTTCCGCATATGTATCATGGTGTAGCAAAAAGCAAGATACCGTGGCTCTTTCTAGCACCGAGGCGGAGTACAAAGCGGCGACTCTTGCGGCACAAGAATGTACATGGTTGCGGACTTTGATTGGTGATGTTTTGAAGCATATTGACTATCCGGTGAGGTTAGTTGTGACAATAAAAGTGCAATCAAGTTGGCGGCAAATCCGGTGTTTCATGCAAGAACAAAGCATATTGAAGTTGAACACTATTACATTTGGGAGAAGGTGCTTCATGAAGAAATCGAGCTAGTGGAAGTAAGGTGTCACACCCCGACCCAGAAAACCCATCTAGGACGAGGCGTGAGGGTTCCTATTGATGAATAAATTTTATATCTCGCAAGTATACGAATCGGTGCAATCAGTATAGTAGCAAGACGAGTATCGTACCCACAGAGATTTGTAAAGATTATTAGAGTGAAACGCTAAAGAACAGAAAAGAAAGAAAATAAGGAACGGAAAATAAGAAATATGAAGTCTCGAAAGTAGATGATCTAATAATGAAATAAGAAAATGATAGAAATATGATGGATGAATACTAAGGTTCCGATTTCACCAAAACATCCTCATTCTATGCATTGAATCAATCAAGTTTCAGTTTTATTCCAAGGGCTCGTTCTTCCGGTATGATGATCCGTTCGGCCGCGGTCTTCACCAAGTACCCCCAATTAACCCTAGTTAATGAACCCATAACTAAGTGTTAACCAAGAATCCATTAAGCTCTGAAGAACAATCATGAACCAAGAATACTCTTAGCTTGAACCCGGCCTCGACATAAACTCATTCATTCATAGATCCTGCAAGATTAGGGAATAAACCCTCGCGCAATCTCACATAAAACAATTTATAATACTTTTATTGGCCAGATAAAGGTATTTAAAATCTCAATTATAATAATGAATGAAACAAGGAAATTAAACTGATTAAATAAATATGATCCAATAACATAGAATGATTCAGTTAGGGCTACATCGGTACCTTAGAAAAGAAACTAGCCACTCATGTTCATCATGAAGACAACAAAAGTGTTCAAAGAAAAATAAAGAAAGAAAGACGAAGAAAACAAAACCCTAACGCGGCTTCCTCTCCTCCAGATGCTCCAGAAAAATCCTCCAAAAGCTCCCTTTTGATAACCCTAAGTATCCTATTTATAGGCCTCAACTCGGGTTAGATCTAAGTCCATTATACGCTCCCTGCTGATCTGGCGGTCGACCGTGAGATTCTGGCGGTCGACCGTCAACTGTTCATAATACTTCGGAAGAGCAACGGTCGATCTTCGGATCGACCCTGAGAAGTGTTTTCTTCAACAGAGGCTGACGGTCGATGCCACGGATGATGCCACGGTCGACCGTGGGAAGTTTTGCATGTGACGGTCGATGCGATGGTCGTTCGGGGGAATTTTCGAGCGCGACGGTCGACCGTGAGATTCTGGCGGTCGACCGTCACTATTCATCCAGCCTGCGCACTGTTACGAAAAATGTTGTAACTTTCTGTAGAAAACTCGGAATCACGAACCGTAAAATTCTCTAGAATCTAGACTTCAAGAGCTTCCCAACCATATATGGCACATTATCTGGTTCTTCATGAGCAGGTACAGTTTAATCTTTCAAGTTGATCCATGTAATCTTTTCAGCTTCTTTGCTCATTTTTCCTGCATTTTCCAAACAACTTTGTGAAGTAACATATAGATATAAAAATAGTAATAAATATGTTGATTAAGGATAATAATCTAGCAATTGAGATGGTTATAAGGCTATTTAGAGTGCACTTTCATGCACTCATCACCTATCACTATTCACATCAAACTGGCGCGATACATTTGCGAAAAACAGAGGTAAACTTAAACAATTTAACTTCCAGAGATAAGCTGTAATTCAATTTATAGAAGCATCAAGTTGTACTGTTTAAACATCTGATACAATTTCATATCAAACTCCTCCAAGGGAAAGATATTATACATGTGACCCAAAAATCCTCGAAAGATGTTTATAATATACAATACTATCAAAAGTACAACAGTCGTCCCGCAGCAACCTCAAACGCCTCTTAAAGTAGTCGCGCCGCCAAAAACTGATCCCGCCGGCTCTAATGAGCAAGAACTGACGCCTGCACCTACAAACGCAGCCCAGGTAGGAGTGAGCGATAAGCTCAGTAGGGTTCTACTCTACGACACACTGAAGGGAGGAAAACAACAACAATGATGTCTCCTCGCTCAAGCCTAAGGAATGCCACGGGGTCTCACAACCCCTATCGATGTCCCAAGGGCTCCCGCCATGAAACCTCTCTCCTGAACAAGTTACCAGGAGCCTACGGAACAGTAACATGCAGGATCACCCTTACCCAAGCAGGATTCCCATGCCTTGGGGAACCACGTCGGGAACGCATCGACACCCATCCTTAGCGCTTAGCCTTGGGAAGACAACACGTCCTCTAAACCTTAAAGCAAGATCATACCAAATTATAACACATCCTTGCAACATGAGATTCCAATTATACAATCACGCCCTAATCCTTACTACCCAGCCGTGGTCCTAAGGCTAGATCCGAGCTACCCGAGAGCCTCGGATCGGCGATCAACCAATCGCCCACCTAACCTACAGTGCATGAACCTATGCAAACATCTATCCTAGATGTCTCTATATGCCACAACACGAATTATAGGTTCAATAATTATACAATAACCGTCGACACTCGCCGGCAACAGGCTAAGGTTCCACAATACCACGTTAGTTAGCACTCATAGCTGGCTAACGGCTAGACAACCAACAAGCATTTAAACTACTATCCAACCAAGTATTTAAATGCGAGTAAAACCGTAAATTCGTCGAAAAGGGTAAATACGTGCTTCAATTCTCAATCTCGATAGAAATCCCTTAAAAACCCTGTGATAACAACGTGCATGCTTCCTAACATGATTGGATATCTATTATGAACAAAAGCCAATTAAGAAAAGCCAGAAAACATTGCTCAAGGGCTTACGGTCCATGCGACGGTCTATCCGACGGTCGACCGTGAGGCCACGGTCAATCCGACAGTCGACCATGACACCAAATGAAGAAAAACATAAGGGCCACGGTCGATCGGGACATCGACCCTGGGAAGTCAAAAAGGAGACAGAGCCTCACGGTCGATGCGACGGTCGACCATGAGGTGAAGTGGAAAACGGGGAAGGACCCACTATCAATCGGAACATCGACCCTGGGAGGCCCAAAGCGAGACAGAGCCTGACGGTCGATCCGACGGTCGACCATGAGGCCAGAAAGAAGCGTATCAACGCTTGACGGTCGATCCGATGGTCGACCATCATGCCTATTGTACAGTTCCTTAGAACAGTGCCGGAAATCCAATTTCTTGGATTTGAACGATCAAATCTTGTTGGTAAACAATGAAACTTTGCAGGCATGCGTAATAAATGATGAGGAAGCTATTGGTATGAAGAAAACACAATTTTGATGGTTAAATCTCAAATCTAGTTCTCAACTGCCGAAAACTGACAAAACGACGATAATACGAGAATCGTCCGATAAAATACGTGAATCGAATGGTAGGAATACTCGAAGCAAGCTATAACACGTATGTAATAAGCTACACAACATTTTACCAAGTATTCCTACATCGAAATCACAATAAACCTATCCTAGAAGAACCCGATCACATGATCGAGGTAGAAACACCTACTTGATCAAGCAGGGCAGCTCCTCCACGCATCCAACAAGTTTAATCGCCAAGATCCGCTCCTCGAAGCTCGCACCTCCAAGCCCTAGCTCAGCCAGTAGGAGAGGGAAAGAGAGAGAGGGAGACAATGACAGGGGAAGAAGAAGAAAGAAAGGAGAGAGAGAGAGAAAGGTCAAGGTATTTATACAGATCAGGACCGATCTCGGCCGTCCAATTCAATCTTTCCCGATCGAGCTTCGATCTTCCGATCGAATGCACCCTTAAGGTTCTAATCAATCACATACATCAATCCAAGACAGTGTGTGCAACACGGCTGTGAAACTGACCACCAGGGAGCATATTTACCAAAATGCCCCAGGGTCAAAACTGTCATACGATCATCCGATCGTACCCGACGCAGAACCGAACCAACAGGAAAAGGCCCTCGACCCACGCGATCGAGCCAGGTCAGAGGGACGGGCCCTCACAACCTAACAACCTTAAAATGAATTTTGTCCTGAAATTCATTGAGGATGAAGCCGGGGAAAAAGAATCAACTAGACCTACCTGCACAAGCAAAGCTACAAACTAGGGGCGCCAACGCCCACAACAGAAAACTACATGCTGGGGTGAACAGTCGGGGAAACTCCCGACGCATGTGATCATCTCGCTCCCATGTCAAACTCTCTGCACTGCCATGCCTCCAGCTGACCATGACCAACGGTAACGATCTGCCTCTGAGCACATGATCCCGTCTGTCCAAGATCTGCCAATGAATCTGGGATCTCTGTTTGACGCTATCGACACTGGGATGCCGTGAAGTCGTACCAACTAGATCCGTCGTCCTCATGGGGAGGAAATGAGCCGATTTGGTCAGTCGATCGACGAAGACCCAAATCGCATCATTCCCCCTCGGTGTCCTGGGTAGCCCAGTGACGAAATCCATCGCTATATGTTCCCACTTCCACTTTCGCAGTGGAAGTGGCTGCAGGAATCCTAGTGTTCGTCTGAGCTCTGCCTTCACCTTCTGACAGGTGAGGCCTCTGGAAACGGTGTAGATCGTGGTACATCTTGGTGCTCCCGGGGTGAACGGCGAAACAGGAGTGGTGGAACTCGTGAAAGATCTCCTCCCGTAGCGCGGGGTCTGCTAGAACTGGAACTCTGCCTATGAAGAGTAGACGGCTGTCTGCCGACACTGTCCAGCCCTCAACTGCGTGCTCGGTGCCGACCGTAGCACGGGTCTCCACGAGCTCTAGGTCTCCAGCCTGTGCCTCGATCACTCTGGCCAAAAGAACTGGAATGCTGCGAACAGCATATAGGAAACTACCTACCACCCGGTCCCCGATGTCAAGCCCGAACTGACTAACTGTCTCTAGCATCTGCACTGCAGAGCTGACATCGCTGCCAAAGTCACTCTGATGTCTCTGGTCTACTTGCTGAGAGCGTCTGCTACGACGTTTGCCATACCAGGGTGGTAATGCAACTCAAATTAGTAGTCCTCTAATAGCTCCATCCACCGCCACTGCCTGAGGTTGAGGTCACGCTGGGTGAACACGTGCCTCAAACTCTTGTGATCCGAGTACACCAGGAACCGCTCGCCGTAGAGGTAGTGCTGCCACGTCTTCAGAGCGAAGACAACTGCTGCAAGCTCGAGGTCGTGGACTGGATAGTTCCTTTCATGGGTCTTCAGCTGCCTGGAACTGTAGGCCACCACATGGCCTTCCTGCATCAACACACAACCAAGACCCTCTCCACTGGCGTCGTAAAAGACACTGTAGTCGACGCCTCGCTCTGGAACTATCAGGATCGGTGCACTCGTCATTCTGGTCCTCAACTGTATGAACGCCTGCTCGCAAGCATCGTCCCAAACAAACGAGACTGCCTTCTGTGTCAATCTGGTCTGCAGCCCTGCAACCCCGGAGAAGTCCCGCCCAAACCTCCTATAATATCCCGCCAAGCCAAGGGAGTTGCGGACCTCGAACACTGTCGTCGGTCGCTGCCACTATAGCACTGCCTCAACCTTGGCCAGATCAACTAAACTGCCTACCGCTGACACCACGTGCCCCAGAAACTATACCTCAGGAAGCCAGAACTCACATTTGGAGGCTTTGATGTATAGCCTATGCCCCCTCAACAACTGCAACACTGTTCTCAGATGCTACTCGTGCTCCTCCTCCGTGCGTGAGTAGACTAGGATGTCGTCGATGAACACCACCATGAATTGATCTAAGTACGGGCGGAAGACCCTCTGCATCAGATCCATGAGCGCCACTGGTGCATTCATCAGGCCGAACGACATCACCGTGAACTCGTACAACCCGAACCTCGTACGGAAAGCCGTTTTCGGGATGTCGCAATCCCGAATCCTCAGCTGATGGTAGCCGGTACGGAGATCGATCTTTGAAAAGACCGAAGAGCCTCGGAGCTGGTCAAACAAGTCATCGATCATTGGCATCAGAAACTTGTTCTTCACTGTCACCCTGTTTAGCTTCCTGTAATCAATGCAAAGACGAAGCGTACCATCCTTCTTCTTTGCGAACAACACCGGAGCTGCTCAAGGTGACGTGCTGGCATGGATGAAACCTCTGCCGATGAACCCGTCCAGCTGGACCCTCCGCTCCCTCTGCTCTGCTGGTGCCATCCTGAAGGCTGGCAAAGATATCGGCCCGGTGCCCGATACAAGATCTATATGGAAGTCTACTGCTCTAGAAGGAGGAAGGCTTGGTAGCTCGTTTGGAAAGACATCAGCGAACTCACAAACTACTGCAGGTAAACTGCTCTCTCGACTGCCCTCTACAGCGAACAAGGAAAGGCGCGCCAGCAAAAGTGACAGCTGGCCCTCGCGCCTAGGAAAACAACCACACATGAGGGAATCGGCCGACTGGCAATCCCCCAACAAAACAAAACGAGCGCCGTCAGGTGTCCAAACAGTCACCCTGCGACGGCCACAGTCGATGACGGCTCGGTATGAAGTCAGCCAATCCATACCGAGAATCACGTCGTACCCGACCATGTCTAGCACCCGAAGGTCTAGAAAGACACAGAGGCCCCCAACCTCCAACTCACAAGAATGGCAGATCAGCTCAACATGAGCCCCTCCGCCGACCGGTGTGTCTAGGTGTAGTGTGACTCCAAGTGGCTCAGTCTCTAGCCCTAGCGATGCCACACAATTGCTAGCTACAAAGGAATGTGACGCCCCAGAATCTATCAGAACATCGACAAATGAACTGAAAAGCTGAAAGGTACCTCTGAGACCTGGAGGGTCAACTGGGGCTGGTGGAAGGGCTAGAGTCTGCTGGGGTGGCGGGTACTGGTAGGACTGGAAAGGTGGTTGAACTCTGTCCGGGTACTTTGCGGTCTGAAAGTGTGCAGACTCCCCCTCTAGAACCGCCTCGACCTCCGCCGCGACCTCTGCCTCTCCCAGCTCCTGATGTCCGGCAACCTCTGCCTGCTCCGCCACGAATGGACTGTGCCCTCAACGTCGGACAGTCTCAGCGAAAGTACCCTGTTTGCTGGCACTCGTAGCACATGGGAGGTCGAAGCCCTAGCTGCTGGTTCTGGCCTCCTCCCCCGGGCGTCTGTCCCTGAGGCCCAGCCGTGAGAAGTGGATGGCCTCCCTACCTGGGCTGCTGCTAGTACTGGGGTGGGTGACGCTGGTATGGCTGCTGGTGTCGTAGGTATTTATGTTCCCTCCACGAACCTCCTCTACCTTGAGCTGCACTCTGCAGCTGTCCTCTGCCACTGGCACTCACAAACAACGCCGGCTAGATTGCTCTGGGCTCCGGCTCCTGCAACTGAGCCTCTATTGCTAAGGCACAGTCCAGCGCCTCTACGTACGTGCTAGCGCGCTGAGCCGCGATCAGCCGCCTGAGCTTGGGCCTAAGCCTCCGCTGGAACTGCTCAGCTCTGGCAAGAGGGTCCGCCGACACCGCCCCGGCAAACCTGGCTAGTCTAGTCAACCTAGTTGCATACAACACTACCGACTGAGTACCCTGAGAAAGAATCTGGTACTCACGGACAAGGGCCGAGCGCGCACTGCGGGGAAAGAACGCTGATGAGTCACTAAATATTCATAATTAAACCCCTTAAATTACCTTTGTTAGGCCTAGAGTAGTTGTATTTAATTGTTTGTTAGTTGATTTCAGATTTAATCATGATTTGAGAAGAAATACAAGAAATTCGGCTAAAAGGATGAATTTATGTGATAAAGACTGCTTCGTCGCCTGTCAGGAGAATATTTATTATAAATTCTGTATAAGTCCACATATTTTGGACATTTAGTACGTGGTTGAAAACTTTAAGCTCTACAACTTTCACGTTGGACACTTTGTGAGATTCCTGATAGCTTAATACCAGTTTTGAAGACTATGAAGATAAACAGATGCGGGGAAATTGGTCCGTTTCAGGAGAATATTCATCAAATATTCCACATAAGTTCGAATATTATGAAATCTTCAGGACTAGATAGAAGACTTACTAATCTACATCGTTTAGGTTGGACTCAGTTTCAAATTCCAGCTTGATTGAACCCAGTTGCGACCGGAATAGACTGCCATGAATTAATCCAAGAAATCCGAGTTGTAATAGAAGTCTAACTTAGCCAAAACCCTAATTTCGGGAGTTATCCTATAAATTGGATTATTCCATCCGAATTTCTCATCTTTTGGGGGAGAAAAATCAGAGAGAAAATGGAGAAGGCTAGGGTTTGAAGACGGAGATCTTTCCGTGAGGATCGATGGCTTCCTTCCCAACACCTATGGATCTTTCTCAAAAGATGAGTAGCTAATTTCTAAACTTAGGGATCTCATGAAACTCTAGTGTAACTTTTTGTATTCTTTGTCTTGAATCTTGTATTCTTCTCAAGACATGATCCTATGAATTTACTTTTTATTGTTAATAGAGTTGAAGGAACAGAGTTCCCTTGACGTGCTTTCAGTCCTAGATGATTTCTGTGATTAATTGTAGAGATTCATAAAATGGTTTTCATGTGATTTATGGTTTGCTAGTCAGATAGGCTATGCTAAGTTAGGATAGGTTGTGCCAAGGTCATTAGGAGTAGTATAACTTAAAGTAATTGTAGGACCGAAGACAATCTATGCCAAGAAAGATAGGTTATACCGTTAGGAACATAAATCTTATTTTTGGGATTCATGTGAGCTTGTAGTCGTATGATCCATAATGTTTAGAGAAGGAGATAAGAGGATAACTGAAGAATACAGAAAGTGAAACTAAGGTGGATTGAGTAAACCCTAAGTATCTCTCTCATTAGTTTAACAACTTTTACTTGTTTTCATTAGATAGTTTTAGTTAATTTAAACTTATCATTGCTTCTTTTGCTTAGATTTAGGGTTTGAGAATTGAATTCAATATTTCTTAGTAAATTCCCTGTGGTTCGACTCCGGACTTCACTGCTATTCTACCTAGTAGTGTAGTGATTGAATAAGGATTATAAATTTAATATTTGATTGGGTTTGCAACATTTTAACGACGATATTTGTAAGCGATCAAACGCGCCGAGAAAAGACGAACGAAACACGACCCACGATGGGTCACTCCTATCCCTGGCGGCCTGAATAGAACACCACCAGTCCAAAGTGTCCTCATCGAGCTGGAACGTGGCAAGCCTGACCCGAACCTGGTCATCCTGGACGAACAAAGTGTCAAGGACGCGACTGACTCCCTCCAGCCAGTCGTCCGCCACCGCTGGGTCGCCCCCATCACCGCTGAACCTAGGCGGGTTCAGCCTCTGGAAGTCGACCACCACTGTCACAACAGCACGCTGGTCGAGTGGAGGAGAGACCTCCTCGGCGATGAAAGAAGCATCCTCCTCCATCCCGACCTAAATCCTCGGCTCTGACTCTGGTGCAGGTGCTCGAGGCAAGGATGCGTTGGCCCCTAAGGTCCGTCAGGCGGCGCGCTCGTCGCGCGCACTACCACGACCGAAGACTGGACAGCTAGCCCGGCTCCCTGTCATCTGCACATTTACCAGAGACGACAAGCGTCCACCCGTAAGAAACTATTTGAGGACCTGTCTCTCTATTCCTGTGGCTCGTTGTAGGCCACAAGGGCAATTTGGTAAATTGCGCATTGTCGGTTTGTTTCACACCCGCGTGTGCACACACTGACCTTGATTGTGTATGTGTTTGATTAGAAAGGTTAGGTGGACCCGGAGTCGAAAGATTCGGAATTGGGCTTGAGTTTGGCCCAATTCTGACTCCCTGTGCAGGTTGGATCGATCCAAACTCCACTTTGAATCGATCCAGGATGTACTAGGGAGTGGTGGGCGCCAGTGGAGTTTGGATCGATCCAAGGTGGAGTTTGGATCGATCCAAGGTGGAGTTTGGATCGATCCAACTCGAACTGAAGCGTCCGTGTAAAAGCGGACACGATGCTTCCTTTCTCCTTTTTCTGATTCCGCTGCGATTGGGCTCAGATCCGGCGAAATCTTGAGAGGATTTAGGAAGATCCAAGGCTTGGCTTCATGGATTGAAGTAGCTCTTGCCGAGGTAAGGTTTCTACCTATGGATTTGGTTGGGCTTTCTCGTGTTCTTCATCATTTTCGCCGAATTCAGGTTTGTTTTGAGTAGATCTCCATGTATAAGTGATGGTTTCTGGTTTTGAAGCCATGAGTAGCTTCGTGAGCATTAGATCTACCAACCCACCCAGTTTGGCGAAGTTTGGTTTGGTTTCCCGGCCGTGATCGCCGGTGAAAGTTGGCCGGAGGGCCGGTTGGGATCGATCCAGTTGGATATTGGATCGATCCAAGTTGCACTCAAGTTGGTTTGTTCACTGGTGGAAGTTGGATCGATCCATGGGTATGTTGGATCGATCCAGTGTTTCCCAGGAACAGTGTTTGAGGGTAACAGAGAATGGTTTTCTTGGTTTTCCTAGTCGGATCGATCCAATGACAAGTTGGATCGATCCAAGGGCGAGTTGGATCGATCCAAGGACAAGTTGGATCGATCCAAGGACAAGTTGGATCGATCCAAGGACAAGTTGGATCGATCCAAAGGCAAGTCGGATCAATCCATGGGTATGTTGGATCGATCCATGGGTATGTTGGATCGATCCAACGTGCACCAGAATGCGTTTTTGAGGTTGTTTTGCCCGTGGGGCTTCGTATGTATGCGGTTTTAGCGGTTTTGCCTGCGGGGCTTGCCATGATAGTTGTTACTGCTTTGTGGTTGAACCGGGTGTGTGATGACTCTCAGGATTGTGTAGAATAAATGGGCTGACTGTATACCCTTTATCGCTTTGTGGTTAACCGAGGGAGTCATGACCCTCGGGAATGTTAGTATAAATGGGCCGAAGGTGTGCCCTTGATTGTTGCCTGTTTATACTGTTGTATTGCCTAGCTTTCTTGTGCATTACCTGCATTGGTTAGGGTGTGGGTGACTCCTGTATCAATTGCTAAGAGGTGGATGTCGTTACCCCGACATGTGTCATCATGCTTGGTATCCAGCATGGGTAAGGGTGTTCTACATGTGCTGAGGTTCTCCTTGTTGTGACGCGAGAGGGTTACATGGACAGGAACCCTGCGGGTATCGATGGGATTTATGGGCTCCCTGGCAAGCCTTAGCTTTTGATTTGGAGTCTAGGGGTCGTGTTAGCTATGTTGCTTCGAGTGCTGAGAGTTGGTTGTCATAACCACGGTTGTTCCGCCAAGTGTGGAGATCTCGCTTGGAGAGGGGTGTCCTACTGGTATCGTCATTGTCCACCCTGTGTCAGGGATTATCGGAGGTAATCCATCTCTGAATAGTGGTTGTCGGAGGGACATACTTTGGACAGGTACCCTTCGGGTTAATGACGGGATTTATGGGGTCCTTGGCAGGCCTCAATACTTGGCACAGAGTTAGTTCAGATGTTGTTGCCTTCCTTGTGTGTGTCGTAGAGTAGAACCCTGCTGAGCTTTTGCTCATTCCTACCTGGGCTGCGGTGTTTGCAGGTGCAGGTACCATCTCTCCTTCTGTGGGTCCTAGTTGCTTGTCCTGTGGCGGCGCGTCGACATCAGGACATGTTTGAGGGTCAACATGGCTTCTGTTGTGCTTTTCGGGAGGCTACCGATGATGTAACTTTTTGAGGTTTATATATCTTTTGTAATTGAGAACTGGTATATGTAAATATTGTTATAACTCTGTTGTATGTACAGTTTTGGTTTAGTAGATGTTAGATTTCCTTCTGCCCTTTGTTTGTTTATTTGTAACTATTTCCGCCAGTTGCTCTTAGTAGATGTAGGAACCCCCCCCCCTTGTGTCCCGGTCCGGATGGGTTTTCTGGGCCGGGGTGCGACAACTTGGTATCAGAGCATAGGTTGTAGATCCCAGGGAATAGGATCAGGATTCGGTTGAGATGAGCGTGGGTTGGGATAGTTCTAGGGTTAGAACATCCCTATTTGCTTGGTTCCTTTTTCCATTGAATGTGATTGTTTCTCTTTGCTGAGTGTTGTTTGTTTTGGTTTTTGACGAGTGGAAACTCGTGTTTCTGTTATTGGTACAGATGGCGAGGCAGTCTGACAGTCCTCCCAGTTTGGACCGAGGCGAGCGCTGCCCGACAGGCTTCTGAGGCTGAGGAGCATCAGCGCCAGACCTATGTACCAGTAGCAGAGGCAGACTCAGCGGTGGGCAGCGAGGTGGAGGTTTCCTTCCACCGCAGGGAGGTTCCCCCACCCATTGCTAGGCGTTCCTTAGCAACTGAGGTTCTCGAGTTCCGTCGTTTGGACCCGCCGAGGTTAGACGGCGGGAGTGGAGACCCGTCAGCGGCTGAGGAGTGGCTCGAGGGAGTCACCAGCTTGCTCGACCTTCTGTTTGGCGAGGACGACCCTCTCCGGGTCAGGCTCGCAGCGCTCCAGCTTGAGGGAGACGCCAGAGACTGGTGGCGCACCGCTCAGGCCACCAGAGCAGGAGGGGAACAGCTGTCCTGGGAGGACTTTCGTACCGCCTTCCTCGATCCGTACTTCCCTTATAGTATACGGGTGGCGTTGGCAGAAGAGTACCTCAGTCTCACCAAGGGTGCTCATACTCCTAGAACTATCCCAATCCGCGCTCAAAATCTTAACCGCAAGCCTAATCCTATCCCTGGGACCTACAACCTGCTCTGATACCAAGTTGTAACATCCCGACCTAGAAAACCCATCCAGGACGAGGCGTGAGGGTTCCTATCACTATTCACATCCAACTGACGCAATACATTTGCGGAAAACAGAGGTAAACTTAAACAATTTAACTTCCAGAGATAAGCTGTAATTCAATTTATAGAAGCATTAAGTTGTACAGTTTAAACATATGATACAATTTCTTATCAACTCCTCCAAGGGAAAGATATTATACATGTAACCCAAAAATCCTCGAAAGATGTTTATAATATACAAAACTATCAAAAGTACAACATTCATCCCGTAGCAACCTCAAACGCCTCTTGAAGTAGTCGCGTCGCCAAAAGCTGATCCTGCCGGCTCTACTGAGGAAGAACTGGCGCCTTCACTTGCAAACACAGCCCGGGTAGGAGTGAGCGATAAGCTCAGTAGGGTTCTACTCTATGACACACTGAAGGGAGGAAAACAACAACAATGATGTCAGCCCGCTCAAGCCTAAGGAATGCCACGGGGTCTCACAACCCCTATTGATGTCCCAAGGGCTCCCGCCATGAAACCTCTCTCCTGAACAAGTTACCAGGAGGCTACGGAAAAGTAACATGCAGGATCACCCTTACCCAAGCAAGATTCCCATGCCTTGGGGACCCACGTCGGGAACGCATCGACATCTATCCTTAGCGCTTAGTCTTGGGAAGATACCACGGCCTCTAAACCTCAAAGCAAGATCATAGCCAACTATAACACATCCTCGAAACATGAGATTCAAATTATACAATCACGCCCTAATCCTTACTACCTAGCCGCGGTCCTAAGGCGGGATCCGAGCTACCCGAGAGCCTCGGATCAGCGATCAACCCATCGCCTGCCTAACCTGATATGCCTCTAAAGCATACAGTGCATGAACCTATGCAAACATCTATCCTAGATGTCTCTATATGCCACAACACGAATTATAGGTTCAACAGTTATACAATAGCCCTCGGCACTCGCCGGCAACGGGCTAAGGTTCAACAATACCACGTTAGCTAGCACTCATAGCTGGCTAACGGCTAGGCAACCAATTAGCATTTAAACTACTATCCAACCAAGTATTTCAATGCGAGTAAAACCATAAATTCGTCGAAAAGGGTAAATACGCGCTTCAATTCTCAATCTCGATAGAAATCCCTTAAAAACCTCATGATAACAACGTGCATGCTTCCTAACATGATTGGATAGCTATCATGAATGAAAGCCAATTAAGAAAAGCAAGAAAACATTGCTCAGGGTCTCACGGTCCATGCGACGGTCGATCCGACGGTCGACCGTGAGGCCACGGTCGATGCCACGGTCAATCCGACGGTCGACCGTGAGACCAAATGAGGAAAAACATAAGGGCCACGGTCGATCGGGACATCGACCCTGGGAAGTCAAAAAGGAAACAGAGCCTCACGGTCGACCGTGAGGTGGAGTGGAAAAAGGAGAAGCACCCGCGGTCGATCGCAACATCGACCCTGGGAGGCCCAAAACGAGACAGAGCCTGACAGATCCGACGGTCAACCGTGAGGCCAGAAAGAAGCGTATCAACGCTTGACGGTCGATCCGACGGTCGACCGTCAGGCCTATTGCATAGTTCCTTAGAACAGTGTCGGAAATCCAATTTCTTGGATTTGAATGATCAAATCTTGTTGAAAAACAATGAAACTTTGCAGGCATGCGTAATAAATGATGGGGAAGCTATTGGTATGAAGAAAACATGATTTTGTTGGTTAAATATCAAATCTAGGTCTCAATCACCGAAAACCGACAAAATGGAGATAATACGATAATCGTCCGTTAAAATACGAGAATCGAATGGTAGGAATACTCGAAGCAAGCTATAACACGTATGTAATAAGGTACACAACATTCTACCAAGTATTCCTACATCAAAATCACAACAAACCTTTTCTAGGAGAACCCGATCACATGATCGAGGTAGAAACACCTACTTGATCAAGCAGGGTAGCTCCTCCACGCATCCAACAAGTTTAACCGCCAAGATCCGCTCCTCGAAGTTCGCGCCTCCAAGCCGTAGCTTAGCCGGTAGGAGAGAGAAAGAGAGAGAGGGAGACAATGACAAGGGAAGAAGAAGAAAGAAAGGAGAGAGAGAAAGGTCAAGGTATTTATACAAATCAGGACCGATCTCGACCGTCCAATTCGATCTTTCCCGATCGAGTTCCGATCTTCCGATCGAATGCACGCTTAAGGTTCTAATCACATATATCAATCCAAGGCAGTGTGTGCAACGCAGGTGTGAAACTGACCACCATGGAGCATATTTACCAAAATGCCCCTAGGGTCAAAACTGCCATACGATCGTCCGATCGTACCCGACGCGGAACCGAACCAACAGGAAACGGCCCTCGAGCTACGCGGTCGAGCCAGGTCAGAGGGACGGACCCTCGCATAAGGTCTCAAGACAACTTGGCGGACATCTTCACCAAGGCTCTTCCAAAGGCGAGGTTTCAATAACTTCAAGCAAAGCTCGGTTTGGTAACTCGCAAGTTTGCACTATGGGGGCGTGTTAAAAATTAGTGCGAATCTTGCTCTTAACATGCTATGTTATCTAATAGGTTTCAAACTTATTAGGGGTATTTTGGGAATAGTATGTTATGTTATATGTAGTGGTATGTTAGAGAGGTTAAGTAGGTGATGAAAAGTTTGCTCTTGGGTAAGAGACTTCTCTATTTTGCCTCTAGGTTGTTTCGTCTTAGTTTTGATGTCAAGAGCAAGAGAAGGGAAGAGGGAGTAGTTCAAGCTTGTTGGAGATCTTCTAGGAAAGAGGTGGGTGGCCTCTCTTCCTACCCTCTATATCTCTTGTAAACTTTCATCGGGTATTATTTGAAGAGCTTATTAGTTGGTTTTTTAAATTGGTGTTTTCCTTTGTCAACTCTTGGTGAATCTATGCATTGAAGTTGCTTGGGTATCTCTTTGTGAGTTTGGTATTCTTTGTTCTTATTTCGAGTTGGTGGTGTGCGATCCTTGGCGTGTATGAGACCTTGGGTTTCTACACTTAGAGAATAGGAGGTGCTCGGTGAAAGAGGCCGCCGGATTTCTCTACAATAGGTTATTTGCATATGAAATACTTATTTATAAGTTGGGAGTCTCGACTTAGAATTAAGTATTCGTGGTTCGTAAAAAAAAATTAGCCTTTTGACTCAAACTATAAGAGAGAGAGAGAGAGAGAGAGAGAGAGAGAGAGAGAGAGAGAGAGAATTAAGCATTTTGTGGCTTGTTTTGTAATAAGATCATGGAGCAGCCCACAATTGTAAAATAAAAAATAAATTGGATTTAGTATCCAATAACTTTTTCCAACACAATAGACTTTTTTTTTTTGTTTTGACTCGGAATATCATACAATGGTTAGTATTTGGAGTCTCGAGTGAGTTATATTAGTCACAGTTCGGGCTCCAACAGCGGCAGCTTATGAGAAAAGCTTATGTTGCTAATTGTAATGTGGTTTATGGCCTCAAAATGAGCAAGACTTGTGACGTGAAGTCAGACATATATTGTCTGATATTTTTAAATAGTCTTTTCTGCAATGTGATAAGATTCAATACTCGCGCGTGCAAAAAAAAAACAAAGAAAAAAAGTGAAAGAAGGTAGAGAAGCAAGTAGAAGAAGTGTCTTATCTTCATCCTCTAACTTGACTTCCAAGTTCAGCAGTTGTGCAACAATCTTGTTGAAGGTGTTGAGATGCTCCAATAGATCTGCTCCCTCCTCCATCCGTAGGGTGTACAGTTGCTTCTTCACAAATAGTTTATTTGTCAAAGACTTGGTCATGAACAAACTCTCAAGCTTTAACCAAAGCTTTGGTGCAATCTTCTCACCGACCACATTATACATCACCTCGTTTGCCAAATAGCATCTAATGGTGCTCCACACCTTCAGATCCATCTCCTATCAATCTTCTTCTGACATGGTGTCCGGTTTTGATTTCTTCAAGGCTTTGTAGGTGCCCTGTTGGATTAAGATATCATGTACCCTTTCTTGCTATAGACCGAAATTGATCTTCCCGTCGAACTTCCTCGTCATTACCGGAACCTGGCTCTGATACCACTTGTAGGGATCTTGGGTGTATAAATGTTACCCAAATCCTAGAACGTCGCCATAACAAGAAAAGAAAGACAGAGAAAACCAAACCAAACCAAAACATCAAGATTTATGTGGAAAACCTTTCAGCAAATAACTGAGAGGAAAAACCACGTACCAGAGGAGGATTTCACTATAATTGAAGGTGGATTACAATGGTTCTTCTAGAGGAGAACAAGACCTCTCTCTCTAGGGTTTCAAGCAACAAGATGATGACCTAAAAAGATCACTAAACCCCTAGTTATATGCCCCAAGTTAATTAGGATCGGAATTAATCCTAACCGTCCAAAAAATCTCGGCTACCGTGTTCGGATCGATCCAGAGTAGTCTTGGATTGATCCAACTATGCGACAGCCAAATCAGTCCTCTGTCAACAAGTCTGGGATCAATCCACTGTGGCTTTGGATCAATCGATTGGGTGTTGTTGCAATCCAAGTCTCTGGAAACTGGGTACGGATCGATCCATTATGCAGACCTGCAACCATGTCTTTGTGAGGGGTCTTCCGGATCGATCCAACCAGGTCTGGATCAATCAATCATCAACTTCGATTGATCCGAAGGTATTCTGGATCGATCTCAAGTTTCCCAAATTTGATTCTAACGCTCCTTTCTTCATAGCTTCTTCTTCTTCTCCTCTTGTGCCGCATCCAGTTGTTCTTCTCAACTGGATTCCGTTTGTTGAAGTCTCATAAGAAGAGAAACCCCAACAAAACTTTATAAGCTTCTAGGTGCTTCCGTTCTTAAAATACTTGTTTTCCTATTTCTTAATTAAACTTGGAAGGCAATACAAGAACAATTTATGTATTAAATTCCCTATTTTTTATTTTACAACTTAGGGTCGTTTTGCCTTTGTTACAAAATAGGTCATTTGCATATGAAATACTTATTTATAAGTTGGGAATCTCGACTTATAATTAAGTATTGGTGGTCCATAAATTTTAGCCTTTTGGGTCAAACGATAAAAATAAAATAAAATAGAGAAAGAAGTAAGCATTCTTGACCAAAAATGGCTTGTTTTGTAATAAGAATATAGAACAACCTTGAATTGTAAAACAAAAAATAAATTGGATTTAGTATGCAATAACGTTTTCCAACACAATAGACTTTTTTATTTTTTTTTTACTCGGAATATCATACAATGGTTAGTATTTGGAGTCTCGAGTAAGTTATATTAGTCATAGTTCGGGCTCCAATAGCTGCTGCTTACGAGAAAAGCTTATGTTGCTAATGTTGGACTTGATCCAATCTGTGCACATAAGGTGGACCACATTCGCAACAAACCAAGTGTAAGTGGTTCATAAGGTTTAAGAGTTCAAGATCAATTCAAATCATGATTTGAATTGATATGTCAGTTGGATTGTGATAACCCATATATTTACATACCTTAACAGGAGATATTCCTTGATGGGTTAGGGTTATCTATATGTTAATATAAATAGGGACTTGGTCTCCTCTCGGCTACATACGGTTTTAGGGTTCCCCATCTACCACACATACGGAGTAGCCAGGGAGTGGAAACCAAGAATCTCAAATCTCTGAGATCAGATCTGAAGAATAGAAGAACATAAAGGAGGGACTGTCGAAGATCAAAGCTTCCACACACTCAAGAGGGATATAGCAATGTCAAGTATGTTTTAATCCCATAAAGTTTCAGATCTGCATGATTGATATATGTAGATCTATATGGTTTTATTCGAACAATTGGCATCAGAGCCAGGTTATGACATATACATGTTTCTCTGGATTTTTCGGATTTTCTGGCTAAGGTTTTCAGATTTTTCGAAATTAGTTCTTGCTTTTTCGGATTTATTGGGGTTTTATTTTAATCCAAATTTAACCGATTATTTTAATCGGTGTGGGAGGGCATGGTGGGTGAACCCATGCCCGATCCCTTTGGATCGTCGCTCTGGCGTCGTCGCGGAAGCCTAATCGGCAACCGTGACGGCGGTTTTGGGCGGCGCGGGCCTTGCCAGCGGTTGCTTCGGCGGTCACGGCGTTGCCTCACCGGATCCGCCGGCTCCTCTCCTACCCTGGCACCGCCGCATCGGCGTGTCGGCAAGCTCCAGCCGGCATCTATGGCTTGGAGGCTCTCCGACGCGCCACTTGTGAAGCCCGCTGGGTCTACCATGGGACAAGATGCCTGCGCCTAGAGGGCGAGGCTGAGTCGGGTAGCCGGGTAAGCAATCCCACAACGCCTGGGTATGGTCCGGGGTTCGATATAAGTATATAGTAAGCCCTTAATAGACACAACGCGTTTTAAAGCCGTGCTGGCAGTGATCCGCCAGAAAACTCCAAGGTTAAGCGTGCTTTGCCTTGGAGCGGTCCCGGGATGGGTGACCTATTAGGAAGTTTTCCCAGATTTCTGCGGTGAGCCAAAAGTGGACAATATTGTGTCGGGTGGGGCCCTCGGGTGGATCCTAGTCGGACCGGGAGCCCGCGGGCCGGGGCCCAGTGGGCATTTTAAAGCCGTGCTGGCAGTGATCCGCCAGAAAACTCCAATGTTAAGCGTGCTTGCTTTGGAGCGGTACCGGGATGGGTGACCTACTGGGAAGTTTTCCTAGATTTCTGCAGTGAGCCAAAAGCGGACAATATTGTGTCGGGTGGGGCCCTCGGGTGGATCCTGGTCGGACCGGGAGCCCGCGGGGCGGGGCCCAGTGGAGGGCCGGTGTGTTACACCACTAGTCACCGGCTTTGGCCGGATCAAGGCGAAGGTGGCGGCGGTTCATAAACGCGGTGGTGAAACCCTAGCCCTAGGGTTTCATCCGATCGGGGAAGAAGAAGGTAAGTTTGGGTTTCGGATTCCGGATTTCGGGTTCCCGGATCCGAACCCATTAAGTCTTTAAGTTCTATCGGTTTATGGGTTTGGGTGTTGCTAACAACCCGGATCCAATATGGTTATAGGTTAGTGAGCATTTTCCAGAAAGCACCCCAATCTTTTGGAAATCCCGGTTTTCTGCCCTTTGGTTGTCTATTACGTGTGTTTTCTTATCTTTGGAGGGCTTTTTTGCAACAGCCTATGTTATTATGCTATTTCTTCCTAGTTATAAGCCCGATTTAGTTCCGTTTTGAGCCGTTTGACTCGTTATTGCATAGGGTTATGTCTGCAGATATTAATTTGCTTTTAGAAATAATTTATGTTGTTTCTTTAAGCGATGTTAGTGATTCATTTCAGTTCATTTATGAATCATATATGTTTAATTCTGCTAGCAAACCAAAACCATGTTATTACATAAGGTATGATTAAGTTGTCTTTAAAATACTTATGGGTGGACCAAAGTGACCCTAAGTTATTTTAATGTGCATCTTATCATAATCAAGGGCGTAATAACAAAAGTTGCATCTAGAGCATTATCACAAAGGTCAGTCCCAAAGGAGGGCCAATGTGAATGTATGTTTTTAGATGGATAGGATAGTGCATTTTTTCCATTCTATGCCTAAGGAGATCTTGTCGGCCCAAAGGTGTCAGACTCCTTAGCCTAAGAAGCCGAAAATGGCACTAGATCCTATAGATGAAAATATTTCATCAAGTTGAGTAAGACCTAATAGTGGTTGTAAACTCAGGCTCAAAGGAGGGGTTTACAATGTCGCCACCTGGTCCCTCACCCAAATATTTTAATGACCTAAAATATTTGGGGCACCCTTGGCATGATTAAATCATGACTTGGGAAGAAAGTGTGGAATGGATGAATAATATTGTTGATAAAATAGAAATTGTGGCATAATCTAATGTGAGTTAATTTTATCTTTATTTTCAGCTATCACTCCTGCTTTAGTTAATAACTCTTCAAATATTCCCCTTTTGAATGGTTCCAATTTCACTAAATGGAAGGATCAGATCCCTATTACATTAGGGTGGATGGATTTAGATATGGCATTAAGGGTCGAAAGGCCAGCTGCTCCTACAGAGCAGAGTACGCCAGAGGAAAAAGCTCTATATGAGAAATGGGAACGCTCTAATCGACAAAGTCTTTTGCTGATGAAGGCGTATGTCGGAAAGAACATTCGGGGATCTATCCCTCAATGTGAGACAGACCGTTCTTATTTAGAGAATATAGAACAATAATTTGTTAGTTCAAATAAGGCTCTTGCCAGCACCCTAATGAACAAACTGTCCTCCATGAAGTATACTGGTATTGGAACTATTCGTGAACACATAATGGAAATGCGAGATGTTGCAGCTCAACTTAATGGACTTGAAGTCATCATTTCTGATTCTTTCCTTGTGCACTTCATTCTCAACTCCCTGCCTACTCAATTTGGAGCTTTTAAGATTTCTTATAACACACATAAGAAAAATTGGTCAGTTAATGAACTCCTGACCATGTGTGTTCAAGAAGAAGGGAGGTTGAGGCAAGAGAAACAAGAAAGTGTTAATTTTGTTTCTCAAGCCAAGAAGGGCAAAGGAAAGGCAAAGGCTGAACCTCTTAAGAAGAAGATGAAGGTTAATCCAGCTATTCAGAATCAAGCTGGAAATCCTGGACCCATTCAAATTCAACAGGGGAACCATGCAAGGTGCTTCTTCTACAAGAAAAGAGGACACATGAAGAAAGATTGCCATAAATATCATATTTGGGTAGCAAAGAAAGGTAATCACTTTGCTTTAGTTTCTGAAAAGTTGAATAAATTTCCGCATTCTAGTTACTCCTGGTGGATTGACTCTGGAGCCACTATTCATGTGGCAAATTCCATGCAGCTCCTCTCAACGCATCGAGCTCCAAATGAGGGTGAACGTTGTATCATCACTGGCAATAAAGTGCGTTCACGCATTGAGGCAGTAGGAACATGAAGAATAAAACTAGATTCTGGATTTGTTTTAGAACTTGAGAACACTTTTTATATTCCTAGTTTTTCTTGGAATTTAATTTCAATTTCGATGTTGGACAAATATGGTTATTCCTTTAATTTTAATAATTATGGATTGTCCATCTATTTTTGTTCTCAGTTGGTTGGATATGGAATCTTAGTTGATGGTTTATATAAGCTGCATTTAGATAATTCTATGTATGAGGCTTATTTAACCATGAATGAAAATGCTAGTACAAAGTGCAACAGGGTCAATGAAAAATCTTCTATGCTTTGGCATAGAAGACTAGGGCATATTTCTGAAGACAGACTTAAGACTTGTGAATAATGGGGTATTACATACTCTTGATTTCACAGACTTCAAAACTTGTCTAGATTGCATCAAGAGAAAGCAACCTAGAGTCTTCAAGAAAAATGCAGCAAGGAGTAATGAATTGTTAGGATTGATCCATACGGACATTTGTGGTCCGTTTCCTCCTACCATCAATGGAGAAAAATATTTTATCACCTTTACTGATGACTTTTCAAGATTTGGTTACATTTATTGGCTTTCTGAAAAATCAAATTCAATTGATGCCTTTAAGGTTTTCAAGGCAGAAGTTGAGAAGCAATTAAATAAAGTAATCAAAGTGGTCAGATCGGATAGAGGTGGTGAGTATTTTGGTAGGCAAACTGAAGCTGGTCGAGTCCCGGGTCCATTTGGTAGATTCCTAGAGGAATGTGGTATTGTTGCACAATACTCCATGCCAGGCAGGCCAAGTCAGAATGGTGTTGCTGAAAGAAGGAATCAGACTCTTATAGATATGGTTAGGAGTATGATAAGTAATTCCAATCTACCTTTATCCTTGTGGGGTGAGGACTTAAAGACTGCTATATACATTCTTAATAGAGTACCTTCGAAGGCTGTCTCTCAAACACCATTTGAAATGTGGACAGGAAGGAAACCAAGTTTGAATCATTTTCATACTTGGGATTCAAACTTGGGGATGTCAAGCAGAGGCTAGGTTTTATAATCCACAGGAAAGGAAATTGGATCCAAGGACAATAAGTTCATATTTCATTGGATATTCAGAAAGATCCAAGGGATTTAAATTTTATTGTCCTTCACTCCAAACCAGAATTGCTGAAACTGACATTGCAAAATTTATTGAGGATGATTCGCTTAGTAGGAGCACAGAACCTCAAAATTTAAATTTTGATGAACTGGTTGAACCCAACAGAGCACCAGATCATGTATTTGTGTTGCCGCTTCCACTGATACAACCAAATACTATAGAGTTACAATCTTGAAATCTAATGCCACATCATCAAGAAAATGAAAATACAGATGTGCTAGTTGATCATCAAGGTAACGATCAACTCAATCAAACTCAATTAAATGCGGATGTCAATTAACCTCCAGTTCAAGATAACAATCCAATTGGGTTGAGGAGGTCAGCTAGAGAAAGAAGACCAGCTATATCCTCAAGTGAATACCATTTGTATTTACATGAAGGATGTGAGTTAGAAGATCCCATTACATTTTCACAAGCCATAGAAGGAAGAAATTCTTCAAAGTGGATCGATGCCATGAAGGAAGAGCTAAACTCGATCCAAAAGAACAATGTTTGGGAGCTCACTTTGTTACCAGAAGGAGTCAAACCCATTGGGTGTAAATGGGTCTACAAGACCAAAACTGACTCTAAGGGTAACATTGAGAGACATAAGGCTAGACTTGTAGCAAAGGGTTTTACTCAAAAAGAAGGCATTGATTACTCAGAGACCTTCTCTCCTGTTTCAAGGAAGGACTCTTTTAGAATAATTATGGCTTCGGTGGCTCATTTTGATTTAGAGCTTCACCAAATGGATGTGAAAATAGCTTTTCTTAATGGAGATCTTGATGAAGAAGTGTATATGGATCAACCTGAAGGATTCTTGCAAAAGGAAAATGAACATTTAGTATGCAAGCTTAAGAAATCAATTTATGGATTAAAGCAAGCTTCCCGTCAATGGTATCTCAAGTTTAATGAGATAATTATGACCTTTGGTTTTAAAGAAAAAACTGTTGATCAGTGCATATATCTCAAGGTCAGTGGGAGTAAGTTCATAATTTTGATTTTATATGTTGATGATATATTACTTGCTACTAATGATTTTGGGTTACTTCAAGAGACCAAATCTTTTCTCAATCAAAATTTTGAGATGAAGGATATGGGTGAAACCTCTTATGTCCTAGGCATAGAGATTCACAGAGATAGATCTCAATATATTCTTGGACTAACTCAGAAGGCTTACATCTCTAAAGTAATTGAGAGCTTTGGTATGAGTGATTGTAAACCCGGAGTTGTACCTGTTCAAAAGGGTGACAAACTCAATAAACCTCAGTATCCACAAAATAATTTGGAGAGAGCTGAAATGGATCAAATTCCATATGTATCTGTTGTTGGCAGCTTGATGTATGCTCAAACATGCACTCGACCAGATATTGCCTATGTTGTTGGACTACTTGGTCGATACCAAAGTAATCCAGGCATGGAGCATTGGAAAGCAGCCAAAAAGGTGTTAAGGTACTTGCAGGGGACAAAAGATTACATGCTCACATATCGACGTCATGCGGACCTAGAGGTCGTTGGATATTCAGACTCAGATTTTGCGGGTTGCTCTGACGAGCGCAAGTCAACATCAAGATACTTGTTTTTACTAGCATGCGGAGCTATTTCTTGGGTTAGTGAGAAGCAAAAGTTAACAGCTTCATCTACTATGCATGTCGAGTATATAGCTTGCCATGAAGCCACATCCCAAGCATTAGGATTGAGGAACTTCATTGCTGGATTGAAAGTGGTTGATTCCATATCCAAGCCAATGAAGATTTATTGTGATAACTCTGCAGCTGTTCTCTTTGCCAATAATAAAAAGACATCAAAAAGATCTTTGCATATAGATGTCAAATACTATGTGGTAAGAGAAAGAATCCAGGAAGGCTTGGTGTCTATTAGGTATATTAGCATTGTTTTGATGTTAGCAGACCCAATGACCAAAGGTCTAGCACCTGAGGTATTTAAGAAACATGTTATAAGGATGGGTCTTATCTCTTTTTCAGATGCTATGTAATGCTTTGATTTATTAATAATATTATTCATTCATGTTTTCAATACATTGGTGTTGATAAAGTGTTGTGTCCCTTGAGGACAATAAAGTTTGACCAAGGAATAGACATAAAGAATAGTCTATTCATATATGAGCATAAAGATAAGGCTCAAATCTCTGAGATCACATAAAGTGTTTGGTTTAGAAAAGGCAATAGTAGCGTGATTATGGAAGGAACTGCTCGATTATACTATGGTAGAACCGCCATAGTTCCTTTTGTTGATACTTTTCGAAGATCAAATTAAGGAACCTGACTGACATTTTGAACTCATTGTTTTTCAAAGTGCACACATATGGTTTATATTAAATTGTTGAACCACATAAAGTTTTCCATAAATATATTATGTACAAAGTTTTTATTTTTTATTCATTATATATATATATAGCTTGAAGTTTGTATGCTTCGTAGTCCAAGTGGAAGAATGTTGGACTTGATCCAATCTGTGCGCATAAGGTGGACCACATTCGCAACAAACCAAGTTTAAGTGGTTCATAAGGTTTAAGAGTTCAAGATCAATTCAAATCCTGATTTGAATTGATATGTCAGTTGGATTGTGATAACCCATATATTTACATACCTTAACATGAGATATTCCTTGATGGGTTAGGATTATCTATCTGTTAATATAAATAGGGACTTGGTCCCCTCTCGGCTACGTACGTTTTTAGGGTTCCCCATCTACCACACATACGGAGTAGCCAGGGAGTGGAAACCAAGAATCCCAAATCACTGAGATCAGATCTGAAGAACAGAAGAACATAAGGGAGGGACTGTCAAAGATCAAAGCTTCCGCACACTCAAGAAGGATATAGCGATGTTAGGTATGTTTTAATCGCATAAAGTTTCAGATCTGCATGATTGATATATGTAGATCTATATGGTTTTATTCCAACAGCTAATTTTAATGTGATTTATGGCCTCAAAATGAGCAAGACTTATGACGTGAAGTCAGACATATATTGTACGGATGCTATTTATGGCCTCAAAAGAGCAAGGCTTATGTTGCTAGTTGCTAATTGTACGGATGCTTCATTACGGTTTTTTTTTTTGGGGGGGGAGGGGGCAGCTTTGGACGCTGGGTGCTTTCCACATCACAGCACGGATGTTCTATGGGCGTGGCGAGGGCGATGTCCGACGGGATCAGTGGTGGAGGTAGAATTATGGGCTATTCAAGGGGGCTTGGCGGAAGCTAGTAATAGAGGTATTACAAATCTAGTGATCGAGTCAGATTCAATTTTGGCTGTGGGTTTTGTTTCTTATCGGTTTATTTAGCCACGAGAGTTGAGCACTCTTCTCTTGTCTATCTGGCGGATTTCCTCCTCTTTTCGGACGGTGCTTTTTGTTCTTATCCTCGATACCTTAATCTGGCTGCTCATGAGATTGCTGCTTCAGCTTGGAGTTTGGGGGTGACCTCTGAAACCTCATGATCTTTTGTACCTTTTTTCTTTTCTTCTTATTCGCAGCCCTCAGGCTCAAGGGCGGAGCCACCTTAAAGGCTAAGGTGGGCTCCGGCCCAGGTAACCTAATTAAAGTTTTAGCCATTACTAGGTATATACCAAGTAATATTTAGGCCCAGCCCAGCATGAATTGAATCTCAACCCAGATTAAGTTCATGCTCAACCCATAGGAGCCCTATCATATTCAATTAGATGGATCTTGTGTAGGTGTAATGTGTCAGATCCAAACCCGGATCGGATCCGTTAGGTATAAATCTAATAACCGAATTTAATTCTAGGTCTTAAAACATACGATTTCTATATTGGGGTTTTTCTCTATTTTGCGTCTCAATTTTGCTTCTCCATCGTCGCCCAAACGAGAGTTGCTGAAGGGAGTCATGGACTTACTCTTGTTATCTTAGGTATCTATTTATGAATTGTGATGTTTTAGAGGTATTTTTCACCATTGTATATTTGTTTTCATTGGATCTAGTGCTTCCATGTTAGCTTTCTCAATTTGGGTATGTTTTAATAAGAGTATTTTTGTTTGTTTATGGTCGTAGGAGGAACCGTCCCTTTTAATCCATGGTCTATTTTACTAGTAGCAGGGCCTCAAGGATAATTAATCAAGTAGACTTTGCATCTACATGTGTGATGAGGATATGGAGGTTTTTTAATATTGATTTTGAAATTAACAATGGTTTTATCACAGTAGATTGCATAGAGAAGCACAGACAGTGCAAAAGGATGTTCAATTTCAATACGGTTTAGTCCAATTTTCGGCATATGATGTTAGTCCTTTGTTGTTGTTTACTATAATGTCTCTTGAATAATGTCTAAGTACTTATCTTCTTTTATTTCTTTTATGTGGCTTTTATGTGGCTTTTTCTTAGTTTTTTCAAATCATCAACTGTTGCTTTTTAGTTGACTGACTAGTGCTCAACGCTCTGCTGCCTATCTCCTTGTATGATAGTAATAGATACACTCAATCTAAGTCAATCAAGTTATAGGATTTTACAAGATTGAGCATAATGACTGCTCAAAATTGATTTTACAAGTTGTTGGCTCGTCGCCTACGGCTACGACTCTACGAGGTCGGTGGGACTGTCGGCAGGTCGGTTTTTGTGTATGTTATTTTTCATATATGAGAGTTTACATGCATATATTGGCATTTGGCATTCCTTCACGCTTTGTTCTTGGTGTGGTGTAGTACGAACTCAATCAAATAAGTTAAGTTTGATGTCTTGTATAATTACATGTGTGCTAATGACTACACATGCATCACTTGAATAGGTTATAAATCGCAATGGAAACTCAAGGACAAAGGAGAAAGAAAACTATTTTTCATTCTTTAAACCAAGAGAACATGCATCAACAAGTGAGGAGCATGCTCCATCCAATATTGATATCTCACATCCTAGTAGTGACCAACATCCTTCCAAATGTCAAATAGTTGAAATTGATATTACTTCTCTTGAACGGGATCCAAGTTTACGCATTCCAATATGGGAACATCCTGTAAATCAAAGAGATGAAATCCGATGAGCTTATATAAAAATGGGGCCCTATCAACCTAGCATGCCTGAGTATCCGGTAACCGTATTATGACAACAGAATCGTCGATTTCAAAGTTCTTGGTTTAAGCGGTTTCCTTGGTTAGAGTATTCTCCTTCAAAGGATGCAGCGTTCTGTTTTCCATGTTTTCTTTTTGAAAATAAGAATGCTCGTCATTCTACATTGATTACTGAAGGATTTAGAAGTTTGAAGAGAGTTAATGATGGGGTTAGATGTCCTTTTTTTATGCATGGCGGAGCTACGACTTCACCTCACAATAATGCTATGAATTCCGTTGATGCTTTGATAAATGTAACTGGTCATATTGATAAAGTGATGAATGTACAAACTTTAGAAGAAGTGCAGAAGAACCAGTTGCATCTTATGGCAACAATTGAAAGCGTTCGATGGCTTAGTTTGCAAGCATGTGCATTTAGAGGCCATGATGAATCTCCCTCTTCAAAGAATCGTGGTAATTTCATAGAGATGATAAGACTTATGGGAAGAATGAATACTAGTATTGATGATGTCATTTTAGAGAAAGCTTCACAAAATGCAAAGTATAAATCACCAATGATTCCGAAAGAAATTTTGCATATTCTTGCTAGCAAAGTGAGAAATAAAATCCGTGATGAAGTTGGGGATGCAAAGTTTTGTATTTTGGTTGATGAAGCCAAAGATATATCTAGTAAAGAGCAGATGGCTATTGTCTTGAGATTTGTTGATGTTGCTAGTTTTTTACGAGAGCATTTTTTTGAGATTGTGCATGTCACAGATACCACTTCTTTGACACTTAAGAAAGAAATTTCTGATGTTCTCAACCGATATGACTTACATATCTACAATATACGAGGTCAAGGGTATGATGGTGCTATCAATATGTGTGGCGCATGGAATGGATTACAAGCCTTATTCTTAAGGGATTGTCCATATGCATATTATGTACACTATTTTACCCATCGACTATAGTTAGCTTTGGTTGCGGTTGATGAGAAGGAGATTTCTATTTGGATGTTTTTTTCAAAACTAACTTCTATTGTTAATCTTGTTAGTGCTTCTCCAAAACGTCATATCGAGTTACATTCTGCTCAAGCTATTGAAATTGCACATATGGTAGCTACTGGTGAATGAGAGACTGGTAGAGGGGCTAATCAAGTTGGCACTTTGCATCGGGCTGGAACTACTCGTTGGAGTTCTCATTTCGATTCTATTTGCAGCGTAATAGATATGTATAGTGCCGTGATTACAGTACTTGAATATATAGTGAATGAGGCATCTACTAACTCTATACGTGGGGAAGCCGGTGGTTCTTTAATGGTGATGAGATCCTTTGATTTCATATTCATCTTGTACTTAATGCACAAAATCATGGCAATTATAGACTTGCTTTGTCGAGCCTTACAACACAAGTCTCTAGACATTTTGAATGCAATGGATCTTGTCTCATCTACCAAAGAATTGCTTTAAACTTTGAGAGCAGAAGGTTATGATATTCTCCTCACCCATGTGAAATCAGTTTGTGTAAAGTATGACATTGAGATAACTGATATGAATGCTTCATATAAAGGGGCTACGAATCGTTCATGTCAGCAAAGAGATTCCATCACAGTCGTGCACCACTATCGCATTGATATATTTAATGTTGCAATAGATTTTCAGGTGGAAGAGCTAAATAGTAGATTCAATGATGAGGCGGTGGAACTTCTTAAGCTTAGCTCTTCTTTGGAATCTAAAGACAACTTAAAGTTATTTGATGTTGATCAGATTTACAGTCTTGCTGAGAAGTTCTATCCTACTGATTTCAGTGAACAAGAATTGCACTAATTAAGAAGTGAATTGGAGCATTATAAGGTTGATATAATTTGTCATGATGTGAGGTTTCAGAATATGTCAACTATTTCTAAACTTTGTCGAAGATTAGTTGAGACAAATAAGTTTCAACACTATAATCTAATCGACAGGTTGATTCGTCTTGTTTTAACTCTTCCAGTTACCACTGCAACAACAGAATGGGCATTTTCAGCTATGAAGCATGTTAAAGTTGTTCTTCGTAATAGAATGGAAGATGAGTTCTTAGCAGATTCTATGGTTGTCTACATTGAACGAGAGCTTGTTGAAAATATCGATTCTGATTCCATAATTGATGAGTTTTATTCTCTAAAGAACCGCAGGGCACAACTTAAATAACATTTTTTAAAAAGGTATGCACTTTTTTTTTCCTTTTTTTGTGAACAAGAAATATTTTTAGAAGTATTTATGTGTGTTTATCTTTTTTATTGCTCGATTGTTGTTGATTGTTGTTTTAGTTGTGGAACATAGCAAATCGTGTTGTAAAGTTCACAATTTTAATTGGTAATCACGAATGCTCAATTAACTATATTTTTGCAGGAATACCCGGCCGAGGTTTCAGTTTATTGTCATGAACCGAAAGAATACAGGTTAGGAATGAAATGATATTGTATTCATTTTAGAAATAGTATTCATTTCTTTTTGATATACTTTCTAGACCTCCTACATGCATTTGTGTAATTACAGTTACCAAATTAAGTAGATAAATTGGTGATTTTTTTTTCCCTTTAGCTTTAGTAAGTCCAGGGCAGAAAAATTTCCTGGCTCGACCCTTGCTCAGGCTTAACTAATTAAAAAAAAAAACAGAAGCAGACATATATTGTCTGATATTTTTAAATGGTCTTTTCTGCGATGTGATAAGATTCAATGCGCGCCCAAAAAAAAAAAAAAAGAAAGAAAAAAAAAGGAGAAAGTTCACAATTAAGGATTGTCCTCCCCTGATGAGTACTCAATTCATTCGGGAATGATAGCTAGCCAAAAGATTTTTTTGAAGCACAGTTCTTTGATGATGTATATATATAGACCACTTCGCAGGATTCAGACGGCGATCTCGCGGCGGAACGCGAACGACTGCAAGGGGCTCCGGAACGGCGTCCGGGGTGGCGCCGGCAGCTCCTGGACCAGCTTCCCGTCGCAATCATAGTATATAACGCCGGAGAAGTCCAGCGGCTGGCACTTCTCGCCCATAAGTATCGACCGCCGCCACACTCCACCCTCCTCTTCCTCTCCCCTCTCGTTCTCCGACATGTCCATGCACTTCATCTGCTTCATCCAAAGAAAGGGGATTAAACAGCTGGCTCCTCGACCCAGGACGGACAACGCCGGCCACCTCTTTCCGGCAGGCTTCGAATTTGAAGGCTTTGCATGGCTGAGCAGCTTCCGCCCGGCGCTGGAGACCCTTTTAGTGCAGACCCCGACAAGGGCTGTTGCCGAATGGAACAAGCTGGAGATGGCCATGAGTAGTGGTGGTGCTCGGCTTGGAGTACTAATGGCTCTGTTCTATATAAGGGGAGGAGAGTGACCGGCTCTGACTTGGTTAGGGGAATGCGTATGTGTATGTGGCGTGCTCTGTTTTGTAGGCTTTTTGTACGCATTTTGTGTACACTAAGTCAAGAATACGTCGTTTTGATTCTTTTTTATTAGTAGGTTGATTGGAAAGTTCAAAGGTCGTTGATCGGATCAACCAAGTATGTTTGAGTGTTTCTATAAGCTATGTAATTGACTATTTGTAATCAAAACATGATTAGAGTCATTTGGATAGCTATAGCCAAAGTGTGCCCGGCTACAACAACGTCATGTGCAAGAAGGAGGAGGTCCAGCAGCGAAGATGGCAGATATGTGAAGCTGGCATAGGGAGGCTGGATGACCAACAATTTTTTCGATGCAACTGGTGGTTGACTGATGGCCAAGCTTGCAGAAAATGTTTGAGTAGACATGGGAAAGCTGGAGGACCAGCATTCTAAATTGCCATATTGTTGATTTGCTAAAAAGCTACTGAAGGTCCATCTGTTTGAAAGCTGAAAAGTTCAGTTGGCTAAGAAGGCATGGGAGACACTAGAAGTTACTCATGAAGGAACTACTGTAATTAAGATAGCAAAGTCACAGAGGTTGACTACTAATATTGAAGGCCTAAGGATCGAAAAAGATGAAACATTCGATGAATTTTATGCCAAGTTAACTGATGTTGTTAACTCCTGCTTCAATCTGTGTGAGTCAATTCCTCCATCAAAAGTAGTAAGGAAGATCTTGCGCTCACTCCCAGAAAGGTTTCGAGCTAAAGTAACAGCTATAGAAGAAAGCAAAGAGGTTGATTCAATCAAGTTGAACAACTGGTTGGGTCAATACAGACATATAAAGAAAATTTTTTAAATACCAAGAATGACAAAGGGTTAGCCTTGAAAGCAAGCAAAGAAAAGTCTGACGATGATGAGCAGATGCCTCTCACTGTGAGGAGGTTAAAAAAATTCTACAAAAAGGATCTTGAAAGAGACTCCAGGAGAAGAATATCAGGGAGAAGAAAGAAAAATCCTTTGCTGCCAAGAGAAACAGTGAGAAGGTTGAAAAAAATCTTGACAAAGTCAAGTGCTTTGAATGTCAAGGTTTTGGGCAGATGGCAAATGAGTGTGCAAACAAACTGAGGAAGAAAGCACTCAAAGCATCATGGGATGATACAAATACCTCTTTTTTTTATGAGATGAGCCCATAGGCTGAGTAATTACAGAACAATATTACATAATTCAACAGCCAAACAATTGTGTTTTTAACTCGTAGGTCCAGGTCAAGACGGCCCGGCACCTACGACACGCTCGAGCTACACTATCGGCTTTTGCGTTACAATCTCTAGAAATGTGCAAAAATAAGACAAACCCTTTATGTTCGGGGGCCATCCTCTTAAGCCATTGAGAATTTGAACAACAATTAAGCCATATGTTACGACGATCAGCTTCTTTAGTCCAAGAATTTTTGCTCTCTTCATCACTTCAAGAATGGCTTCCATCTCCCCTTTGAGCACTGAATCAGTGGTTATAGGTTTGGCCCATGCCCAAGTTTCCTTACCATTAGATAGCAACCCAACCATGCCTATAGCTGCATCTCCTGTAGAAGGATCAAATGACAAATTTGTTTGAATCACAAGAGTGTCGGCTTTGGATGTAATACGATCATTCTGTATGTTAGAGGTATGTTGCTTCAATAGCATCAACAGATTCACCTTTTCCCCCAAAGACTATGTTGTTTCGGTCTTTCAAGATTTCCCATATGCCACAGCCGAGGAAGGATTTGATTTGTTTAGATCCATGGTGGAATAGCTGATTCAATAGATTGTTTGAATTTCACTGTGGTACTTGGAAGTTCTCCTTGGCTGTAATCATGGAGAAGACCTTGAAAATGAATTGGCAACCAAAGACTGCATGCTCAATGGTTTCTGATTATAGATGACATCTAGGGTAGTTTCTGAAGGTCCAAGAGGGGGGTGAATTGGACTCTTTTGTTTTCCTCCAAGCCTGCCCGTCGAAGGAATACAAAAGCCTCCCCAATTATTGCCAACTCTAATGTGAACCCAATAAAATTTGTTAGCTTCAACTATAAGAAAGATGAAGTATGTGTTATGTTCGACAAATCCTAGAAGTGTGATTAGCACCTGCTCCCCTGCAATTCCAAAATAGCATCTTCATGACTGGTCGTCTGCCACACCCAATTGCTCATCCGGGTTAGAGTTGCATCTTCTTTTCTTTAGATGGGTGGTGACTTCTCCATCCTCAATATCATCCGCATCCAAATTAGCATCGAGACCCCCTTCATCTATCTGACTGCCTTCATCTGCCTCAGACATGGTCTCGAAGCATCTGAGGTATGCTTCAATTGGAACTTCTGCTACAAGGGTCGTCTTCATGCGTTTAACGGTGTCTTCATGGACATGGTCAATATTACCTGCATTAATAAGAGGCAAGTTTGAGGGGGAAGTATTTTTTTACGGCTGCAGGAGCAGTCTAGGTTGAGAGATTCAGTGCTTGGGCTGTCTGGGTTTCTACATCTCAGCCTGGGCTCCTTACATGTCTAGAGGGGGAGGGGTTGTGGGTTTGGTAGGGGTTTTGATTAATTGGGCCTAAGGGAGAGTAAAGGGACGGAAGATCCAAGTCCAAGGCTTTAAACCGGTTGGGGTAGTTGATGGGTATGGGGTGGTTTGATGAGGTGCCACGTCGCCCTTTGCTAGAAGGATCGAGTGAAGTCTCCTTTAAGTTAGCTTTTGCAGGACGCTCCCCTATGACATTAGCATAAAAAAGGAAACCTCCACCCCTGTCGGCGTCGCTGCTTAGGCCACCAGCTTCTTTGGGTGTTTTGGAGCTTTCATCGTGGGATAGCAGACGTGTCTTGCTGTGATTCACCACGCGCCTCTCCGAGGAACACCCCCAGCTGACACCTCGAGCATGTGGCGCGATGCAACCTCAATTACCACAACGCCCCTTTCCAACCGTCTACCGGTGATGCTTGGTGCTTCGGCGACTCCAGGTTCTCGGGTAGGTCTTGATTTTGGCTATGTGGGGTGGTGCCGATGCTCTTCTCGTTTCGCGATCTTCGTTTTGCTTCTTCTTTACTCGGATCCATTTCCATCGGCGTTGGGTTGGGGTTTCCTTCTTTTGGCAATTTTCTTTTTGCTTCTTCTTTGCTCGAATCCGTTTCCATTGGCATTGGGTTGGGGTTTCCTTCTTGACCATCTACTGGTTTATCCCACTTGTAAGAGTGTATGAACCTTCACCCACTTCTTGGTCTGATCGGGCTTCTTGGGGATGAACCTACTGTCCTTTCTTGGTCTTTACCGGTCTGTAAGGACAAGCTCCATTGCAATGGCCAATCCGGGCACATCCTTCACATATTACCACTTTTTCATAGTCTAGGTACACAAATCGTGGACCTGCTCTACTGTTCACAATGAGGCCTAACCGAGTAGGTTGATCTAGATCTACCTCTACACACACGCGGGCGTACGTTCCTCTATCTGCATCTCTAATAAAGAGGTTGACCTTCATTGGGCTGCCAACCAGGGAGCCAATATTCATTGCAACTTCCACGTCTATGCATTCAATGGCAAGCCCTGAGAGGCGTATCTAGACCAAAGTCTTCCTGAAGTCTTCTGCAGAGGGGCAGAAGTTTTCTTTCCATTTAATTAAGGCTAACGGTATGCCATTAACATACCAAGGACCACCAAAGAAGACATGGAGTCTATCCTCATCATTGTTGAATTTAAAGACAAATACTCCTCTGGCCATGTCGGTAATCTGGAAGCTTCTGTTTTCTCCCCATAGTTTTGATAGTTTGGCTTTGAGGGCATCTAGAGGGGCTCGACCACCCATGAATCGCCAAAATAATGAAAACTCCCATCGCTTGCAGCAACGGTCCATGAGGTTGTCATTCATGTAGATCGCTCCAACATACAATAAACCCATCTTGGTTATGTCCTCAGGTGTGATTGTCGATGGCCTAAAATTTAGCAACCCTAATGCCTCAGCATATGAGCTTGGTCCTTGAAAACCTGAGAGCTCGGGGTTGGGGGTGCTTTCGGCTATAATAGAAAACTCATGTGGTTTTGGGAATCCTGGAGGGGGAGCAAAGGAAGAGGAGTCTATCATTTCTCACCGGGGTTGGGGGTGCTTCAACCGAGACATCTCACTGAAGCCTTCTCTCATTCATTCTATCATTCTTTAGCCCTGATACAAAGACCTCAGAAGAATCAGAATGTGGAGAAGATTATAATGATGAAGAAACTGCATTCTCAGCAAGGTACATTTCTTATGAAGAAGATACTACTCAAACTGAAGAACCTGAGGTAAGTAAATTTTTGTCAAGTAATATAACTAAGTGCTCTAATAAAATTAAGGGAGAAGGGTCAATAGGGGCTGCAAAAAAATAGGGTTTGACAGTAGGTCTTAATTTTTTTTGATATGGCAACAGGGGATGATGGGACAAAAATGCCCCAACAACCTCCCCCAACTCCCCCAATAATCCCCCCCAAACAAAAGTCCCCCCCCCCAAGCCCCCACCCCCCGCGTCCCCCCCCACACCCAGCAGCCCCACCCCCCAGCGCACCCCCTGTCAGCAGCTCGATCTCGCCATCCGACGCCCATCGCCATCTCGCCGCCATCGTCACCGATCCCGATCTCGCCGTCGTCGATCCCCGTCGCCACCTCCTTCCCCGGCTCCCCGTCGCCAATCCGGACGGATCTCGACGGATCCAGACCTCCAGCTCGTCACCGTCCGTCATCGATCCCCGGCGCCCCCCGTTGCCACCTCCTTCCCCATCGCCATCCCCGCCGCCACCTCCTTCCCCGACTCCCCGTCGCCGATCTCGCCGTCCAAATCCCGTCCGACCCCGTCACCGCCGCCCAGCTCCTCACCCTCCATGCCATCCTCACCCGTCGTCCAGATCCCGTCTCCGCCGCTCAGCTCCTCACCCTCCGTGCCATCCTCAACTCCGTTGGAAAGTAACTCGCGGAGGCCTCCGGATTCCGTCGCCGCCGCCCAGCTCCTCACCCTCCGTGCCATCCTCAACGCCGCCGAAAAGTAACTCGCGGAGGCCCAATTCCTCATCCTCCGAATCCCGTCGTAGCCACCCGGCTCCTCACCCTACGTGCCATCCTCAACGCCACCAGGCACCTCATGAAGGCCCAGCTCCTTGCCCTCCGGATCCCGTCGCGACGACGCAGCCAATGGTCGCAGTGACGAACGCCGCCGGAAAGTAACTCGCGGAGGCCCAACTATTCTCCCTCCGGATCTCGTCGCCGCCAGGCACCTCACGGAGCCCCAACTCCTCACCCTCCGGATCCCGTCACGACGACGCAGCCGATGGTCGCGACGACGCAGCCGATGGTCGCGACGACGCAGCCGATGGTCGCGGCGACGACCTTTTTTTTCTCCCTTTTTCCCCTTTTTTTCCTTTTTTTGTATTTTTTTTATTTTTGAAAAGTAAATAATATCTCCCTCTAGATGCTAGTCACTTTTTTTGCAATGACAATCACATTTTTCACAAAAATGTTCCACAATTTTTTTTGAGTCAATTTTGACTTATGTTACTTTCCACAATGTTGTAAGTTACTTTCCACAGTACTAACATCTAGATTATGAAAAGTAGCTTATAAATACTAGTGGAAAATAATGTAACAATTGTGGAAAGTAACTCAAGTTACTTTCCATTAATTAAATTTGGAAAGTAACTCACATATTTTTCATGATTTCATCATCGAGACTCAAGTTACTTTCCGCTAGTTACTTTTCATTGGTTTAATCTGGAAAGTAACTCAAGTTATTTTCAACGATTCCATCACCAAGAACACAAGTTACTTTCTGTAATAGTGGAAAGTAAGTTAAAGTAAGTAACATACTTTCCACTGGGAATATGAACAATCACTGGAATATGAACAGTCACTGGGATATGTTAGAAATATTGAAAGGGCATTTTAGTAATAAAAAAAGTATTATGCACTAAATGCCTTAAGAAAAATGTATGAGGACCTAGGACTAAATATTTCCATCTGAATTACCTAAACACCAATTAACCCTAAAATTAAGATTCCTTTTCAAGAGATATTAAAAAAGACAGAGAAGGAAAATGAAATCTTGAAACTGAAAGGGATGCCTAATTTATTGGGATCAGCACAAAGTCCAAGCAGTTTGCTTGATATAAACAGATTAGAAGAAGAATTGCATAGTTTCATTGCTAAGATAGAATTTCTGACTAAAAAATGCATTGTCTTAGAATGTGACTTAACTGCTGCTAACGCTGCTCTTGAAAAGATGAATTCAGGGTCCAAGAAATTGGATGAGATTATAAGCAAACAACGTTCTCATGCTTCAAGAAGTGGGATTGGATTTGTTGGTGAGTCCTCTCTAAGTGAAAGCAAAGGTACAAAATCATTTAAATCAATGGTGTTTGTTAAAGGTAAGGAGATCTCTCAAGCTAGAACTTCAACTCTTGGTGAAGGTCAGCAGCTGCACAAGAGTTTTGTCAAGAATTCTAGGCCTGCACATAGACCTCCTGATCAGGTTCATTTGGGTGTCACAAGTTTTAGACAACATAGCTTACAAAACCATGTCACTCAATTCTACACTTACAAACCTGTCTTTCATCATTGTGGAAAAATAGGACACATCAGACCTAACTGCTGTGCTCTTTATGGTCTTACTAGATCATATCCCAACATTGGCAGGAATTGCCACATTTTTAAAAGTCAGAATATGATTCAAGTCTTGAAGAGGTATAGGAGCTAACACTCCTCCACCAAAGGTCACACAGTTGCAAGGAACTCACAAAATTAAATCTACTTGGGTTAGAAAAGGAATTGTTTGCATGACAAGTACAAAATTGAATGGATGTTATGCTATTGTAGGTCCCCAGTCAGAGACTTCACATTTACTGGCTCAAGGGAAAAAGGAAATGCAGCAAACAGCTAATGCCTCTACCTATGGTAGTGACAACTGTGATACAGAGCACTCTCTAAAGCTCTCAAAGGTTCATGGAACAGGTTGCTTCAGGACTCCATCAGGGGTTCATTGTTCTAACTGATTTTTATGCTCTAATCCTAGCCTAGCTATTTCTTCGTGTATATATATATACTAGTAAATGCCCGTGCCTACGCCACGGATATTATAATTTATTTTGTATTAAACGGGTCGGGTCGGGTATTGACCCGTCTAATAAAGGCTTAAACGGGTCCGGTTTATCAACCCGAATCCGACCCATTTATAAATGGGTCAACCCGACCTGACTCGTCTAACTTGTTTATTAAACGGGTCGGGTTGGATTTTAAATCCATCTCCTCCTCTCCTCCTCCTCCTCCTCTCTCTCTCTCTCTCTCTCTCTCTCTCCATTCCTCCACCGGTCCACCCGCCTTCTCCTCCTTCCTCCTGAGCTACCTCGCAAGGGCCGCAACCCACTCCTTCCCTCCTTCTCCGGTGAAGCTGCGGCCACCCACGGCAACCCCCCTCCCCCTCTCCACTTGACCGATGCGCGGCCACCCGATGCGCGGCCACCCCCGACGTCTATCCACTCCACCGACCCCCTCCCCCTCTCCACTCCACCAACGCGCGGCCACCCCGACGTCTCTCCACTCCACCGACGTGCGGCCACCCCCGACGTCTCTCCACTCCAACGACCCCCTCCCCCACTCCACTCCACCGACGCGCGGCCACCCCCGACGTCCCCTGCACTACCCAACTCTAGATCTGACACCCTCTATCCACCGCAACCCTCCTTCGACCGTTTCCTAGCCAGATCCGGTCGCAGAGCGCGACCTCCATCCTTGGGCCGAGGCAGTCGTCGTCTCCGACAGGCTGACATTAAACGGGTAAATGGGTTGACCCGTCTAACCCGTGGGTCAACCCGACCCGACCCATTTAATCACGGGTCATAAACAGGTCGACCGTTCATGACCCGAACCCGATAACACTAAACCCAAACCCGTTTATTTCGGGTTGTGTCGGGTCAGGTTCGCGGGTCATGACCCGGATTGCCACCCCTACTCTCATCTAATAGAAATAACTGAATAAGTGAACAAACATACTCATATGAAATTATGATTTAAACTCTCTTCTAATATCAGGTTAAATCACCAATATGTCAAAATAAATTAATGGAAAAAACTGCTAGGTTATTTATTGTCCAAAAAATAAAATATTAAAAGAATTCTTTTAAAAAACCACATACATTAAAAAATGCAAGATTAAATAGAAAATCAACAATGGAAAAAAACTGCTAGGTTATTTATTATCTAAAAAATAAAATGTTCAAAGAATTCTTTTAAAAAACACATACATTAAAAAATGCTAGATTAAATAGAAAATGAAATATTACATATTAAAAAATTGAATTAAAAAATGATAGAGGGGGATGAGAGAAGCCTGAAGGGGAGGTGGCGGAGGCGGAGGGAGAGGCTGCGGGTGACGCATCGGGCGCGGGGCGTCGCCGGCTGGGCGAGGTCGGTGTTGGCGAGGTCGGCGTCGGGCGCGGTTCTGAAGTGGGGCATCGAGAGTCAGGCCTGGCCGAGGTCAACGTCGGGCTTGGGGCGTCTGTTGCCATGCGCCGAGCGTTGGGCCCCGACTTGAGTTCCTCGTCGTAGAGGGCAAAGATGTAGGTGTCGATGAACTTAATTAATCATTTGAACTCTCTTCTAATAAATTAATGGAAAAAAACTGCTAGGTTATTTATTGTCCAAAAAATAAAATGTTGAAAGAATTCTTTTAAAAAACACATACATTAAAAAATACTAAATTAAATAAAAAATCAACAATTACACATCTAAAAAATTGAATTAAAAAATGCTAGAGGGGGGTGAGAGAAGGCTGAAGTGGAGGTGGCGGAGGCGGAGGAGGGAGAGGGTGACAGGGGGCGCGGGGCGGCGGGCCGGCTGGGCGACGTCGGCGTTGCCAATGGCGTCGAGGTGGCGGAGGCGGAGGAGGGGGAGGTCGCGGGTGACAGGGGGCGCAGGGCGTCGGGGCGCGACGCGCGAAAATGCCAAGGATTCAAATATCAATGATGGCAAATCTGCGCATGGAAAGAATTCACACATACACAGAGAGAAAGTTAATGGCAAGCAAATCAAATTGACTGATTCAAAGAACTGAAAAATAGTTCAGATCAAAACAGTGACTTGATAATTCATTAGCACTGTGTTTGGAAGGGATGAATTTGAAAGGGCTAATTTTTTGTGAGGAAATTATTTTTTTTAAGATCCTCAAAACACATCATTTAGAAAAAGCCTCAAAAATTACGTTTCAAAACTAACCCAAGGAGAAAACTGACAGGAAAAGCTCATAAAAGAAGGGGAAAAGAACAATTTGAGGGAAGGATTTGAGATTAGAAACTTATTAGCAGAGGGAAAAAGAACCTTACTCAAAGAAGCTCACCATTCTTGCGAATATGATTTATCGATGTGGACTTTTCATTATGTCCAGGAAGGAAAGGCCGTATACCAGAATACACGCTTATGTTTCCTGAAGAAGAATGCCAATCAAATATCAATACGACGTGATGTCATTTTCATGTAAGAAAGGTCAAAAGCCGATAATCCATGCTAGATTGATACCTTTTAATTCTTGAAGCTCATTATACAGTCTCTGGTTTTCTGCAACAGCTGAATGAAAATTTTCGGCAGCTTCTGCTAATAATTTCAGTTTTTGTCCTGCATGAAATATACATAATTGATTCATTAGGTCAAAGAGTGATAATAATGATTACAGTTGCATAAAATTTCTGATCAATTTCTCTTACCAAAGCAGGTTATTTCTCCCTCCCATCTCCTTTGAGCATTTTTTACTTCTTGCATGATGCACTTAGATGCCACTCTCAAGTCCTAAAAACATGTAAATGCTCATCAAAAGCATCAAGCAAGGAATTGCTACTGCAAAGTTAAATGCAAAGATAAAAGAAGATTAGAATTAACTTTGAATCCTAGTCAATTCAAACTAAATTGATTAGGAGCAGCAAACCTAAAAGAAGCAGTCAAGCACAATATAAGGAATGCTAGTAAATTAGGAGTTGCTTTATGCAACTACTAATTCCAAAAAATTGTGAACTATCGTACATTTATCCAACACCAATGAAGACTTCTGACTTGCCTAGACAGCAGCTGAATCAGATCTATTAGAATGCCCTTCACAGATTTCACAGAAGCATTGTAAATTCAAATAACATACCCAGAGCCACATTCAAAGATATTCAGAGCATCTTGAAGAAAGTTTATACGTACATATAAGTATAAAGTTTTGCTCTACAAACCTAACGCTCGACATGCATCTTTAAATGTAGGATGCTGAACAGAATTAAATAACTGGCACCAATCGAAACAAAAATGAAGAAAGGATGGCTATGCAGCAAGAAACATGTATATGAACATGTTTTGCAATTCTCACAATCCTAAACATCCAACAATCTGCGATGGAGATTATCCAAACATGATTCCAGTTGGAGAGCATGCCTATGCAGCAAGAAACAAAAATGAAGAAAGGAGTCACTCCATCGATCTAAACATCCAACAATCCTAAACATGATTCCAGTTGGAACCCCCAGTGATTAAATAATATCTGAGAATCATGTTTGGAGAGCATGCCTATGCAGCAAGAAACATGTTTCTAACCGCACTTCAAATGTTTATCTCATAATTAAAACATGGATTTACAAGTAAAAACTCGATATTCTCAAACATGGAGTGAAATTCCATAATAAATCATGCTAAAAACTCGATATTCTCAAACATGGAGTGAAATTCCATAATAAATCATGCTACAAAGTATCTTAATATACAAAGGATTTCTAGTTTGGCCAAGCTGTTATCTATGAGGAGGCCCTCCTCTTTTGCAAAAGATTTGGGTGCATACACACACAGAGATGCTTTCTGTTTGTTGGTATTGGTCTCTCTTAGTAGGGTTTTGTTGAATCCTATTAGTCCCCACAAATACACCATAGTCCCCCTTTATTTAAACTGTATGAATTTGGAAGACATGGTGTAGTTATACTATACTTTTGGATGAGTCTAATTAACCAGCATATTTTAACAGTATCTTACTTGATAAAAGCCAACCAATAAGAAACTGGAGGACTTTATACATAACCCTGTTCTCATTATCTTAAATAAATTGCAGCCCTACCAACTTTATATATCAACTTTATACATAACCCTGTTCTCCAGATTAAAGCTGGTAGCCAACCTGATGTTTGAGTGAGTGATACTTTTTTACCACAATTCTCTTTCACAGCAAGGATCCAAACCTTGAATTGACACTTGCCTTGAGTGTTTTCTGCATGCTATTACAGTTCCAGGTTATCTTGGCATATTGTGTAGAACTTCAAGGAAATAACTATTTAGGAGTGCATAAATCATGCAATTTAATGGAGATAGGAAGTTCCTTTACGGACTAAAATGTATGATAAACAGATGCAAAGAGGGTTCATGTCAAATATCAAAGCCATATGCAACAAAAGAAGTCCTCAGACAACAATTTGGGCCATTAATGTCTTTGCCTAATAATGATCCTTATTAGAGTAATAAATGCATGTTGAACATAAACTTAAAGAAGAATGTAGGCACATGTCTTAAGTGACAGTATAAGTTTCCACAGGTGATTTAATTTTGCAATCTCCAATTACAATGCAGCTATGAAAGCGTACTATTAGAGAAATTATTGTTAAGGCTGTCCAAAAATAGCTATAATTGTTATGTTAAATGATAGATCTCAAACATTGGAAACAGAGGATAGTTATAAAAGGTACTAAAGCAGGCAAACATGACCTCTCAAATATAGACAACAAAGTTTCATCAGCCATCCTTAGATCTATAAATAAAACACAATCAAAAAACGAAGAAATTTGTCGAAAATAGAGATAGGCTTATGAAAAGAGAGGATATCGGCAGATTTTTAACCTTAATCTCCACCGTATAAAAATCAATCTCTCAGGCTCCTTCATCCTCCTAGGAAACTGCTACGGGGTCGTCTTCCCCGAATAAATTGATCGTGGCAGGCAGTCTACAACTTTTCAAATCTGCCATTTATATCACAGGTTGCAGATAAATGCTACCGAACTTCAAAGGATCAAAAATTACATGAAGCATATCATATCAGATCGAAAGAAGATGAACAGAAGCCCATGAAAATTTAATCGATCAAAATCCAGTTGGGTAGGGAAATTAAATCATATCATAGTGAAAAGGAAATGAAAAGGGAAGAAAATGAGCTTCAACCATAAATAGAGGAAGAAGAAAGGGAATTCTCACACTAAAAAATCGTGTCTACCACTGGATAGGAAAATTCAATTTTTTTTCAAATCTGCCATTTTTATCACAGGTTGCAGATAAATGGTGCGAACTTGAAAGGATCAACAACTACCGTCGAGCTTGGAGTGCAGAAGAGGACAGCGACGGAATCACATAAGAAGAGGGAGGAGAATACCGTGTCACGCCGCGGTAGATGGAGCTAAGCTTGGCGGCGGCTCAGGGGGGCATCCGACTTATCCGGTCCTTGGCGGTGTGCAATCTCTCCCTCTTAGCTCCCGTCTCCCACCCAGTAGGATGCCTTCAGAGGGGGCGTGCACTTCGCTGGAGGATTAGCAAGGCCGGACGGCGGCTGCTCCGAGGAGGACGACGCGGCCCCGAGCACCATGTCGACCTCCTCCCGATCTCTCTCTCTCCGGCACGGGATCGGCCACCTCGAGCAAGAGAGGATTAGAGGGAAAGGTGGCGTCGATCGACGGAGGCATGGGGTTCCCACGACCTCTACCCTGTATTTGGGGGTCGCTGGAGATGAGGATGGGGAGGTAGCCAGGGTTTCGAGGTGGGAGTGGGAGCTCGAGACCGAGAGAGAGAGAACGGCCTCACGGGGACCAGGGGTTGGGGGCCTCAGAGACGGCGTGCGCGCGCGGTCAGGGGGAGGTGTGAGGAGCGGAGGAGAAGAGAGAGTGGCCCACGACCTCTACCCCTGTTTTTTGGGCGTCGCTGGAGATGAGAATGGGGAGGTAGGCACGGGATCGGCCACCTCGAGCAAGAGAGAGAGAGGGAAAGGTGGCGGTCGATCGACAGAGGCATGGGGTTCCCACGACCTCTACCCTGTATTTGGGGGTCGTTGGAGATGAGAATGGGGAGGTAGCCAAGGTTTCGAGGTGGGAGTGGGAGCTCGAGACCGAGAGAGAGGAAAAACGGCCGCACGGGGCCAGGGCTTGGGGGGCTCGGAGACGGCGTGCTCGCGCGGTCGGGGGATGGTCGAGGAGAGGTCGGGGGTGGCGAGAGGGGGTATGGATCCGGGGGTTGGGGAGGAAGCGGTGGTTTAGATGGAGGGCGACGCCGGCGTGAGATGGGTTTCCGAGGAGGGGGAGGTCATGGAGGCGTGAGAGGTGGTGAGGACGATGGGGTTAGGCGGCGGTTGGCGAGAGGGAGAGGGGAGTGGATCGGGGAAGAGGAAGAGACGGAGAGGGGACGGGGGACGGCGTGGGGATGGGATAGAGGGAGAGGGGGATGGGGGACGGCGTGGGGATGGGTAGTGGTAGAGGGGACGGGGGAGAGGATGGGACACCCGTCCCATCTCTCTCTCTCGGCTGAAATTTGAGTTGAGAGGGTTGGGCGGGATTTTGAGTGAGTGGCTGAGTGGCTGATTGCGTGAGAGAAGAAATTTTGAGCGGGAATTTTTGACGGGGATGAAATTTTGGGGGAATCTTAAAGCTGATCATGGAATCACAGCCATTGGATGTGTTTGTAGGCAAATCCT
>OY986970.1:22845282-22938237 GCA_963920575.1 Narthecium ossifragum | reverse complement strand
CCCCCGCCATCACCGCCACTCGAGGCTCCCCTTTGGCAGAGGAAGTTAGGGGATGTCTGCGAGGCTAGAGGAGGGTGGAGGTGCTGAATCTGGTTAGGATTTGGGCTAGTGGCGTGATTTGGCTGGATCAGATCTAGCCAGATTCAGATTCAATCACAACCGGATCAGATTTCGTTTGATTCAGTTAAGCTGGTTGCGCTGGTTCAGATAAGATCAGATCGGGTTCTGGATCAAATAGGCCCAATTTGGATATGAGAGAATGATTGCAATCTGCTTCGAATCTGAACTGAAGATGGCTTGATTGAGTCAGCAGGCTCGTACTGGATTGGATTGGATTGGGTAACAGGCTCCCCCAAGGACTTCAATATGGTTATGAGCTACTCCTGCTCAATCCAGACCTTCAGATTGATACCGCCATTCCATCACAACCGTCCAGATCATCACCAAGCCAAGCCCACCTGTTCTCGCCCTGCCCCCCACCCCGCACCCCTCCGCCCCCCCCCCCCCCCCCCCCCCCCCCTCGTTCCTCTCGCGCGACCCCGACCACGCTCCTGAACCCCTCTACCCTCATCCCCGATCCCGACCAAACTCCCACCGGCGCCGACCTCTTCACCGTTGAAATTAAATTGTTTCTTGAATGAGCCTTTTTTCCCGGCTATTTTCAGTTCAATCTAATTTAGGTGAAGTAAAATCGATGACTAGATTTGTGCAATCTAGGAGGTGGTGGCAGCAGGAATGAGTGGGTTGTAAGAATTGAAGGACATTGGATACGCACTTGGCTTGGAAGGTATACAGACAAGTTTTTAGGAGGAAACAATGGTTTTAGGGATACAACAATAGTATGGATTATTGGCTAGTATGTTCAAGGCAGGGATATTTTTCTTTGTGATTAGGAAGTCCCGGATATAAGAGTTCGTATTGTTTCATATCCATTTCCTCTGTCATACACTTGCGGCATATGTAACAAACCTATTTTAGTGTTTTTCTCCAACTTGGTTTTGGTTTATTTAGATCATACCTCACATATCAAACATCGTATAGGATTTAGATGAGCTAGCCTCTAGATACTCATCTTTTGGAATGTGCTCGGGTTCATGGCACTATGGAGGCTGGTATAGGTGTTGTGTGCTTGGAGGAGGGGAGCGATTCTCCGTTATGGGAGCTGGCGGAGAAAGTACTGACGCATAACAGTGGTGAGGTGGAATTGTTGACAATTCTACGGGCTTTGGAAGAGGCGGTAGCACGGGGAATCCATGATGCTATCGTAGAGACTGACTCAAGGACCACGATGAATTACATTAATGGGAGGGAAGTCTTTGAACCATGTATAGAATTCATCCTGCGGAGAGTATGGAGTCTGGCTGCTCTCTTGGGTGGAGTGATTGTTAAGTTCATACTGCGTGAGATGAACGCGGTGGTGGATGACCTCGCGCGACGAGCTAGACATGGGGCACCTGTTGTTGGGCATGTAGTAATATAATCTGAGTGAGTTGTAACACTTAGCCTTTGGTTCATCTTAGCAAAAAAAATAATCTTTTGGAATGTGCTTGGAGTTGGCCATTGTAATACATTGCCTTATAATCCGTGGTTAGCCATTCCTTAACTCTTACTTTGCTGCAAAGACTAGATTTTAAAGGTCATGTCTACATGTATATTAGAAACTCATAGCTTGTTTTTTATTCTTTTAGTTGTTAGTTTCTCCTAGTCTAGAACCTTGATCATTTACGCTTAAGTGGAAAACCTAGTGCTTCGATTCTATTCTTGACATCAGTTTGTTGTATTAAGTTGATTTTATAGCTAGATATGGTAGATGTATCATGGGTGTACATATAACTATTCTCCATTTAGATGCTGATGTTTTGTTCCATTGTATACTCCTGGATTATGAATATACTCCAGGATTATGAATGTGAACCTTCCTTGTCCAAAACAACCTTGGCACTGTCAGATATTGCATGTTGTTCTCACCAAACTTGAAATGCATGATTGGTTGGATTTGAGAGGCATATTTCATGGACTGTAAGACGTATATTTTTCTCGTAGATTTTGAATTTTACTACAGTATAGTCAACAGGGTCATAGTGCCAAGGATTGGTGCTAACCTAGTTAAAACTAGCTTTCTTCCTCCTAGGGGCAGATTGACTTATTAGCAATGAAATGTATTCTAAATACAGCATATGGACCTGTTTAGAATGGACTGAACCGCATCCAAATTCTTCTAATTTTGTGCATATTTGGAGTCTCAACTTTCAAGTATCTACTTAATTCTAAGTTTGTGCATATTAGGAGTCTCAACTTTTTTTTTTTTGATGAGATGAGCCCTTGGGCTAAAATTTACAAAGACAACCCTATTACAACAACATCAGATAGACAATAATGCCCCTGATTCACATGACCAGGCAAACACCTTCCTGATCATTCGGCACGCTCAAGCAACACTGTCGGCTCTTACGTTACACACTCTAGAAATATAGAGGAACAATACAGAGTCAAAAAGTAAAGCATGCAGCCATATGTTCCACATCTAGGGGCCATCCTCTTACTCCATTGAGAATCTGAGCAGCAGTGATTGAACCAGTTTCGATGATGAGTTTCTTTAAACCTTTGGAGTTTGCCCTTCTCATTGCTTCCAAAATTGCTTTCAAAATTGCTTTCATCTCTTCTTGTAGAACCGAGCTAACCATGAGTGGCGTAGCCCATGCCCACCCCTCCTTTCTGTCTGCTAATAACGCTAGAATGCCTATAGCCGCGCCCCCCATGAAGAAGGGTCAATGGACACATATGTTTGGATGATATGAGTGCCTCCCAACATAGGATCGGGCCTGAAGCTTGCATTGATCTGTCTAGATCCTGTGTTTAGATGCTCTTTCGCCTGCCTGGTGATCCTGCATACCATGGCTTCTATGGAGTCCCCTTTCTCTCCAAATACAATATTGTTTCTATCTTTCCATATTAGCCACATGTCATATCCTAAGAAAGCCTTGATCTTCTTTGAGCCTTTGTCAATCATCAAATTGAAAATAACATCCGGGTTCCACGGGGGAAGGTGGAATCCTTCTTTCTGAGCTAATAATGAGAAGACATTGAAGGCGAATTGGCATCCTATGACAGCATGAGCAATAGTCTCTGCTTCTCTGTCGCATCTGGGACATTCTAGATCGGAGGACAGGCGCAACCTCCATAGCTTGTCTCGGACTGGAAGTTTCTCATGGGTAACCCGACATAGGAAGTGCCTCACCCTTGGACCAATTGGAGCTCTCCACACTCTGATCCATGCTTCTTCATCATTGAATTTATCTTGTGGGATTGATTCCTGAATCTGCGCAAGATAAGCTGAGGCAGAGAATACCTTACCGGAGCTGTTGAGGGGCCAACGGCTGAGGTCACTCTCTCTACACCTCCCTCGTAGTATTTCATCAATAAGGAGCGGGTGGAAAGCTGCTTGTAATCTCGCTGTATCCCAATCTCCATTAGTAAAATAGTTCACAGACTTTGATTTGCTCCAACCCAATGTATGTAATATACATAGTTGGCCATCTTGACAGCGACATATCCGCAATCCAACCATCATAGACGACATTAAGACTGCTCATTACACCAGGTTCCTAGATCAGGCTCTTTATCAAAGAATCTGCTGCATAGCAAATGTGTCGCCAATGGTGTGAAGCAGGTTTAGTATCACGGCATGAGGGGAGATCTCCTAGACACTGGTACTTTACTCGTGCCATCTCTTTCCATATATTCAGACACGGGTCCAGGAAGGAAGAAACTCTTTTGACCTTGAGAACAACTTGCCATGTATTGAGATCCCTGACTCTGAGTCCACCGGCCTACTTAGGTGTACAAACCTCTTTCCACGCTATATTACTAATGCGAGACTTGCGCCTCTTTCATAAAAAGTCACAGCAAATAAGATCTATTTGGCCAATTACTCCAATTGGGATGTGAGTAGTAGACATTATAAAGGTAGGGATTGCTTGTAGCATGGTCTTTAGGAGAATCAATCGGCCTAGGTCTGAAATGTGTTGTCCCTACCATGAGAGTATACATGCAACCAATTTGTCCAGTAATGGAGCACAATCCCTCTTAGTAACCCTACCAGGGCATAGAGGAGTGCCCAGTTAGGTCCATGCTCCCTCATCCTGAGGGAGACCAAGAATATGACAGATTGTTTGCCTCCTTTCTGGAGGAGTAGAAGGTGAGATTGCACTGAAGACTCTGTTCATCTCTAGACCTAACAAAAGTTTGAACTTGAGGAGGGACTCCTTCACACGTCTAGCCTTGAGACAGGTTGCCTTGGAAAAGATGAGGCAATCATCTACGTGCAGAAGATGTGAGAGGGAAAAATAAGAATTCTTGAAGCTTAAACCTTTGAGTCATGTTGCAGAATTCTTCAAAATTCTGAAAAGCACTTCTTGGACGATGAGGAAGAGGGGGAGAGAGGGGATCTCCTTGCCTCAGTCCGTATTCGGAATTGAACCTGTCATTAAGCTTGCCATTGATAATAATGGCGAATGTAGGACCATTAACACAAGTCGTGACCCACACAATCCATCTTGGTGGAAAACCCATCCCTTCAATAACTCTTTTAAGGAACTTCCAAAGTACTCTGTCATATGCTGCACGTAAGTCAACCTTCAAGACCATCAAGCTGTCGGATTTAGGGGCAATCTTCATAGAATGCATGACTTCTTTGGTTGCGTAAATGTTATCATGGATGGATCTGTCGGTGAGGAATGCCGAATGTTCAAGACTGATGATGTCATCAAGAACAAGCTTCAATCTCCTGGCTAGAATTGTCGTGATGACTTTATAGCCTACATTGCAGAGGCTGATGGGTCGGAAGTCTTTAACTACCTAGGGGAATTTTCATTTTGGAACTAGGGTGATGAAGGTTTCATTCCATGAAGGGGGAAGGTGTGCATTCCTGAAGAAACCTTGAATAAGTTCAACAAAATCTTGACCAACTATGTCCCAGTAAGTGAGGAAAACTTCCATCGGGATGCCATCCGGTCCTGGACACTTGTTCTTACCTATGCTTCGAAGGGCATCTTTGATTTCGGCTTCACAGACATGATCAGTAAAAGGGCTCTGCATCTCCACTCCAAGTTTAGGTAGTTCGGGTAGATCAATATAGAAGCAGGTCTTGTCCTCTGTCCAAAGCTTAGAGAAATATGACACAAATATCTTACCAATGCCAGACTGATCCTGGACCATCTCATCATTTTCTCCAGTAATTTGAGTCACCTTGGATTTGCATCTTCGAGATGAGACTAACTGGTGAAAGAAGGAAGAGCTTCTATCTCCTGCTTGAAGCCAGACTTGCCTAATTCTTTGTGCTACCCTCACTTCATGTCTAGAAATCGCAGCTTCCTTTTTTTTCAAGGGCTTTTAGTTGCACCTCATCTTGCGGGGAAAGGCCTCCTGCTTCTTCCAATTTATAAAGTCTGTCTAAGCATCCATCCTACAACCTACTTGCCAATGCCAAATATGTGTCCTCTTCCTGTCTGTTTATCCCAGCTCTTCACCACTTTCTCAATAGCTATTATCTTGGAGGTGAAAACAAATTGCTTCGATCCACTAGAGGGAGATGACCAAATCTATGACAGAGCTTCCTTGAAGGCTGGAAGGTGCATCCAGAAGTGCTCTAACCGGAAGATTCCAAGGCTCCTCCAATTGACAACTAGGCTTACTGTGATTAACAATGGCGCGTGATCAGAGCCTACACGCGCCAAATGATTTACCTTCGTTCCAGGGAACTTGACATTCCACAATCTATTGCTCAGTGCATGATCCACTCTTTCAAGTATTTTTGCACTACCTTCTTGATTGTTGGACCAAGTGAAGATGCTGCCAAAGAACCCCAAATCGACCAATTCATTCATAGTAACAAAATTGAGGAAATCTCATCTAGCTTGATCAACAATTAAAGAAGCACCTCCAGGCTTTTCCTCCGCGGAGAGGATAAGATTGAAATCACCATCAGTTAGCAAGGGGAGTCCTAATGTGTTAACCGACCTGGTCAAATAATCCCATAATTCTTTCCTACCGTTATCCCTATGGCCCCATAAACAGCAGCTAAAGTGAATTCTCCATGTTCTGTAGAAATGACCATTGCATGCAGAACTTGGATGAAAACATGCCTCATAGTGACTCTGCCCAATGAGCGTTTCCAAAAAGCAGAGATGCCCCCATGATGACCTTGAGAGGGAATACAATACCCACCCAAGTCCCTACCAACTCGGCTTAGTATCCAACTAAAGCTACCTTGCTCAACCAGTGTATCTTGAAGAAAAATAAAGTCTGGATGATGTTGCTCCATCACTCTATGATAGATCCTAGCAGAGCCGTTGGACCCGCGCCTCGGCAGTTCCAAAAGAAGAGCTTCATGATAAACTGTTTTGGCTTCCCAGTTGCTCTTCTGGGTTGGGTCGGCATCTGTGTTTCCTGCCTGAGGGAACTTCACCTTCTTCTTGCCCTTACAGCTCGAAGCACTCTTCCATAACTAAATCATCACTGAAGTTGTCTTCATCTACCTCTGACATCGTTTCAAATCACTTAAGATTTGCATCCGCTGGTATTGTGGAGGCCAGAGCAAGCTCCATACGCTTGACGGTGTCGTCATGGAGGTGGTCAATCTGTTCTTCAGGAATGCATCTATGTGTGCCAATGACGTCTGTGCAGGGGCGAAGCTATTAAGGGGCAAGGGGGGGAGCTGCCCCCCCCCCCCCCCCCCCCTGAATTTTCTTGAGGAATAGCCTATAAAGAGTACAATGAATGCAGTGGCCTTTTTATGGGCAAACATCAATTAATTGGACCTATCATGATGTCATCTATACATGTCTATCTGTGTCTACAGTGCTTCCTGGTACAAAAGACGTTCCTTCACATCACTCATCTACATTTGGGCCGGTAGAACTTGACATGAGCCTAACATCTAGATCCAGATGTGTCCTTGTAAAAGAATACCATATCCATGTAACTCGGAGCCCATGGGCCTACACTAATCCATCTAATACTCATGATCCGACCCGTTAGGGTTTTTTTTATTAGTTTCTAATCTAAGGTGTATACAGCCATACGGGGGCAAAGCTATTGGGGCAAGGGGGCAGCTGCCAATTGCAACCGCAAGTCTGCAACTATTCAACTATTCAATTATTCAAGCCCTCATCAATTATCAAATGGGTTGTAGAATTGAATGGCATAACTGAGTTTGCAAAAAAAAATGGTTGAGACAGGAAGAGATACAGTATATCCGTTGGTTTTTTTGCTCTTGAAGTTGTCGCTAATTTTACCAGTTGCAACTGCAACTGTTGAGCGAGCATTTTCCGCTATGCATGTTGTGAAAAATAGATTGCGGAATCGAATGAGTGATGAATGGTTCAATGATTGCTTGGTTACATATATTGAAATGAATGTTTTTGATATCATTGACAATGAGAAAATCATTCGGCGGTTTCAAAATATGAAAACTCGTCGAGGACAATTATAAAAGGTAATTTTTATGTAAAGAAATATTTATTCTATTGGTTTTACTTTTTTAAAGTATTTATATTATCATTGTTTGATGACATATTTTTCTATGTGTAGATAGTAGCATGTTACCGACATTTGGATGCTTGAAGGAAAACTTTTTGAGGTCAGTTAATTACATTTTACTCGCATAGTCTTATAGTTAGTTCTATAAATATTGTTACTGTTAAAGATATTTGTATTTGATGGAGTCTTAACAAATAAGTACTTAAGGTACATTCTGCCCCCCCTTATAAAATTTTCTGACTTCGCCCCTACGTCCTTATCGTTCTCCCTGGGTAAGGACATCCTCTCTAAAGAAGGTGGGCATGAGTCATTAAGAGCTTGGTCATGAGCCTTTGGGTACGAAGAAGAGGAAACTTGGCCCATTACCAAAAATAAGGCCTTGTTAGTAGAGGAGGTCCACCCAGATCTTACCCTCAATGAAGTATGGCTGCCACCTGTAGTTTCTCTAGGACCTTCTAGGTGAGCATTTATTCCAAGCCCCATAGCTTTAGTCTTGCCTCTATCAATATCCCAAAAGTTGGTATCATCCCCTTTGCTGCCGTCGGCTTCAGGCATCCCCTTACGGGGGATTCGGGGGTCCTGCATCGCGAAATACTCCGCCCGTATGGACCCTTGGATTGGTCAGGAAAAGATCCCATCGTTGATGGGAAAATGGGAAAATTGATACGTGATTTCCTAGTGTAAATCTTAATTATAAATTAAAATATACTGAATAATTTTTAATATAAATAAGATTGTGTTGGGGGAAAATGGGGAAAATGGGGAAAATGGATAGGTGGTTTCCCTTATGTAAATCGTGATTATAAATTAAAATAAATCAGATAATGTTAAATATAAATAAGATTGTGTTTGGGTGTGAAAAATAGATTTAAAATCTATCTTTAAATTCCAAGGAATTATCATTGATATGAACTTAATTCCGTAATATAAAAAAATAATTCCTTTAGCTTTTAAATTCCAAAGAATTATCATTGATATAAACTTAATACCGTAATATAACAAAGTAATTCATAATATAACAAAATATTTCCATTGGTATGGTATCAAGAGCAATTATCCTTAGGAATTATCATTGATATGAACTTAACTCCATAATATAACAAATAATTTTTTTAGATTTTAAATTCTAAGGAATTATCATTGATATGAACTTAATTACGAAATATAACAAAATAATTCCTTTGATATTGTATCATTGTATCAGCATCAATCATCATTTTTAAGTATCTATTTTTCACACCCAAACACAATCTTATTTAGATTAAAAATTATCCAGTATATTTTAACTAGTACTCACATGTGCCCCTGGCACAGTGTTTAGTTATTATTAATATAAAATTTTAACAAACTCCCTGTAGTTTGTCTGGTTAGATGGCTGTGTTGACTCTTAGGTGGTCCAGGGTTCGAAGGTTGGTCATAGCTTTAGGTTGATATCAATTAATGCAGCTTTATATAAACCAAACTTAAAGAATATATATAAAGAAACTTAGGGGATATAAATTAATGCACTTAAAGAATATATATAAAGAAACTTAGGGGATATAAATTAACGCAGGTTAATCGTTATCGCTCCTTATAATCTTGATTTATTTATAATCAAGATTTTGACTAGGAAATCACCTGTCAATTTCCCCATTTTTCCATCAACCATCGGGTCTTTTCCTGACCAATCCGAGGGTCCAAATGGGCGGAGTATTTCCTGCATCGCGGGTACGCGATGCAGGTGTCTACCTTGAGTCAAGGATCGCGGCGAACGTGGCCAATCGTGATTACGCCTCTCCGAGGAGCGGCCTCGTCTGTCATATCGAAAACGCTGCACAGAGTGCCTCGATTTCCATGCATTCGTCGCTTGACGGTGGTAATGCAGTTTGTAGAAGAAGTATATTCAGAATGTATCCCAGCTATGACATTAGTTCTGATAGCTTAGGAGGTAAATTCTGACTGGTCCACGGCATGCCTCTGGAACTGATTGAATCTGAAGAAATGCTGACCTTTATCTCTTCTCTCTTTTACATGTAAGTGTCTTTGATTCATGTTTCATTGTTCCAGGGAGTTGGGCTGAGAGGGCTGACAAGCAAGAGGCACATGAAAGTACTGTTACGATGGATGAAGGAGAGGCAGAAGCTGCGGCTCATTTGCAACCACGATGGTCCTCATAAGCAATTTCTCTACGCCACCTGGTTCACAAAGCCCCAAGTTATGCCCCAAAGATCGACAAAGGGGCTTTCCAACCATAATTATCAGCCGAAGGAGGTTCAGCCTAGTAGTGAGCTGGAAATTAGCAGCGAGATCCCTCTATTACGACATCAGTTGTAATAGATTTCACCGTCATTAACTCATTTCAAGGAGGTGATATGTGCTCCTCTCATGATTAGCTAAATTCAGCAATGTCATGTATTCGGCAATGATCTTGGGCCATACTTCCAATTTTCATTTCTGGACAAAGGATACAGCCATCTTGAAGTTTGCTCAGCAGTGCATCCAAACAAGGAAAATTTCTTGTCATTAGGAGCTAATCAACCAACCTTCATTCTGGACTGTCAAACTGCTGGTCTATCAAAGTGATTTGAGTTTAGCACTTCAGTTGTTTCCACTTTTTCTGGATGGGTTGATGATGCTAACCCATCCAAACACCAGTTATTGGCTTCCAATCTGCAGCCATTATATCACTCTGCTAAACATACTACTATGATGAAAACAATGAACATAGAAACACACAACGAAATCCAGATCAAAAAGGAGATTTTATCACCAAAAGCTTAACATAATTATAACATTCAAAATCCCAGAAACAAAGCAAAGAAAAAGATGAAGAAAATTTACAATTATCTACAATCTCCATGTTTAAGCTCTCTTCTTGTTCATGTTGGCCGCAAGCTGCCCCATCTGAAACCTCCAATATAAGAAATATATCAACCCCAACCCCAAGAGAATCATCCCCACCACCATCCCCTCCTCCCCCTCCTCTTCCCCCCACTCCACCTCCTCTATTCTATACCTCCCCAAGCTACCACCTTTCCCCTCCTCCTGCTCCTCCTCCGGGGGCGGCGCCACCAGCACGTACGCCCTCCTCCCCTCCCTCACCGCCAACCCAACCACTCGGCCTCCCTCGATCACCGCCTCGTGTAGCACCGCCGCCTGCGCCCACCCGTCGTTGCTATCCACCACCATCGCCAATGCACCGCCTGCCACCACCGCCTTCCCGTCCGCCTTCATCGCCACCGCGGCGGCGGCGCCGCCTCCGGGGATGCCTTTCCCGGCCATGAGCACTAACCTCGCGCTGCCCAAGTCGTCGCTCACCTTGAAGACGCTCCCCGTGCTGGGTTGCACCACGAGGAGGTACCCATTGCTAACGTGAGCCGCGGGCCCCAGAATCCCAGATTCGTGGATCGCCGGTCTGGAGAAGTCGGAAACTTTCCCGTCGAGATCGGCCTTGTAGATGACGGCATCGGCGGCGCTGGTGATGTAGGCGAGGCCGGAAGAGAGGTCGATGGAGAGGGAGGAGGGGGGCGAGGGTAAGGGGGAGGAGAGGAGGAGGGGGAGGGGTTGGCGAGGGCCGCGGAGGTCGAAGGCAGCGAGGGCGGGGGGATCAGATAGGGCGGCGAGTAGGCGACGGCGAGGGTAGTCGACGGCGACGGCGACTACGGCGGAGGAGTTGGGGGAGGACAGGAGGGGCTCGACAACGCCGGCGTCGGAGACGGAGACGGCGGAGGCGGAGGCGAGGGAGCCCACGACGAAGTGCTGGGCGGTCGGATCCCACGCCAGGCTCCCCGGAAGGAGGCCCGGCGCCGAGAAGGTGATGACGTGGCGGGTCTTGGCGTAGGCCGGGCTAGCACAAAGGGCGGATACGAGGAGGAGGAGGAGGTGGTGGTGGCGGCCGGGGAGACGTTTGGCGGACATGGCCATCGGATGTTGGCTCGAAGACTTGGCTGGAGAGGATATATCTTCTAATCAGGGCTCCGATTTGTGCACGAGGTAGGCACGTGTATTGGCATTTTATGTTATATTATTTTCTGCTGAGTTGGCAGCTTGTGTTATATTCTGTTAATAGATAACGGGTCTAAATTTAAGCAGGGAGGTTAATAATCTTAATTATAATATGGGATTGGGCAATTTTTGGGTTGCATCCTAAAATATATTTTCATCTTCTTTATTTCCTATTCAAAACCAAAAATTTTTACAGATAATTGGTGTTTAGGTCTCTGCTAAGGAACTATTTACCCAGAAGTCCATCTACATTTTTCCTAATGTGTTTAGTGCACTAGGTCACGATCATGGTTAGTTGTTTATTTTTAATGACCAGAATACCCTCCCACAGTCTTTTATCATATCACACGCTTTTTCCCAAATCGCTTTAGCTTCCTTCCCTTTTTTCAATGTACTTGCCTCCTACATTGAATGTTTTTCTGTTGGGTTCATACTGATTGACCAATTTGATAATGTCGTCATTGTGCTTGATTGTGTTTTTGTTTGTAAGCTAGTCATTATGAAAAGTAACTGATAAAAAAATACATTATGGAAAGTAACTGGTTAATAAATTAGACAACCAAATTCTATATTTTATGGAAAGTAACTGGTTAAGAAACACATTATCTTGGTGGAAAGTAACTGATGCTTAGTAACACATTATGGAAAGTAACTGGTTAATAAACTAAACAACCAAATTCTATATTTTCTGGAAAGTAACGGTTAAGAAACATATTATCTTGGTGGAAAGTAACTGATGCCTAGTAAAACATTATGGAAAGTAACTGATTAATAAACTAGACAATCAAATTCTATATTTTTTGGAAAGTAACTGGTTAAGAAACACTTTATCTTCATGGAAAGTAACTTATGCCTAGTAACACATTATGGAAAATAACTGGTTAATAAACTAGACAACCAAATTCTATATTTTCTTGAAAGTAACTGGTTAAGAAGCACATTATGTTGGTGGAAAGTAACTCATGCCTAGTAACACATTATGGAAAGTAATTGGTTAATAAACTAGACAATCAAATTCTATATTTTCTAAAAAATAACTGGTTAAAAAACACATTATCTTGGTGGAAAGTAATTGATGCCTAGTAAAACATTATGGAAAGTAAATGATTAATAAACTAGACAATCAAATTCTATATTTTTTGGAAAGTAACTGGTTAAGAAACACTTTATCTTCATGGAAAGTAACTGATGCCTAGTAACACATTATGAAAAATAACTGGTTAATAAACTAGACAACCAAATTCTATATTTTCTTGAAAGTAACTGGTTAAGAAGCACATTATGTTGGTGGAAAGTAACACATGCCTAGTAACACATTATGGAAAGTAATTGGTTAATAAACTAGACAATCAAATTCTATATTTTCTAAAAAATAACTGGTTAAGAAACACATTATCTTGGTGGAAAGTAATTGATGCATAGTAAAATATTATGGAAAGTAACTGGTTAATAAACTAGATAACCAAATTCTATATTTTCTGGAAAGTAACTGGTTAAGAAGCACATTATGTTGGTGGAAAATAATTGTCTCGTAACAAATTATGGAAAGTAACTGGTGAAAAATCTAGACAATCAAATTCTATATTTTCTAGAAAATAACTGGTTAAGAAACACATTATGTTGGTGGAAAGTAACTGATGAATAAACACATTATGAAAAGTAACTGATTAATAAACTAGAGAAGCTAATGAAATGGTATGGTAGACCTGTATTAAAGAACAACACTTACAATAGTATGGTAGACATGTATTAAAGAACCAAAAACATATTTAGCGTCTTTTTAGATCCGAGGGGTGTTTAAGTAATATTACAAATGTTGACCAGAAAGGAGGGAGAGGAAAGAGGACTCCTCCCAATTTCGGGAGGAGTCCTCTCTCCTCCCATGACAGGAGAGCTCGGGAGAGGGAGTCCCCTCTCCCGCGCTAAAATACCAACCAAACGCAGCGGGGGAGTCGTGACTCCCTCTCCCACTCCCTCTCCCGTGGTCAAAGCGGCAACCAAACACAGCCTAAAAGCATTCATTCCAAACCACATCACAAAAAGTGATAAGTTCCATTTCACCGTTTTTTTCTTCTATTTTTCGGTATTTTCTCTCTCCTATTTGCAACTCGCCCCACCACGTGCACTCTCCTCAACCCCCGCTAATCCCGAGCTGCCGCCCATCGCAGCCACAACGCCAACACCGTTCTCCTCTTCCACGAAAGCCACACAACCCATCGAGTTCCACACCTCCTCTTTCAAGATCGGTGCCACCATCGCCTTAAACCATCACATCCACCCCTCAAAACCCCATAAAAAAACAAACCCGACATCATCATCACGTCACGACACATTTCCCTCCATTTTCTAGCAAGATCTAGGCTGATCCGACGATCCCGCCATTTCCTCTCAAAACTCAAAGCGTTCCCAGGCCCTGCTGAGCATCCTCCGACGTCGGATCGACGCAGACCTCTTCCTCCAAGCAACACCACTGCCCTCATTGCCGAATCCGCCGCCCATCGCCTCGATCCTACCCAGTGGATGGACTCCCCAACCACCCATAACCTCTCCTCCATCGACGTCGACATCCGAAGGGTCTCCCTCGTCGGCGATCACGCTCCGGCAAGCCCTCAGCCGCCGGATCCCCTTTTCTCTTTTCTCTTTTTTCTTTTCTCCTTTTGCAAATTAGATTCAGCGACTGAGAGGTGTTGATAATGTCGATGATGGATCAATGCACCGATATCGACCTCTGATGAGCTCGTTTTCCCCATGGATCCATTATCGACTCCTCACAACCATTATATTCACTTTTCACTTCTCTCCTTTTCTTTTTTCTTTTTTTTCTCCTTTCACATGCCGGCAGCCGTCTCTCTGTCGCCGCCCATCGCAGACACCCCATCACCCGTCTCCCCAAGTCTTTCCCAGCGAGATCCGACCCTCCCCCATCTTCTCCGGCCATTGATCGCTCACAAACGTCGTCGTTAAAACGTTGTAAAATCAATCAAATATTAAATTTATATCCTTATTCAATCACTAAACTACTAGGTAGAAATAGCGGTGAAGTCAGGAGTCGATCCACAGGAAAAACGTTGGAAACTGAAATCAATTCTCAAAATCCTAAACTAAGGAGAAGAATCAAAGATAGAATAGAGTTATATAACTAATAAATAAAAGAGATAAAAGGTTGATCAATTTGAATCAATGGATAAGTGACTTAGAAATTACTCAATCCGCCCTAGTTTCGGCTTCAATCTTCTCTAGTTATCCTCTTGTTCCCTTCTCTAAACATTATGAATCCACAGCTTCTTAAGCTTACATGAATCCCTAAAATAAGGTTTATGTTTCCAACGGCATAATCTATCTTTGTTTAGCATAAATCATCTTTGGTCCTACGATTACATTAAATTATTCTACTCCTAATGACCTTAGCATGACTTATCTTCACGTAGCATAGACTATCTCAAAGGTAAACCAAAAACCACATGAAAACCATCCTATGAATCTCTACAATCAATCACAGAAATCATGTAGGACTGAAAATTCGTCAAGGAACTCTGTTCCCTCAACTCTATTAACAATAAAAAGCAAATTCATAGGATCATGTCTTGAGAAGAATACAAGATTCAAACCAAAGAAGATAGAAAACTATGCTAGGGTTTCATGAATAATCCTAAGTACAATAACTAGCAACTCATCTTTTGGATGAAAGTCATCGGGTTGGAATAGGAAGCTGTCACCATCCACATCCTCTCCTTCTTCTTCTTTCTCCTCCAAAGATTGACAAAAAGATGAGAAGTTTTGCTGGAATAACCCCTTTTTATAATAAAAACCCTTAATCCCGGAATTAAGGTTATGGCTAAGTTGAGTTTGACCTCTAGTGCAACTCGAAATTCCTAGTTTAATTCTGACTGCTTCTTCTGGTCTCGACTGGGCTCAACCGGTCCGGACTTTGGAACTTAGTCCAACACAAAAGATGTAGATTTGGAAGCCTTCTGTCCTCGCCCGAAGAGTCTGTAAGATTTGGACTTATCTAGAATATTTGGCGAATATTCTCCCGGGCGTCGACGGACTAGTCTTCCAGCAGCTAAATATCTTCATCTTCTTCAAAACTGCTATCCATCCATCATGAATCTCTGAAAGTGTCCAACATGAAAGTTGTACGTCTTGATGTCTACTACATGTCACCAAAATTTCAGAATATTTGGACATAAGAATAATTTCTGGTGAATATTGTACTAACAGTCGACAGAGCAGTGTATTTCAGCATATTAACCGAATTTCTTGCATTTCTTCTCAAAGCATGATTAAACCTGAAATCAACTAACAAGCTATCAAATGCAACTACTCTAGGCATAACAAAGCTAAGTTAAGGGGTTGAATCATGAACATTTAGTGACTTATCAGCCATCCAACCCCTTTCACCTCCTTGCTACTCTTCTTCTCTAAGGGCCTGTTTGGCAGCATGGAATGGGAGTGAATTCGTCGGATTCCGAATTCTCGGATCCCAGTGTTTGGCTCACCGGCGGATTCCAAGGGCGGATACCGATATCGGCGTTCGCGGTATCCGCTCTTGCGAATACCGTGGATTCCAGATCCCGGATTCCATCCGGGATGGGAGCCAAACTGGCCCTAAGAGCACCGCCGCCACCCAACTCCAGTACGCCAACTCCATTGTCGAAACAAGCAATCCCACCCAGTGGATCGAACCCCGAGGTTCCCATGACCCCCTACTCCACCGGCGCCGATGACTACCGATACCTCTTCGCCATTGATCAAGGCCTAAGCATCCACGGCCGTCTGATCCTCCTTACTCCCCCTCCAAGCTAATTAGATCTAAAATGATACAATTACTAACAATAACCGCTTGTATTTGGACTAAACGTTTTAAAAAAATATTAAATGGATTATACGTTAATTAATTACCCAATAATGGACCTCTGGCCAATTACTTCTAACTTTTTTATCCAATTAAAAAATAGGGATGTTTTTTTCCCGAATCACAATATAGCGATATTTCAGAAAACTATTCGCCTCATCAATTATCTCATCCCAATACCTCACTTATTGATTTTATTCCTAAATCAATACCCACCGTTAAGTTTCATTTGTAAACGTTAAGTTTGATTGTGTAAGCATAGTCAACCTATGTCCAAACGATAAAAATATCCTTTCACTGTTTATATAATAATATATTTAAAAATATTAAAAATAGAGATGGTAATATTAGAAAATAATTTTAGTGTGTCTTTTGTTGTTTAAAAAAATTGTAAAACCAAATCTAATACAGGGGTATATTATTCAATTGTATAGTTAAAAGTACTAAAAATAAAAATGAAATTCAGATAGCTGATTAAAATTAATGATGCTAGGGACAAATATTTTTTAAAATAAAACCTATAAGTGAGGTAGTATTTTGAAATATCACTAAAATATAGTTGTGAAATTGGAATAATTCTCAAAAATATCGGACATCCAAACCACATATATAGACCTACCTCTATTGTCAAGTAGATAGGGTAGGTGTGAATAAATATCAGATGACATTTCCATCACCGCATTAGTGATCCGGAGTCTCGAATCCAAGGTGCTCTTTCTGCAACCCAAAAATCTTGCTAGGCAAGCACTTGTTCAATGAGGATAAATATCCTCCTCCTCCTGATAATCAGGTTTAATACTTGTTGGAATGTCAATGGGGCGGGTCAAGACGGGTTTCACCCACCCCGCCACACCAAAACAATTTACCCTGCCTCATGCCCCGTTGCAGGGTAAGAAGTTCGTTCCATCCTCGCTCCATCTACATTTTCCCTGTCCCTATCCTGCCCCGCCCCGCCTCTACCCCGCCCCGTTTAGAATTCTCATTTTCTTTTGAAAAAATTAATAACGTCGATAATTTTTTATTATAAATTTGTTAAGTATCATATAAAGTAATATAATATTGTGAACTTTCAAGTACCACATAGTTCCAAATATATATATATATATATATATATATATATATATATATAATTTTTCAACTTCCAAGTGTTCTCACTAAATAAGATTATGCAAATTACAAAATGTAAAAATGAAACCCAAATTAAAAAAAAATTAACTTTAGATCTGCTCAAAATTAAAATCGATTAGTTTCATTGTCCATAAACGTATCATGTGAAAAAAAAAGAAAAATCAAATATAAGTGCATAAAAAATATTTGCTAATCTAACAATCAATGAATTAGAACATCAATAATAACATTTTATTGACAGTTTTAAGATCCTCTAAAGCACATTTGCCATCTCATTATAGAATTTATCTCTTGGCCCCTTATGATATAAACTAATGGAAAGCAATGCGTCATGGGCCTCGTGAATCTGTGACCATGTAAAATCTAAGTGCTTGGTAGCTCATATATCAGCTATCCTTATATCAACACCTTTTTTAGCCATCGATTCTAAATTCAAGAGTTAGAATAAAATTATTAAAACTAATTTAAAATTATTAAAAATCATATACAGGCCGGATCGAAAACGGAGGTTGGGTAAGAAGCGGAGCGGGTTGATCAAAACTCATCCCCGTCCAGTCCCCAATAATTAACCCGATCCGTTTAGTCCGGCCCGCCCCCACCAACCAGATAATTACCACAATTTCCTCGCACAGAGTCGGCCGGGTCAAACGGGTTACCGGGGTAACCGGCCCATTGCCATCCATAAATACTTGGACCAAGTTACAAGCTGCTGCCTAATTAACCCAAACAAGACGGATAAGGACACCCATTTGTCCGACACGTACGTCTCCATCGTCGATCATTCGAGAACGTCCCATAATACTCATCTCAATTTGGAAACGCGGAATTTTGATGCCAAACCTCCAAAAAATCTTTCAAACCCTGTCTAATGGTGAAGAAATATCTTCTGACAAACCTTCCACGCAAAGCTTCTCCTCGTTGCCGCCATGGCAGCTCCAGAAGGTTCCAATGGCTTCTCGACCCCTCTCTAATCCCCCCCTCCCTCCGGATATTTTCTCTAACGTCATTATATATACCACAGCATCTCATTCCTCCTCCGTTGCTGTCATCCATCTATCCCCCAGCAAGAAGAGCTCAACGAGGTGGGAGAGAGAGACATCGGAATGGATCATCAAGGGTCATCGTATTACGCCGTGCTCGGTGTTCGTCCGGATGCGTCGTCCGGCGAGATACGAAGCGCTTACCGGAGGCTGGCATTGGTGAGTACAAGTGATGATATGAATCCTTAGTTTGTAGAATGGGTTTTCCTTTTTATCTGATAATATTTGCTATGAATGATGTCTTTGGTTCTGAAACAGAAATGGCATCCGGATAGATGGGGGAGGGAGCCATGGCAGGTGGAGGAGGCCAAGCAGAGGTTCCAACATATCCAGGAGGCCTATCAAGGTACAATTTTGGAGGATTCTATCCTCACATTTTCTTTTGATGTGTTTGTTGGGCCTGAGATTTGTTTCGAATTGATCTGTTGTTTTAATTTCGCAGTGTTGTCGGATCAGAGGAAGAGATCTTTGTATGATTCGGGGCTCTACAGTCGGCTCCAAGATGATGGTGAAACAGAGGAGGAGATTGAGGTATGCTAACTATCACGTACAGAACTCGGAATCTTTGATTCATTATAATAAAGGATGGTATTGACTCTGTTTCTTTATTTATTTCTGAAGGGATTCTCCCAGTTCCTTGACGAGATGCTGACCCTTATGGCCCAGGTTAAGAGAGAGGTGATCTTTTTTCATCTTTTATTATTGTTATTTTTGCTCATTTAAATTTTTGTTTTTTAAACTTCCTCTGGTATATATGGCTCCCCTGTATCGTTTGGTCCTCTGCTATTTAATTGCAATGAGTACTGTTTTTATAATTTAAAGAGGACTGACAAGGGGATGGACTGGATGGATGCCAGGGGAAGGAGTACAGCCTCCAGGAGCTGCAGCGGATGCTGGCTGAGATGGTGCAGGACTTCAACACACCAGCCGCTGCTGCTAGTGCTACAGCCACGCCGCACTGGGTTCGGCAAGGTGGTGTTCCTCGTAGAAGCTCCAAGAGGTCGCGCTGGGACATGGATCCTTCTGTCAGGAGAAAAGCTAGGGTAGGAATGTCAGGCATAATCTTTGGAGGCATGGACTTCCTTTGATTCTTTGTCCATGAGCTGATTAGCTGTAGGAAACTTGAGGCTTGGACTGTATGATGAGAAGACACTATACATAGGCGTAGTTTAGCCAAAAACAGAACTTGCTGCATGCTCTGTGCCGTCTCTGGCTGGAACCGGCTGGAATCATGTTTATATGTATTAGTCAAAATAATGGCTAATCAATCAACGATTGAACGTAAACATAATAGATATGACCGATAGCTTATGTTATGATCACCCAACTTATCTGGTCAATCAAATATTTGATATGCAGAGAAGAATCATCGGTCAAAAATATATGTAAATTATTGACTAGAGGCGATCATAACATGTGCAAGTAAAAATCATCAACCAAGTGTGATCCTTGCATATATACATATCCAAGGAAAGATCATTAATCAAGCGTGATCGTGTTGTGTGCAATGAAAGATCATCGCTCATGTGTACTCATCGATCAAAGAACTGGATGTTGAGAAGCGGTTATGGCGCGGTTATGACACCATTTCCTTTAATTGTGTCATGGTTAATATAGGTGGGAACACTTATTAGCGCTAGTAGGATATAAATAGGCTTCTCTTCACTATATAATCTCTCTCTGACACTTTTGTAATCAGCCTAAGCGTTTGGATTTCTATTATGTTCATGTTTTAGTTGTAAGTTCATTAAATTAATGAAGATCATTTATGTTATTTTATGTTCTTATTTATTGTTTTTTTAGATTAGTTTGAATTAGTTCAATTTATGTAATCTAGTTCTTTACAGTAGATTAATTTAGGGTTATTGTAGGTTTAATCTTGCTTTTCCCTGGATTTAGGTGTTTTAAGATAATCTTTATCGTTTTTCTATATTTAATTAGTTGCTTTAGATGTGTTTATCGCTTCAAGTAGATTAACTTACGATTAAATTAGGATTAATTCATGTTTATCTCAAAAGTAGTTTATAATTATCCAATTTCATAGATTTTAATCAAGATTGACTGTATTTCCAAAAAATTTGACACTTCTGTTCGAATTGAGATCGAAGGAGTTGAGCCTTTGCATCTTGTTGATTTTTGACATTTTGACAATTTTGACTTTGCCAGACAAAAGTAAAATTTCTACGTCAATATTTTTTGGCACGCCTGATGAGACCATGTGTCAATTTTTTTTATGGAAATCGATCAAATTGGACCTGACGATATGGTCGTTACGCGTACTGGACGAGATACTCACAGCAATGGAGGAAATGCCGATCACGGTGATGCTTTACATGTTGAAAATGTTCATGCCAATAAACCAATCGACCAAATACCTATAGCTCAACCACAAGCTGAATATCATGAAAGGACGGTATATCATAGCCTAGAGCATGGTGAACCATCGATCACAAATGGTCAAGATTGCGAGACCATAACCGCTAGGACCGTACATATTATGGTCGATGAAACATTAGATAATAAAAAATCAGCAAATGGCAAATGATATCGCTCTAGCTTTAAGACCTTTTATTGAGACCATGCAAAATTTTATAAATGTGATTACGCCAAGTGCAAGTCATGATTATACCATCAATAGGACGATTACAACTAATGCCCCACATGTTGGCCAAAATGCCAATAATAATAATCATATTAATGGCAATAATCAAGGATTCCCGCCTAACACTATAATTGGGTCAGAGACTAGTATTGCATATGTTCAATTAAACAATCCATCAACCAGTCAAATTGGGAATGATTAAATCGGGCAGTTAGGTCAGAATAGTTTAAGTTATAATGCTCAATTTTATAGACCGATGAATCATAATGGTCCAAGACCAAATGGAATTGGTTAAATACCAGGGTTACATGTAGGAATGCCAAATAATGGTGTTTTCACTAATCCACCTAATCCTACCCCCTTTCATGCCCCAATCAATAATGACCAATACAATGGTCAAAATTTTGGACAAAATAATAATTGAAATAGCCAAAACTATGGACAAGGAAATGGTCAAAATAATTTTGGCCAAATAAGTGTACAAAGTAATATACCGTTTGGAAATCATTTTCATGGCCCAAGAATGGTCGATATACCTCCTCAAAATAATTATCGGCCGAATGACATTCCTCCAATTATAATACCACCTCAAAATAATTTTGGGCCAAACGATATACTTCATCAAAATCATTATCGGCCAAACGATAAATCTGCTCAAAATAATCATCGACCAAATGATATACCCCAATTCAATGGTCCACCACAAAATGAGCACTAAAACCAAATGTATTATAACCCTCTATATGATCCAATGGATATTTTGAAAGAACAAGTGGCCGATATATTACATGAACAAATCAGTTTAGGACGACCAGCTACTTGTACAACACACAAAAAACCTTATCCTGATTGGATCGATCAAATGTACCCGTTTCCTAAGAACTATAAAGTTCCAGAATTTACTATGTTATAAAAACTCCAAGGATAATATTACTATGTCTCGGGGAACATATTATAAAGACTCCAAGTATAATATTAATCCAGTCGATAGTTTGATGAAGCATATGAATGGTCGGCCATATACTTGTAAAGCTTTCGCAAGACTTGAACGAGAGCTTAAGAGTAAGAGGTAGTAAAAAGATAGTAAACGTCAAGTGACGAAATTTTCATTTGGTGTCTCAAGGGTCGATCAAATTTTTGATCAGTTATTGAATGATGGACATGTTATGCCAAACCCTGACCAACTTAAGGGTAAAAAATATTGTAAATTGCATAATACTTGGTCACATCACACTAATAATTATTTGATTTTCCGTATTGTTTTTCAGGTCGCTATTGACTCGGCCAGAATCAGTTTTCTTGCCAGAGACATGGGTGTCGATAAGAACCCATTCCATAAGAATGTGCAAGTATCAATGGTTTTGATCGATGTTGCAAACCTTAAACTGCCAAAGTTCAAAATCACGATCGATGATAACCTGGATGACAATCGTCCAGATGTGTTCACTAGAATCGGCCAGAACAAGGGTAAGGAGCCTATGGAAATGGGACAACAGTTATGTCCAAAATGCCATCGGAACGTCAATCATCTAATAACTTTTAAGGTCGGACCGCAGTTTCATCGACCACAACAATGGTAGTGGCATAGAGGACAACCACACACTTACCCTTGGAGTTTTTGCCTCAGCCATATAGACCAGGCATGTGGTATAATTACAACTGTTATACTCATCGATCAGTTCCTGTGGAGGAGATAACTAGGACCCAATATCGACAATATTAGAAAAGGTATGGCCAGATGAAGAAAGCCAACCAAGTCCAAGAGAGTAGCCAAGAACAGACTGAGGACACTACAGACCTGGAAGTGAATATTGTCACCTCTAAGGCAGGAGAGAAAGCCAATAGAAAGTTCTATCATCCTAAAAAGGACGACGATGATGATGAAGAAAAACACATGATTCAATTTAGAACCTTACCTCCAGTGATCGCCAATCACTACATCCTACCTAGTGGCTTTGGACAACAATGTCCAGTGGAGAGTGACTCAAAAATATCAGACATGGTCGACGATACAGAAGCGTCAACCTCATTGGCTGAGGAAAACATCGACCTATCATTAGTCGTCCTAGTGGTCAACGAGGAAGAAGAATTTGAAGAAATTGAAGAGAAGATTGACATAACAGACGAAGCTCGACGGAGAGGAATCTCCACTGGCCGATTACTACGGTAGCTTCTTGAAGAAGGTAATCCAGCAATTGGACCAGACTGCCACCCAAGTGGCAGATTTGATTATTCAACAACTTATGGGAATGTTATAATCAAACACCTAGTGAAGAAGACTAAACAAGTCACTTAGATAGCATCATCATCGGTTGAGGCACCCAACACCGCATTGGTCACAAGATCTACAGTTGAAGAAGAAGAATGGATCGAGATAGAGGTCCCGATCAAAGTGGAGGAGGAAGCAACAAAAAAAAATATCACAGAAGCAACTTGTGATGGTGTTGTACAGAGCGGGTAATTCAGCTGTAACAGGTCTAGGCAAACCTAGTGACAAGTATGACGGTATGATTAATTGGTATGCTATGGAGACCCATTAGTAAAAATATGGGTTCCTTAAAGCAATGCAGCAAAATATCTTCATCGGCCAGAAGACCAACCAATTATATATCCCAACTGGCTGGGGTGAGGAAGAGGATGACCAGTAGGCACAACAAGAGCCGATTGGTTGACCTCACCCGAATGGCAAATGGAAGAACAATATGAAGTCGGCACAGTAGAGGCAAAAGAAAAGGGGAAGATGGCCCAAGGGGAACCGTCGGCCAGACAGCAGAAGAAGATTGTAGAACCAACTAACAAAGTGATGTTTGACACGCCACCATCGCCCTCTCCACATTAAGACTGAGATCAATGGGATAGCAGGCAACAAAATATTGATAGACATAGGGGTCGTAGTTAACGTCATCCCAGGCAAGATGATAAAGCAGTTTAGCAAGACGGAGGCCGATTTGATTCCCACATACATTACTTTAACAGGGTTCAGCGTTACACACGCACCTTCAAAAGGCATACTTCCTTTGGACATCAAAGTTGGCAGTGTCACAAGAACGACAACGCTCTATGTCATGGACTCGCCGACAAGCTATAATGTACTGTTTGGCCGAGACTGGATCCACGGAAGCAAATGTGTACCATCGTCCTAACACCAGTGTCTGTTTCTGTGGAATGAAGAAGGGAAGGTGGAACATGTGAGGCCCGCTGGGTCTACCGTGGGACAAGATACCTGCGCCTGGAGGGCGGGGCTGAGTCGGGTAGCCGGGTAAGCAATCCCACAACGCCTGGTTATGGTCCGGGATTCGATATAAGTATATAGTAAGCCCTTAATAGACACAACGCGTTTTAAAGTCGTGATGACAGTGTTCCGTCAGAAAACTCCATGGTTAAGCGTGCTCGACCTGGAGTAGTCACACGATGGGTGACCTACTGGGAAGTTTTCCGCCTGTGTATGGTCCGGGGTTCGATATAAGTATATAGTAAGCCCTTAGAAAACTCCAAGGTTAAGCGCCCAGATTTCTGCAGTGCTCCAAAAACGGACAATATTGTGTCGGGGGGCGGCACCGCTAGGTGGATCCTGGTCGGATCGGGAGCCTGCGGGGCGTGGGCCCAGTGGAGGGTCGGGGTGTTACAGAACATGTAATAGCCAATAATATGTCATACAATGCTAAGATAAATGCAATGGAAGCATCATTCTACGACTGCAGTTATGGACCCCTATAATTCATGGAAGTGAACGATTCTGTGAGAGTAGCATAAGAGAATTGTGAAGTGATCAAGAATTGTGTAGCTGAAATCCTTGATCCTGCGAGACCAACGTCCGTGGTCTTTGCTTCAAAGTCTGGCCGATCAACGACCAAAAGACTTCAAAAATCAACACTCAAGAAGGAAAGAATCGGGCCGCTCTAACGACCTTAAAAGCCAAATTAATGGGTTATCATTTGGAAACATTCATAGTTAAGATATGAATGAAATCGACTTTTTAAAAGAGATCCCTCTAGAAGAAGAAGAAGAAGAAGTTCGCTACAACAAACGTGGAAACATGCAAGCTCAAAACTCATTGTAGGAAATCAACATTGGCGATGAAGGAGATAATCGCCTAACGTTCATCAGCAAACTCCTCGGCCAAGATATAAGGTACGAACTCATTTCTAGCCACTTTCGTAGGTTTCACGATTACACTTAGCATGTGTAACAAGTCTTTAAACCCCTGGGTTACCCCAGTGGAGGAGTTATAGTCTTCTGAGGGTTTTCAGGGATGACACCCACAAACATCTACACATTCCCTTGAATACATGATCAGAAATCAATTATAATATTCATCCACTCACATGCATGAAATAGAAATAGTATTTATGAGTAAACTCTTTAACTCATAATCATATAAAAAGATAATAAGTCAAAACATGTCACAATATATTTCCAACACTTTAACATATTTACTCATGACTAAAAATAACTTCAACACTCATGTGTGTGAATAGGGTTCTACATGCTTCAGAGCGTCGATTATATCTAAACACTTCAACTATTCAAGATCACCATCCTATACCAGCACATATTTTCCCACTCATCACATAGCAATCTTTGTTTTTATTTCTCTTTTCTCTTTTTTTTCATTAGGAATGTCAACTGTTTTACCCAAACCCCACGCTGGTTAGGCATGCTCCTCGGTTACTAAGTTGAAAATCCTTCTCTTTTTTTCTTTTAGGAATTTTTACTGTTTTACGCCAACCTAATGCTGGTTAGGCATACTGCCTGGTTACTAAGTTGTAAATCATTGTTTTTTTCAGATGATTGTATGTGTTCATGTATTTTCTATAACATGATATACAATTGTAAATCTATTATAGTATCATGTTTAGAATCTAATCTCAATTCTTTAACAGGTAAAAGTGAACATGTGCATTAGGATATGTCAAGCTATCCTTAAATCATGGCAAAAGTGTGAAAGTATAGAAATATGTCATGCATAACTAAAATTTAATATCCCTTATATGACATACCAGTTTCGGAATGATTCATAAGATAAATTTCTAAAACATAAATCTTTATGAATAAATACCATAATTCCATTCTTCTGACATAATTCAAGGGATGTATACAACTATTCCCATAATCCTACCCCCCAACTGAAATGTAATTTTATGATAAGACTTGAAAAGTGCATAAATCACCCTTATAATTTGGCTTTCTTAGTCTCCGAGTGATGCTTCAGTGACTATTTTTATCCTATTTCAGGTATAACAGACCATAGTACTAGTTAGATCAAATTTGGAGTAAAAACAAGCTCATTTGGGGTCAAATCAAGCTCATTTGGGCAATTCCAGCATAAATGATCGATCATCACATCAAGAAAAGATATATAGTGTTTGGAGCTTCTATGCTTTGAACATTTGAGTGGACTAGTGAGAGACACCCACACGTGTGCACAGCCGTCGCCCGTTGGTCGGTCGTGCTCGTGCGCCGTGTGGGGTGTGTCTATTTTGCTACACGGTGATCTGGTTGAGTCAGATCGAATACACTAGACCGATTGGGCTGAGTCAGCTTGACTTTTCAGCTTCCAAGTCGATTACATATGAGTTGGTTGAGTCTAAATGGCTCATTTACTCACAAGTAATGAGCTGAGTCAGTTATAACTCTTGGGCTACCCATGACTGGGCCGTTATGGGTGATGCGGCAGCCCATGTCCTCCTGGTCAGCTGTTACTGCTGACGTAGCCACCCTTGAGCTCCCTACTATGTGGAGGTTACAGGTGATGTGGCTTGTGACAGTCATTACTGGGCTGTTACAGATGACTTGGCAGCTCATAACTAGGTTGTTAGTGCTGATGTGGCGAGCCTTTTCACCTTCCTACTAATTGGCTGATCAATTAGCTATCCTAACCTATAAATAGGACCTTATCGGAGGCCGATTTCTTTTCGTTCGTGTAAAAGATCGCTGTACCATGGGAGCTCCTTATAGGAAGAACCAGAAGCTTCGGTGGTGGTGGTGGGCAATACGAGCTTAAGGGCACAGTGTGGTGCACTGGTCTCGATCAAGTTCTTTTTCATCTTTGTCGTCTTCCTCCTTCAATTCTATTATACCAGCTTAGCGGTACGTTTGATTTTATTTTAATCATTGTAAAGGATTTCTTGCTATCTTAGTAAAAGTAAGAATCCTAGTATTATTTTCCAGGGTTAATAACATTTTACTCCCTTGTAGTTTGAAAACATGTCAATTTGCTCCCTATATTTTAAAACGTGACAAAACACACCCTTAATTTATCAATGTAGTCATTTTGGACCCAATCGCCTAACTCCGTTAACCAGTCTGACGGCAAACTAGTTAAATAGGTCACGTGCATCGCACGTGAACCGGTTTCACCAATTTTGCCCGGTTTTTCTCGTCTCCTCCGTCCTACTTCGGCGACCACCCCCATCTCCGCCCATTTCACTGCCATCTACTCTGGTGACCACCCCCATCTTCTCTGATGACCACCCCCATCTCCGACCATCTCCAAGACCTTCTCCAAATCTCATCTCTTCCCATCTCCCTCTTCTCCATCCTCTGTTCTCCTCAGCCTCCGGCACCATTGACGAAGAATGCTGCGTTGCTGCGATCGGAGTTCGACACAGGTGACGAAGAGCCCGTGGAAGCCGTAGGGGACGTGATGTGGCAGCAGTATCTCGGTCACTGCTTCTAGATCCGGCGACCTCACGTCCATCACAACAAAGGTCGACTTCCCTCTTCACTCGTCACAACAAAGGATGACCCATCCTCCACCGTCGTCGTCGTCACGAAGAATGGCTCTCCTCCGAAACCCCCCGGTCCGAAAGTGCGCCTTGCCACGACACAGTCTCCAATCCCGGCCTTCTCGAAGTCAAGCTTGGCGACCCTGTAGATCTTAGGCATGGAGTCTCCAACACCGAGGTACGCGTAGCGGTTGTGCCATCCCATTTAGCCCAGGTGGATGACCCCCAACTCCATCTTCAATGCTAACAGCGGCGTCCTCTTGACCCCCCCCCCCCCCTTCCTAAGGTCGATGCGCACCATCTCGACGCATCTATGGACCAGCTCGAGCCCTCGAGAACGCGGTCGATAGGAAGCACGCTGGGAGCCACCAGCACGATGCCCTCCCCTCCTTCCTCCTCCCATGCGGGCGACGAGGTCCCTGGAGCAAAGGACGAGCCCTTCTCCGCCGCCGACCGCGTCGGCAGTGACAGAGAGAGTGAGCCCTTCTCCCCCTCTTCCTCTCTCTCTCACTCTCACCTTTTCTCCCAAAAACCGGTCAAACCAGGCAAAACCGATCAAATGGACTTATTTAGTCATTTTGTCATCAAACTGGTTAACGGTGTTAGGCGGTTGGGTCCAAAACGACCACATTGATAAATTAAGGATGCGTTTTGTCACGTTTTAAAATATAGAGAGCAAATTGACATATTTTCAAACTATAAGGGAGTAAAATGTTATTAGCCCTATTTTCCAACATTGTTTAAGCTTTACCTACATTTTAGTACGAACATGATTAGGTAATGTTTTAATTCAGTTCATGAAATTTATATGTTTCAATTCAAGCATTGCTCGTCGGCAATGTTGTAAACTTTGGTAGTGATTAGCAATAGGGAAATTGAGATTTAAACTGTATAATGAGGGGACAATGTGGCGTTAATATGCTGTGTTCAGCCAAGGACATAGCCCCTCAGTACCGTCTCAAAGATGCAATCTTATCAAGATGTCAACCTGGTTTCTGTATGCAGCTCTGATTGGGTTCTGTTTTTTTTTTATAATGGTTAAGCACGGCGGGGGGGGGGGGGGGGGGGGGACAGTACCGGCTGGGGGTGAGAGAGGGTACCAACCATCGAACCCGGGTCCTTCACAGGACACCAAGCTATCATACAGACACGCTAAGGGCCTAATTGGTTGTCGCTAACTGGGCTTGGACTCAGTTTGCGCGAACTGAGTCAGCCCAGTTAACGTGTTTGGTGGGAAGCAAAGTGCTTTGAGTCGATTTAAGTCAGTTCGTGTAAAAACATGATTTTGCCTATGAGTTAATGTGGGCGACTCCACGCAAAAAAGAGGGGAAGTCGCTGAACTGGCATATTAGTTCACCTTTTGAACTCGATATCCACTCAACCCATGTATGGCCAGTCCCTCCCTCCCTGATCTCTAGGGTTCTTCGCCATTCTTCGCCACTCTTCGCCCCCAACGCGTTCTTGATCTCCTTCGAGACTACTAGGGTTCTTCGCCCCTCTTCTCCTCCGACACTACCATGATCATCTTGGAGATCTCCTCTTGAGGCTGAGGGTTTCCATCCGTCAGTTCGTGCCTCACGATCTCCTATCGAGGCTACGGATCTTCATCCCTCTTCACCCCGACGGGATCCTGAGCTTGGAGATCTTCGACCCTCTTCACTCTGACGGGATCCTGATTTGGTGTGTTATTTTCTCTCTTTTTTGTGTTTTCTTAGGTTTTTTCCTAGAATCTAATGGGTCTTTTTGTCGATATGTGAATCTATGGTTTTCTCAAGTCCTGATTTGTTGGGTGACTACCAGGGATCCTTGATCTGAGAGGGATAGCTGCGCTAGGTTGTTGCGGGTCTAGAAACCCTAACTCTCTACTCTCTAGTGTCTGATCTGACACCCGACGAACACGACGGTTGATCCAAGGTTCAAGGAACCCCTCTCATCCGCCCTGAGCAACCCCTGATCCCGTTTGCTTTCAGGTTCCAACACTGCCACCATTATTCCTCATTTGTTGCGATTTTTGTGCTTTTTTCTACCTTGATGTGTCATGAGAGGTATGTGGAAACACCTGATCCCCTCGATCTTGGTTCACTACTCCCGTGAATGTAGTGATTCGATGATTTAGCGATGTTTTTGTGTTCGGATTGCCCAACCATGTCCATGGATGTGGATTTTCATGTTTGATCCCCTCGATCTTGGTTTACTATTTGTGTCAATTCAGTGATTTGATGATTTAGTGATGTTTTTGTGTTCAGATTGCCCAACTATTTTAATTGATGTGGGTTTTCATGTCTGATCCCCTTGTTCTTGGATGATCCATTTTAATTAATTTGCTTCTACTGCTCCGTGTTATTTATTTTCCAATATTTCTTTTGGTTGATTCCTTTGCTTGTTTGAATATTGTTTTGCTTTGTTTGTTTGATGTTTATAGTATGAATGTGTTACGAGCGGTCTATTCGTGATTCTCTCGTAATGGGTCTCTACTGCTCCAATCGATCAGAATTGAGTCTGATCGGGCTTGATTGAGTCCAACTGGCTGATTTGGCTAGTTAGATCGAATCTAGCTCAAGGAATTGGGTCAGGCTTGACTTGATTGGGCTAAGTGGCTCGGCTTGGCTGAACCGGACTTGATCCAATGGCGGAATTGGTCAAGATCGGCTGGGAAGATCTGACGGCTGAGGAGTCGCCTGAGTAGATCGCCGGCGTAAGGGCGGCGGTGGCTGTCGGGATAGTGGCAGGAGGGGTCGTGGGTTGATGGGGAAGACGCCGGAGAAGACGATGCAGGCGATGGAGGGGCTAGACGGAGTCGTGGTGCCAAGGGAAAGAGGATGGGGGACTTGGTTGGCAGCGGGGGTGGCCGGAAAGGAGAGAACGGCGAATGTCGACGGTAGCTTAGGGTTTTGGGCATGGGAGAGAGTAGAGGGAAGAAGATGAACAGTGGTGGGGTGACGTGGCGGTGGGGTCGCTGACGTGGCGGAGAGAGAAAGTGACGGGGAGAAGGAAATTGAAGGTGAAGGCGATGCCGGCTGCGGAGAAGATGACCGACGGGGAAGAAGGTGTATCTATGGTGGATATATGGTGGAAGCTATATTATCTCTACTCCTATGGTATTCTACTCCTATGATAATTTATCAACTATTCTTAATAATTCATCTCATGCATTCATAACCTAATACAAAACTACTAAGGTCCTTTTATAGAGACCTTGACAGAGTCCTAATCCACTAGAAATCCTCCTTGCTTAATTAGCAAGTAATAAGGTTTCTGACTCAACTCAACTTCCTAACTCAAAGGGACTCTTAATTAATTCCTAACAATCAACTAGGACTCAATAAAAGAATAATAATAAATCCTAATTAAATACTCTAGTTTGAACTAGGGAAGTCCAAGTCAAACTAGGAAAGAAGCTGAACCAGTTTGTTTCCTCTTCTGGGTTCGGATCCAGTTGGTCGAGTCGGATCGACTCGTATCAGAATAGTGTTGCTTGTTGGGAGTTCCATGTGTTGATATTTTGGTATCTAATAAATCGAGAGCTCATGGCTTAAGCATCTAGTGTGTTGGCTTCCTTTATCTATATATCATGCATTATCTAGACTTGTTATAAATTGCTTAAACATGATCATTGCTGAATCCCTTTGTGCATGTTTAAGATATGCCATGATTTATCATGCCTTGTTTTTTTATGCAATATTCTATTATGCCATGGTATTTCTGATGCATGTCCATATGCGAGTGGAGATGTAGATGGTTTTGGGCTGTTTATGGTTCTAGTTTGATACTTTTTATAGATGACCAGTAACGAGGACGAGCATTTTGAGAGGATGAGGACATTAGTCGCAACCTTTGTCGTCATTGTATCGGTGGTGCGACGATACCTTGAATCACGGAATAACATTTGTCTTATATCTCGATTGCAACGGGATGCACTGCGGAAAAGTCACATGGATAGGATAATGAGACTCGTGGGGGATTACTGTGTAAGTTACAACCGTATGGATATAGACGCATTGAAGGAGTTGGCAAGGGTGATGAAACTACGACAACTTTTGGCGGATACAAACCATGTCACTATTGAAGAACAATTATGTATATTCCTCCATATCGTGGGGCACAACACGAAAAATCATGTCATGCGCATGGAGTTTCTATTGTCCTGTGAGACCATCAACCGGTACTTCCACATGGTATTGAAGGCAATATTGGCCCTACGTGACACATATGTGCAACAACCTGGCCCATCCACACACCCTGAAATTTTGTACAATCGTTCGTATTATCCCTACTTTCAGGTACTATCCAACCCCCTCCCCCCCTATTCAAGTCCTTAAATGTCAGACGCCTTTCCTTGAACACCTCGATTTTCTCAATGTAGAATTGTATGGCCTCATAGATGGGACTCACATAGATGCAACCTTTCCCGCTGTCGTCGTACTCCGCTTCCGAGGTCGCAAGGGGGTTACACATAATGTGTTAGCTGCTGCTACTCCTGACCTCCGTTTTACCTATGTCTTGGCCGGATGGGAGGGGTTAGCCAATGACAACACTGTTTTGAAAGACGCTCTTACTCGACCTCCTCCAGGTGGATTGAAAACCATCGAAGGTATAATGAACAATCACATGATGTCACAATTGTCTCGTTGTTAGATTTTTTGTATTCATTGAGATAACGACAGAGTAAAACTATATGACTTGTAGGTAAGTATTACCTCGTAGACGCTGGTTACCCAACCTCGCCCGGGTTCGTAGTACCGTATCGGGGTGTGAGGTACCATCTCAGTGAGTTTACTGGTCGCATTTCATAAAATAGGGAGGAGCTTTTTAACCTACACCATTCGTCACTGAGATCCAGGATTGAGAGAACATTTGGTTTGCTTAAGAACCGTTTCAAGATTCTTGCATCGCAGTCATTTTTCCCATTCAAGACACAAATGATGAGGGCTCGGGGTGTTACATATGTGAAACGGATTGGCGATTGGATGGCCAATTCTAGGCAACCAATTGCCACCATAGAATGGACAGTGATGACATTATTTCTGAGTCCTTTATGAATTCTGAAATTTATTGTAACAAGGTAGCCAAAGTTGAAGATCGCCGGGAATTTATTGTAAATTGATGTAATTTGTAATTTTTATGTAATTTGTAATAACAGCTGGTGGATTTTTATCTAATTTGTAATTTTTATGTATAAGTTGTTATTGTAATTTGTAAAATTTATGTCCAGGTGTATGTATGGACAATGAATCAGTTGTTATTGTATAAGTTGTACTTTTGAAATCAAGGGTTGTGTGTATTGTAAAGTTGGTTCTATGTACAGGAAAAAAATATTGTTGTATAAGTTGTACTTATGAAAATCAAAAGTTGCATGTATTGTACAGTTGTTGTGTGAACTATTCATTATTGTAGTTCAAATAATTAGAAATCATATCCATGGATATATGTGAGTAATTGTCATGTAAAGACTGATAAATATACAGGTTATACTTTGAAAAATACAAGTTGTATTTTTCAAGTTTTTTTCCTTCACAAGCTGTATTTTTGAATTTCATCCATGCATAATAATGTGAGTAATTGCTATGTAAATGATGATTTTTGTTCTAGTCTTGAAAAAATACAAGTTTAATTATCATTTCTATATTTGATGACAAACCCAAATCAACTTAATTTTCAAAATACATGCTAGACGTTACTACCAAGCCAATAAAATTGTAGCTGAAGGAACAAGGCAGCTGAAGTTGAAGATCGCTAGAAATTATGCTAAAAAATTAATTGATATTATTAAGTGCAATACATTGGCAAATTTGCTAAACATCAATAAAAGATTATAATTATATCATTTAAATCTAATTTACCTAAGAACATGGGTGGTATGCTCACCACCCACATCCGGGGGTGACCATATCCCCACTCCAAACATCAACTAAACACCCGAACTCAAGAAATCCCAAAACTCAGCTTCCACTCCAACATCACTTCAGCACCAACCAAACAACAAAAGTGTCAGAATTTATCAAAACTCAGCATCCACTCCAGCACCAACCAAACACCAAAAATTGATAGCCCACTTCAAGGAAAATCACTCCAGTGAAGTCAGTCATCAGAAAGTCACTCCAATCCAGCTCACTCCTCAGCAACCAAACAGGCGGGAGGTGACCAGGATCCGCCCAGCGGCGCCGTACCCCGACACAATATTGTCCGCTTTTGGCTCACTGCAAAAATCCGAGAAAACTTCCCAGTAGGTCACCCATGACTACTCCAGATTGAGTACGCTTAACCATGAAGTTTTTTTGACGGATCACTACCATCACGGCTTTAAAACGCGTTGTGTCTATTAAGGACTTACTATATACTTATATCGAACCCGGACCATACCCATGTGTTGTGGGATTGCTTACCCGGCTACCCGACTCAGCCCCGCCCTCCAGGCACAGGCATCTTGTCCTACGGTAGACTCAGCGGGCCTCACATTGGATCAGTTTTGATCGGGTTCACTCTGAGTAAAAGGTGTACGAGCTGGAATTGTTCAAATGCCACAAAATTTAACATCGGTCTCAAATTAAGATTTGAAGATAAAAAACAATGTACCAACTGACGTAGTTAAACAAAGAGTCAAGAACATCAACTACATTTCCATGAGATTTATTATTCCAAATCCACAGAGCTAATGCACACAAAGCGAATATACACGCTTTTCCTAAACAAAGACACTGAAAGCCTAGATAGGAATAGCATTGGTGACTTTAGGGTAGACGACGCGCGCGGGATGCCCCATGATCCGGCGCCCCTTCATGTGGCGGAAGATGTACACCACCGCCCCCACCGGCCACTCCACCACGGCGGCCACCACAAACGCCACGAACCCCAGCGTCGGCCCGACCACCTTGCACCGGCACGGGTTGCTCCTCGTGCCGCACTGCACGCACGCCGGGACGAATGTGCCCCCCATTGCTATTGCTTACGAGCTGAAACTATTTGTCACGTCTTTTGTGAGCTATTGAGACTTCTTAATTAGAGCTGTGAGTTAAGAGAAGGGAGCTTTGGAGCTGTTCTTATAGGGGTGGGATTGAGGACGCGTGGCGCTCTGAGGTATGACGTGGATGCTTAGATGTCGGCTTGGGAGAAGTTTCTGGAAGAGACAGCCGGTGATATTATAAAGCCACGACGACACGTGTCAAAAGACTGTGAAGGATGCTCCTTAAAAATGGGATTTTGCTACATACCAGGGTCTTGCAAGGGCCTTGCAAGGGTTTGGACACATGTCACCATCTGATATTGCCACGTGTTTCTATAGATCAGATGAAATTTAGGTGAAATTTTGGATTTGGCGGCAGGGTTTCAAAATCAGCAACAGGGTTTCAAAATCGGCGGTGAGGTCGACCCCTCCCTCTCATTCTCTCCCTCTCTCTTCCCACCGCCCCCCTCCCCGATCTCTCGTCCCTCTCTCTCCCCAACGCCGGCGTCACCAGCGCCTTCCGCGACGCCGACCCCGCCTACTCCCGTCGCCTCCATCGCCTTCCACGACGCCGACCAGCGCCTTCCGCAGAAGCTCTCGGAGCAAGCTGAGAGATATGATGGTAAGGGTTTGGGATAGGATCCCTTCCTTTACCGCTCTGCTTTCCTTGAGTTTTTGTTCTTCTCCGCTATATTTAGCCTAGTTTGATCTTGCGTATTATTTGATAGGTTTTGTTTTATTGTTTGCGGAGGCAATGAAAAGCATATATCTGGTTGGGGTGAATATTTTGGCTCACTTTTGGTTTAAATTCGCTATAACTTGATCTATGGATGGATTTCATTTGATTGCTGTCCATTCTCTGTGCTCTTCTGATAAATCTTAGTTTTTTACGCTTGGGGTTATGTGTTTATGTAGATTTATGGCCTTCTTCAAGTCAATGGAGTCACAAAATCGGTCTTCCTGTGTTCCATTTTGTGATTATGTAGCGCATACTGTTATCATTGAAGGTTGTTCTTTTACTGAGAACCGTCAGAACCTTATAAACTGGAGAATGGATTTGGTCACGATTTTATTTGCCGTCCTATTTTACCTTGATTCATGTGTTTATTTTTGGTTTCCAAGAACGATCATGTGTTCTTGTTCTGCCCTCAATGTAGGCACGAGTTGAAGCTTGATAATTTGCGTCGGATTGACTGCAAATATTTTTCCTGATGAATTTGTAGTGGATTAGCACTTAAGACCTTATCAATTTGTAGGACCAAATAAGTACGCCTGATGCGCGGCTTGTTATGAAATGTACTGAAGAATTATGGTATTGTGTGTGGGTTTTGTTGGACTCACTTTAAATAAATTGGCTATATTCTGCTAAAATCTCTCTTAGATTTAGTTATTCCTTTGAGAAAATAATGGTCCATTGTGTCTAGAATGAACTAGTTTTTTTTCACTTTGGGTACACTTTGTCTTGATATTTGATGCCCTGGGTGCTACTATTATCTTGATGCAGACATGGTTGAAAGCATGAAGAATGTTGCTAAACTCGATGTGGATCTGACCATTGAGGAGAGAAATCTCCTTTCGGTGGGCTATAAGAATGTCATCTATTGAGCAGAAAGAAGAATTGAAAGGGAATGAGCAGAATGGCAAACTACTTAGAGGTTATCGTCAGAAGGTAGAGGAAGAACTTACTGGTATTTGCAAGGATATCTTGAGCGTGATCGATCAGCATCTGATTCCTTTCTCTGGCAATGGAGAATCTTCTATTTTCTATTACAATAAGTAAGCCATTTTCTGCCTAAATTCTCTTTTGTTAAAAGTATGTTCTTGAATGCCTTTTCACAACTACACGCTTATCAGATGAGAATTTTAAGATAGATTTTTGAAGTTTGCTAACAAGTCTATGATGGTTTAAAGATGGCAGTCGGCAAATTAGGGTGTCTCGTTGATTGTAGTTTTAGTTGTTTCACATACAAGTGAATGGTCATAAGTGTAATGATCTCTTTGGAAATGCAGTTGACTGTTTATTTGAATGACAATGCTTGGACAAATAAAAAGTTTCACTTTGGTATTTTGATATGCATTGTAAGAAATGACTGAAGTGTTAAATTAAAACATTTGAATGGTTAAGTCTGATGGTACTTAAACCCAGAAAGTAACTGCCTCTTCTAGCCTTCACACATGATCTTGCATGCATCTGTTGAATGCTATCGCAGCAAAAATAAGAATGGTTTAAATTTGGTTATTTTTTCTGTCTTTGTTATCTTATTTATTTTATTTGCTCCCTACTCAAAATGTAATATGTGATTACTTCTTGTTAAAATTAGCATAGGTACTTGACCTTGCTTTTTACTTTTTTTTTCATTTAACATACACATCTATGTTTACTTCTCTCATTTCTTTCTCATTGCGTTTGAATTGCAGGAAAGGTGATTACTATCTGGCAGAGTTTAAGAATGAGCAGGAAAGAAAAGAAGCAGCTGATATTGCATTCTCCACGCCACTGCCCGACCTAACCACCTCTCTCTGGCGCTGGCTTTGACAGAATGTTAGCCAATTGTTTTGCTCTTCAAATGAGATCTTACTTTACTGGTTTTTAATTGCTATGGATGTGTTGATATTGTATTTTCCATAATGCTTTTACAGTGAATGTTAGCCAATTGTAATATACAACTTCATTGTAGAAAATGCATATGGGGTCCTTGTGATGTCTGTTTTGATTCTTGAACTATCTTGGTTTATATCTCATATTTGTGTGAAGTCAGTTCTTGAACTTCCTTGTGATGGTGGGTCTTGATGCTGCTGGAAAGACCACCATCAAAGTTAAAGCTAGGGGAGGTCATCACCACCATCCTGACTATTACTGGATTAGGCATTCTAATCACATTTTACAATTCCACAGATCCACACACAGTTTCTATATAGCACTTGAATAAACTGAACAATCCATACAAATACAGGTACTGGACAACTTCATAAAATTGTTCGGCTTCTAATTCAACAAACACAATCTCAATAAGCCTTTGGAGGCTCAACCCAACACCATTTGATTGGGTTGGAATCAAAGACAAATTCAACCCAGCACCATTTGATATCCTTCAAATACTTCATAGCAACTTCATCATGCTCCAGAATCTGGAAATGCAGAAGAAAATCAGTATAAAAGCTAGAACCCTAAGCTCAAATGACAAAAAGATACAGAGTAGAAGAGAAAAAAGCATGGCATCCACCTCCTTAGCCAGAACTTTATTTGCTTTCAATGCAGTGAGCCAAAAACCAGGCACGCCTTTCTCTGCGACAAAAAAAAAAAAAAAGAATTTTGAAAGAAGTGAGTCATGGTACTAGATGAAAAGATCAGACAGGTAAAACTTCTAATTTCAAATAAAGCAATATATTTTAGCAAGTAGACTATAAAGTTGTCAAATACAGGACAAATTTTCCAAGTAACATTTCAATCTACCAAATTTGATCATTCAAATCAAAAGAAGAAGACTCTAAGCACAAATATTACATTATTAGACACTGCTTATTTAATTTAAAATTGCCTAATCAAAACATCTTTCTAAGAAGAAGACATGATTAGTCTGCTTCTACTGCAGGAAAGTGAAATAATGTCATGCCCCTGGAAGTCCAATTGAACAATTATCTTTATTATAACGAATATTGAATCTTGGAGACTGATGCATTCCGAGATGTTATCTCTCTATTCTTGATCTACCCCATTCCTTCCCTTAAAAACCAATAGGATGCAATCTATGTGGCATTGAAAGACCACCTAGGTGGCAATTTAGGGAAAAGAAGGGTATATATTTCAAATTGGTGAAGCATCAACTAGGTTCTCACTTTTTGGTTGTTTCCACTGTTTCTGATACTTCTTGTTGACTGGGATTTCTAAGTAAAAGCTCACTGATATTTGATAATCCTGCCATTCTATAATTTCCTAAAGGCAACAAGACCTCCAGGGTTATTAATACCCAATAATATTAAGCCCCTAACTTCATATCCTGGTTCAGACTAGCAAGCAAAATAACTGAACTGTCATGTTTAGACATGTGAAGATAACTCATTGAATATGGAGAAGTTGTTAAAAAGATATCACACCACTTGATTATATATGATGAATCTACTAGCATACAGGAAACATTCGTGGAGTATATCCATCATACCTCATACAACCTTCAAAGAAAAGCACAGTTTTGTTGCTTTTCTTCTTTATCTTCAAGTTTACTATAAACTAGCTCAGAGAATCCAGTGGATGATAATTATTTGCAAGCCAAAAACAAAAATAATGACAATAAAGTTATGAAAGTAGGGTCCTTGTCTAGAAATCGACTTACAAGCAGATCAAAAGGGTGTCGGTCTTGTGCTTCAGTTTCCTTTTTAGTAGAATAACTAATGTATTCCTTTGTGTCCTCCAGAACAATTATCTGCCCACAAGAATGTATCAATTACCTTTGGTACTTCAAGAAACAACACACCAATAGGAAGCATCTAAGGCTAGCTGAATTTATTGCACACTGATTGTAAACAGGAGCATTCTATCACTACATGATACTACTGCAGATAGTTATTATTCATCAACCGATTTGAAAAGAAAAGCAAAAAACCTCAACGAGTATACATATAATTAATCAAGAACAGAGCCTGTTTTACTGTCATGCGAAATATTCTCTGAGAAAGATAACTCTAATATACAAGGAATCATAATAAGGACTCAAATAATAAAGGGATGCATCGAAAAATAATTTGGAGGAAAAAAACACCCGACCTTCAAGGGTATACCGATCTGGGCAGCAGCGAGACCCACACCAGATGCATTCTCATGACGTCGATCATGTCCGTTATGATCTTCTGGATCCGTTCCGACCTGATCTCATCGGCGGCCATCTCGGCAGCAGGCTCGTGGAGGACGGGGTCGCCCGCCTTCACAATCTCCGGCAAGGAGGACTTTTTCGAGCCAAAACTCGAGAACCAACCGGCGGAGAGCCTCATGGGGGCTCTATAGCCGGCAGCATTAGAAAGAGGTCGACCTCACCGCCTCTCTCCCTACCGCCGATTTTGAAACCCACCGCCCAAACCCAAAATTTCGGGCTGGTCGGGATGGTCGGCGTCGCGGAAGGCGCTGGTGACGCCGGCGTCGGGGAGAGAAAGGGCCGAGAGGTCGGGACGGGGGGCTGTGGGAAGAGAGAGGGAGAGAATGAGAGAGAGAGGTCGACCTCACCGCCTCTCAACCTACTGCACAAACCCAAAATTTTGGGCTGGTCGGCGTCGCGGAAGGCGATGGAGGCGACGGGAGTATGCGGGGTCGGCGTCGCGGAAGGCGCTGGTGACACCGACGTTGGGGAGAGAGAGGGACGAGAGGTCGGGGAGGGGGGCGGTGGGAAGAGAGAGGGAGAGAATGAGAGAGAGGGGTCGAACTCACCGCCGATTTTGAAACCCTGCTGCTGATTTTGAAACCCTACCGCCAAACCCAAAATTTCACCGAAATTTCATCTGATCTATAGAAACACGTGGCAATATCAGATGGTGACATGTGTCCAGACCCTTGCAAGGCCCTTGCAAGACCCTGGTACGTAGCAAAATCCTTAAAAATGAGCCTCCGTTGGGCCGTAGGGCTTTACGCTTCATGCTATGACCCACATGATTTATGCTGAACAGGTGTCAGAAATCCAGCCCTTTTGGTTAGAAAACAGGGGCAGAAAAACAAAAAAGAAATTTCAAAAATAAGTGATCATTTATGGTAAGATGCGTTATATTCCACGTATATCATGCAGCACTTGGCAAAGCCTCATCGGCATCACACCAACTACGTCAATTTGGCGGACAGACCATTTTAATTTTGGATTAATGTCATAGAATCCCTTGAATACATATAAATGTCACAAAAGTTTCTACATTTCTGACAATAGGATATCACCTTTTCATTTGATTAAGAGACTTAATTATAGTAAAAATACATGATTAAGTTGTGAAATAGTTGACATGCACTTGGACGCTAAGATAGATAATTACATAAATATACCCGATATTAATTGAGGTGGTTTAGTAATATCCTCTATATATTCTTTTTTTCTTTTTTTTTGATTAGTTGAGTCAAAGGTTGGGTTACATAACTACATCAGGATAGAATTCTATCCGTTGGTTGAGGGTGACTCCCCCTGACCAACACAGTCTCCAACGAAAGAGCAAGGGCCTCTTTAGATAGACCATCAGCTATATTGTTCCTATCTTTAGGGATAAAAGAGAACAAAACACCCCCAAATTGACAAGACATTGCCCAAACCTTACACAACCTCGTGATCGCTCACGAACGGTGTCGTTAAATCGTACGCAAAACGCAATTTAGAAATTTATAAACCCTTATTTCAATATTAAATTCAAACGATAGTATAATGATGAAATACGGGGTCGATCCTCAGGGAAAACTTTGACTTGAATAACGAAGGTGAAATTGAATCTCAAAACTCTAATCCGAAAGCAATGAAGGGTTGATTTGGATTTTGAAAACTAATTAATTAAAACTAATTAAGAAAGCAATTAAAGAGGTTGAAATAGATCAATGAGAGAAACAACCTAGGGATCCCTCAATCCACTCTAGCTTCACTTCCTGTATTCTCTAATTATCATCTTGCTTCTTCTCTAGACATTATGAAATCATGGCTTCTTAAGCTCACATGAAACCCTAAAAGAAAGTTAATGACTACCTAAGGCATAACCTATCTTCGTGTAGCATAGATTGTCTTCGGACTTAACCTGAGTACAATCTATCTTTACTTAGCATAGATTATCTCAAAAGCGTATCAAAAATCACATGAAAACCATCTTATGGAACTCTAACATCAAGCACATCAATCAGGTAGGACACAAAATACGTCAAGGGAAATACTTCCATCAACTCTATTATCAATAAATTCAAATCCATAAGATCATGTCTATGAGAAAGAAGTACAAGAATCAATTAGAAAATACAGAAAGTTACACTAGAGTTTCATGAGAACCCTAGATCTAGAAGATTAGCCACTCATCTTTGGGATGAAGGCCATGTATTCGGTGAAGAAAGCTTGAGATCTACACCGCATCTCCGTCTTCTTCTCCAATCTGAATTCCTCTCTTTTTCTCTATGGAAGCCCCCTGTTTTTCAGCCACAAAACCCTTTTTATATCTTAATTCCCGGATTAGGGTTTTGGGGTTAAGTTAGACCTCAAGTGCAACTCGGAATTCCTGGTCCAACCCTGACAGCTTCTTCCAATCGCGACTGGGCTCAACCGGTTCGGAGTTTGAGAATGAGTCCAACATAAAAGATGTAGATCTGGAAGTCCTCTGTCCTCTCCCGAGGAGTTTGCAATATTTGGACTTAACTAAAATATTTGGCGAATATTCTCCCACGCGTTGACGGACCAGTCTTCCAGCAACTAATTATCTTCATCTTTTCCCAAACTGCTATCAATTCATCTGGAATCTCTGAAAGTGTTCAACATGAAAGTTGTACGTCTTGATGTCTAATAGCTGTCATTCAAATTTCAGAATATTTGGAGATAATCATAATTTCTGATGAATATTGTGCTAACAGTCGACAGAGCAGTGTATTTCAGCATATTAACCGAATTTCTTGCATTTCTTCTCAAAGCATGATTAAACCTGAAATCAACTAACAAGCTATCAAATACAACTACTCTAGGCCTAACAAAGCTAAGTTAAGGGGTTGAATCATGAACATTTAGTGACTTATCACACCCCCAAACTTACACTTTGCTAGTCCTCGAGCAAAGAAAATATAAAAAGAAAGCAATAAATCTAACTAGCCACTTTCGTAGGTCTCACGATTGCATTTAGCATGTGCAACAAGCCTTTAAACCCCTGGGTTACCCCAGTGGAGGAGTTATAGTCTCCTGAGGGTTTCCAGTGATGACACCCACAAACATCTATACAATCCCTTGAATATATCATTAGAAATCCATCATAATATTCATCAACTCTAATGCATGAAATAGAAATGATATCCATGAATACATCCTTCAATTCACAATCACATAAAAACATGGTAAATCAAAACATGTCATAACATATTTCCAACACTTCAGCATATTTAATCATGATTAAAACTAACTTTAACACTCTTGTGTGTGATTGGGGTTCCACATGCTTCAGAGCATCAATTATATCTAAACACTTCAATTATTCAAGATCACCATCCTATCCAAGCACATATCTTCCACTTATCACATAGCAATATCTGTTTTTCTTTTCTTTTCTTTTCTTTTCTTTTTTTTTATATATATGACATGTGCAATGTTATGATTTCTTAAGCTTTCTTCATGGTCCATGTAACGAGGTTTGAGCTAGTGACTCCCAAACCAGACGGTTTTAGGGCACTAAGTGTAGAACACTCTTCAGACTCTAATGCTCAAACCATGAAGGCTACAAATCATAACTAGTCTTTTTTTTTTGTAAGGAAATTCAACCGTTTTACGCGAACACCACGCTGGCTAGGCACACTGCCCGGTTACTAAGTTGAAAATCCCTTTTTTTTTCGCATACTCAGATAACTGCATGTGTTCATGTATTTTCTGTGTCATGATATAAAATTATAAATCTATCCCAGTATCATGCTTAGAATCTAATATCAACCCCTTAACATGTGGAAGTGAACATGTGCATTAGGATATGTCAAGTTATCCTTAAATTATGGTAAAAGTGTTAAAGTATAGAAATAGTGTCATGCATAGCAAAATTTACCATCCCTTATATGACATACAAGTCTCAGAATAATTCATAAAATAACTTTTTAAAACATGCACCTTTGTCAAATCATATCATAATTTCATCCTTTTGACATATTTCAAGGGATGTATAATATTTGGTTACCAGAAAATAAAAATAGAAATATATGAGCATGAAATTTATGAATGCTACCCCCAAACTTAAATGTAATTGTCTCCAATTACACTAAGTCACAAAAATAAATCAAGAAGTAAAGGGTAGAGATAACCATCATGAACGCCTTAGAAATAGATTTCTCGCTCTTCCAATTTTAGTTTAGGCACCACCATCATAGAATAAATACTTCGTTCCCCACCATAACCTGTCCCACAATTATATACCTTTCCAAAAAGATCAAATATAACAAATAAAAGTTCAAAAAGGTATTAGAATCATAGAAAATTTCGACAGAGTCTCCTTTGTATTTTCATGATATATTAATCCGTACAAACATTCATCACATAAAAATATAACATGTACAGATAAATAGTAACGGAGAGAATACATCAAAATTAATCTTCTAGACATCACAGATAAGGAAATAAAGAACCAAAATATCCAAGCAGAGCATCAAATTATTCGTAATCCGCAGTATGGTCGTTCTCATCCATGGTCTGCAGCCCGCGGCGAGATCAAATTCGAAATTAGCGGAGATAGGGAAAAGTGAACACCCGTGAATGCTCTGGGATGTCCGGATGACTTGACTATACAAATTATGGTCCTGATTGAAGTTCTGTACCGTCCGATCGAAAATATGAGCTTTGGAGCACCTGGATCACGTCCAAGAAGAATCAGACGGCTGAGAGCTCACCGGCGACGGATCGACGGTGAAAGCTCATCGCCGGAGGATAGGACCATGACAGGAAGAATCGTGGATGTCTAAGGAGTCCTCCAGTGAGCTCTGATCTAAGAATAGTGGCTTCTAAGTGGCTGATCGGAGGTGATCGGCGCGGAGGAGGATGATTGCCGGAATTGGAAGCCGATGGTCGGAGCTCCAATCAAGGACGGAAAGGGTTGAGGAAGCATCGCAAAAGGGTTAGGAAGCTTCCTATGGGGTTTGATTAAAGTATGGGGCTTCCAGGCGACGGATTGAGGGTGATCGGAAAGGTGGAAACCGACGGCGGTAGAAATCGATAATCCCGGCGGCAAGGAGGTGTTTTGATTTTGGAGGAAGCTTCGTGGTAGTCTGAGGAAGGTTATGGAGGTGGTTTGGGGCGGTGAGCGGCCGTGAATGGCGGTGAAGACGACGGCGGGGGGCTCACCGGCGTCGAAAAAGAAGGTGGCGAGGGACATGAAGGACGGGGATGAATAGGTGGAAGGTTGGCGGAGGTATCGGTGGTATTTTTAGGGGCTGAGGGCGGCCGGAGAGTTAGCGACCGGCGGCGGTGGTCGTCGGCTCGGGGACGAGCCGACGAGCCGGGACGATGAGCCGCGGGTGAAGGAGAGAGCGGGAGGAGAGAGAAAACTCAAAGAAAATAAAGAAAATTCGGAAAAATAGGAAAAAGACGGAAAAAAAAATGAAAAAATCATGGAAAATCCTAAAAATTAAGGAGAATACGGGAAAAAATATAAAACTTGGGTTGCCTCCCAACAAGCGCGCAATTTTAAGTCTTTCGCTCGACTTCCCGAAAAAGGTGCCATTATAGCATGGATCCGTCTAAATGACGGAATCGATCACCCGACTTAAAATAATTTCCTCCATATAATGCTTGAAACCAAACCCAACCCCACAGTAAATCAAGTAGTTGATGATGTAGGCTAACAAAGTTTTTCCTCCCAACAAGAGAACTAGAGACCCCACCCTCTATAAAAGGCAACCTATCGTCATGTTTCATCTTGCACCCCGGTCTACAGTATGTGTCCTCCAGAATAGTGAAACTATCAATCGGGTGAACCGGAAGTGAAAGGTCAAATATAGATAAAAGACGCGGTGAAAGCAGTGATGATGGTGCAGATATAGAGAAAAGAGGAGGTGACTCAACCTTAGGATATACTGCCGCATCTGTGCAAAGGTGAGTGTCGGCATAATAAGCACACAATTGGCCCGTATCTATCACAGGTGTGGGAGTAAAAGATAGCGGTGAAAGGGGTTCAACCATCCCAGAAATAGTTTTTGTCTCCACAGTATGCCGATCGAGTGATTGGTCGGGCAAGATGTGTGTTTTGATATTATATTTCGATTATGCAGTGTCCCGATTAACATCCTCATCAGAGTCAGAAGCATAGTCATTCAAAATATCAAGCAAAATTTCATTCTTTAATTCAACATCATCATCCTCAGAATCATACTCATCCCAGATTATAGGCAATTTATCATCATACAGTTTAAGATCATAATCATCATCATCAGAATCATATTCATCCCAAATCGTAGACAATATATCATCATGCAGTTTAGCATCATTATCAGCATTGTCGGAATCATATTTATCCCAAATTGTAGGCAATTTATCATTCATTATAACATGAGCCTTATCATCAAAGCAGTCTGTCAAACTATCAACATGAAAGCATTCATTCTCATGCTCAGGCAAACAGGCAATCTTAAAGATATTCAATTTAACATGCATATTACCAAAAGAAACATCCATCACACCAGTTCGACAATTTATGCAGGCATTAGCAGTGGCCAAAAACGGACGTCCTAGAATAATCGGTACAGTCTTTTTGCAGTGGACAGCAGGTTCCATGTCTAAGACAACAAAGTCAACCGGAAAGAAAAAATTATCCACTTTAACTAAAACATCTTCTACTATACCTCTAGGTGTCTTAATGGACCTATCAGCTAATTGCAAGATCACTGACGTCTGTTTAAGCTCTTCCATCCCAAATTCCTTATAAAGGTAGTACGGCAAAATATTAACACTGGCTCCAAGGTCAAGAAGGGCACCATCAATCTGGTAGTCTCCTATGCAACAGGGTATGGTAGGGGTACCAGGGTCCTTTAATTTGGGTGGCGTGTCATATTTCAAAATTGAACTGACTTGTTCAGGTAAAAGGATTTTCTTGTCCCCTTTGGGTTTTGTCTGGCGTTTATGAGTGCACCGGTCCTTAAGAAATTTGGCATAAGAAGGAATCTGACGAATGGCCTGAAGCAAGGGTATGTTGATGTTGACATGCTTGAAAGTTTCAAGGATTTCCTCAGTAGCTCTTCGGGCTTTGATGGTTGGGTACGGATCCTTAAGAGCTTCAGGAAAAGGCACTTTTGGGATATACTTGCGAGGATCAGGTACTCTAAAATCAGATGGGCCAGTATTAGGTGAAAAATAAGAGTCATCTCGGGTTGGACGATTGGTTGTCGGATCAGGTGTTTGATCGTCCATACTGACAGGTTCACCTATTTGGTTATCTACAGTTTTGCCACTTCTAAGGGTCACAACGGCTTTGACACTTTCGAAGTTTTGGCTTTCTACATAGTGCTGGCCTCTCGGGTTGGTGACAGATTGACTTGGCAAGTGACCTTCCTCTCTTTTGGACAAGGTGTTAGAAAGTTGACCAACTTGTTTTTCTAAATTTGAAACGGATTTAATCGTTGAAGATAAGTTGTTTTTCAATAAGGAGACATCACCTTTTACAGTTGAAATTTCGACTTTCATGGATGACATGTCTCTATTGAAATCACCTCTCATCTCTAAAAGTGTACTCATGATAGAATTTAAACTGGGCTCAGTTGATGATTTAGGAGGAGGAGGTTGAGACGTATTCTGTGGATAATGTGGAGAGTACTCAGGGATTGGATTTGCAAAAGATTTAGGTGGGTACTTGAAAGCAGGAGGGTTGTTTTGCCCTTGGAAAGCATTTGATTGTTGTGGCTTCCAACTAAAATTAGGATGATTTCTCCAATCAGGGTTATAGGTGTTCGAATAAGAGTTGTTATGAGGTTTGGAAAAATCATAAGTTGCATTAACTTGTTCCTGAACAAAGTCAGGGAAATTGGGGGCCAGATGACAATCAGTGATATGATGACCAGAATTAAGGCAAAGGGCACAGATTTCAAGAGAAGTATTAGGCAATTGTTGAGCAAGAGATTGGCCTATTTTCAACTGGTTTAAGTCTTTAATTAGGAGGGCTACTTGTGCGGAGAGACTTTGGACTTCAGAAATTTCATGAATTCCCCGAGAATTACGAACAGTGGTAGACCGACTCCTAGAGAATGAGGCATTATGTTGTGAATTTTCAGCAAGATTGTCATACATTTTCCAAAGGGCAGTCCATGGCTTACTAAGAACAACACCCTCGCAACAAGCTTCGACCATTGTCCTATAACGATCATTAAGACCATTATAAAATGAATGGGCTAACTGCCACTCATGTACCTCGTGATGGGGGCACTCTCTAAGAAGATCCTTAAACCTTTCCCAAGCTTCATGAAACATCTCATCTTCATTTTGCTTAAAAGAGATAATCATGGTTCGATAATTTTGAGTTTTAATGATCGGGAAATATTTCTTAAGGAAAGCATCCTGAAGTTGGTCCCATGTTGAAATCGAATTTGGCGCTAAAGTTTGGAGCCAATGTTTAGCCTTGTCTTTCAAAGAAAAAGGGAAGAGCTTGAGTCGAAAGGCATCATCATTAAAATGCTGAAGCTTGAACATGGAAAGGATTTCAAGAAAGCTAGCAATGTGTCCGTAAGGATCCTCATTCTCACGCCCATAGAAAGAAGGTAAGGCCGTAATCCAATTAGGCTTAATCTCATAATGGGTAGCATTGATGGTAGGTGGGTTGATACAAGAAGCATAAGTATAAGGTCCAGGTAGGAAGTGATTCCTAATTGGGACTTCTCTATTATTGTTATCATTTCTACCCCTACCCATGTTATCATTAGGCTCAATGATATGTTCCTCGTGTTCAGCCATTAAAGATTGCAAATTGCTTATGCCTTCCTGGTAGTTACTTAGAGACTTTTGTGCTAAGATTCTAGCTGCTCGAAGTGTGGTCTCTATTTCTAGATCCAAAGGTTCCAACGGATTATTTAGGGATCGTCTACCTTGCATACAAGATCACACTAAAAAGAGAAAAAGAAAACAAAATATTCGGAGGAGAGGAGAAAATCTGGAAAACAAAGGTTGAAAGGAAAGAAATTTAAAACAATAAAACTAACCTGAATGCGCTCACGGTCGATCTCGCGGTCGACCGTGGATGGCTCGCGTTCGACCGTGGAACTGTGCAACCTTCTTTGAAGACATGACGGTCGATCCTCGTATCGACCGTGGGAGGCTTTATTTTTGACAGAGACACACGGACGATGTCGCGATCGATGTCACGGTCGACCATGGCTATCGTAGAGGACGACGGTCGATCCGGCGGTCGATGTCGCGGTCGACCGTCAGTGGTCTTCAACGTAAGATCGTTCCAGCACTGCAAAAATTCCATAAAATTATCAGAAAAATCCTAAAAAAATATAAAATAACGTAAAAAAAAATTGATCGCTCACGAACAGTGTCGTTAAATCGTACACAAAACGCAATTTAGAAATTTATAAACCCTTATTTCAATATTAAATTCAAACGATAGTATAATGATGAAATACGGGGTCGATCCTCAGGGAAAACTTTGAATTGAATAACGAAGGTGAAATTGAATCTCAAAACTCTAATCCTAAAGCAATGAAGGGTTGATTTGGATTTTGAAAACTAATTAATTAAAACTAATTAAGAAAGCAATTAAAGAGGTTGAAATAGATCAATGAGAGAAACAACCTAGGGATCCCTCAATCCACTCTAGCTTTACATCCTGTATTCTCTAATTATCATCTTGCTTCTTCTCTAGACATTATGGAATCATGGCTTCTTAAGCTCACATGAAACCCTAAAAGAAAGTTAATGACTACCTAAGGCATAACCTATCTTCGTGTAGCATAGATTGTCTTCGGACTTAACCTGAGTACAATCTATCTTTACTTAGCATAGATTATCTCAAAAGCGTATCAAAAATCACATGAAAACCATCTTATGGAACTCTACCATCAAGCACAGCAATCAGGTAGGACACAAAATACGTCAAGGGAAATACTTCCATCAACTCTATTATCAATAAATTCAAATCCATAAGATCATGTCTATGAGAAAGAAGTACAAGAATCAACTAGAAAATACAGAAAGTTACACTAGAGTTTCATGAGAACCCTAGATCTAGAAGATTAACCACTCATCTTTGGGATGAAGGCCATGTATTCGGTGAAGAAAGCTTGAGATCTACACCGCATCTCCGTCTTCTTCTCCAATCTGAATTCCTCTCTTTTTCTCTATGGAAGCCCCCTGTTTTTCAGCCACAAAACCCTTTTTATATCTTAATTCCCGGATTAGGGTTTTGGGGTTAAGTTAGACCTCAAGTGCAACTCGGAATTCCTGGTCCAACCCTGACAGCTTCTTCCAATCGCGACTGGGCTCAACCGGTTCGGAGTTTGAGTATGAGTCCAACATAAAAGATGTAGATCTGGAAGTCCTCTGTCCTCTCCCGAGGAGTTTGCAATATTTGGACTTAACTAAAATATTTGGCGAATATTCTCCCACGCGTTGACGGACCAGTCTTCCAGCAACTAATTATCTTCATCTTTTCCCAAACTGCTATCAATTCATCTGGAATCTCTGAAAGTGTTCAACATGAAAGTTGTACGTCTTGATGTCTAATAGCTGTCATTAAAATTTCAGAATATTTGGAGATAATCATAATTTCTGATGAATATTGTGCTAACAGTCGACAGAGCAGTGTATTTCAGCATATTAACCGAATTTCTTGCATTTCTTCTCAAAGCATGATTAAACCTGAAATCAACTAACAAGCTATCAAATACAACTACTCTAGGCCTAAGAAAGCTAAGTTAAGGGGTTGAATCATGAACATTTAGTGACTTATCACCTCGCCTCTAGATACGCAGGCCACACCTCCTTACCAGCCAAGTAGTTGATCACAGCCTTAGAGTCAGATTCCACCAAAACTTTCTTTACTCCTTTGCACCATGTCAGACGTAAGCCTTCCTCTACCGCCATTAACTCTGCTTCCTCTACCGACAACGTCTTAGGTTTGGCTTTAGCTGTCCACTCCTCCTTCTCAGTATTAGTGAAACAAACAATGCCAATACCTGCCTCCCAACTTGCCTCTCTCCAAGCTGAATCCACTTGTAATATACATCCATATCCACCATTGGTGCGCCCTGTTGCATTAGAGGGGCCGTCCACATACCACCCTTTGACTCTCCAAAACTCTCTTTCTTGCCTATTAACCCGGATTGCAAGAATTGAAGGTTGAACACGATCTCCAGTCCATAAAACTTCATTCCTTTCCTTCCATAGTAGCCAGAGCCCGTAGGCCACCATGGTCTTCTTCCATCTAACCTCTCTATCTGTTGGTTAGATAGGGTGGGTCGGGTTGACCCGTTTAAAAATGGGTTGGGTTCGAGTTGAAGAGCCTGACCCAATCTAGTTCTAGTTGGGTAATTTAGGGCAAGATATCTTATCTCGACGTGACTCAAACCCCATGTAAACTCAAGCTCAATAACAGCTCGCTCGATGTCAGCTCGATCGATATCAGCTCGACCCAGTTCGAAAATATATTAATAACTGCCATTTGATATCTTATCTCGACCTGATCCGAAGCCGATGTTAGCTCGAGTTCGATAATGCCACTAGCTCCTCTAATCCATTGTATTACATATGCAAATCCTTAAAGACTATGCTCCATACCGTTGCAGCGAATCTACATTCCCAAAAAATGTGTTGAACCGATTCAACTGGCGAACCACATCTAGGGCATTCCCTTTCCGATTGCATGCAAAAAGTCCATAATGCATCCCTTGTCGACAATCTATTCTTCAGTAGTTTCCATATAAACTGTTTGACGCGAGGGCCACCTGGTAATGCCCACACACAACGCCACATCGGATTAGTCGTGCCATCTGCAATGTTAACCTCCCGCGAACAGAGCCATAAATAAGCTGAAGCTGCTGATAGCCTCCCATTAGCATTAAAGATCCATTTCCATTGATCCTTATATATTCACATTAAACTAATCTCAAGGTAACCTTATGTTTTTAGGGGATTATATGATATGTTAGAAATTTAAAGGATTTTGTAATATTTTGTATATTTTCATAGGGTTATATACTTATATCATATTGTTATCGAGGAAAATATTCATACGCCGCCTGGCACACATCCATCACATCATGTGATCTGCAGTAGTCAATTCGGACACATGGCACCCATCTGGCGAGCTATAATCATGGTATCTATAACACCATACGGACGCGCCACGTGGACAAACCGGCTATGAGATTAGTGGACCACCGCGTACAAGCCCACGCGGAGAGAAGAAGCGTCATCTAATAAGGATAATACACACATTAAATGCTACTCGACACCCAAGTTCAAACCATCATCACGCCGCCTCACCTATAACGCGATGATGACACCGCATTTATTGCGATTCGAACCAACAATGCGATGCTCGAGGCGTTGAACTGTCTTCTACTCCTCAGCCTTCGGCTCAAAAGGAAGCAACAATTAAAGTCCGACGTTACCTATCCCGGAGCCAAGTGACCTTGAAATCGAGTCACCCTATGAAGTCAAATAGTCATTAGGTCGAATCAAACATGAGACCCGATCAATGTCCACATTCACCAACCATCTCAGTCAGATCATGTTCCCACGACCAACCAAACAATCTCCAAAAACGAAAGAATAGAGGGTGGAGCTAAATATTATCGGAGCAGTTATCCCAAGTGGGCTACGCGTCGAGACTTCAGCAAGACCTGGGCCACGATAAGGACTACCGAGGGTCATGGGTGACGATTAGCGACTAGCCACGTGGGGGCGACGACTAGGAAATATAAAAACCTTCAAGTCATAAGAGAAAAGGAGGCCTTGGAAATCAACCATACTCTTTCTTACTACTGTTACCTTAGTTGTTGTTAGCCTAGTCCTAGTTTTTCTTCTTTGGAGTTTTCATTGGAGCTGTAATTCTTCAGTTGTTGTTTTAATGAAAGTAAATAATAAATTTTCTTCCTTATTTTCCTTTCTTTCTTTAACTTTAGGAGTAGTATAAGTATTCTAAGAGTAGTATAATCATATTTGGGAGAAGCATAATCATCTTCTAGGCGCAACATAATTACTCTAGGAGTAGTGTAAGCATATTTAGGAGTAGTATAATTACTCTGAAGAAGTTTAATCACTATCGTAGAAGTAGTGTACAAAAATACAAAAAATATACCTGCATTTAGAAATAAGTTTTTATCAAAAGTTCTCTTAATTGAGGCACGTCATAACCTACATATCCTTTTGATCACATTTGAGAGAAGCATAATCATCTTATAGGCGCAACATAATTACTCTAGGAGTAGTGTAAGCATATTTAGGAGTAGTATAATTACTCTGAAGAAGTTTAATCACTATCGTAGAAGTAGTGTACAAAAATACAAAAAATATACCTGCATTTAGAAATAAGTTTTTATCAAAAGTTCTCTTAATTGAGGCACGTCATAACCTACATATCCTTTTGATCACGTTGCCTTACGGTTGGTACGACAGGTATTCATTTTAAGTATAATTTTTGAGTAACACATATTAACCCTTTTAATTTTTTCCATAGACAAAAACAATAGATACCTAAGAACAGAGGCCCCAAACTTTTCATCCACGTTCAATGTTGGACTAAACAATTAATGAAACTTTCCCTCCCATAATGATTTTAGAAAACACTAAGATCATAATGATCATATCGATAGACGAGAAAAGAAAACAAAAGGGGGCGAAGAAAACCTTTGGCCTTAGTTGTTCAAAAAAGAAAAAGAAAACAGAGAGGAGAAAAGCAGAGCAGTTGGTTTCGAAGATAAAAACGAGTAATTGCGTATGATGCCAGAAACATCTGAAAACCAGAATTGGCACTATAAATGATCAGCGTAGTTTCTTCATTTTTGCAAGGAAAAATCCAAATAAAATCGTTGTCTGTGCTGTAAAGTAAGCTGTCCATTATATGAAAAGTGAGTGGCTTGATTAAGTAAGCTGTCCATTATATATGTTTGAAGGTGGCAACAAAGCTTTTGAAAAGTGAGTGGCTTGATTAAGAGTGTAGAATATATTAAACTTCTTGTATCATATGCTCATTATTTTTTGTCCTGATGGATACTTAGAACCTACCATTCCTTTTGAAAAGACTCCTAATTAATTAATATAAGTCAAGAAGTGTACGTAAAATCACCATTTTTCTCCCCAAATTCTCTTTTCTAAGTCTTCACCTTTTTTCGCCAGTCCACACAACCTTACCTTTATGATAGTATCTATAACATGTTGAAAATGAAGCTGATAAAAGTGTGCTCAATATTGACTTCCATTCTACATAAAATATAATTATTTATGTGTGAGGACTGATAATTTCTATGTTCTAATCTCATAGTTTAGTTCATCTTATCAATTAGGTCCACATCAAAGGTTGATCAGTAGCATCAGAACATGTCACAATCTATGGTGTCTTTAGATGAAGAACTCACCCAAACTTTTCTGCAACAAAATACCTCCTCTTTTAAGTTCAACTTAATTTGATGACCTATCTAATCCAAAGCAATAATGTAGCTTCTATTACTTTAATATCTTCTTGTATATTGGATTTCCTGCAACAGAATAAATCCTCTTTAAATTAAGTTCAGCTTTGATGATTAGCCTAATCTAAGCAATAATGTAGCTTCAATTACTTGATATGTTCTTCTTGTATATACTAATTATAAAGGCATCAAATAATTACCCACCACTTCATAGAAAGGGACCCTATTAAAAGCTAAAGGGTACTTTTGCATTAATAACCTTCTAAAACACCTTAATTGATTACATATTCTCACCAAATTCAAAATTACACATACACCCTAAATATTTTAGCCTATTTTATATATAGCCTTATGCTCGGCTACTTTTAACTCATTCTAACTTCACTTATGAAATTCTATATTTAACCTACCATAATTTGGAAGTTGTTTGTGCAAACTAGTTGATATCATGACGAGAAAATATGCGGTGGGAGTTTGCATCAAGTTGGTACGTGTCAAGCTATTGATGACGTGGCAATTTATCCAAGAAAATTTAAAATGTTGATGTGTTGTTCACTATTTAAAACATGGCTCCCGCTGATGTTCTGTCGTGCTCCACCGAATATTTTCTCATCATTGACCATGTTACATTAAAATAACTGAATGGTATTCAAGGAACAAGGAGCAAGACATATATGCCAAAAAAAAAAAAAAAGAAACATACATATATATAGGGAAAATTTTCGGGTAGAACCGGTTCCTTACCATGATCCTGGCCGTCCGATCCCATCGGACGGCTATGATCATTTCGGGGGATTTAAACCCCCACTTCCTCCCCTCCCTTCCCCTGTTTCCAAGCCAGTTCTCTCCCGTGTCCTAGGCTCTCTCCCGCCGACTCCTCGCCATGCCCCGGCCTCCCTCACCACCGACCTCTCCCTCACCACACTCGACCTCGCCCGTCCCCTCAACCTTGCCCGCGCCGGCCTCCGTCGCTCGTCCCCTCACCACACTCAACACCCGCCGGCCAGTTCTACAAGCAGTCTACCTCCATCTCCCTGATAACTTGTTAGTGCTTGTTGTGAAGTTGGAGTAAATGTCAACAAATCATGTGTTTCCTGCATTTCTTCACTAATATCTCATCTCAGGTTTTCCTGCAGATGTTGCCGCCACAAGAGGAGTCGATCCCGATGCCCGGTATGGATGGTTGGAGGAGATCGACATGGAACCCACAATGGATCGTGTAAGCTATTTGGGTCCAAAGATTGTTGATCACTGAGAACACTTCAGACAGATAGCTCTCTTAGGCTTGTGCCTTTTTTTTTTTGCTTGATGCTGCTGCTGTTAGGATTTGAATGAAGCATCACTCAGTTTTTTCTTTCTCCCTTATCTGATGTATCACTGTATCATGTAGATGTAAAGTGCTTTTGTGAAATACAAGTCTTCGGTTCTTTGTGTGCATTTGCGCATAAATCCATCAATCAACTGTTTTGAATGTTATAGATGGATGGAAGCAAAGGCTAGGGCACGGGAGAGAACTGGCTCACAAAAGCAGGGGAGGGGAGGGGAGGAAGTGGGGGTTTAAGTCCATCAATCCTCCCTGGTTCTTTGTGAGGGAGGCCGGGGCGTGGCGAGGAGTCGGCGGGAGAGAGCCTAGGACACGGGAGAGAACTGGCTCGGGAACAGGGGAAGGGAGGGGAGGAAGTGGGGGTTTAAGTCCCCCGAAATGATCCTGGCCGTTCGATGGGATCAGACGGCCAGGATCATGGTTCCTTATATAAAATATAAGGAATCGGTTCTACCCGGAATATATATATATATATATATATATATATATATATATGCAATTTTCGATTTGACATGGGCATATACCAATGGGGGTATCATAGAAGGGCATATCTATCTTATAAGGAAAAGTGAGTTTTGTCATACGGCTCTTAATGTTTCTAACAAGTTATATCAAGTTAATAAAAATAAATACGACGATCTAGAATGAAAACACGTGGCAATAATGAGTTCGGTTGAGGGGAGTTGTAGGGGGAGAGAGAGGGGTAGTGGTCGGTTACGTGCTGTCAGATGGTACGAGGGGTCTACTAGTAATATATATGCAAAACTCTCAAAGCTAAGCTATGTTTCTTTTTAAGGTTAAATTACATTTTTGGTACCTGTAAAATTCCCCATATATGACTCTAATACCTATAGTTTCATAATTACGTTTTTGGTACCTACACTTAATGCAAATATCATATTTAGTACCTACCTTTAGACGATATTCTCCTGACTTGACGGCAATCCACTCCTGTGATAACACGTGAGCGGTTTTGCAGAGTTTCTCACGTCATGAAAGCGGTGTCGGTGGATAGGAAGCGGACGATGGTTAGGCTGATTCCGAGGTGCTCATCCATGCGCCAGGCGTAGGCGAGTGCTTCCACGTCATCCAGGCCGTCACAGGACAGGAGAGCGATGTGGTGCGAGACTTGCTTCCCGCCTATGACAAAGCAGGTGGTCCCGCCAATGTCACGGTTAGCGAGGATGGCAACAGAGCAATAGGCTTTGGCGAGGACCTATTCGTCAACAAACTGAAGGGCAGGGTTGGTGGCCTCCATGTCGCCGTCGGCGGTCTATTGCTTGTGGAACGGGATGACGACGAGGGTGACGTGCTTGTCCTCCGCCAGCGAGCACACGTCCTCATGCATGGAGGAATAGGGAGACATGGTGATGAGTGCCTGCACCGAGACGCCATCGCCGTGCTGCTTGTAGTTCTCGAAGACGGCGATGATGTGGTCGGACTGCGTTTGTCCGCCGTCGCGGCTCTTTTGCTGGGCACCAAACGTGCCCTGTTTGTTGTTGGTGTTGTGGACGATGAACATCACAGTGGCGTGCCCTGCGAGTTTGATGAGGTGGAGCGCATAGACAAACACCGGAGAGTGGTTGGTGGGGTTTGAGGACTCGAGGAGGATGATGATGGAGGAAACGTTGCGGGTGTTATGGACGCAAGCGAGCATTCGGAGCTCTATATCCGGCCTCAATCGCTGGAGGATCCACCGCTTGTACCCAATCTGGCGGCGCTTCCATGGCACATACGTCACCATCACCACTGGCCCTACCAACATTGGCGACCACGAATCAGATGATCTCCTCATCATCCTCGGTGGGGGCAAAAGCTGCGATTTTGTCGGAATGGGTTGTGGGAGGGGGGGGGGGGGGGGTGTGGCGGATAAAAGGGGGCATGGTAAGGGAAGGGTGGGGACAGGGGTGGAGGAAAGGGGGAGGAAGGGCTGGGTGATTTTGACAACCGCTTCTTCGTCTTGGTCGGAGGAGACGATGGATTGGACGAAGAAGGCGATATGGAAGAAGATGATGAAGTAAAATAGAAAGGAGAGGAGGGTGAGGAGAGCGAGGAGCTCAGAGAGCTTGAGGAAGTTGAGCGGTGTGAGAACCCGTTCCTCTAACCTAGCTCTGTGAGGACATATCCCTCTACTCCTGGGTCGACTGGCTGGGTCGGGCCCGTGGCTCGTTGCTTGTTTCGCGTCGAGCGCGTGATCTGGTGGATCGCATTGTTTCTTTGGTCCCAATGGCAATTTGGTAAATTACGCCCTGCGGTTTGTTTCACACCCGTGTGTGCACACACTGACCGTGTTTGTGATAATGTTTGGTTAGAATAGTTAGGTGAACCCGGGATCGAAAGATCAGGGCTTGGGCTTGTGTTCTAGCCCAAGTCTAGCTTTTTACACCAAACATATCAATCTTCCACTCGTCAGAAACGGCAAAGCAAACAACACAGCGAAAAAGCGAAAAGCACAACACATCGCAGAAGAGCATGCATGGATGTTCTAGACATAGAACTATCCCATCCCACGCTCAATCTCAACCGAATCCTGATCCTATCCCTGGGATCTACAGTCTATGCTCTGATACCAAGTTGTCACGCCCCAACCAGCGAAGGACCAACCGGGCCGGGCGACGCGAATTGGAATCTAACTAAATGCGGAAAAAGTTTTGGTTATGGTTCCCTCTAGCTTACTGGTATTCCTAAACATTTCACAAGCACCCTTATTTAACAAAAATTCTAAACCTCAACAGATAAAACAAAGATATATTATAATAAGATAAATTCAAATCCTCAAAAGGATTAGCATTTATACATCATACTCCCGTATGAGACTATCTAACAAAAAGGTAAACAGAATATCGTCACTCGTCAAGCACCGTCAGACGCCGCCGCTCCACCAAACACCTGCCCGGTAGGGGCCACTGAAGAAGAGCTAACGCCTGCACCTGCAAAACGCAGCCCGGGTAGGAGTGAGCACTAAGCTCAGTAGGGTTCTACACTACGACATACAAAAAGGAGAGAACACAACAGTGTCGCCCCCAAGCTAGGCCTAGGTGTGCTACGGGGTTCCATAACCCCATCAGTGTCTGTAGGTATCCAACCATGGTCACCCTAACGAACAGGGTCCATCCCGAAAACACCTAGTACAACATGAAGAAGACACTGTTGGGCAGGACAAGTCTCTGCCGGGCAGGCACACCCTCTGCCCAAAGATGAAACGATGACACTAACTGCACCCTCAGCACCTGGCTCGAGGCCGACACGACCTCTAAAATCATCGATCAACATGTATTCAAGTCATCTAATCCTATCATCGATAACGACTGAATACTACCATCCGATCCTGGACCACGCTACCCGCCACGGTCCTCGAGCTAGATTCGAGCTACCCGAAAGCCTCGGATCGGCGATCAACCCATCACCCACGCCCTATCCTTATGCATATAATGCATAATAAAAATGCATGCTATGATCATGTGCATGTAAGAAGTAAGCATACAACAATATGATAAAATAACAACCAGGTTCAACTGGACTGCTGTAGTGATACCGACGACCGCTGCCAGCCAATCCGCAGTGGGCCCTGGCATTACGACGGTACCTGGAACGTCAATCGCGAATTCCTGCAACGGGAAGCAACCCCGAAAATTAAACATATAATATTATTTTATATGTTCATCTAAGTTTTTCGGGACAGCTGGTGTGCGAAAGCTTGTCTTTAGGACAGCTGGCGGCCCATATGCGATCGGTCGCTCCAGGGAGCGATCGATCGGACCTATGTTGGTTGTCTCGATAAGGACGCGACTGACGTGTCCGGATAAGGACGCGGAACCGACCGAATCCGACCGATCGGTCTTAGGACCCATCGATTGGACTCGAGCCCATAAGTAACCCGAGACCCCTCTAATTTTTTCCATTCTTTCTTCTCCTCTCCTCCTACCTTAGAAATTATCATTTGAAGCTTGATCCAACGGCTTGGGAAGCTTGCAATGAGCTAGAGGAAGAGATCTACACCCTCCTTGGATGGTTGGATTGAGAATCAAACGTGGATTAGCGTGGTTTGGTAGGTTTCTTCATTAATCCTTAGATTAGGTGTTCTTAGTGGTTTTAATTATTTGTTCTTCAATTAAACTATGCTAGCTGATTCTTGGTAGCTTGATTATCACCTGATTAAAGTTTGGTAGGATTTGGTTTGGATTTGATGAAGATTTAAGCAAGTTCTCCATAAGTTATTTTTGGAATTTTTGGTTTAATTAGAACAGTAGTGTTCTAACATGATGTCCGAGCCGTGCATGCATGATCTGAGTTGCTGCTCTGAATGAACGTTGTAGATCCGTGTGTTCGCTTTTATTTCCAACCGGTTTCATGATTTTTGGATTTACGTACATTTTCTGGTGAATTAAATGGATTGTCTCTGCTGAAACAGGGCAGTCATCTTAATTAGTGTAATCAAGTGGTTTTTCGTTACTACCTGTTTGGCTGTCTTGGATTCGCTGGGATCCAAGGGATGAGAGTGATGCACGGATCTCGTCCGTGGGATCTGCGCGTTTGGATCGTCCTCGGATCCCAGAAAATGGGATCCCACGTGGATCCCATTTTCGACGTCCGCTCTTCCCGAGCGGACGCCGTTTTCGGAATCCAGGGGGCGGATTCTGGATCCCACGGATTCCGGATCCGCCCACTAGCCAAATAGACCCTATAAATGGATCTGATTTTTGGAGGGGATGATCATGGTGAGATTTAGGTGTGATATGCAAAGTTTGGTTTTAATCGAAGTTATTTTTCAAAAGAATTTTGATTGGGTTTATCAGATCTGAAATTTAACCGAAATTATAGGCTTTCATCGATTTGATTTTATCCGATCGATCCGAGTTTTGGGTATGTGATTCGGGGTATGTCGTTTAGTGGAAATATCAAGTTTCATGTCGATCGGATGGCTAGATTGAAAGGTAGGATTTTTTTACTTTTGTTGTAGAATTAGTTTGATTTCAATAACTCGATTGTTTTAATCTTATCTTAGATATAATATTATTATATCTATGTAAGCCCGTGCGTGGCTTGTGGTTGAACCAGGGGAGGCACGCTCCCCTGGGATGTGTAGAATAAATGGGCCTTAAGTTCGCCCTAAGCTTTGAATATAATATTATTATACTGTTGTTTGGCTAGTTAGATGGGGTTGATTCCCGCTGTAGGCCTGAGTGCCTATTTTATCCGCTTATTCTAAACCAATACTATGCTTACCCTTGGCGAGCTATGTTATGCGCCTGGTCCTGTATAATACTTGGCATATTATTGCATGCATGAACTGTTGTCTATATGTATGATCATACATGAATTGTTTGCATTACATATATTCCTAGGCTAGGCGTGGGCGATGGGTCAATCGCCGATACGGGGGCTCGGGCAACTTGGATTTAGCCTTAGGACCAAGGCTGAGTAGCAAGGTCTAGGATTGAATCTGTTATAATAAATATGATGATTTGAGGTTAATGTCTAGTTGGCTGCAATTATATTGACTGAGCTATAGAGGTCGTCCTAGGTTTCAGGCTCAGTCTCAGTTTCACCATTAAAGGAAGTTATGTACCACCATGTGTCCTACACCATGTTGTTTAGCACTGGGACGCTTGGTTGAGAGGGACAACTGTTGACGGTACCATAGATCATCAGTGTGCCTGCCCTCGGGTAATATAGAATCTTGTTGAGCTTATTGCTCACTCCTACCCGGGCTGGGTTTTGCAGGTGCAACCATTAGCACTTCTTCTGTAGCACCCACTGGACAGACACGTGGTGGCGCGTCGGCTTCTGGAGGAGCTTGAGTGTGAAGACTCGTCCCTCTACTCCTGGGTCGACCGTCTAGGTCGGGCCCGTGGCTCGTTGTGGACCGCAAGAGCAATTTGGTAAACTGTGCCTTATCGGTTTGTTTCAAACTCGTGTGGTGCACACACAACACCTTTTGGTTGGTTTCCATGTTTTCTTGAACCCTAGGTGGGCTTTGGATCTAAAGATCCAAGCTAGGGCGTGCGAAAGCTTATTTTTAAGACAGCTGGCGACCCGTGTGCAATCGGTCGCTCCTAGGAGCGATTGATTGGACCTGTGTCAGTTGTCTAGATAAGGATGCGACTGACATGTCCGGATAAGGACGTGAACCGATTTAACCCAGCCCAGTCTGACTAATCGGTCCTAGGACCGATCGATCAGACTCGAGCCTATAAGTATCCCGAGACACCTCTGTTTTTCTGGTTTTTGTTCTCCTCTACTCCTGCCTCAGAAATTCTCGTGTGGAGCTCGATCCAACGGCTTCGGAGGCTTGCCAGGAGCTAGAGGAAGAAATCTACACCCTCCTTGCACGGTTTGATTGAGAATCAAACGTGGATTAACGTAGTTTGGTTGGGTTCTTCCTAAATCCCTTAGATTAGATGTTTTTCATGGTTTTGTTTGTTTTTTCTTCAATTAAAGTATGATAGCTGATGCTTGATAGCTTGTTTGTCACCTGATTTAAGTTTGGTAGGATTTGGTTTTGATTTGATATGGATTTACGCAAGTTTTCCATATACTATTTTCAGATTTCTTGGTTTAAGCAGAATAGTGGTGTTCTAACGTGATTTTTGAGTTTTATGTGCATGATCTGGGTTGGTGTTAGGAATGAAAGTTGTAGATCTGTGAGTTAGCTTTCATTTCCAACCAGTTTCATGATTTTTGGGTTTACGTACAGTTTCTGGTGAATTAAATGGACTGTCTGTGTTGAAACAGGACATTTAGATTGATTAGTGCAATTAGGTGGTTTTTAATTATTTAATCAAGTTAATTCTTTGTTGCGATGATCTTGATGATCTTTGGAAGATATCTGACAAGTTTTGTTTTAATCCAAGTTATTTGCAATGGGATTTTGATTGATTTATCAAATATGGCGTTTTACCGGAATTGTATGTTTTGATCAACTTTCATTTATCCGATTGATCTGGTTTTTGGCTATATGATTCGGAGTGTGCCGTTGAGTGGGAATATCATGTTTCACAGCAATCGGACGGTTAGATTGATAATTATGATTTTCCAAGTTTAGTAAATCATTGCTCTAATTGGATAAATTGAGCTGTTCATTATCGCATTATAATAATATTATTATATCTGCATAGGCCATGTGATTGGCATGTGGTTGAACCAAGGGGGACGCACCCCTTGGAATGTGTAGAATAAAATATGTTTTTTTTTTCTAGACCCTTGCCTTGTTCACCCTCGACGAGCTGTGTGTTGCACCCCGACCTTGTGTTATATTTGGCATATTGTTGCATGCCTGATTTGTTATATGTGTATGATCATACATGCCTTTGTTTGTATTAGATACATAAGGATAGGGCGTGGGCAATTGGTTGATCACCGATCCGAGGCTTTCGGGTAGCTCGAATCTAGCTCTAGGATCGTGGCGGGTAGCGTGGTCCAGGATCGGATGATAGTATTCAGTCGATATCGATGATAGGCGTAGATGATTTGAATACTCTTGTTGATCGAGGTTTAGAGGTCATATCGGCCTCGAGCCGGGTGCTGAGGTGCAGCCGGTGTCCGGTAATCCAGGTCTCTTGAGTAGAGGGTGTGCCTACTCAGCGGTTTGGATTCCCGCCAGCAGTGTCCGTTTCCTGCTCGTGTGAGAGCAGTATTGGCTTCCTGCTCATAGGGACTCGTGGTGGGGTTATAGGACCCCTGTGTTCACCCAGGCTTTGCTTGAGGACGACACTGTTATGTTCCCTCCCTTCTATGTATCGTAGTGTAGAACCCTACTGAGCTTATTTACTCACTCCTACCCGGGCTGTGTTTTGCAGGTGCAGACGTTAGCTCTTCTTCGGTGGCCCCTACCGGACAGGTTTTTGGTGGCGCGACGGCGGCTGGCGGTGCTTGAGTAGCGGTGATCGTTCGTACCCTTTTTGTTTAGATAGTCTCATACATGAGTATGATGTATAAATGTTAACCCTTTCGAAGATTTAAATTTATCTTATTATATTGTTGAGGTTTGGAGTTATCGTTTTTATAAGGGTGCTTATGAATTATTTAGGGAGACCAATAGATTAGAGGGAACCCCTAGCCAAAATTATGCCACATTTAGTTAGGTTCTGGTTCGTATTGCCCGGTCAGGTTGGGCCTTCGTAGGCCGGGACGCGACATTGAGGACTTGGGGTCTAGTTACTACTTTTTGGGATGATAAATGTATAATTTCCTTGTGCAAGAAATTTTTAGATAGCCATAATATGATATTTTGGAGTGAGTCTTGTTTCAGAATTTTGAATCATATTAGAGATTTTAATTTTGAGCCCATATTAATTGTTAATTTAGTTGCTATATTGTATTATAAGTGTGCCACATATGGATTGAATAGAGTAGGAACCCTCACGCTCCGTTCTGGATGGGTTTTCTGGATCGGGGTGTTACAAGCAGATCTTCTCACGCCACCATCACATGAAGAAGTACAAGGAGATGACAAAGAGGAGTGAGAAGTGCTTGTTGGCATGGTGGAGGGGGAGGGCTAGTCGGACGCCCCCTCGACAGTGGCGGTGGAAGAAGAAACTGGGGTAGTAGAGGAGGTGGTGGTGGTGGGAGGCTTGGAAGGGAGATGACGACGGCGGACTTCCATTATAGCTTAGGCTTCGAAGGGAGACGAGGGTGGCCAACTTTAGACACTGGTCACGTGCAAGACACATACAGTTTACCACTTGCCATTTGACATCGTTTGAGCATCAGATCAAAATAAAACGGTATTGATAAATGAGGTACCAAAAACCTAATTATTAAACTAAAGATACTAAAGTGATATGTGGGTAGTTTTACATGTATCAAAAGTGTAATTTATCCTTTTTTTTAATTAAGCCTTTTATTCTAACTTTGAGAGCCGAATGCCACTACCACTTAAGCTACTAAGCCATGTTTTTTTTAAAAGATAAGCCAAGAGGCTAGTGAAATATAAAGACAAAACCCCTTACATAAACCCACACACAAGCATCCAGTCGAGGGAACTAGATGCTAACGACAACGGTCATTGCACAAAACCATCCGATGGACCACTCTCATATGGCCATGGACTTCTAAACCAAGACCAACTTTCAGAATTACCCCTACCCAACTTGGCTAGTTCATCAGCCACCTTGTTATCCCCACGTGGCACGAACGAAATCAACGCCTCCTCCAGGTGCGACGCCTCCCAACATACCATTTGCAGATATGTTCGTATGCTATCCGGCCAATGGGATCGACCATTGAGATGGTCGACAAGATCTTTGCAGTCCAGCTCAAAGATCACCCTATGCAATCCCTGTCGCCGAGCTTCACCTAGCCCCAAAGCAAAGGCCTCAAGCTCAGCCCAGAGCAGCTCCCTCATCTCCGAACTCTCGGCCCTGGCCCACATGACCGCGCCATCCTCAGAGAAGCAGACCACACCTAGACCAGTGTTCAGTCGAGTCACAGAAGCATCCGATTGAATAACCACAAACCCATGTTTTGGAACAGAATAAGCTTGAACCTCCCGTCTCCGAGCCGAGCGTTGAAGGCTCCACTCCCTAGCAAACCAAGTGGTAGACCTTGCGATCTCGCCAGATGAGCCGCCCGTGCCATCAAAGGTCCATCTATTACGGTCCTTCCATATCTCCCACAGTCCATAGCCTAGGTTAGCTTTTCGCTGCCTCACCAAGTTAGAGGATGACGAGGATTCCAGAATCTCCCGCCAGAGGATGACGAGGATTCCAGAAGTCCGGATCTCCTCTAAAGACTTGCTCCCAAACCCTGCAAGAAACTTCACAAAAAAGAAAGAGATGTTCTAAGGATTCTACCTCCGAAGAACACCTAGGGCAAGTGTTCGCCGATCCGGCTCCAACTCTCCAAAGAGCCTCTCGCGTAGGGATCTTCCCATGTATGAGTTTCCATAGAAAGGTTTTCACTCTGGGACCAAACGGGCCCTCCTAGACACTCTTCCAGCGAGGTTTCTGAATTCCATGCTCGGCACCTTTCCTAGAGTCTGCATAAAGCTTCAAATATGCAGACTTAGAGGAAATCATGTCATGAGGATCAAAGGCCCAAATACACATGTCTTCACCTACAGTAGGAGTACTACAAATAAGATTAGTAATATACGGAGAGAAAAACCCCGCAACATATCTCTTACGTCAGTTACCATCCGGCCCGATGAGTTTCCCAAGTGACAACCTCTCTGGCATGTGATCAATGTATATAAAAGTCGACTTCTTATCAAGAGGTAAGCCCAGGATCTATCAATCTTTAAGGGCATGAACTCCACTTGTGTGACATGGGGTCCAGCGTAGGCCCATCCTCAAATCCGCCACCGACGCACAAACGCTACGCCAAGCCGTCGAAGAGCTCCTAGAGGGAGAACTGGGTGGTAAAATACCTTGCCATCTGTATTTAGCTTTAACAATCCTCTTCAATAAGGAGTCTTCCTAGGGCCTCAGCTTCGCAGCACGCTGCATCCTCAACGCCGGCTGCCAGGTCCCCAAATTTCGTAAGCCCAGATCACCATCTTCGCGCTGAGCACAAATCGTACTCCACCGCACAACAGAAAGGCCTGATCTCTTGCCCTCCCACAAAAACGCCCGACCCGGGCGATCAATTCTATTTAAAACAGTATTTGGGACATGTGTGGCCATCATCGTATAGACTGGGAGCACCTGGAGGACATGCCTCAATAGAGTGACTCTGCCAGGTAGAGCCATCCTGTAATTTACCCAGCCAGAGATCATCTCCACTACTTTATCCAGAAGGTGACTAAAATCATGAGACCGAAGCTTTTTCCCACTGATCGGCACCCCAAGGTAGCACCAAGAGCAACAAACCTACACAAATGCCGATCAAGTCACCTATGACTAGCTCTTCTCATAGATGGGGATATCTTCATACTTGATTTTAGGGGATTAATCCCCATACCGTAGAGCTCTCCATATCTCTTGAAAAGCCACTTAATCTTTAAGACCTCCTCAAGACTTGATTCAGAGGCCAAAAAGCAATCATCCGCATGTAACATATGGGTAACTCTTACATTCCCTCGCGTAAACATGACTCCCTTAAGGTCGTGCGCTGGATCGTTGAGCATAGCAGACAGAGAAACCTGCACCAACACAAACAAGAAGGGTGATTGCGGGTCACCCTGACGGATTCTCCTGCGTGGCGTGACCTGCCCTACAATTTGACCATTTACAATGAAAGCAAAGCGCGAAGTAGTTATACATTTCATTACCCAATCAATCCATTGTCTCGGGAATCCCATGATTCTCATAACCAGCTCTAAAAAATCCCATCAAACAGTGTCGTATGTTGAGCGAATGTCAAGCTTCACCGCCATCAGAGTTTCAATACCGAGTGCCACCTCAACTGAGTGCATGATCTCTTGCGCGAAAGCAATATTATCAAAGATACTTCTACCTCCAACAAATACAGATTGCTCAAGATCAATCATCTCCGGTAACACAGTCTTCAACTTGTTAGTAAGAACCGTAGAGATAATTTTGTAAGAAACATTACATAAACTAATATGTCTAAAGTCCTTTATCTTTTGGAGATTCTTGCACTTCGAGACCAATGAGACGGATGTCACATTCCAAGGCTTCGGCAATTTGAGGCGTCTGAAAAAATCTAAGATAACATCAGCAATATCCGACCCTACAACATTCCAAAAGCTTTTATAAAAATCCGCAGATATACCATCCGGTCCAGGGCACCGGTTCGGTTCCAAGGAGAATACAACCTCGGCTATCTCCTCCCTAGTGACCTCGCTAATAAGCATGAGCTTGTGATTCTCAGAAATAATAGGAAGACCATGATGGATTTGCAGTAATTCAGAACCCGGATCCTCCCACAATTCGCGGTAAAACACAACAAAGGCTTGTCCAATTTGAGACGTAGAAGTCAGAACATGTCCCCCCTCGTCGACAATCTCGTTAACTTTAGACGTATGTCCATGCGATCACACAGATTCGTGAAATAGGGCAGAGTTCTCATCACCATGTTCCAGCCATTTCAATCTTGAGGCCTAGGCCCGAGAAACATCATGTTGCTGGAGAACATCTTCATACATATTTTCCATAGATTTCATAAGTTGTTGCTTCTCAATCGAGATTTCAGCTTCCTCCTCTCTCTCTCATAGAGATCGGATAAGCTCTCAACAATGAGTTGGGTGTGGGTATTAGTGCAACGCTCTTCATCATTACTCTACCTCTTCATTGTGTTTTTAAGCTCCAAAAGCCTTCCCTAAAGCACATAGGATTTGCTACCATCCCTTAGTCCACACACGTTGGACTAAGGATTTAAATGCCTCTGAATGTATCCACTTATTTCAGAGACGAAACAGAGTCGGGCCTGTACGCTCCTCCAAGTCCTTCACCGTCACAAGCAAATGACAATGGTCTGAGGCCAGTCGCGGGAGATGGTGCACCTCAATCGAAGAAAAGGTAGCAAGCCACTGCTTAGTGCCTAAAGCCTTATCCAATCTTTCAAGAATTTATTCCCTACCAAAACACTGGTTGCACCAAGTATAGGAATGGCCAAAAAAACCCAAGTCCATCAGATTATTGCGAGAAACGAACTCAAGATAGTCCGTAAGCTTCCTAGAGTATTCAAAGGGTCTCCCTCTCCGCTTTTCACTCGACGACGCAGCACATTAAGATCTCCAACCACCAGATGAGAAATATCAACGCCCCGAGAGGCTGGACACTAACTCCCTTATTTCTTATACATGCATAGTGTATACATCCAAAGTTAGCTATAGATGACGAGAGGTCAATAAAACTATACACAAGGCGTGCTGGAACGGTTGGCTCATGGGACCATCAAAGGCGCCCACATGCTCATCGCTTTCAACTCAAGTTGTCCGTAAACTCACGTCACCTTACCCTTTCCTACACCTCTCCTCCTCATGCACACATAACTTAGCTAAAGCTAGAGAGGATACAAAAGAATATACAAGCAGAGTCGTTTAACACTCGTCAATTAATAGCTCTTTCCCATAGTTGTAGCCCATCATCTTGGTTCAGCCTTGAGCCTTAGGAAGGAACATTAATTATAGCAAGCAAAAGAGTCTAGAGAGAGAAAGAGATCTTGAGAGAATGAGAGAAAGGGCGTTGATTCTAGCAGTCATGGCGTGCTCCGTCCTGATCGGAAGCTTAGCATTGGAGCAGCACGATGACGTCCCCGCATCTCCGGCGATTCCCGGCGCGGAGGAGAAGTGCACGTGCTCGCCCTGCGGTTGCACGACTCCGTCCCCGCCGCCACCGTCATTGCCACCCCCACCGCCGCCGTATAACCCTCCGGGGACATCCAATTGTCCTCCGCCACCAATGCCTCCTTCGCCACCTTTGCCAACTTGGTACATATATGGCCCGCCGGCGCCGGGAGTGCTGTATCCGGCGGATACGACGTTTTTTCCGTCAGGTTCTCGCCGGAATTGCGACTTGGTTGCCGGGATTCCTGGTGTGTGGCTTGCTGCGCTTCTGGGAGCTTTAATGATTTAAAGAATACATAACTTGGCAAGTATATACCTATGTGTCTTTGATCTTTCATGATCTCTAGCTTGTATGCGCTCTTCTAGATTCGGTCCTTTTTCTTTTTCTCTTGTCTTTTTTCCTCAATTGTACTCAGGAAAGATGATGTACTTTGGAATTCAGAGGGTTAAATAACAGCAATTTTAAACAGAAACTTTGTCTGTTAAATAACAAATCAAGATGATTTTGGAGCAATGGTTTTCTTCTTTTCTTTCCTTTTCGTTATTCGGATTTGTCCAACAATTGGATTGGTTCTGCATTTTGATTAAGGAAAAAAAAATTCTTGGATGGATGGTTTTATTTCTGTGTGTTGATGTACTTTTTTAAATGGCAATGATCCCATTTTGTAAATTTGGCTGATTAACTGAAGAATAATGCAAGGAGGGTAGTTTCAGAAAGCTAATTAATAAAGTGGCAATTGACCTGCTAATTAATTGTCAACTGCGAGTGGTAATCATTAAGGCTGTTGATTAATTAAGAATGCATGAATACATGTGAATACTTCGATTTCAGGTCCTTTAAAAATTAGGAAGGCTGTTTGGTGGGACATGAATGCTGCATGTGGCCACTTGAAATAGACAAATACCCCATGAAAACAGCACAATAACTAAAGAAACATGGATATATGCATATAATTAATTATCTTTTTAATTCCTCTCATTCTAATTAATCATTTCAGGGTAACATTCCTCAAATCGTTTTCCAATCTCTCTTCCTATTTGACCATATTTACACAACAAATTTGTTATTAAATTTCATCTATTAACTTTGATGATTAGTTGAGCTTAAGCACAAATATATATTAAGTCATCCAAATGGATACACAGAGAAATAGGCAAGCGACATCATGAAATCAGCAGCATAATAACTAAAAGAAACATGGACTTTCTCGACCAACCGACCAAGCAGTTACCAAGTAGGTGAGGATTGTAGGATTCAAGAATTGACACCTTATGTTCTAACTTACCTCTCTTACAATAGTCATTTAATTTATTAGGTATCATACATTGATCATACTTCATCGATCGTAACATATAAACATACCAGTTCTCTAGAGTTACAGAGACAATTAATCAGAATCCTGATCGTCCATTATCATCCGACATCATGATTTAATCCCTCTAAATGGTAATAAATGATAGTTTAAAAGGATTGGTGACATGAGTTTCTGATCGTCGGTGATGATCATGATCATGGTCGATCATAAATGGTTTTCATCCGATTGATAACAAATGGTAGTTTGAAGGGATTCTCGCTGTAACTTTAGAAAACCGTTTCTGTCTGGATTATTCAAGAATCTATTCACACAATCAACGAATAATTAACAATTTATTATCTGACTCAATCACTTGGCGAATCATCATTGAGGTCCAAAGGAATTGAAGGATAGCATGTGGGGAAAAGCATCATGTGGCAGGAGGAGAAGGTTCCCATTTGGCTTTGGCTATCCTAATAAAATAACACAGGATGACGGGAGAAATAGTATAGCACATGGTATAGCCTAGAATGGAGTGGGGTGTGTGTGGGGGGTGAGGGGTATTAATGAAAGATTCCAAAAGGAAGGCCTTGCGTCAAGAATTGTCCTTCTTTCTGGCTGATCTGTCATCGTATTCTGGGATTCCATTAAGGTCAATCATTAGGAGAGGAAGACGGGCTCACCGACTTCATGTTGCCACCTAACCCCTTGATCTTATCTTTCAAGGAAAGCTTTGGGTTGAGTGGTGCTTTTGTTCCTGAGAAATGATGGAGCCCGAACCTGCCTGGAGATGTCTTATTTACCTTGTTATTGTGTTTAGGTGACCTTAATTGCTCTCTTTTCACGAGGAATATATAATTGAGACATTGACTGCTGTCTCACCTGTCTCACCGCCCCAGTAGGGATGGCAATGGGCCGGTTTCCCCATAACCCGTTTGACCCGCTCCGCTTGGGGCAGGGAAATGAAACAATTATAGGGTTGGTGGGACGGGTCGGACTAAATGAGGCGGGTTAATCATTGGGGCGGGGCGGGAATTGGTTTTGGTCAACCCGTCCCGCTTTTGACCTGGCCCAAATATATGTTTTAGTAATTTTAAATTGAATTTAGAACCAATGGCTAAAAAAAGGTGCTGATATAAGAATAGCTAATATATTAGCTACCGACAACTTTGGCTTTACATGGTCATCGACCCACGAGGCCCGTGACGCATTGTTTTCCACTAGTTTATATTATAAGGGACTAATGGATAAAAGTATAAAACCAATGGCTAAAAAAGATGTTATTATTGATAATCTAATCTTTTGATCGGTAGATTAGTAAATATTCTTCATGCACTTATATTTGATTTTTCTTTTCTTTCACAGGATATGTTTATGGACATTGGAATTGATCGATTTTAATTTTGAGCAGATCTAAAGTTTTTTGTTTTTTTTTTGAATTTGGGGTTCATTTTTACATTTTGTAATTGGCATGATCTTATTTAGTGGGAACACTTGGAAGTTGAAAATTTGTTTTTTTTTAACTACACGACGCTTGAATGTTCACAATAATATTGTATTAGTTTATACGATACTTAACAAATATGTAATAAAAAATTATCGACGTTATTAACTTTTTCGAAAAAAAATGAGAATCCTAAACGAGCCAGAGACGGGCCAGGACAGGGACGGGTAAAATATAAATGGGGCGGGGATGGAATGAACTTCTTGCCCCGCAAAGGCATAGTGCGAGAATGGGGCAAGGTAAATTTTTTTGGGGCGAGGACGGGGTGGGTGAAACCCGCCCCATTACCATTCCTACACCGGGGTGGGTGAAACCGCGCCCAAAAAAGTTGTGTGCTACATGTCTTGATGGCTGTGGAATAATTGCTAGTAGCTCCTCTCGACTTTTTTACAAATTAGTAACCTGAATTTTGAAATCCTAATAAAGAGATCATGTTAATGACGTAAAGCCTTTTAAAATAGTAAACTATAAGTTTGTAACCTAACTGGATTATAAAATTTGAACTCATTTATTTACTTTTTTTTCACGCATTAGCAACATCATACCTAATTAGTAAAAAACTCTTTTTCACCCAAATATCAACGTGATACAAAATAGTTCTTTTTTTCCAAAGAAAACTCTCTTCTACTTTGATAAATGATTTGGTTGAAAAATATATAAAGAAATAGGTTTTTTTCTTGCTCTTTCATTAACATTTTTGATAGTTTAATAAATTTTCTCTCTACTATTTTTATTATCTTCGTTTGTGTTAGCCAAAATAATAGCTAACCAATCAATGATTGACATGGCAGCATAATAAATATGATCGATAGACTTTCCAATCTAATTGGACGATGTTGTTGTAAGAAGAATGAGAGATCATCGGCCAAAAGAAAGAGACTATCATTTAAGGATGATGGTAATCTTTGCATAAAGAAGTCATCGGCCAAGGGTGATGATGATTTAAAGACAAGAAAAGTATCAACTAAGGGCAATGAAGATGTATGCAGGAAGAGAGTATCGACCAAGAAGGACAATATTGCAACAATAGGAAAGCTCATCAACCAAACAAAACCTTCATCGGCCAAACCATGATGTGGAGAAACGAGGAAACATCGGAGAACGTGAGACACGCGGCTTATCAAGAGTGAAAGATGGAAGATAACGAAGAACGTGCTGAGCGGAAGTTATCAAACCGCTCTAATATAAATAGTCATCTCCTTTCATTATGTAAACTCTCTCGCAAACCTAACACAGACCCTACGCGCCTGGATTTCTTACTGTTCTTTCATATGTTTCTTGTTCATGTAAGTTAGTATTATTCAATAAAATGATCATGTTTCTTTCATGTTTAGCTTCTCTTTTCTGCATAATGTAGTTTAGATTACTGTTCTTAGATAAGTAACATAGAATTAGATTTTATAATGTTTTCTTTATCGTTTTCTTTAGAAACTTCTTTACTGTTTTCTTTAGAAACTTCTTTACTGTTTTCTTTAGATTAACTTAATTTAAGAGTTTTCATATCTTAATTTAGATTAAATTAAGCAATAGGTTTAAATATATTTTTCTCTGATTTAGTAATCTAAGATGATCTTTACTGCTTTCTAGATTAAATTAGCAGTTTTAGATAATTTCTTATTTGTTGTAGATTAAGTTAAGATTAATTTAGATCTAATCCTAATAATTAGTTTTATTAGATTATTAAATTAGGTTCAATCTAGATTTCTATTTAACTTGACACCTCTGTTCGAATATAGTTTGAAAGAGTTGAATTAAACCACAATCTCCTGATTCTTAAGTGTTAGATAATTTTGACTTTGACTATTTGACTGGTCAACGGTTAAATTTCCACGCTAACAGTTTGAATGGCTATTTATTTGTCATTTCTAGTGGAATTTTTTTTAGTACTTATATTACTTGAGGAAAAATTTGTGGTCACTTACCCACCCCCACTAAAGGTAGAATCCTGGTTCCGTCGGGATCACACATGCACATTACTATAGGGCATGGTGGTTAGAGATTGTGAGCATCAGTGTGTAGTGCGTGTACGCCGTAAGTTCGAATCTGGTGACAGTAATTTTTGAAAGTTACCATTGTGGGATATTTATCATCTAAGGGTGTGTTTGGCAACTCAGAATCTGACAAATGAGCTGAATGAGATGAATGAAGAATGAGCTGAATATGGTGATTCTGTGGATTCTGGTTCTGTTATTTGGTTGGTTTGTATGGAAGGAGTTGAATCTGTTGATTCTGGCGTTTGGTTTGTCTGGTATGAATGACCTGAATCTGCTAATTTCGTGAATCCAAGTGTTTGGTTCATAAATATCTGAATTGGAATTAAATGAATTTTGATAGCATATTTGTCACGCCCCAACCCAGAAAACCCATCCAGACCGGGACGTGAGCCAAGTAACCTATTTAAAAAAACCACATCGAATAATTAAATCCATAAATTCCCAAGATAATTTCAGCAGAGTCTCCTCTATTAATTCAGTACACGAACCTATACAATTTATTTTCTGGCGCAATTACATTATAAGACTTAAACAACAAAATACACTATTTCTATCAAGGAATAAAATTGACATTCTGATATAGTACGACTTCAATTTGTACAAACTTATACAAATCCTCAAATACAAACATGTATAATACATTCAAATCTTCAAGGAGGGAAATTATACAGTTAAGACTATCCAGATGACAAGCTAAATTTCAAAATCCTCTAACGCCTCCAGAACTAAAATTCTGATGACAGGATTTTGTACCCTTGCCTTGTAACAAAAGCCAATGTTAGCAGAGAAGAAGGGTGTGATCTCTCACGAGTTCAAGCTCTCTCCTCATTTCCATATGTGGAAAAAGGAGTATAGTATGTCTATTTAAATGCATCTACACAGGAAGCTAACTAGCACTTGATTTAAATGCATCTACACATGCAGCTAATTAGCTGCCAAACTCACTCATCACTCATATAGAAACTATTGATACTCCATACTTCTTACTACAAAGTAGTTCATCAGCCTACCAAACAACAGGCTAAGCAAAGCCGTATCACTTCCTTGAATTTTGCAAGCACTAATGCATTTTAAAATTCTACTCCTCTATCAATTTTTTTGTTAAGAATGAAAAATTGAGCATTGAGTAAAATTTGAAAGCTTTAGAAATCAAAAGCACAACAAACATAAGAACACAAAAAAGTGGCAGTCTCGTTACAAACAAAGCTTTAGAAATTAGAGTAGGGGATCAAACATAGCAAAGCCCAAAGCTAAATATCATAAAAATCGAAGCAGAGCATTGAGAAAAATCAAATGAATGTTGCTAAAAAATTTGAGGATCAAATAGGAGGGGATCAGCCTTCAAGAAACAAAACTAACGCATAAATCAGGAGCTCTCGTTACATGGAGAGCGAAAAAAATCAATAGATGGAGATCGAGTAGTAGGAAGACCTTAGCTGGATGAGTTCCTCAGATCTTCCCTTCTATTGGGATTAGAAGCAGTTGGCCCACAGCGTCGGCGCTGGTGCGGAAGAAAGGCAAAGAGGAACGAATGATCGTAGCCCAGGGAGATCCAGGTATGTCCCTTCGTAGTAGAAGTCGGCTAAGGTGGAGGGTGGCATAGATGATTTATGGTGGCGATCGCTTGAGGTTGGAGGAGAGGATCTCGTGATCTCTTGACGGCCGGCGGAACGAGAGAACCAGAGTAGGAAGAAACCCTAGATCTCATGGTGAAGGATGAAGGAGGAAGAAACCCACGCCAGGAATGCTCGAGATCCCGGCCGCTTCTCTCCACCTTCCCTCTCACCAGTGGGGTCTTGAGGCCTGGAAAAGGGATGGGATCGAGGGTTTTTGGGACGAGGAATGCGATGGATGTGGGGCCCGCCATATGCGGATACAAAGAGGGACGTGGAACGGCGTCCGAGATTCAGAAAAAGTGGAATCCACTTAAATTTAAAAGCCAAACGTCCGAACTGGGGAATGCGGAATCCACCCATTCTCCCATTCACTGGATTCGTTCCCATTCCTGTCATCCAAACATGCCCTAAGTAGATCATGAGTTTTGTTTACCTCATACCAATACTTCTTTTATACCATCATACCAAGTGGCTCAAATTTATTTAAATATTGTTCAACGGTTATAATCATTTGCATATATCTAAAACCCCGATAACATTTTATTACTGATCTGAATTGTTGGATAAGATTCAAACATGTCTGGACTATTGGTGATGCAAGACCAAGTCCAGATCCAGACCAAGCTGAGCCCGATCTGGAGAGGCTTCCTAGACGTTCAGATCGTGTTCGGACTCCCTCAACCCGACTCAGATCTCCGTACGACCGTGACCGTCGGATGGGCATAAGTTTCGACCACAATGTCCGATCGGGGCGTATGATCAGCCGCTTCGACCGACTCGACAAGCCCGATAAGATACATCGGAGATCGAAGATCTCTCCATAACCTGGACCTCAAAAGATCCAAATTCCTTTTCTTTATGGCTGAAAATTCCATTTTTGTGTAAAACTTTTCTTTTTAGACAGGTTATCGGTCTTTACTATTTTTAGCAGGTTTTTCTATTTCTAGTCGTTTTCTTCTCTTCTTAATTCAGATTGGTTCATTAGTTATTGAGTTTGAGTTTAGCTTCTATTTTGAGTCCAACAGGAGTCATTCTGTAAGTTGGTCTCTACTTATCCTATAAAAGGAGTTCTAGGGTTTGTAATTAGGGAGTTTTTTGCTTAATAAATCTTTTGAGTAGTTTCTCCTCTTTGAGAATTCTGGTGATCTCTCCCATAGAGAGAACGGTTGTCTCTACCGACGAGAGGCTTTCACGTTTACCTTGCGCCAGTTGGTATGATATATGAGGGAAGTGATGGTATGAGGTAAACAGCTTAACTTGATCAGGATCAATATCAAAACCATATGAGAAGATGATTACTTACGGTTGGATTTAGCCCTAATGCCGTGTTTGTAACTTATTGCTATCAATTTGGTTGCTATATGTCGCGCCCCGACCCGCGTAGGCCCAACCAGGCCGAGCGACGCGAACCGGAACCTAACCTACTGCGGAAATTTTGGCGAGGTTTCCCTCTAATTATAGTGGTCTCCCTAGCAATTCATAATCATCCTGTATTATACAATCAATCACAAACCTCAAAGACTGAAATTGAATATATAGAAATCCTCAACATGGTAAAAGTTATACAAAATTTCTCACGTAGGAGGCTAACTAAACAAAGGGTAGAACTGACGATCGCCGCACCTCAAGCACCGCCAGACGCCGCCACGTCACCAAACACTAGCCCGGTAGGGGCGACCGAAGAAGAGCTAGAGCCAGCACCTGCAAAACGCAGCCCGAGTAGGAATGAGCACTAAGCTCAGCATGGACACTACACTACGACACTCACAAGGGAGGGAACACAACAGTGCCGCCCCCAAGTCTACTCTAGGTGTATACAAGGGTCTCATAACCCTACCGGAAGTCCGTGAACGGAGGCCCAAAACACTACAGACTCACAATAGGACACTGAACACTGTTTGGCGGGCAAGGACACCACTGGGTAGGCACTCCTCGACCCAAGAGTCAAGAACACCAGACTCCGGCTACACCTCAGATTCAACTTGGAGACGACAGGACCTCAAAACCTCAAATAACATGTATATGTATGCAGGTCATCTAACCCTACCATCGATATCGACTGAATACTACAAATAGAGTCCTGCACCAAGCTACCCGCAACGGTCCTAGAGCTAGATCCGGACTACCAGAAAGCCCCGGATCGACGATCAACCCATCGCCAACGTCCTATACAGATGCAACTAATGCACAACACAATGCATGTTATGAGCACACGCAGGAATATACAGATAAGCATGCATCAGTATGTGATTGTATATCAAACAAGGTCTGGGCACGGCACCCTGCCGGCCCGGGGTGGTGAACAAGTAATTAAGGTCTAGGAGCTGCTACAGTGGTACCACCACCAACTGTCAGCAGTCCACCACAACACCTACATCGGGAAGCAGCTCCGCAAACAACAACTCACATATATCACAGATAAAGCCCTCGGCGCACACCGGCATGCAAGGCTAGGGAAAGTTGTAGGGCTACCCGCCGGTTTATTCTAAACATCCCGGGAGTCATCACTCCCCCGGTTCACCACTGCCCCTATTATAGAGCTAACATGCTTAAACAATATGTACCATGTATAAGGCGGTAAAGAAAACTGTACATGCAAAGCCCCGCGGGCAAAACCAAGAAGAATTTCCCTCTCTGCTGTAGACGGATCGATCCTTCTAGCGACAAAGAAAAAACTCTCTGTATCGTGCCGAGTAAGATCGATCCTTCCTCTTAGGAAGATCGATCCTACTCGCGATAGGGAACATCCTCACTGCAGCGCCAAAGAGGATCAATCCTTCCTCCCAAGAAGATCGATCCTCCTCGCGACGAGGGGGATCCATGCTACCCAAGGCACAAGGATCGATCGTCCTCACCCGAGAATGATCGATCCTGCTCGGGTTCAGCATGACCAACAAAGAAGGATCAATCGCGTTGGGTTCTCCGGCAACCCTCCGGCGAGAAATACAGTCGAAAAACTCCACCAAATCCCACAAAACCTTGGGATCTAGTATTAAAAAGGACCACGAGTCCGAAACCGATGGAAATACTACAATCTAACAAGTATATATCAAGATCTAAGCAAAAGATCACAGTTAAACCGGAAAAACCTCCAAAAATCCGGAAGATCATAGGCAGGATCCCTACCTATGTAATAGCAGCTTCAATCCCAACTGCTAAACCTTGGATCGTCCAAAACCTCTTCGAAATCCAGAAGACCTCAGCTTAAGAACTCGGATTTTAAAGAGATTCAAGGAAGAAGGTTACGTCCGTTTTATAGACAAACGAACCGACCTAAGCAGGATCGATCCTTCCTGGGAGGACGAATCGATCCTTCCTGAGAGGACGGATCGATCCTTCCCGACGATCTCACTTCCTGGCATAGGCTGATCGATCCTTCTAGCAAGGAAGGATCGATCCTTCTTTCGTAGGAAGCTAGAATTGGGCCAAAACTTAAGCCCAAGTCCGGATCTTTCGATCCCGGATCCACCTAACCTTTCTAGCCAAACATTGCCACAAACATGGTCAGTGTGTGCATGATACGACTTAAAAAGTGTCGTTCATTAACAAGTCTGACCAAAATTACAAAATATTCCGGTGCTCTACTTTAACTACTAAGAACTAGTAGATAGTGGAGAGTCCGAGTCGAGTCCACAGGAATTTAAGGGGTTGAAATCGAACACTTAGCAAATTTCCTACTAATTAGTTGAGAAAAGATTGCAAGTCGAAATTAAACTAAAATTATACTAGAAGATTGATGAATATGAGAGAAAGGACCACAGGATTCTTAATCAGTAACTAAGGATCTACCAGATTTTCCAAAGATCAGGGCATGCAAACACGATAAATGGCTTCCTAAAAGTTGATAAGTGAATGGCTAGTTCTCCTTATCACTCGACAAGTTTTGTTTAGAATTCCTTGTCGGCAAGAACAATTATCAAAATATCAGTGACCGAATGATTAGTTACGTTCACTGCTAATGAACTCTCTTACTCATATGAGTTCATCGCAAACCATGCCATAGATATGGATTTAGGTGTAATATCGAGATGACTTCACATCTCGATGGCCGAAACTACACAGGTAAGATGCATGAAGGATTAGGGATGGAACGTAGTGGGACTAGCACTACTATAGTGGGACTAGCACTATACAATCCCTAATCACGAATAAAATTCCATCCGAGATATCATGAGACTAGCATGATCCTCTTATTTGGATGAATCCAATCCATGCCCTAACATACACAAGCTCTAGAATCAAGTGCAAGCAAGAAGGATCCAAACATCCAGCGAGAAATCAACACCAAGATATAAAGAAAATAGAGATTAATCCATAAAACCAAACCATCGTGTATACAAACCCTAGATCTAAGAAATCCCTAGAAAAAACCCTAGTTACATCATAAGAATCCCATGGCTAGGGTTTTAGCTACTCATCTTTAGGGGCCGATCCATCGATGGAAGTTGATGAACTCCTCCCGCCATGGATCTCCTCCAAAGAATCGCAGAAGAAAAAGTATAGAAAAGCTAGGAAAACTCTCCCCAAAAACGTCTGGAAAAAGCCCCCCAGGAAATCCCTAAACAATGACTACTTATAGCCCAAGAAACAACCTCCCACGGATTAGATCAGAGCCGTCGATCTTTGCCTCTGGCCGCGTCGGATCGATCCGTCTTTTGGAGTCGGATCGATATGGCTCCTTTACTCGCTGTTGACGCCCGAGCTGGATCGATCCCTCCCTGGAGTTGGATCGATCTAGCTCTTTTAATTGCTAGTAACGCCCGAGACGGATCGATCGGGTCACTGGCGTTGGATCGATCGTGCACATGTTATTACGCAGATCCCGTGCTGGATCGATCCGTCATGCCGGGGCCGATTGATCTGGCTTGTGTTCATTGTCCCGTCGCTGGTTGAGTTGGATCGATCGCTCCCGTTGAGTCCGATCGATCTGGCTTGCCAGAAATCGCCAAAATCCATTGTTTTAGTTCCAAAATTGATCTAACTCGTAGCATGACCTGTTATACCTGAAATGGGAGAAAAGTAGTCAGTACAGCATTGCTCGGGGCCCAACAAAGCCAAATTACAAGGGTGTTTTGTGCACTTTTTAAGTCTTATCAGTGCACACGCGGGTGTGAAACAAGCAGACAAGGCGCAATTTACCAAATTGCCCTTGCGGTCCACAGTGAGCCACAGGAGTAGAGGGACGGGTCCTCACACTATATGTAAGCTAAGGTTTCTCATGAAGCTGCCATGAAAATCAAAATTAAGCTTTTAAATAAGCAGGTAATAAATAAGAAACCATGTACACATAAGAAAATGACGCTGAAAGTGCTTTAGAGGAAATTATAGGGCCCTGAAACAAAAGTTCTGCTCTTCAACTAATAATTTATCTCACAAGCCTTAGGCCATCCGTATCAGCTTCCCAATCCATCTTCCCTAAAATACTCCAATATATACTACTTCCGTACTTTATAGCTTCCCTATTTACAACACCCAACATCAGCTTCTCTAAACCATTCCCTACATCATTGAAATAGTCATTCCCTCAACTTTCTTTTCATATTCTATTCTTTATTTATTATTTGACATTCATATAATTATAGAATTTGTATTATATTACATAATTAAACTTTGATTATATTATTTATTAAAATATAATATAGAAATAATAGTATATAATTTTATACCAATACTTCTATTAATTAAATGCTTAAAATTCAACCATCAATTTCTAACGGCCATATTCTTAACGGCTATATCGTCAACGGTCATATTTTAACGAATATATTCTAACAATCGTTCTTCCAACAGCTATATTTTCTATCAAATCTCCAACGGTCGTATTCCAACAGCTATATTTCTAACAGTCATTTTTTTAAAGTAACTTTCCATTAATAATAGCTTCAACGGTCATATTTTCTCAATATAAGTAGATCCACTAATTTCCCAAACTCATCTCTGATCCACTTAAATTGTTTGTCTTCCATATCAACTTAAATTCTCTCCCATCTACTCTTCTCTATGGATTTCTTCTGGAAACGTCAAAAGAAAATGTATTACCATACTTCCTCCGATGAAGAGCTAGAAGAATTGATGGCGTCAAAATGTGTGAAGGAAAAAATAGAGTGCAGAGCAGGATCAACATCGCGTGATGGTTCTGATAAGCGGTGTGTGTATATTGATCGTAATTTACTACAAGGACATGAACGCTTATTTAGGGATTATTTTGCAAATCTACCAGTGTACTCAGCTGAAATTTTTCATAGGAGATTCCGCATGCGTCGTGAGGTATTCATTCGCATTGAAACCACCGTCGAAGCAAATGAGTCTTATTTTCAGCAAAAAAAGAAATGCAGCCGAAAAGTTTGGATTATCTTCTCTACAAAAGATAACTGCAGCACTGAGAATGATGTTCGCTTGTTCCTTGTTCGTTGTTTTTTGAAAAAGTAGTGATGAAGACAATGTTTGCCTATTGTTCTCTCACAGCCATTGCTTGACTCTTAAATGACTAATGAGAGATGTTCCAAGGAGTTTCATAAACAAAGGTTTTTTCGGTTGCTGCATTGGAGTTGATTTCATAAATGAGTTGAGATTAGTAAGAACTTTCGTAGGCAATTATGATCTTAAAAACAAGAGATGCCATTACATAGTTTGTTTTCACATTGATTGCCACAAGAACAAAAGGCAGGAAATTGATCAAGATTTTTCTTCGGCAGATCAAATCCATGACCCATTGAGAATGGATGTGGTGAAGTGTACAAGCTATAATTATATCAATGCACATTGACACATGCATTCAAGTATCCATCCTGTCATAGGCAAAACCAAAACTACCCACCTCACCAAATTGCCTCACCATTTCTTAGCTATCTGGCTCAGACTACCCACATGATGCATCTCTCATTAGTCATTTAAATGTGGCATGTACCTACCCAAGAAGAGGAAGTGCTTAATAAGAGCCTTGGATTGTTAATTTACTCATGGTAATTACTCATGGAAAACAATGTGCAATTAATCATGGAAAACTCTTGGATTGTTAATTATCTAACAGGCTTTTATTCCAACAAAACTCTTGGTTCTCAGCATCCTATACAGTAAACTTTGATTGTTAATTACTAATGGAAAACCACCAACCTAGCTCACAAAATTACTCATGAATAACCCACAAAATTTCCCTTAAATTGGTTGCCTAGTCACAATCATTCATCAAAATCAGAGAACAAAAACCACCATGATGCTACAATCATTCATCAAAGAACAAAAACAACAGCTTAAGCAGGGAGACGAAGATCACTCATCCCGACGAGATCCCCAAGAACAAACCCACATATAAGATAAGACTGGGAGATGAAGATCAAACAATAGATACACTGGATTGTATATGGTCAAAGTTCACAGAAAGCATCTTCTCAGAAAAAGGGATAAATCGAAAACATTGAAGCCTATACATACCGATGCAAGAAAACGATGGTGAGGGTCAGTGGAGGTCGCCGACGGTCGAGGAGGACAGTCGCCGGTGGTCGAGGAGGACGGTCGCCGGCAGTAGGATCGGTTGAAGAGCTTGGAGGGGGGCTACTGCTCTCGTTCAGAGGTAAAAGAGACAGGAAAAAATAAATGATCCCACTTTATATGCTTTAATATAAAATAATGGCTAGGGAGATGAAGAGTGCTCCCCCACTCGGGTTTATGGTAGATATAGGGCAACTGATGTGGGCTTAAAATTCAGCTTTCCCTACTATAGCTACCCTATATTAAGGGAAGGGAGGCATATATAGGAGATTATGCCGCATCAGTTTCCCTATCCTTTCACCCCAAAATTTTGCAATGTACATTAGTTCCCTATTTTGTAGCTTCCCTATTCACAACACCCTGCATCATCTTCTCTAAACCATTCCCTACATCACTAAAATACCCATTCTCCTTTCTTTTTTTATTTTATTCACCATTTATTGCTTGACGGTCATATAATTATAAAATTAAATATTATATTATATCATTAATCATTGAGATATATTTCTATTAAAGTACATTATAAAATAAATAATTAGGGTTTTATGTCAATAGTTCTATTACGTAAATGTTTGAAATCTATCGCTAGAATTTCTAACGATCATATTTTAACGGATATATTTCACCAATATATACCAATGGCCGTGTTCCAACGCCTAAATTTCTAGCGGTCATATTCAATAGTAGGATTCCAAAGAGAATAGTTACAATGATCATATTTTAACAGCTATATTTTCACCAATAATGGATCAACAGTCGTATTTCAACGGCTATATTTGTAATAGTCATATTTTACAATAGTCATACATTGTCAATATAAGTAGAAGAATGTGTTTCTCATTTTCATTTCTATTCATACTTTTAACTTTCTTGTCTTCCATATCAAATTGAGTTCTCCACCTGCCCTTCTCTATAGATTTCTTTTGTAAACGCCAAAAGGAAATCTGTGACGACGCATCCTTTGATGAAGAGCTGGAAGAACTTTTAGCGTTCAAATGCAAAGGAAAGAATGGAGCGTAAAGCGGTATCAACTTGGCGTGGTGGTTCCAATAAATGACGTGCACATACTGATCACAATTTACTGCAAGGACGTGAAATCTTGTTAAGTTTGTCGCAATTTTTAGATTCAATTAAGCATGTAACTGCTATTATGTATTAAGTCAATGTTGCAAGTGTTAACTTTAACCTTATTTTGATGATGTCAATATGTGTATGATGAGAAAAATAATGATTTGATATTTATATCCCTTAATTTGAATCGCTTATATCTTATTCTTTGAAAGTTTTTGTACTAACGGTTTATGTCAAGATCGACCGTCAGATGGCATGGTCAATGGTTAAGACTTGGCCATTTTGGAGTGATCATGGTGGTCAAGAATTACACATTTTCTTAACAGAGATCCACAGTCGATGCATGGATCGACCATGAAGGTGAAAGATGCGACGGTTGATACAATGGATGCATCCGAGCTATTTTTTAGCGTGACGGATAATACACCAGACGATGTATGGATCGACCGTGAAGAATGAAGGTTGATGCGTTGGATGATCCGAGTTATTTTTTAGCGTGACAAATAATGTGAGGGTCTATCCGTGGATGGACTATTAGCCTGAATAGAGTAAAAAATATAGCCGTTGGAGAAAAGTAAAATAGATGTTGGGAGCTATTTTCGAAGGCTTTGAAGCTCAAATATAGGAAAGAAGATGTTGTAAATTTGAGTAACAACCAAGGGGTTTTTTTAATATATATTTAAGCAAATTTATTTTTCATTTCCTTCATCTTTAAGAGTTTCAAACTTTCAGCAAGAATATAGCTGCTATTTTGTAATTTTCTAAAGACTATAAATTGTCCCTTTCCTCAATATATGCTTTCTTCAATATTCTACCAAAACTTACTGCTCACAAACTACAAGTACAAATGGCTGCTACATTTCTAATTTATGCTGAGATATAAGAACATGAATCCATTCATACTAGATAACAAGAATGGATACAAAAACAACTAAAATGGATACATTTATGTTGATAAGAACAATGGCTACGCTGGGATGCAAAAACATGACTAAAGTTTAGATATACAAATAACCAAGTTTAAGACAATTTGCAAAACAAAAAATTACATATCCAAACTCGTATTTAACCATGCCGAGACAAGTATAACATCTTCTTCTATGGAGAAGTTCTCACCGCGCGTGATTTTCTTACCTTTGTTTGTCCCATCCAATTAAATTGGAGAGTTCAATTCAATATTTGAATATGTTGATAAGGTTGCACTCCATATTTAAATAAAGAATCGACTTCTTTATGAGTCCATAAGCTATTCAAATAGAGATCGGTCTGCTTTAATTAGAGCATCTCCAACCGGTCTCTATTTCTCCAAAATTGAGACCGGTTGGCACTCCAATGGCACTCTATCTCTATAATAGAGATAGAGATGCTACCTGTAGATTCTCCAAACGGTTTGATTGACTATTTTACCCTTGATATCCTTTTATATTAAAATGACTATATCTATCATAACTTTAAATATATATGTTGAAATTTTATGAAATTAGTCTCATTGGAAAGATATCATCGATATCTTCATTATGAGACCAATATTGAGTATTTTTGAAAACAAATATTTGATGTAATTTAATTTATAAAATCATTTAATATATTATAATTCTCGATTATATCTAAATTTTTAATAATTACGATCAATCATTTTACAAGATTAGATGCATTTTAAGAATTAATTTGACACTAAATTTGTATCATTTGGATAAAAAAATAAAAACATGATGAATTCCTGCCAAAATACATCTTTGCCCCGCGACCTGACCGGTCAGGTCGATCCCCGCCGGGGCGCTGCACCGGACCCCGTTAACTCTACGTAGTGTGTCATAGTCGAGCCAGCGACAGAATCCAAAACATCCAATACACAACAACAATATTAGTCTCGTTTCGAAGATATTGACGATATCTTTGCCATCATATTAATCTTATAAACATCATATATTATAATTAAAAGATATTCGTATTATATATATTAGTTATGTTTTAATAAGAGGGGCATAGAAGGTATTTAGGAGAAATATTGAAATGGAGAATCAATATAGAGAAGGGTGATTTTAAATGCACTACATAAATGTATAAGTGCACCACATTTTCTAAAGTGCAGTTAGACATTGATGAGTTAGAGATTAAAAAAATATGGTGCACTTATACATTTATGTAGTGCGTTTAAAATCACCCTATAGAGAATGGTGATCGGAGTTGTCATCCTCCAAAACACTTTTATGAATTTTTTATGGTTTTTAGATTCTCTATTTTAGAGAGTGTGGTTGGAGATGCTCTTAGAGTTGTCATACTTGAGTGTAACCACCTAGCTATTATTCTCCATTAATGTCGAGTCTAATTAAACCAATCACATTGGTCAACTCTGGCCAACAACTTTGGACTTCTTGACTGGGTTAGGTTCACACTTGCTCCTCACCTAACTTGGTCTAAACCTCTCTGTATTCTGTTGAGAGGATCAGCGCGCGCGCGCGCATATATATATACTAGTGAATGCCCGTGCCTACGACACGGATATTTAAAGTTTCTTTTAAAAAATTTCCGCAAAATCTACCCTGTACCGAGAGTTAAATGAAACAATTCTACAACATTCTTCAAATACAAAAATTAAACCACATTATAAAAGGGGCAAACATTGTCCCCGGGGCAAAACTTGTCCCCACAAACCACACTAACTAAGTTAAAACATAGTTAGAATTATGGTCTTGAGAAAGATAATTAAAAAGATGTGGATATGAGAAACTTAAACAGAAAAGCATCAACATGGCTTCTCTAACATTCACCTCGCACGTAACCACCATGGCTTCTCTAACCTTCTACCGATAATACGTCTGAGAGTGTATGTCTCGATCTTGATGGAGAATCGCGTCCGTGGCACCCAAAATACAACCTGCAACAGAATCATGAGATCATAAACCATTAAAAAATATTGACAATATAAATATGATATGTACAATACATACATTGTTCGAGGTCCAACTAATCAGGGTCATTCTGCTATTATACAACATGTTTTGAGCATGTGTGTCCCAATCCTGCGGCAGAAAAGAATATCAAATAATTCTTACAATCAACGTAGACGTCTTGAAAAAATATATTCTTGGACGTATTTGATTCAGTGTTGTAAGTGAGAAAGCTAATATGCTTTACTTACCCCATTTGCAGCAGGTGGTGCCGGGCGTCTTGATTGTGCCTGAAAACATGGAAGTAACATGCTTTACTTTTCTGATAGTATTATTTTTATCAAATATTATCTAAGTATTTTTTTCCACTCACTAAAGGTGGTTGCATGGCATGTAGGTCATGCTCAGAGCGAATCTCAACACGAACTCCGCTATCGCGTAACATTTCAACAGTTCGTCGGACATTATTATCTTCCTAAGCACTCAAAAAGTTTATTTATAAAAATAAGAATCACGTAAAAAGTTTTCAAAAAAATAATTAAATATGTAAACATGAACCTTAGAGTAACTCACCGTTCCGAAAATGACGACATGATCCATACTGTCTAGAATGAGCTTTGGAATAGTGTATTAGTGAGGGCAGAATCAAATCAAAGCTTGGCAAATAAAGCGAGAGAAATGCACAATAATCTGTCAAAACAAAATTAAAAAAATTAGTACAATATTTGACATCATGATATATATTTTTTCTAAAAATTAAATCACGTGGTAGGTAATTACCTCATTATGATTATTCCAATTTTATGAAGTAGCATTACAACAAAACCTCAGTATAAACTATATTTGAAGTGGAACTTGATCGATCTTTCGAAAGTAGGACACTTATGCGATCAGCAGATGTGCACCTAGATAGCGCCACATATAATTGCCCATGACTAAAGACCGGTGTGCACAAATCAATCCCAACAAATTTCACTGATTGACCTTGAGATTTATTTATTGTCATGGCATATGCCAATCGAATCGGAAATTGACGTCTTGTCATCTGAAAAGGCAAACATTCTGAACTTGATGGAGTCAATGATATCCTTGGAATGAATACTAAATTTCCAGATTTATCTCCATTTAAAATCAGAGCCTCAATTATACGCGAAGCACATCTCACAACCATCAATCGTGTGCCATTACAAAGTCCATCCTTCGGCGCTATATTCCTCAACAATATTACTGGACAACCCACTTTCAACTCTAACTTAAACGGCGGTAATCCAACAGGATTCAATGAGTTTAAATACTCATTTGGATACCGATTAGTTATAGTAGAATCAAGTTCATCTTGTGAAATTTTGTCAGCCGCCAAAAAAGTAATTGTCTCTCCAGGAAAAGCATTTAACGCATCTGAATTGATAGAAATCACGTCATCATTACGTGCAGAAAGAATTGTCCGCTCAGTCAAGAAAGTTGGAGTCACTGTACCCACAACATCGAGCTTTGGATAAATAGTAAAAAGCAGCTCATGCAAATTTTGACACCTACGTATTGTTGATGGAAGCTCTACAGAATCTTCTGGGTTTATCCCAATCTACGAATTAAGAATAAACAACCCCAAATTAATGAAATAATAATATTCAAGCAACATGACCTGAAGAAAAACGATAAAAAGCATATTACCTCTGTCAAGAACATTAAAAAATTTATGTTTTCAATGGCGGAATTATTCAAGCGCATGTTCTGGCGCAGAGTCAGCACATGTACATGACTCCATAGCACAGATTTTCTCAATGATGCACCCACAATTTGCTCGCGCACTCCTTTCGGTATAACAGGTAAAATTTGTCGAAAGTCTCCACCGAGAACAACAGTGATACCACCAAATGGCTTTCCACTATCACAAATATCCTGAAGAGTGCGATCAACCGCTTCAACACAATGTCTATGTTGCATGGGTACTTCATCCCATATTATTAATTTTGTTTTCCTGAACAATTCTGCTTGCAATGATTGTTTGCAGAAGGCACAGACTGAATTCTCCAACACATCTAATGGAATACAAAATGTTGAATGTGCGGTTCGACCTCCCACCAATAACAACGATGCAATGCCAGATGAAGCCACAGTAACAACAATATGTCCAAGACTGCGGCATTTCGCAGCAATTGTATTATACAAAAAAGTCTTTCCAGTTCCAGCCCCCCCCGTTCAGAAAGAACGTTCTCCCTTCGTTTTCAAAAACTGAACACGTGATTGCAGTATAAGCAGCGCATTGTGCTTCATTTAGTCGACCAACATTAATTTCAGCATCTACTTGTTGTGCATCACTCTGGAGCTGTTGATGTTCCAATATCAATCTGTTATCAACTACTACACTCTAATTCCCAATGGGTATTGGCATGGGCGGGAAATCCGTCAAACTCTTGCCCAATTCCTGAAGCAGCGGATTCAACAAATACAATCCATAATCTTTTATCTGAAACTCAGTTGGCTTGGAAATGACAAACAATATACGAATCTTGTGTGCAAGATCATCACACATGTGTTCTGAGAATTGATTCCATAACGCATATGGTTCAACTGGAGAGCACTGAATCAGAATAATACTAAATAATATTCGCAACTGATGTCCAGTGTTCATAATTGAAGCCTCTTCAAGACACTGTATCCATTCACCGTCATCTTCCAAAAGCCCCCTCGCAACACATGCAGCTTTATATGTATTACACATAACATTGTTAACTGTACGCAAGCAATCAAATGACCGTGGACCTTTGACAACAGTTAGGAGCAACCGCAGATAAAATCTCTCGCCAGAATTAGGGCTAGCAAAATACATTCTACCAATTGCAAATCCTTGTTGGCGCGGAGTCCACAGCTTTTGAGACTTCTTCCAAACGAAATGTTGTGGAAATTCTTGGTATGTGAATGCGCGGGCAGATTCATTGGTAGCACAACATGCAAAATAACCAGTTAGAGTGGATTGTTGATGCTCAGCTCTAGAAACAATACTCTCTAACGATTCAGCTGGATTAAAAACAACACGATGCATTCCAGGTAAATGAAGTGCCAATCGTACAACACTTGGAATCTCTTCATGCAGTGGATGACCAAATATTCGCCAAGCAGCCTCTGGCGGTCCAATGTACCTCGCATTTAGATATTGTTGTATCTCATCTATCCCTCCTAAAATCATTGTTGTGCGATCGTGACCTTTGTAAATGTACTTGTGAATATATTTAACACACCTGACCCCTGCACAAACTTCCACATTAATGTGACAGTTGAACATGTTAGAAAGATACGGATTATATGGAACAACATCTCTGTTATCAACTTCGTGTCCCCTCAGTATATGAACACGTTTGTCATCACGACGACGATAGATAGGATATCCATCTTGATCCATAGTAGTTGTCTCCACAAATCCTCGAGGGTAACGCTTGGTGCATTTACCATTTTCCATACATGCTGCTTGAGGGTTTCGAACACCACATGGTCCATGTACCATACAACACTTTACAGTTTCAAATAGTGTAGGATTATCATCTGGGTTTGGAAATTCTGCACATACTATTTGGTCCACCTGAGCACATGTTCGAATTTTATCTGGACCTTGAAGGAAAAAAAGTGCATGCATATGTGGTAGCCCTCGTTTCTGAAATTCAATTGTAAACACATGTGCAACTTTTTTGCCAAACACATGTTTACTCTTAATTTCATCCATTAATCTCCTTCTCTTCAACTCAAAAACACGTGCAACTAAATCAGGACGATCGGTAGCTTTTTGATGAGGAAACAAAACTGAAGTAATTTCAAGCCAATTAGGATTTGCTGTCATTGTGAGAAAAATATCTGGATGGTGATTGTATCGCGTAATAGCCATTGAATCCTGAAAGATTTCAAACATATTTCTTGCACTGCCAGAGAATGAAGACGGTAAAATCATTCGTTGCCCAACTTGGTTAGTTCCAAGCCCATCCAGACCAACATCAGACAGACTATGGTACAGTTCAGAACGAAGTTTCCCTTGATGAAGTCTACAGTAATTCAACCTATTTTGCTCAGTCGAAGCCCAAGCATCCACTATAAACTCTTGAAATAACTTTCCTGCTCGCAAAATCGTTGAATACTCTGTGTGACGCTGAAACAAACGATAACTATAAAACTCCATCTGTGTAAGTCTATCGTTTGTATGTCGATTATTTAGAATGTCCCACTGTTTCAACCCTTGTTCCCAACCGAGCTCACCATAAGGGAACAATAAAACATAATGTAATGGCAAATAAGCTGGGTGACACTCACTAATTTTCATCAACTGATTATTCCCTCTGAGACGTATGATAATATCCCTCATGGCATCAACCACAAATCCATCACCCGGTAATATTATCGCAATCTCATCGACCGTTGGTAGATTATACCGCCGCTGATCGGTCACTTGATTGTAATGAAGATAAGCAGGTAAATTCTGTCCTTCCAATTCTGTTTGATTCAAAATTTCATAAGCCAAAATAAATTTCTTTGAAAAGGCATTCGATTGCAGCAGACAATCTTGAATTATTTTAAGAACATCCCTTCTCAAATGAGGATTTTTGTGATTACGAACATCTAACGCAGAATCAGGATCATAAATGTAAAGTTGAGAGTACATGGCTTCACGCCCTGGTTCTGGTATCAATGATCCTGTTTGATGGCGCAATTCACCATGGATAATGAATGCTGTAGGACCTCTTCCAGTAAATACTCTTGAATCCAAAGTAGCACCGAGACTCGTAAAAACATTAGACGCATTGTACTCTCGAGTGTAACGACGAAAGGATTTTGACCGATCATCGTTTCCATCGTATAAAACCTTAAGCGCTGCAGGCGGTGTAATAAGCAACGGTAACTGAATCTTTCCTTGAGAACAGCAAGTTCCAAAAAGAGGACTCACTAAAGATGACCTTGTGAGTTTTTCATCCATCCAATGTAAAGCTGAACAATACGGACATACAACATCCATCCGACCAAGAAAATGTCGTCCAAGATTTATCTGTGTCCGAGGATGAACCTCTGCATTCAGAGCTACAACTTCTAAGTCATCATCGTCTGATTCAATCACTTGTTTTGTTTCAGTTGGCCTACAAATATAAAATTTCTTCTCATCAATAAAAGACTATATGAAATTTTTTATTTATTTATCATAAATTAATAATAAATTACCGATTATTTTCTGCAGATAAAGATTGGACTTGCACCGTCACCGGAGTTATTTCACGCATAGAATAATCCACCTGATCAGGTGTTTGTGGAATGCCATTGGACGATGTCCCAGAGGCTCGGACATCGATTACTTGCTTGAGTGCAGGTTCAGAAGTTCCAACACATCCTCCTACTTTCTCACGTTCTCGCCGTGCACGTTGTGCCAAATGCCTATTCGAGATACCAGTCGATGAAGTCCCCAAGGCTTGTACAACCATTGCTCGCTTTGACGCAGGTTCAGAATGTCCAACAAATCCTCCTAATTTCTCACGTTCTCGCCGTGCACGTTGTGCCAGTTGCTTATTTAAACATCCAGCTTCATTTTGTTGATTTTTTTCCCGTTCTCGCCGTGCACGTTGAGCTAACGCAGCTTTTGATGGCTTATTATTATTAACAATACAAACATTCATAATAAATTTAACACGCTCTATATGTGACATAAAATAAATCAAACTAAATGAATATTGTAGTAAAAGACAAAACCAACATTCACATGCAAATAACTTACTATGCCAACGGTAAGTTGATCATTATTATCATCAGCCATCATGGAGGATCTACAATAGAAAACGATGCAATCAATGAACACTAAACCTAGCATATACATATACAGTCAATGAACAACATATGACAGTCCAACCCTCCACTTAAAAATCCCAAGAAACCCAAAAAACTATGAACCAAAACCCAAACGAACAATGAAGGCATCTTCTAAACTAAGCTTTCCATCTACTTAGGCTTCCACCACTACTATTACGTTAGAATCAGAAAACAATGAAGGCATCTTCTTGCCACTGTTGCTCAAGGTCTATAGGTTGGACATTGTAAACATGACTGAGACCTTCACAGTTCGGTCCAGCTCGAAATCAAGTAAGAATGAGATATGTCTAAAATTGATAACAATGAGGTATGTCTCTCTTCTCTAAAATTAGTAACAATGAGGTATGTCTCTCTTCTCTTGCATCATATGAAAACCTCACCAAAGTTGGAAAAAAAACTCAAAAACACATAAATCATTATTTTTCACACATAAATCAAGTAAGAACAAATAAATAACTCAAAAACAAATCATTATTTTCCACACATGACTGAGCTCAGTTGCAAAAAAAAAAAACACATATATCTTTGCTTAACCTCCCCAGCCGGCAATCTTAAGAATATACCCAAAAATAAAAGCTAACATTTGACAAAAGCAAATTTAAGAATATACCCTACAGCTGGCGAGGTCGGCGTGGGGA